>JAZDUA010000302.1:382500-1131361 GCA_038098605.1 Gryllus longicercus | reverse complement strand
AAGCTGGAAATGTAGATTAAAAGGCACTTTAAAGCTTTCTATTGCAGAACTTGATTCTTGAGCTCAGGAGAAAATAACTAGCTCTTTTTCTAATGGTAACAATGGTTATAAAAAGGGTGCTACAAATTAAATCACTTCCAAACAAATTAGACCAGTTATTGCTTCTACAAGTAGTTAAATTAAAGCGGTTACTAAAAACCCTTGAAGTATAATGAAAGTTCATTTCTTTAGGGTTCATGCCCAGTAGTGGCAACCGTCTGTGTGTTGTAGGCAGCAACGATTTTGCAAATGACTCTATCGCTCCAGACAAATTGCCGTAGCATTTGGAATCAGTTCTTAACGAGTTTAAAGAAAAAAGATTTTGAATTTTTATTAAAAAAACTGGCTAACTCTTCACATTACTGTTGCAAGGTCAGACAACAAAAAAGTATATGAAAAAGCAACAAGCCTTATCTTGTCAATTTTCACCTCAAGACGGTGAAATCGATTCAATTGCGGGAAATCAGATTATATCTTCCGGTAAGGTGGAGGAAAAAAGTAATTTAGATGGCAAATCAGTGATAAGAGCAAACTTTGGGAATAAAAGGTGGATGGAGCCTGGCACTTCAGTAATGTCTGCTACTTCTTTGATAGTAATTGATAGAGATGTATTAATAAATAACACTATAATGTATACAATATATTCAGGAATGCATTTAATTTTGTTTTACGGTGAATACATTCCTTAAAGACAAAAATTCTAACACACGGTGAACACATTCAATTTAAAATTAAAGATACTACTAGCTTACGGAAATGAATGGTATTTTTAACAGATAACTGGAGAAAGAAGTATAAATTAGAATCTCTAAAGCTTTGAAACAATGATGGAATTTAAAGTGTTTTCCTGTCATATAAAAGGGAAAGTATGAACATCAAGAAAGTTTTTTGATTTGTGGATACTGGCTTTCCTCTACGGATCACAGATGTTGACACTCAACGGCAAACCTAGAATTAGATATTCAAGAATTTGGTAAAGAAAATAGATATAAGAGCGAACGGCTCTCGAAGTATACCAAGAAATTCCGATACGAGTCGCAATTGTGACAGTAAAAACCTAATTTATAATAATATTGTTCACACTGAAACCACACTAATCCTAATCCATCAGCTTTGTTACACACTCTTTTAAATTCAATTTATTGAAATCGCGGGATGATAATTGATCACAAGTTTTATATTGTTGATGAATGATATAGAAATGAGAATAGATGCTGAAAAGAAGACTATGGTCAGCCTGAAAATATTTATACACATGATTTCTTTGCATTTTTCCTAGCATGAATTGGTATCATCCCTTCTAATTTATGAAACGAAAAACATCACCTGAAACATGAATGAAAAAGCGAAGGAGAATATCCGTATTCTGATTCCGTGATAACAGCACCAGCAGGTCTTTCACAGCAGCCTCCTCGCTTCTAAGCTGGACGGGATAGGTCTCTATTTGTCCGCCACTGCCCGCTGCGGTGCAGAGATAATTCATGGGGATCCCGCATCCCTCATTCACCGCCTCCGCCACATTCAGACCGAAACAAATGAAAGGGCCGCGAATGGATCCCAATCACCTCTCCGCAAAATTCCGCTGCGGAAAAACGAGAACCGATCGCAGAAAAAAAAACGACGAGCACCAAATTATTTTGTTGGCGGAATAAAAGCAGTGAGACTCTCATGACTTCTTTCTCTATTCTCCCTCATCTCTACCTAGCCTTCTCCGTCGCCATTTCCCAGGATTATTTGTTCCCTTTACCTCTGACGTCGTTGCTACCATTCAATTCCATTCCACTGAGAATGTGTTTCTCTTGTCATAAAAAACTGTTTTAAAGTAAAAATGTTTTCTGTTCCAGTAATTTCTTACCCTCTTTTTAATATCTCGCATATTACATACTCAGTACAGAAAATAGCTGTTTTTTAGCTGGAAAATTTTGTTTCTATACGTACTAATAACAGCTTCTATCACGTTGTGTAGTCAGTCTTCTTTTTGTAGAAGCATTTGTAGGTTCTTGGTAATAAACAATTGATTGTCGGTGAAACGTACGTCAGTCTGTGACCAACGATCCTTAAATAAAGTCATGTACATGTTTTGAAAAAACGAGTTTTCGGTATGCCAAAGACAATATTTTCAGCAAGATATTTCCAGATCAATCTGGCTGATGTCCCGACGAATTTTAAATGGATATTTTGTTTTTTGGGCAAAGGCCTCACATTTTTGTTTATTTATTGTCTCGGACTATACTAAAACCTCATATAAATAGTCCGAATCTCATTTTTGTTTAATTATCTAAAATTTCGAAAACCGGAAAAGTTTAATTTTTTCGGCGTTTATCAACAACCACAATATTGAGGATAGAATTGTTTCATTCACATAAAATTTATTGCCAGAATTAGTTCTTTATATAATGTCGTGAATATTGTTTTAAAAATATTACTGGTTTTCAAGCAATTTTGAGTGAAATATGGGTAATATTAAAAACAATACTTTCTAAAAAACTGCACTAAATGAGCTAAAATAAGCTTATAATATTTCAAATGATTGCTTATCAAATTTTCAAACCTTTTCTGAGAAAAACAGCTCAAAATTTGAATTTTCAGAAATGTTCAAAGAACATTTAAAAAAAGGGACTCCGATTTTTCAAATATAGCAATTGAACCAGGTAGTAAAAGAAAAATACTTGAAAAGGGTTGAAGGGCACTATGTTGGAGTGACCGAATATTGATTAATTCTGTAGAGCCTCTCTCTATTATTATATTAATTTATTTTCTTCCCGTTTGACTTTTGTCTTTCGGGGGTTTTGACGGGTACAATGTTACATACAATGATTTTACTTGCTCATCCTCATGCAAATGCGGGTCTCGGAATAACCCTTCACTATATTTTTAAAACATTTCATATTTGGATATCACTAAGAGAAGTTTGCATTTGTGGTTGAGACGAAGGGGGGGAGACTGTTTGTGGGAAAAGAGGGGCTAATAATTTTATGAATTAGGGTGGGCGAAAGAGATCTTTGGGGAATCTGGATGTAATTCGTGACGGATATCGTGCCGTTTTGGCCGAGATTGAATATTGGAGTGTTGGGGCATGCTGGGAGGAGAAAATAATATTTTGCAGAGGTTTGTGAGATAAATTCTGAGAGGAGATGTATTTTAAGCTCTCGGTGGATTTGTGAATTTGAAATGAAGCAGGGGGCTTTCAAGGCTTAGATATTTATTTTGGATTGTCTGTACAACGGATAGATTGGTTGGTGCTATGTTGCGCCATATTGGACATGCTTATGTCATTGTGGGTCTCATTATCATTTTATAGATGAGTAGCCCAGTTTCTATACTGAGGGAAGAATTTCTGTTGATAAACGGGTACAGTTTTAGAACTTTGGCACATGTATGAGCTGTTGATTGAATGTGCTGTTTCCACGTTAGTCGTTTGTCCAGTATGACACCTAGGTATTTGGCTGGCTAAGAATGAGAAAGCCAGGGGACATCGATGTTATTTATTCTCAGAGGTGTAGGGAAGGGAGGATGTCTGAGAGTTAATATTTTAGATTGTGATTTTAAAGGGCTTAATTTTAATTCTCCATGTTTTGGTCCAGTTCGTAAAACTGTAAATGTAGGATTGTATGTAATCATAGGCTAAGTTTATATCTGTATGTGAAGTGAAAACAGCGGTGTCGTCCGCATAAAGAGCTATATTTGCTTCGTGTGGAGTAGGATAATCTGCTGTAAATTTAGAGAAAAGAGTTGGTGAAAGAACCGACCCTTGTGGGACACTTGCAAGAATTGGGTAAAACGGTGACATAGAATTATTTATCCTCACTTGAAAATATCTGAGAGAAAGCTTCGAATTAGTTTATGTAGATAATAAGGTGTTCCAATTTCCTGTAGTTTGTACAATAATCCTTGGTGCCAAATGCGGTAGAATGCCTGTGAGTAGTCTAAAAAGAGAGCTATTGAGTGCTTTTTATTATTAAAACCGTTTACTATGTGCTCGACAAGTCGCAGCAGTTGATAGATAGTTTGCATGTTACGGTCCAAAACCGAATTGGGTGTTGGGAATTGCATTAAATTTTGTCAAGTATGTTTGCAGTCTATTTAAAACAAGTTTTTCACACATTTTTGCTATAGAAGGGAGAAGACTGATAGGTCTGTAGTTGCTAGGAGTTTTTTTTGCCTGGTTTGCAGAATGGAAGTACGAGTATAACAGCCCGTTTCCATGCTATTGGATAGTATCCTATTCTTAACGATGCATTAAATAGCGCTGTTATTATTGCTGTTGCCTGTCGAGGAAGTTCTTTTAATGCTTTGTTAGTGACATTGTCGTACCCGGGTGTTTTTATAGTCTTTGAAAACTTAATGTCATTCGCCACTTCTGAAGGAGAAAATAATGTTTTCTTTGTTGGGACAGTGTGAGTAGGTAGTTTCATGTATTCTTCTACTTCTAAATTGAAATTGGGATATTCTATGGGATTTGGGGTGAAGATACTTTCAAAATATCATCAGGCCTTGAGCCTCTCTCATCCCTCTTGCAGTGAGGATGCCCGCAGGAAGATAGTGCCAATATTTTTCCATGTTTAGTGTCGCTATGTTGCCAAGTTCTACGAGTATCTCCTTCACAAACCCATTCACCTCAATGAAGACAACGCAATCAATCCATTTGGGCGTTTTAAACTAGTTAGTTTACACGCTTCTTGGTGATTATGTAATGCGTAAATTCTGTTGTTGTTCTTTTTAGGGACATCGCAAGAGCGGCACGTGGCGGTGTGGCCTAATGGAAGAACGTCGTCTTTCTGCACCGCCGCAGTGTTACGGGAGCCGACAACGCCGCCATCTGCCCGAGCGGCTTACACGGTGTTATCCGTCGGGAACAAAACAGCAGCAGCGCGCCACCCCAAGTGTGTGGCTAGGAGGGGTGAGGATATTCTAGATGTATGCGTGAAGCACAGATCGTGAGTCTTGACATCGAACACGCAAAAGCTACGAAACTAAGATAATTACATATGGACCATGAAATCAGGTAGTGCTAAAAATTGACTAGCAATCTTTTAATCATTATGCTGGTGTTACTATATGATTAAATGCTTTATATTGTCACAAAATATTACAAAATATACAAAATAAATTCTTAATAGGAAAAATCATTAATGTGGAATTCTAACGTCGTATTTCTAATACTACTCCTCCCCCTCCCAAAATTATGCCAAAACTTCCTTGAATAATATTGCAAATTTACCAGCCCTTTTCCGCATTCAATCTTAACAAAACATACACACAAAATATTCAAATATGTGGTCGTTATCAAAAGACATTTTTAATGCCCTTGAAATCAAAAACAAATGTGTATTGGTTTAAATCCTTTCTAACGGCTTAAAATCGAATTAAAATATTTCTTTTCACTATTAAAGACAATAATTACATTTTTTAGAATATGATTACGGCAGCGACCTGACATAAGCCAATAAACTAAAACACGCCATTTTATACACTTTTCATTGATGCAACATATATGTTTTCCTTTTTACGTTTCGCACTTCCGAAGGAACTGTTACAAGACATGATTCTTTCCACTTTCCTTTCCCTCTTTTATTAATATTTTAGTTCTAGTATACGTTTACTAGTTACGTAAGGATCGACAAAACATGGATTCCACCTGAACCAAGTATTAGAAAATTTTTTCTAAATCCGGATTTTTCTCCGGACAATTCACAGTTTTTTCACCCACCATTACATAACTTTCTCTCTACTGCGGTAGCTACTTCCGTAGCGAGGAAGAAAAACGCGTAAGGAATGATGAGTTATAGTTTTGATTAATTGTAGTGAATAAGAATAGCATGTTCGATGCACTCACACATGACGCGCAGCTGCACGGCGTTGGACTCGCCGTCGCCCTCAACGTTGCTGGCGAAGCAGCTGTAGTTGCCGGCCTGGTGGCGGCTGACGGCCTGCAGCGCCAGGTCCTGGTTGATGAGCAGCACGCCCGCCTTCTGGTCATGCTGCACGATGCGCCCCTGCGAGTAAAACAGAAGAGTCCACTCAGACACGGCGCCTCTCGACAGCGCTTCCGAGAGGCGCATTTGCTACAAAAACATTGGTTTAAATGGAGGTATTCACACGAGCGGCGGAGTCGTGCTGCTGCGGCACTCGGTGGCGAACTCCCACCACCACCAGCGCTGACGTGCGTCCGCTCCACCGCTCTCAGTACACAGATCTAAATGACAGCGATTACAGTAGATGCATCACTGAACCGGTTTTTGCCTGCTGCCTGCCTTTCAGGCGTCCGAGCCCGCTGCGGTGTGACTCACGAAACCTTCCTCTTTCGCGGCCGTGGTTGCGTTTGAAGGGCTATGCTGCTTCTGAATGGTGCCATCGAGTGGCTCCGTGTGAAGGCAGCCTTAGAGAAAAACTTAACCCAAGAGAAGCATATGTGACCAAATTCTGTTTCTCTAGGCATCTCAGTACGACATAGACCCAACTAACGGATCGGGATATCGCGAGACACAACACACACATACAAGTGATGACTCTATTGGAAATTACCAGTGCTGTAACTTGCTCTCTTACCGATTATTTATGCTTTGCATTTCATAATTTAAAATGTGTGCAACTGTGCCGGTCTGTTATCAACAAAAGAGTCGATAAGATTGTATCTGTTATTGAAAATTAGTTGTTTGTTCCACTCATTGAATGCCATAGATTACCTATTCAAATCTGTTTTTGCCCTATAAAAGCATTCTGTTATTGAGGTAAACATTATGGGATATTAGATATTATTAAGCATTATCGGGATTGGAATTTTGATGTCTCTTCTGCTTCACTAGCTATGATATTTGGCAAACAAAAGTAATGAACGCAACTGCTGAATAAATACTATTTCAATTTATCCACAACCAGAAGGTGAAGATTTTTATGATCAGAGCTGATAATTCAGTGATCTTGGAAATTAGCTTATTGCGTACATGAGAGCAACCTATTTAAATAATTTCGTTATAATAAAAAAAATCAGTGACGATCAGTGATGAGCTTTTTATGTATCTTCATTTTTGTAAGGAGTTACTATTTCATCTCTTACGACTTGTGCTACTAGAACATTTCCTAACCGTAAATCAAGTTTCGCTTACAAAATTTGGTTGCTATGCACAATCGCTTCATGGAAACCTTGATGATTGGTGAAATAAGCCTTAAAAATGTACCAAAAGTGTACCTCAAGTAATATAATAAAATATTTTGCAGGATATGCTGAAAATATTCTCTTATGCTCCTTCTTGACATCATCGATGGAAAATATATTGACATTTAGTAGAAAAATGTGTAATATAGCTAAATATGTGCAACGTTACTTCTTTAATATGTATATATTTACTTCTATTATTTTGCATTTTATTGTGGAGTCCACTACTGACCCCCAGCCAGTTGATGTTTTCATGGTACTGAAATGGTATTAGTATTTGACTGTTTCATGAATCACTATATGTAAGATTACGTGGCGAGACCGCTAGCCTGTCGACGTACTCTAGAAAAGTCGGTGATTACTCCGCAACCTGTCAAGATTGTACACAAAAATTTGAATGGGAAAAGACTATCTAAAATAAAAATCGAGATTACAATAAAAACTGCAGAAATTGAGCTTTCTTTTTATAACTCAAATAATTTATTCCTGTGAAGTGTAAATTCGCAAGATTGACTTACGGTGTGTTGCGTCTAATATTACTAAATAATCCCGTATATCGGTCCAAATTACAGGAGTTTTGACTACTTGCTTAAAGCGTTTACTGTTTATTAAATGCAATTGTTATTGAACGTTCGTATAATAATTATATGAATTATGGATATACCAAAAATTAATATTTAAAATTCACACAAAAGTGGAGAAAGAATTTCTATTTTGTATTTTGAGAATAAACTAAACATAGAAAAGTAATTAGTCGAAAATTTATGTAATACGCTTCCATAAAACATAGCTATATTTTAAATGCAATAAATTAAACCTTAACATTAAATAATCACATATTATTTACTTTCTTTTTCTGTAGCAATTCAACAATCCCATTGCTTTCAAGGTCGTATTGCGACATGTTTCAAGGGGAATATTCAATGGACATTGTTCACAATTCTCTCAAATAAAGAAAACATTTAAACTGCATTTAATCAAAATTAATTCTCTTTGGTTTTATTTACGTTCAAGTGTCGTGATTATCCATAGAGTGAGAGGCGAAGATGGTGAGCTTCCGGCCTGGGCACGGAAATTTTCTTCATTGAACATTGACGAGTTTGCGAGACCGGGCGTCATTTATTTCTTATGTCAAGGGTAATGAAAGTGGTCTTGGAACCCATCGAACAAGTTCAAGCTAGCGTGGCATCCTACAAAATGGGCCATGGGCCGGTCGCGATCCTTCTGTCATCCTGCATCACGCGCTCATCAGTAGGATCAAGAAATGATACGATACCCCATTCTCCCAGTGGCCAACCCCCGTTGTAGACAGACTAGTTGAAGCGCCCGCCACTAACCGAGAGGCTCGCACCCCGCCACTAACGAAGAGTTCCCGCGACCCGCCACTAGACAACTTTTGTACTATGGCTAACCATTCTGGAACTGCGAATGGCAGTGGCAATACAATTCTTTTGTTTGAACTTAATATTTTATTTTGTTCCCATTGCTTTCCTGGGTCACAACACCTCGTGACCTGCAAGAGCTTTTATTAGGCTGCGTTTCTGCGCGTTACTGTCCTTACCATGCACGCTGCATGAAATTTTGCAAGAAACTCAAAGTGCATATAAGCTTTCAGTGATATGTTTTTATATTTTTTAGTTCAATACTTATACTGCCCGTATATTTTTAACGAAATGACATTTTTATTTTGGGCGTCATAAATACGTTCGTCATATTACTATCGCCTGTAAATGAGTCGGGGTCGCATGAGAAAGCGAATGTTACGTCCAAGCACTACAGAGCAAACAGTGTCAAAGAAGGGAGAAATATACAATACATACTAGTTTGTAAACTCTTTAAAGGAAATAAAGGAAAGAATATCTGTACAATACTGTAATGATAGCCGGTCAGTATATCTAGTGTGCATTATGCGATTGTGCGTAGTATATCCAATAAAAAATTCAAAGATTTATTTTGAAAATTAGTTCGAATTTATGGAGTAAAATCAATTGAGTTATGAATTTGCCTAATGAAGTATTAAAAAATGCTTTCTATTTACTTTTTTAAACAGTGTAAATGACGCGACTGAACCTTCCACATTCTTGCCCACTCTTCTCCCTTTACATGCTCTTTCTTGCCCCTTCCCTGAATTCCCTGTAGAGACGTTGTGGCGACCGGCCCATCCATAACGACGGGAGCCTACTGCGAAGGCCAGGAAAAAAGTTAATTTTTTTACTGTTTTTATGCAGGCGACTGCCCGTTACCCATTACGTTCCAATGGGGGAAGTATTTCACCACACACTATACACAAAGGTACTTGCGGGCTCCTCTGATCTGTGGTCAGCTGTGCGACGTCACATGCATTAGACACGAGAGAGAAACAACCCTTCCCAAGGCGGACTCAATCCCAGAACCCTTCAGACTGAAGAGCTGAGTCGGTTCACGCCCTTAAACGCTTCGGCCAAAAGACAGGCATACAAAATAAACAAAGAATTGTCGGACCCAAAGAGTTGAAACATGTACCTCTATGTCAAAGCGCTGAATCAGAATCTGAAGCCAGAATTGCGTCACCTTCCTCCAGGGTCTTGTTAAACAGCGAAAAACTGAAGTGTGATGGCGTAATTGTGGCTTTATATTCCAGTTCAGCGTGTCGACATTCATACAGAAACACGTGTCAAGTCTTTGGGTCCGACAACTTTTTTGTGTCTGTGATATTAATGCAAGAATCAAAATAGTTACGGAGAAGTGAAATGGCTCTGAGCCAATACTTCTGGTTGATTTCATGCCTGGTTTGAGTTAATTGGTTTAATAGATATATTTATTATATTATACGTCAAACCTGTATTTCTCCCCACAAGAGAGAAGAGCTCTTACAAAGAAGCAGATCGGCACAACAGGTAGCGTTCGCGTCAGAACTCCTCAAATATCAGGAGACCATTCAGGAGCTTAGAGTTTATCAGAAGAGACGCTCCTCTGGGGAGATACCTGGAGAGGGAGGGAACCTCGTTCTATTCTCATGTCTCACAGGAAGGGAAACTGGGAACACCACCTTCTTGCGGTTATAAGATGATCTACTCACGGATGTAATGTCAATAGCAGCCCGAAAGTAAAATAAAAACAGTCAGTGCAAATATCTTTCGTTGTAACGAATAATGTATGCTCAGGAGGGAAGTTCACAACTACATGTATTCCAGATATGAGGTACTTGAGGACCAAATTTATATGAGAAAGTGGAAAGGGTAAATGTTCTGTGTTTAACCACGCAGTTTTGAGCGTACTCTCTTATAAGCTCAGGAAAGAATATTCTCACGTTTCAAAAAAGCCCTCCTTTTTCGAGATTTTCAAAAAAAGAATAAGACGGTTGGATACATAATGCTAAAAAGTCCTAATAAAAACATGCTAGTTTTTATTTATACTGTATGTTTTTGGTGGTGATTCAACTATAAAGTCAGAGATATATTATGTTATCAAAATGAATATTCCGTTCCATCATTCGGTGCTATTACATTCCATTTCGCAAATACTGTTGTAAAAACGACCCTTCGTGTGACCGCTCGTCACAGCCCATTAGCCACTAAGCGGCGATAACAATGTCATCAAATCACACTTGAGACGCAACGGTCAGTGAAAGAGAACTTAAGCAGGTCGATAAAAAGACAGAATGTATTCTGGACCCTCCAAACTAGAAAAGAAAAGAAAATCCAATAATAATTCCGTCTCGCAGCGCCGCTACCCGGAGAGGGAAAAACGCTGATAAAACGGCTCTGACACAATGGCGACGGGATCCGTATCGGCGCACTATCTAGCGGACAAAAACGCAGACGAGTGGAACAACGAAGCGTCGGCGCACCAACAGCGCGGGAGATAAGACGAGCTCCGTACAGTGCGCCCGAACGCCGTTGAAACCTCGCCGGGCCTCCAGCAACGCTTCCACAGACAAAACGTGTGGCGCTAAAGCAGCACGTACTTTCTCGCTACCCGCTTTAACGCAACATTACGCGAAATGTATTAGTATTTTCGAAAAATTGTACATGACCGTATTTCAAAATCTATCTTTAAGGAACAGATTTCAATAGGGGAGTAATATTTATCCTTAATATTTTACTTGGTAGATTCCGAAAAAAAATTGACTTTTGAGATTTTCCGAAAATCAGGGTTTTTAACTATGAGACCTGCACCATTTTCTTAAACATCTTTTAAACTATCTAACAACACAATTTAATCAAAGACGGTGAAGCCATTTTTTTGTTGAAAATTTGGAAAATGTTGCAGGGGCTTCATGTAAAGTACCCACAAAATCAAAATATATTTATCAAATTCAAGGGGACACGACATCAGCCAGATCGATTGCGAAATGTCAAGTTTGGAGAAAATCGGCTGAATTGTTTGGCCGCTAACGCTGTTCACAGACGGACGGACAGACGTTTTGCTGTCATTTGATTTTTCGGTATTAAGGATCCCACAAAACGAGGATGCGCGCGTGTTAGAGGATCTTTTTTTAATTCAGCAACTCGATATATCAAATGTTTCGTCACCAGGGCCCTTTAATAAGAAGTTTTCGTTCAAAAATTAGCCGTTTTTTCCGCAGCATTACATAACGTTCTCTACTCCGTCCAAAAGCACAAAGATTTTCACAATAATTATAGCTTGCCCAACTTTAAAAAAATTAGTGTTCAACGAAAATGAGACCATCGCCATTTTATATCGTCCGTTGTCTCTATTCGGGAAGGGGTAATTAAAAAAATTGCAGCCGGTTTTTGCAAACAAAAAAATATTAGTTGCTTTTGTTCCACGACAAATTATGAAAAATACAACTAGTTTTTCTTTTTAAAAACTTGTACGTACGTAGTCTTATTTTAGAACACAACATTTTCATTTACAAACATCATATATTATCAATATTGTTTCACAGTGTTAATGTTTTGCCACTTTGGAAAATGCAAGTGAAAACTAGTGGTGCTACATAATGACACAGAGTTTCGTATTACTTTTCCATTTTCTTTGTTCGGGCGATTCGGACTTGCCACAGAAAACTACCGATCATACCAGCCGGACTCCAGAATTCTCTTTCAGGCAGCGACTGAATTCCACCTAGTGACAAGCTAGGCTCGAAAATCTTGCCACCGCCGGGACTCCAACCTAGGAACTCCCGTATGAGAGACTCTGCAGTGTCATCATTGATGCATTGAGACCCTCTCCCAATTCTAGTATCGGAATTTTTTTTGCTTAATAATGACCGCACCCCCAGTGGCAGTGGCAGTGGCAGTGACAATCTTGAATAGAGCGGGCTGGCCGCGCAGATCTTGTCGTGAACGATCGGAACTCGTCTTCCTGTCTGGCTCTAGTTTATAGGAATATTCTGTACATGGAATACTAAGGGTTCTCTTTGGTAATGTGCTGCCTCCAGGCGGTGATAACAGAAACTATTTCAGAATGGTAGTGCAAGTGGCTCTCGGAATATGCTTGGCTTGCGCGCATCAGGGTGTGTTGTGTATACTAAGATATAGTTTGTGAATTGTGTTATTATTTGTGAAAAATGTCACAAGGTAAGTTCCAAATCTCTTTATTCAAGGTTAGGAGTTATCATTTTACATTGAAAAATGATTAATTTACGAATAGATATTCTACAATTCTAGAAGGAAAAGCTCGATTACCGAAAAGATTTCTCTGAGAACAACTATATTGTAATTATAACTTACATTACCCGAAAAATATCTCGAGTGTTCTGGTTAAAGGGACACTGTGAGCAGCACATCACGTTTTGTTACTGGTTATCTCCGAAGAAGTGGTTATGACACGAGAGATTTGATTAAAACGGTACCCTAATTAACAGTAACTAAGATACTGATGCATACTGAGATAAAAAGTGCCTCTAACTCTTCTTATTGATACTTGCATACAATAAGCTGAGAAAAACGTCAAGTTTTCATTTTTTTAATCTCCGATTTTTGTCTCCATCAAATTTCTTTTCTACTTTGTATTTTTCAGTTCTCAGCTCTTTCATTTCAAATACATATGTATCAATTGTTTCTTTTTGACTGCTGTTTAGTTCCAGATTCTCTTGTATACCTATTTTTGATGACATCTTCATGGATATTAAAAAAATGTTTGATACTATTGACATTTATAGATATTTCTAAAATATTTTTCCATTTTTCATAGATGTCTTCTTTAAATTCTTAATTTCCTTAGTTTTTCAAGTGTACTTTAGATTTTTAAATTTTTATAATTAACACACTTTCCAATATTTCAGGTTTATTCAATTTAAATTTTAATACCATACATTTTATCATCAATAAACATCCCAGTTTGACATTTTTAAGAGTTTGGAGTGTTGTAATTATAATAAAGGTGAACTTTATTTTAAATATAGATAACAGAATTTGTGAAATTTAGACACAAGTACACGGTCAGCAATCTGAAAATGATTTTTTTATATTTGATATAACACTATCATGGAATTTCACATTTATTTTTCATGTAGAAATAAGCCAGATTGGTGATAATTTTAGTAAAATTCTAGGCAATATTTTTTCTTTTTGTTCTCTTTTTTCCCCAGTTTCAATTGTCATTCATAAAATTTATAGCTGCATCAATATTTGCAACTTCTTGGGGTCCAATTTAGCTTTTATAAATTCATGATTTATGATGAAAATGGTCTCAATAAAATAGCTATGTTTTAGTTATAACATAAAGTTGCACGAAAAATTCAGTTAATAGTTTTTTCCTTTAATAATGAATTAATAGTTCTACAAAACGTGATTCTTTCCGGTAAGATATCCAATTATGTGAATACACTGTAGTAGTCGTGGTTAGGCGGAAGAGCAGGCCTGGGCCTCGCCATTAATAAATACATTATTATTATTATTATTATTATTATTATTATTATTATTATTATTATTACTATTACTATTATTATTAGTCGTATTTGCTCGTAAGCATTGAGTATTTACGCAGTGTTATGCGGGTGATGTACGAATTCTACGATCCGTGCTCGAATCGCAAGTTATGGGTCCTTAATTACAAGGTAGATGTGGGCTATTTCGGTATGTTTTTCTTAGTTTCTCGCTACCGCATACACAGTGGAGAGAAAGTTATGTAATGCCCGAAAAAAAATTTTTTGACTTTTCTGACGAATTTTCGCCAGAACAAAATTATTACAGGGCTCTAGTAACGAAAAGTGGAAAATGCAGTTGCTAAATTTAGAAAAAAAATCCTCTAACTCGTGATGTACTAGGATAGAATCCATGTTTTGTGGATAATCCTTGCTACAGGAAAATCTAATGACGGCAAAACGTCTGTCTGTCCTTCTGTGAACAACACTAGCGGCTAAACAGTTCAGTCGATTTTCTCGAAAATTAATATACCCCAACTGATCTGTCGGATGTCGCGGCTCCCTGAACTTAAAGCCGATATTTTAATTTGGGAGGAGTACTTGACATGAATCGCCAGGGACATTTTCAAAAATGTGGCTCCATCGTTTTGATTAAATATTTTTGTTAGTGTGAAGGACATTTAAAAGAATTGTGCAGGAATCTTTTTCGGTGAAAACTATTCAAAAATTGATAATATTAAATGTTGTTGCGGCGTCTTCTTACAAGTACAATTATGAAGATAGAGATTTTTTCTTAATGAAATCTGTTTCTTAAAGCAAGATTTAGAAATGAGGTCATGTACAATTTTTCTAAAACTTGAGTACATTTTGCGTAACTTTGCGTGAAAGAACGGGCGAGAAAATACGTGATTTTTGAGCTCCACTTGTTTATCTTTCTTAAATGGGGGGATTGTGTAGTAAAGTCAGGCGCATGCCAGAGTCTGATTTCTATTTCTGACCAATGCATGTGTAGTGTGCGGTTGACAAATAAATAAAGATCTCGAAGTTCTCCATTTCTGTGCCTCTCATTTCATCCTTCGTTCAAATTTATTCACCTCATCATCATAGGTTTTTGACCTCAATGACATCAGATAAGCTTAGATGAGGTCTAAAAGGACCTTCGGAGAGCAGAACGGGGTATCAACAGTGCAAGAGGCATTGAGGGGTGTCAAGACGTACGATATTTAGAGAAAGTGGACAATGCAGAATCAAGTAAGGAGAAGCTAACAATTGAAAGTAATCGATATTTTAAGGTAAAATAAAGATAATGAAAATATTAGTTGGGGCTGTTAATGTATCTCTGGTGCTGTCAGTGTATCTATATATAAATAAATTTAATCATTGGGGAGAAACTATATTTAATTTTGACATCATCGGATATAGTGAACCAAAATGTCAGTCGTCAGAAATTCACTATAGCCGGAGTCGACTGTGCCTCGAAAATAGTGAAGAAATCTACGGAAGTAAATAAAATATTGCTTAAAGCGCATTAAATGTACAAATGAACTGATTCAATTTGGTAAAGCAATGAGGCCAGTAGTAACTGATGGTCAGCACTGAAAATTAGTTCCCTAAGGGCGAGGCCTGCACGATAACCACACGAGACGCTGGTTGGGATGGAAATGAGTGGCAGATGGCACGTCACGCGTAATAAATAAAATTATTTGTATCATACTTAACATGTTAGTACTAAGAAGACAATTGCAATACAGACAAATAGAATTAATTAATATTTACATCGCACTTTTCGGCGTGTTTGGGCCATCTCCCCAAAATATTTGTATGCAAAATATGGACTTAACTAAAGTAATAGATAAAGAAAGATATTTTTTTATAGTCTCTCTGATTATTCAGGTAGGTTACATGTGTGAAGACAAGTATCTAGCTGCTACAATCATATTATGTAATTAAATTATATAAACAGGATCCTAACACCTGGAATTGAATCGTGATGTAATAATAAGTGTTAAATAATTTAATTCGAATTGTCTGTATGTAAATGATCTTACATAATCCATACATACTTACATAATAAAACACCCCATGTACATTACTAGAAATTCTCTCTCTCTCTCTCTCTCTCTCTATATATATATATATATATATATATATATATATATATATATATATATATATATATAATCTGTTATTGCCTTTGATAACGGAGCTCGATATAAATTGGAAACCGTATCTGGATCCAGAGAATCGTCGTTATGAGGACAATTTGAAAATTGTTGAATGATGTTCATGTTCTGTTATGGCAGTAAATTTCAAAAGACAAATTCCAACCGATAACGTTAAGTTAACACACAGTTCATTAGTAAATATGTAAACTTAAATCATTAAAATGAGGTAAAAAAATAACATCTTGTATGTACTACGGTCGTTAGCCCTCGGGCTTTTTGACGCAACTCGATCGTTAGGACCGTTATAACGCTCCTGGTGCATAAATAACTTTATCCATTCCTTTTCCTGTGTAATAAATTATTGATATACATAAACGCTGAAGCTACGTAGAGGAAACGTGAAGAGACGAAATGTATCCTCGTCTTGTGGGCGCGTGCGACCCAGTGTGCCGGAGATGGTAGCGGCGGCGGCGGGGGCGGGGGCGCGAGCGAGAGTCCTCGGAGGCGGAAATGGGTCTCTCGGCGCCCAAGGGCTCTTCCGCGCCCTCGGACGTCGCCTCGACGCCCACCGCCCCACTCCCGCCCCCGCCCCCGCCCTCGCCCGCGCCCGCGCTCGCGCCCTTTATCTTCAGGGCCCCCGAATGGGATGCGCGGCCGGGAGGACGGCTGCCCGGGAGATCGTCATCCAGGCTTCTCCGCTGGCATTAAGTGCTGCATTCAGGATTTGAAATGAAATCGCGATAAGGTCACTCGTCGAAACGTTCGAGACTAGGTAAAATCCTTTTCAGTTCATTTTTATTAGCAAATAATGTTTCTGAGGATGACTTCATTCTTAGAAAATTAATAAGAGATTTATGTTGTTCAGAAACGCACACTTGTTTGCACACAATTATTTATTAGTAACCAATAATGACTCAAACAGTAGAAATGTCTTGTGTCAGTTAATTGCTAGCATCCGTACTACAAAAGAGGTAAATATAACAAAGAATACAATTATCAAGAAGTGGCCACAGTGTGCTATCACATGTGTTTGGAACTAGTCCGAGTTCTCTACTGTTTAGTCTTACAACACTAGCATGAGATCAGAAAGGAATATTTTCTGGAAACATCACCAAGTATATTCAAGAGAGTATTTGGATGCTATTTTTTTTACCTTTCGTACTGCAGGGACACCTGCTTCAGATTTACAGGAGGTTAGGACCCCTGTGTGTAACGTTTTGTCTTCCTGCGCCCTCTGTAGATTAACGGGTCATAGAAGATGATTTCTGGAAGTGGGAGAAGATGGCGCAGCAACCGTCACGATTTGGGTGCTAAATTCCATATTTTAAATAAAATGTTATTGGCAAATCGTGGAAAACATCGGATTTGGTATTGTCTTTAATGACTTAAACCTTCAGGATTTTTTGCCAGGGAACATGAGTAACCATATAGTAATGGCAGAGAAGTATTTTTTAATTTTTTTTGTTCTTTCTGTAAGCAATGTTTTTATTTTTTTTAAGAATTTAAGGTAAACAATTTACGGGTGAATGGAAAAGCTTAACAACAGTAAATAAACATTTTTCGGTCTGATGGGCTGAAGTATATTCAACAACCAACAAACAAGTTTCATATAGACACACACACAGGCAATCTTAGTTGGTAATATACTAATGAAAATGCTTTTCCTCTAATCTTCTTTTCCAACATGAACATTAAAAATTGATATTAAAAATACTTCATCTTTTTATCAAGGCTGTGGATGTTTTACGGCTACATATATTTCGTATTGTATCCTTGGGTGTAAGTTTATATCACGGAAATTCCTTAACCTATTAAATTCTGATTTTATGTGCTCGGTCCAACTTACGTCTAATATTAAACGAAGGGATTTGGAAATCATTACTGTACTGACATGTGTGGATTTACATATTATCATCTTATTATCATGTTATATACTTATTGTAATTTTTTAATATTTTGAAAAACACTGGCAATAAAGTAATGGGAATGCTACTATCTGTGGAGGCTGAATGTCCCTTTTTGAATAAAGGTATTGCAATGTTTTGCTTTGGTTTTTATGTAGAAAGACATCTGAACACATACTGAGATATATTATAGATGTTAGAACTGTGATGATAACTTAGGCAATTTTCTTATTAAGTTAACATTAATGCAAAAAAATACAGGAATTTTTTTTTAAATAAACAGGGTAATTGTTTGACTGAAAATAGTGAAAGTTTTTCTATACATCAATACAGTCGGTCTAGATAATCCTCAGTGGTAATTTAAACATTGTTAACTGCATAAAATTGTTCCCATCTCAACAGCGCTGACCATTTTGATACAAAATAGAGGTAATCATTCCAAAATTATTCTCAGACCAATTGCTGGAGTCAATGACCACTTTTATTTCCTGAAGTAGTTAAAAGCTGTAAGAACAATTTAGAGCCAACTGGACAGTACTAGAACTTTTACTCTTTAGCACATTCTGCAATTACTGCCACTTGTAAAGTGAATGTAAAACTACACAAAGTAACTGAATAGGGATATCGGAAATACCAGACAGAATAAATAGTACCAGAACTCTGCATAAAATATCTAAGCCATTTCGGATAACATGGTGCATTTTTTTATCTCTTTAGATCATGCTTGTTCTGCATTAATTAATTATTCAATTACGGGATTATTATGGTACTGGATGCTCTAGAATACTAGTGTACATAAGCAAATGCAAAACCATACATTATAATGTTGCGATTTGACTGTATCCAACCTTCCTTACGTATAATGTCATCAAAATGAAATATCTCCCAGATAAAATTTTGGCATTTAAATTGCATCGCAATCAACTGGCTTTAACCACCCGAATTAAAAAGTTGAGACAGGTTGGAAAAGGGCCAGAGCACCAGCAAAGCAATTTTTTTATTGAAGAAAAAAGTCATTTTTCCCGTAAATATCAATCGCTCGTATTTATTTATTAACATGTATTATTTATGATGAATGAACATAATTTATTAATTTATTAAATGTAGAATTGAAATGGTAGACCTACAATGAACTCTATATACTTGAAACACATGCGCCGCGAAGCCCCTCTGAAATCCAATAATCACTTAACCCCGACCCCGTCCCGTGCGAAGGCCGCTCCGGTTTGCTCATCAGCGCCATCTGTGGAGCGTCTCAGCGCGATCCACGCCCGCACGCTCCGCTTCCTAATCCGTCACGCGAGAGCCGCCAGGGGGCGACGGCGAGGGGCAGATCGTGCAATTCACTTCCGTGCACCACTGTTGGTGATTTACGAATGAACAGGCCCCGTTCGCTGGCGACTCGTCATCTCCCGCGCCGGTGAAACAAGCACACTGCGGTCGGGGCGCTGCGATCGCGTCGATCGAAGGACGCGCGGAAATTCCGATCTCTCGGAAGTAAGTACGCGCTGGCGTTCTGCATAGATGGCATTACGAGCGAGTTACAATTAATGGAGGCGCTCGGGATAATAACAGCAGGTCCCAACCGACCTCCCATTTTCAGTTACTAGATTCACGGTAAACTCTTTTTATACTTATCGCATGCGGAAATACCAAATGAATTGGGATATGTAAAAATTATCAAATTCCATTTTCAAAAGTTCGTGCAGAATGAAAATGAACGGGCACAAAAAGAGAAAAAAGTTTGTTTTTTTTGAAACGAACTTTGTTTGGAATCTGCCGTTACTATTCTGAGCGCCTCAATTCAAGGCGATGTGCATCACACGATATTTCAGGAATAATTGGTTAGTGAATCCGAGCGAGACGACTGCTAATGTCATTAGTTCGGTACGAGTAAAGTTGTGTCGGTGTTTTGTATCACGGGAGGAGGCGGCGATCTTCTCCCTCTCGATGGCGAGATCCGGCGCGGACCTACCCGTCGGATGCGGTATCTCCCACCAGTGGGGCAACCACCCAGCCGGGACAAGCTCTCAGTTCCCGATTGGTCTGCCGGTGAATGGCATTGTAATACATGTGAGCGTAAGTGTACGTAATTAGGGATAAGGATAGGACAAGGAAGGGGAAGGAAAGATAGTGATCCGAGGCCCGTTTGGTAGGGTAGTGTTATCTGACATTTATTGGAGAAACCACGAAATACTACCGATCACAGCAGCCGGCCGCTAGAATTCTCCACCAGATAGCGACTGAACCTGTACTATAATGTAGCTAGTGTCGAAATTCCCGTCACTGTCGGGTCGCTATGACCACCCGGACAGAGGCACCGCAGTGAAATGAGTTGATGCCCTGAGCCACTTAAGCCGGTCGGAAGTCCCCACGCTGCGGCCAGTGAATGCGCGCCAGCGTTGCAAGGGAGTGAGGGCGTCGCAATTAAGTCGAGGCGATCTGCATCACAGAGATGTTTGTGGAGCCTCTGCTATGAATCTCAGTAAATTATGAATAATCCCAAATTTGTAAAATATTGATATTTTCACAGATTTAAAAAATATTATAAATTATAATGTAATTTTCTCCTTTGTAAATTTTTATTTTACGTTTTTCGAAATCATGCTCTTACTGGGAAATTCTGTCAATGTACGCAATAATATGCACACATTATTTGAAATTAGCTCCAGAATTGCCAAGGATCTTTTTCACGCGCGGTAAATATTACGATTACAAACACACTCCTAAACCCTAAATGCACACTTTCAAATTGTCAATGAATAATACTGTGAAATTTTTACCTCAGAATAAGTGCAAATAATCTCATTGTAGCATATATCTTTCAACACCTTTGAAAGACGAATTTCAAAACAGGAAGATAAACAAGAAAAAAAAAATTACCATAAATATGTACAGCAGGTATGGCTAAATAATTTGAAAAATTCAATTAGCTTTGGAGAACGTTATATCTCTCAAGGAAACACATGAGTGATACAAGTTGGGGTTAGGTTCGTTAACTCGCGTAGAAAGTGAAGTGTCATAGTACGATATGTATAACGAGACAGATGTTACACAATGTGTAAAATTTTTGAGAGAATAAAAATACGCAAATCAGTGTAAATGAATAAATTTTAAATTGCATATAATAAAACATTAAAAAATTAAATATATTGTTACATTACTTACTTATGACAAATAGTATTAAAATATTAGATCTTTACTCGTGTATGTATTTACGCTCACGTGTTGAAAATAATAAAGACGAATTTAAAAAATAATATTTACATATTGCAATAAATCCGAAGTAATACTATATAGCTAACTTAGTGAAAATCTCGAAAATTAGTTATATTTATTATATCTCTCATTAATGTAAATAATATTTAATTATTTTTTAAATATGATTTTTCCCACCCTGCCCCTAATTACTAAAAATCTATATGTATTTCACAAAACTGACGAAAGTGGCAGACAACTACAGTGACTAATTATTGAGCTAGGGTTAAGGACAGAAATTCAATATTAGTTTTTTCTTTAAATTTGTACATTGCTAATGGAAACAGCAATATAACGCGAATCAATCCTTAATTTCTCAGAAAATTAAAGACCTCTCTGTGCTTTCCCAGTAACATTGGGGCAACTGAAGAGTAAATTAAAAAAAAATATTGTTATTAACAATTCTGAATCCTAATCCTTAGAACTCTTCTTATCAACTTTTTTTATAGATGATCGTTGCCAAAATATAACTATAAAAGAAAACGGAAACTTCAAAATAGCTGTAGTACACTTCTACCCAAAACCTAATAGTGAAAAACTAAAAGGAGCAATAATGATTATGGAAGAGGTTCTTTGAAAATTGTCCTTGGTGTAAGTAACGTGTTGGTTACTTAACCAGCATGTAGCGAAATTTGCGTGGTTATTCGGAAGAGCAGGCCTCATGGCCTGAGTCTCACCACGTAAAATATGACATCAATTCAATTCAATTCATATACAGTTTTATACGATTTACATAATTACATACTGCTTTCCGCTAATTCCATACTCTTGATATTGTATTCGATATTATTTTCATGGAAATTGTAAAAATAGGCTAGGATCAGATCCTATAAAAAGCTCATTAAAAATGGTTTGGAAGATAATGGTACTATAATACAATTTTTCGAAACATTTTAAATGTACCTTTACTTCACAGAAGCCTCCATATGAAAATCAAACGAAATAATTTAATTCTAGATTTCAATATTCGAATTGAATGCTGAAAAAATAATAATATCACTTAAAACGATTGAATAGTAATAACCAGTGTAAATATAATTCAAATTTTATAAAACTACAATACCAAGATGAATGTTAATGTGAAAATATTGTGGAAATTTGAATATTACCATTTGCATTCAAACGTCTCTTCGGTGTACAAACAAACGCCAGAAATAGAAACGTAACCGCGCCAGTGACACAGGAATTGTCGTTCTGATGCCAAGCACAACGGCGAGTCCCGTCTTTGAGCCAATACAACTGACATTCCAAATAGTTTCGATTCCGCAACCGTGCGTTAGATATTGATTCATTCGATTGCCTTTGTTCGCAATGCCATTTCGGCTTCCCACCGATCATGAGGACAACGTACAATGCATCTGGAATGACAGGAGTTGTTTAAGTATGCTGGAAAGGAGTGAAATGTGATTCTGTAGTGAATGCCTTTTGATTGTCCCCGTGATTAATCAAAATCCTCTCGACCATTGTTTGACACAGTAACCACGTGCCACCATGAAGGGGATCTTTCGCCAGAAATGTTTAAAATGATGTTTATTTGAAGGCTGCGTGATTAACT
Organism: Gryllus longicercus; assembly: GCA_038098605.1. Classification (NCBI taxonomy): domain Eukaryota; kingdom Metazoa; phylum Arthropoda; class Insecta; order Orthoptera; family Gryllidae; genus Gryllus; species Gryllus longicercus. Next base: position 1,108,470 of record JAZDUA010000302.1, on the reverse strand, counting down.
GAGGAAGTGTGTATAAAAAATCTACATGTTTCACTATAAAAATTCCTTGAGCTATCCCATTTCAATTATTTATATAAAAAGTGAAAACTTCGAATGAAATTCTTTTAACATGTTCTCTTAATTCAATTTTCTGCTACAAGCACACAAGAGGGAAGAGATAAAGAATTAAGGAATAAAGAAGGAAGTTCGCACGTGATTCGTGGCCCGTTGCATAAGGTACTGTTCCCGCATTCTACTGGTATTAACCGAAAAAAAACATGGAAAAAAAAAACGATCAGAGCAACCGACTACTAGAATTCTCCTCCAGACAGCGACTGATTTCGACCTACCTGTGCAGCTAATATCTAAAATCCGTCCCCGTCGGAGCTCAAAACCTAGGATCTGAAAGTTGGAGTCCCTGAAGTGGCAACGTAGTTGCCGTGAGCCATCACAGCCGCCACACGGATCTATGTTTACTAACACGAGTGTTTTCGCTCAGTGACACCATTCGTAACTTCTGCAATACAAAGAATACTAGAAGACCCAGGAACAGATATCTCAAATCGTTATTGACTATCAAGTGTCTAATAATGATATATTTATATTCCGATGACTTTATATGTATTGTTATTAATAAAATACTTGTGAAAGATTGAATATGAATAATGTATGGTGGTAATGTTCGTATTACCAATGGCACAACATGAGACTGTGCACTCTCCCATGGAAGCTGTAGAAGGCTTATCATAAATTTTAATATATCGCTATAAAATCAGAAGAGAATGTGACACATTTATCGAATAACTAAAAAGTTGAGAAGATGTAAAGAGGATATTGAAAATTTGATTTTTGGGGTTTGGTGTGCCCATCTCTCACTTGTCTGAAATATTTTCCGAGGTATTTATTTGAGTATTCCACTACTACGAGTACTAACTTGCGGCAAATTGTAGGTTAAATTATTTGTGTATACATAACAGTCGTCAAATGCTTAACCGTCATATAGAGTATAGAGGAACTCCTGCAGGCGTTTGCGTCTTGCGCGAAGGGAGTGTCTTCCTCCTCCCCCGCAGCTGAGTCGCCGCGTCCTCGGCGCCGAGCGGTGATTCAAGAACCTCTCGCCGGGGGCTTTGCGGTCATTACAGGCACTTCACAAATTCCATGTCGCTTTATGGCGTCCGCTTAGCCTCCCCCACCCCCGCATTATCAGGCGCCTTGACGGAACGCCCCGGGGAGGGGGAGGGGGGCTGAGCGCGGGGATTAGTGCCACTCGAAAATCCGCCCATAACAGCAGGGGGATGAAAGCGAAGAAAGATTGAGAGGGCGCGCGAATATTCTAGAGGCCGTCGTAAAAGTCGGCTCATAAAGCTGCAGATCATGGCCCCCCGGGGTGGCGGTGGGGGCGGGGTGGCCAGGCGGGCGAGCGCCTACGTGTTGCGCCGGGAGATAAGGGGTTCGTTTCCTGCCGGGTGATGGCCTCTCCGGAATTCGGCCGCAGCGTTCGGAATAAACCGCATTCGCGATTCGCGATCGGCTCCGTGACGTTCGATTCGCCGATGTATCGTTGAGGTTGGTGGTATTGGGTGTGTGAGAGGGGCGTTTATGAGGAATGTATTCGGTTCATAAATCGAAGCATATCAGGAATTCGGTTATAGCCTGGATGGATTACGTTGCGCATGATGTTATGAATTTAAACGATATCATCATAGATAAGGTTGGTTGTTGGTGATTCCAGGCTCGTCACCTACTGATGTCATTATTTCCGTGAGTTCATGTTCCTTTCCTCGAGAGGTGGCGGTGGTCTTCCGCCCTGGATGTCGAGATCTGGCGCCGACACTGGTCTGACATTCGCCTGGTGTTCACGGGAGATCATTACATAGATAACAATACATTTACTTCTATATGGTTTCTTCCAATAGCCTGTTGTACTGCCTTGACAATGAGTCAACAACTGAGGAATAACTAATCAAAACGCTTATTGTCTGGTAAGAACTGGTAAGTGCAATTGATTTTTGTATAAAATCGTGTAGTTTTTATTACGTTTCTTCTTTCAGATTTCTTCAAAACGCATTTAACTTAATGTGTTAAAATGTGTTTTGGAGCAATCTGAAAGCAGGAACGTGTATAACGCACTAAAACTATATTTCATATCAAACTCAATTGTTTCCACCAGTGTACAATATGCGTTTTGATTACTTCCTCTTCATCTATTTATCATTGTGTTACTAGAAAGCACGAATAATCACGACCGAAAATCATTTGGAAGGAGATTTGAATATTTGTGGGTAACCGCAGGTGTGAGACATTTTCAGGCGCTAAAAAGATGAAATGCCGAGACTTGAGATGGAAGGGTAGCGTGTGATTTCAAAAGTGTACACGAACTGCAATAGTTGTTATTGTGCCATTCGTTCTTCGGAGTTCGTAGCATTCGTAATAAAACACTGGCGTTTTTGCGATTGGTTTCATGTCGTTCGATTCGCCAATGAATAATTGAATCTGGTGACATTGGATGCAGGCGTGAAGCTTTTTTGAGGAGTTACCTGCAGTGAATGTACGAACATCAGTAGAATAGTTTCTATGGAGTAGGAAGAATATTGTCTGATACCAACACAATAAGAGGCCAATCGAGGCCCAAATATTACGAATATTTTCAACGGTTACAGAGCTAAAGTAGCGGTGCTGCAACTTAATCTACTTTTCTGTATTATTGGTAACGGTTACTTCATACTATATCACCTATATACATTACACCTTATGTGTATATATACTTACTACTACACATACTATATCTTTTATATACTACTAAATCACCTTATATTAATTCCTCATAATTAAGCGAAAACTTCTCATCTTCGAGAAAACTGTGCATTAAATGACAAGACATTATGTATAATAATAAATTGGATGTAATAATAAATTTTTCGCGATTTTCCCAACCTCATCCTAGTACTCTCCTCTCTCGTCACATCACCTCACAGGTCGGAAAATAGTTGAAAATTCACTTCGCTGGGGCAGTGCCATGATAGCGGAGTTACATGAAGGACAAACTCCCACAAACCGATTAATATGACGGCTCCGAATCTCACGTTCGAACGGAGGTAAAACACCATTACCTTCCAAAATACAACATGCTCTACATTTGCGGTATTAATGACCACAGCAGTTCACGTGTCGTATCCTAATATATCAATAAAATTGACGAAAGAGACACCATCTGCATCTTGAAAGCCGAAAATAGGAATGAGATTGAACAGGTAACCGTACATTCAAATAATTCCGTCCGTCAGGGAGTTGAGTGCCCCTGTGACGGGCTTTCGATACCGCCCTTTGGAGATATTAAAAAACGCCTCCCTTTCGCAGGGCGTTTGACGACAAAAAAACCTTGACCGCCGTCTCCAAATGAAGCCGCGACGCCGGGGAGGGGGGAGCTTCGCTTGCCTGTGCCTCCCACTGCGCGTCTCCATCCCGCCTCCATCTGCCACGCCCCCTTCACCTCGCTTCTCTCTTGCCCCGCCGGCACCACCTCGCTCCAACGCGCCGCCTTCACTGCATTCGTTCGCTGCTCCCGCAACTCCTCCTTCTCTCCCGCACAGACCTTGCAGATTCCCAACGCCCCTCGTGACGCCTCTACCTCCTACCTACTACTTCTCCCTCAAACTCACAGCACAGCACACCTTTGCCGCTACCTCTCCTCTCTCCTCCACGCCACTGACTCGCCCCGTCCCACTGCCCTGTTTTCGGCACCGCCGTCCTGCTTCCTACTGGCTGGGCGGCTCACTGCCTCTAGCTCGTCCTAGGATTACTTACCCGCCGGTCCTTTTCGACACTAGCTTCATAGCTAGGACGAATTCAGCCGTTGCCTGGAGGAGAATTGTAGAAAACGGCTGCTCTGATCGGTAGAATATGTTTTATGTGGTTTATTTCATCAACACCAGTCAAATTACCGGAGCAGTACCCTAACAAACGGGTCACGGACGGCGCACGATATTTCCTTGCTCTTTCTTGTCGTCTCCTCATCCCTTGCTTACACATATACTCACAAGCACAACACTTATCGGGAGACCGGTCGTGAAGTTAGAACTTGTCGAGACTGGAGCGGTGGAGATGACTGGTTGCGGAATGCCTCGCAAGCGGATGCTCATGGTCGGTGATGGGTCACACCATCCAACGAGGTACACATGATGTCTCACATCCCGCGATAAATACATCCGCTTACGGGGTTAATGACTTTAGCAGTTGACACACGAGGAATCACCGAACAGTCATAAAATTCCGCTTCCTCCGCCCTCTCCATCCCTCGGCCACGCCATTTCACCGTCTCCACCTCCGTCGCCCAGCCCCGCACGGCCCCGCCTCTTTGCTTTTCACGCACTGCGCTGCGTCGTTGCGTCAACGCACTCACGCCCCGCCGTCCCTCCGCCCGCCCCGCCCCGCTCCGCGCTCGCGAAATCCAGTCCTCTCTGCGTCTGAAAGCGGATTCCTGATGAGTCGCTCGGCCCCTTTACCCATTCGGGCTTTGCGCTCTTTCGAGTATTTCGTGTTTTTTTCTTGTTTCTCTTGCCATCTCTCTTTACGAAATGTACCCGCATTCTTCATCAAGCATTCCTTAATTACTTCTGTTCACCCAAAATCTATCAATATTATTTACCACAGTAGTATATTTTAAGCTCAAAGACTGTTAAATAGCGTTCTACTATCTTAAATTAAAATGTATTTTCTTGGTAGTTCAACGATAAATGGATACGTCAATCATTCAAATAAAGAACAATGATTCCAGGGAAGTTTTGAAACATATGTATTTAAAATACGCTTAGATTTTTTCGGCTATTCAGTGTTGGCGAGTATTTTTTATTACTTTACACCAATAGATTCGAGAAGATCACCTTCCAATATGTACAGTTGTTGTGACTGCAGAGGACCTCATAAATAAAGTTGAAACGTCTTTAAAAAACTATTTTTTTAAAATCTTGACTGGAGTCGTTCTTTATTTGAATATTTTTATAAATTCATTCATCGTGCTCGCAACTCTTTTGTGTTGTCATTTTGAAAGCGATAAACCTCATATTAATTCTATTGAACATTTCCATTGATACCCAACACAACCTTGAATTATTTTCTTACTAGGTTTGCTTCTGCAACATTGTACTCTTTCCTCCTCATTAAGCCGTCTCGTATTTGCGTTCACTCGTAACTCGCTCCCCGCAGGGGGTCTCTGGAGCGCGAATTCCTGCGGCGGCTCAGCCTCCGCCTGTCAGTCCCGCGGGCGGCTGCTCATCGCCCCGTCTCGCCCCAGCCGCCGCCTCCGCGCCGCTTCAGGCTCCTCGGCTCCCGTCCGAATCGCTCTCGCCCCGCGCCGCCCCTCCCCGCCCCGCCCCGCCCCGCCCCGCCTCGGCGCCTGTGCAAACAGCACCGCACCGCCGCCGCGCCGTTGGATTGCCTCGCGGATTAACGTGGCAATCTTGTTGCAGGGAATTAACACAAGCACTCTTCATGGAACAAACAAGCGAGACTTCTCGGGCCGCTCCTCATCCGGCCCTCCGCTCCGCTAATGAACCCTTCCGACCGACAGCCGCGCTCCCGCCCAGCCCCGTCCCATCCCGCCCAGCCCCCCCGCCACTCCACGCTTCACTCGCACTCCCCCCACAACAACCCTGCCCGTCCCGCCCCTCACGCCCCATTCGCACTACCCCGTCGCGACAACCCACCCCGCCCCGCCCCTTCACGCCCCACTCCCACCCTCCTCCCTCGCGACAACCCCGCCCGCCCCGCCCTTCCCCACTCCCTCCTCGGCCCACGCTTACTCTTCCCCCTGGAGACAAACGTGCTCGCCCCACTCTCACTGCCCCCCCCCCCACAAAAACCCTGCCCTCCCGCCCCTCCTCGCTCCACTCGCATCCCCTCCCCGCGATAATCCTCCCCCCGTTGCGCCGATTCCCGCTCCCGCTCCTCATTCATCCACAACTCCTGCTTCGCCCAATCCCGCTCCCCATCCCACCCTCCCAAACCTCTATCTCAGTCTCTCCTTCCGCGCACACCACGGTCTCCCATTGCCTCGCTCCTCTTTCAGGCCCGACTCGACACTTCGCCCCACCCTCCCTCGCAGCCCCGAACCTCCCACCCGCCTTTGCGGCCGCCCAGCCGCGTCTCTCATCTTGGCCAGCGCAGTCACTTCGTCTTCGTACTCTGCCGCACGCGTCTCACAATTTCTCTTCTCCCTTGCCTCACTGATTTCACGAGCATTTTTTTTCTCTCTTTCGATTCCGGTTTCGTCGCCTGCAGTTCAGCCATTCCAACCACTGTGCTTAGGTCACTAACAAGCTCGTCCACAGACCGTCGTTTGTTCGCCCGGTCGCCTTCACCCACTCGCCCGTCATTTACCTAGAAAGCGGAGGGTGCGATGCTCTCCGGCGGCGCCTGACGCGGCTTGTGCCAACTGCATTCGTCCACCCACACTGTTCCTAGCGACCTATTCTCTCAGCAGCGGTAGAACTTCTGCTTCGCATTTATTGCCCTGACAGCCCCAGTCTACAACACTATTGGCTGCTGGCATTTATTCCCGGAATACGTATTTTTTTATTTTATCCGTTTTATACCAGATTACGATGTTTTTGTAAAATGTCCGAGTTTATAAGTATTTCCTCAGAACATTCTCATTTTCCTTATAACTATTGACTCTTTCTTTCAATAACTCTCCTTTTCTAGGTTATCCGAGCCGCGTCTCTGACGTGGTGGCACGACGGAGGGTCATGCTGACAGCCACAATGACAAAAACGCGGCTCGTCAGAGATAGCCTAGTTATTACAAACGCCTGCCGCGGAAACCAACGCAATCAATACTTGTTTTTTGTGCGGCGTGATCGTATGTGTTAGTATATTTAGTTATATAGTTTCTCCTCTTTGCTCCCTCCCTCATTGAGCTCTCTTTATGCTAGTAGCGTGGGGAGTGAGCCGAGGTGCAGTTCGAGGTATTTTGTGAAATATTCTAAAATCAAATTTATAGTTTGTTTACTGTTACAAATAGTTTTCTCTAAGGGAGTTGAACATTTTATTTACCTATAACACGTTGGTAGATTTATACATTATTCAGTTATGCGGTAGTAAACGTGGTATAAGTTCTGGTCTCAACGTGCACAAAATATACTTGTTTTCCACACCTCATATTCTGGTTGTGGTGACAGTTAAATTGAATTTCTCAACTCTTTTGTCTTCATTATTGTTCTATTCATCTATACTTTGCTGCATGAGTTTTGTTATTTTATTCAATTTCTATCTCTGTATTCTACATGTTTAAATATTTTATATAACTATTATTATTATTATTATTATTATTATTGTTATTATCATTATCATTATTCGTGTTTCGCGTGTTCCAGTGAAGCATTGATCTTCTCTTCCTTACAGTAACAACTTCTTCGCTGGCTTTCCATTTCGACATCTTACCTCTTCGTTCTTATTGAACGAGGGTCCCAAGACCGGCGAGAAATATAGCGCGACTCGCGCGCGGGCGAAACTTACAACCTCTCCGACAAAGTAACTGGCGCATAGTTTAGCTGCGATCGGAGGATAAATTCCGGTAAAAGACGCCACTTCGCGCTCTCGGTAGAAGGGGGCGAAAATACGAACAGCGAGAGCTTCTTGCGAACTCTCCGAAGCTCCTTGAGCACGCCAACAGAATCAGCCGCCCAACCGCGTTGCGATTTCCAGGTGGCGTACCTCAAGGATGAAAAATCTGGCGCGATGGCAGTGGGCTCAGGCGCGCTCGCGAACATCCCCGCACGGGGAACGGAGAGCGTTTTGAAGGGTGAGGGGGCGGAGAAGAATTTAGAAGATTTTCCCTTCGGAAATTTCTGCGCCAGCGTGCGCGGCGGCGTTAAGGAGGGCTCGTCAGCGGGAGTGGGAAGTTGCTAATGCGGCCCGCGCCAAGAGGCACTCGCCGCGCCAGCAATAACATAAGGCGGGGCGGCGTCTTAAATGCGCCAACTCGCGGCGCGCGGTGCCGTGAGCGAGCGCCGGCGCTGGCAAATGCGTCTGGAACTCGGGACGCAACCCGTACAACAGCTGTGTGCTGCGAATTGCATCGGTTGGAATGTTACCTCGAGTCGTGGTACATAGCGGTACATGCGGATAACAGTAAAACCCTGGTATTCCGAACTAATTGGGGGTGTGGTTTGTTCGGATACGGAAATGTGGAATGTTCAGAGTATCCGAAAAAACTACCATACATATACAAATACATCTGTTGGATTACCAGACAATGCAACGTAGCGTGCGATGTGAGAAAATGGCAACGTTCCGACATGAAGTGGCAATGTTGCAAACAAAGGAGTAAAGTACGTACATAACAGATCGCATGCAGTACTGGTTGCTACATTGTTTAGAAGAGTTGAAGCACAGATTGTTTCGCTTCTGTTAACGGATATTCTATGAACAGTATTCAGAAATGCGGGACTTACACTATATTAACACATTTTAGTTTATAAATTAAGTTAATAGAAATTAAGTGTGTTTTTTCTTTTTTCCTCCATCCGTAATTTTGTTCGAATTATCCGAAATTTCGAATTTGTGGGGTTCGTGTTAGTGTGGTTTCCCTGTAACTAGAAATCCAGGAAAAAATATTGTTGCATTGTTGATGAGATTTTTTTATTTGCCATGTTAACAATGGATGATGGCAAAAATGATCAATCCCAGAAAAATGGAGCGCGCACGTAAGCAAAACACATTTGGAATCACCTCATATCTTTACCTATAGATAAGTATTAAAATTAAGATTCAAAAGGAAAAGCGTGTCCGAAAGATTGCACATACTCCAGCGCCACTGTGGGCTGTTGTAATACTGTTTTCAGCGGCATTGTAAAAAACAAAAACGATACGTACTAGAGCCATGCATGCTGCAATATAATAAGCCACACAGTATATAAACCTGTGCCGGTAAAATGTTTTAAATTATCAAAAGCCAGACATTTTTAAGAGCCAGCTTCCGTTAAGTATTTTACAGTCTGCCGACCATTAAGGTCAGTGGAAAGAAATTGACTGTAGCTACAGATGAGAATAAGTACTCATAAATACATTAAAAGATATTTATTATCTTTTACTTTCTCGTATACGTATGTTTATATGGTGTAGCATACATTGTATTAAGAAAGTTATGTAGTACTTCTTTGGCATGCCATTTTTCGACAGGAAAATTCCTTTTGCGGCTTCCTGATGCAATAAAAAGGATTTTATCTCCTTTATTTACTAAATTACTTTTCTAAATACGTACTAGGCAGAATCTAAGTTTTCTAGTTCCGTAATACCAAGCGAGTGTTTTTGTAATGTCCGTCTCTCCTGCCGGCTAGCCGTCTGAGAACATTCCTGACGCCTGCAATTTTGAAACATTATTAAATTTTGGAAGAACTTTACATGAATTTCATGTAATATTTCCATTTTTTAAAATGATTTCAATTTTATCCTTATGAGTTCTTGTGAGAATAGAGCGAAATACATAAATGTTGTTACTCCGATTTTCACTGTTACTTCTGAGTAGTGAACACTTGTAAAAGTTTGAAATTTTTTGATCCTCTGGTAAAACAACGTTATTGAACTTCATTATTGAAGATTGTTTTATTCAAATCACATTTGAGTTCCAATTAGTTTCTTAATTAATGTCCTATACATTTTTAGAAACCGTAGTTTTTGTACAGTTTCAAATAAAATATGTGCAATATTGAAAATACGACTTTTCCTAAAACGGTTCCAAGCTTTTTCATTAAACTGTTAATTAGAATTGTACTAAATACAGTTTATAACATGACATAAAAACTATTTTAATGAATTCTTTTGATTTGTCAAAAATTTTGCAATGTAATTTTGATTTCTGAATTATTTTTGATTTTCGAATTGTATTTCTTTGATCAATGTGCAGGTTTCAAAGGATCTCCAATGTATGTTTTTAAAGTCCGTAAATTGTTTAGTATATGAATACTAAAAGTGTTTTTTCGAAACGTTGGAACCAAATGTTCTGTAAAACGGTTCCAATTTCCCCCCAGAGATCTTCATATTGGAAAATATTTCAATTCTCTTCAATACCCGGAAATCCTGATTTCGAGCAACATGTTTTTGTTTCGAAAAATAAAATAAAAGAAATTCTGAAAACTATAGGACTTTTTAATACAACATAAAAATATCGGCAACACATTAACACTTTGCAAATATTAACGAAAAATAACATTTTTATCCTTTCACGTTTAAAATTTGACATATAGTCTGCTAATAAATTGGTTACCATAGCAAACATTGTGTTTAACGAGATCAGATATTATGAGCATATTAGCATGAACATTTCAAAGATTAATTTTAGTGGCTAACCTTGTTCAAATGTGGAATATGGAAACAATAATATCGTATTGTATATTTATTCGTAGTTTACTACCTACGAAGCGATTGTATTTTAAGAGCATTAGTTGGAATCGGATTTAACTGAAATGGGTTCGTCAGGTATTTTTGCTTTCAAAAGTAAGTATTACTTTGCTTTTCATACCAACTTCAGGATTTAAATTTCCTAAAGAGAAACCACGAAGGGGTACGTGATTGAGAAATGTAGCTAGCGGCTCGCAAAGAATAATGAAGATATATTTTCGTTCACAAATTTAAATCATTTGTTGATAAGATTTTGTAATTTCTGAAGGTATTTTCCAGGCTTCGAATCGTCAAAGGGTGTGCGACATCAAATATGCAGATTTGCGAACTACAACTCTCACATAATTTTCTCACACTCTCTGAGGAAAAATCAGTAATACTCAATATTAACTCCAGTAAAACTCAATAATATAACAAAATATTCAGAAGAAATTAACAGGATCATTTGCACACAGATAAGTATTGATCTAAGTCGTATAAAGAACGTATCATAGCCAATTTTGAATAATTTTATGTCAAAATATAAAAAAATAAACTTGTAAAACGCATTTATCAAAAATGAAATGTATTTTCAAAAAAATGGCTTCCAAAATTCACTCTGACGAAGGTTGCAGTATGACGGCCGAAACTTCAGCATCTGTTCCTAGCACGCGGCGTCGCCTTAACTCCGGTCTCGGAAGCGTACGCTTTCATCTTCCTCTAACACGATGTGCAGTCACGATTCACTTCTCGTGGGGTCTTGATACCGAAAAATTGGTTAACGGGAAAATTCGTCCGTGCAATATTTCGAATATATGAGGAGCTATATATATATATATATATATATATATATATATATATATATATGTGTGTGTGTGTGTGTGTGTGTGTGTGTATATATATATATACACATATATATTTCTACTATGAAATGACTACTATAAACTTTCCAACAATTATTTTCTCAAAATCGGCTCGTGTTTTTTTTTCGTCACAGGGCGTCCAAACATTATTACTGATTCAAGTTTCATCGAACTCTCAGTATTTTTCAAAATTGCAAAACGTTAACATGGCGAAAGTACGATACTGATAAGCTTTTTTTTCTTTGGGCAGACGCTTCGCTCAGGGCTTTGGCCCACTTTGCAACGGGGAACGTCTATGCCTCCTTAGGCTTCGAAGGTAGACAATCGCAGGCCTCAGTTCGAGCGGGGCTCCACTTCATGACGTGCTCATCTGTGCCTCGTAGTTCGATTGAGTGTTTATAGGTTGTTTCAGTTGCGCCAACTTCTATGCTCATTTTTCCACATGTGTAGTACGTGTTATGTCCAGAAAGACGAGTGGTCTTTCACCTCTCGAACGTGAAATCTGTCGCATTCATCAAGTCGGCTTGCGGAGGCCTCCCCCTCGAGTTGCATTCCCCAGCGGGGCGCCGTCCCACCCACGAGAAGCTTTTGAGCTTAGAATCCCGATTGCGCTCCGGTCTGAAGGAAATATCACTTGTGGTCCGTGGCCTGTTTCTTAAGACCATAAGTTTGATCGAATACGGTGAAGTAACCAGACAAATTCTTTAAATGAGAGTCAAACCTCTGTTCTTCAAAATGTAAGGAAAAATGGCCCTTACCGGCGTATTTAATAAAATAAGTTTTAATTAATACAGGCTCTTGCGGGGCTCTTGCTCCTGGCGTGTTGATGTGGCTTGCACTGTGATTTAGCCACGACTGACCACAACGCCGCGCGTCAACTGCTAAGGATATTAGTAGGTATCCTTCTCCCGCTGGATGGCGAGATCCGGTGCCAACCCACCCATTGGCTTGCTTTCCTCAACTAGGTATCTCCGACCAGCAAGGCACCGCTCTATCCGGAACAAGCGGTAAGCTCCAGACTGGCCTTCCATCATGTGTGACAGCGAAGTACATGTAAGTGTAGGTGTGTGTAAGGGGTGAGGATAGGACAAGGAAGGGGAAAGAAAGATCGCGCGCAGTCCGTAACCCGTTTGTTAGGGTACTGCCCCAGCATTCGCCTGGTGTTGGTTGGAGAAACCACGGAAAACTACCGATCGGAGCAGTCAGTCACTAGAATTCTCCTCCAGACAGCAGCTGAACTCGACTTAGCTGAAAAGCTAGTGTCGAAAATCCTTCCACCGTCGGGAGTGGAACCCTAGGACCTCCCGTTCAGAGCTCAGCAACGAGCGCATCTGCCCCTCGAAGCAGGTGGGGGCGGGGCGGGGGCGGTCTCGTCCTGGAAAAGCGGCCCCGCGCGCCGCTAATTGAATCTGCCAGCAAAGTAATATGCACAATTAGGTCCGCTAATTGGCGGCAGGAAGCGAGAATTGCTTGCTTCATTAAGTCTCCTGGCTGTTGCAGCGCGTGCGGCGGTGGCGGTGGTTCCCTGAGCCGAGTGGCGCTGCTGAGCCAGTGGGCATGCGAACACAGTGGGTCAAAATGACCCCTCGCTAAACTACGTTATCGCTCAATTTAGAAACAAAATTTTTGTTTACTCTAAGATGCGTTCAGTGACTGTATACGGTAATAGTTATTTTCGAAATGATGCTCAAAAGCAAATGCGTTACGAAACAAGATGGAATAATTTTGAAATGAGCTTCTTTTGATGTTCATTCGAGTATTTTAATACATAAAGATATTAGAATACAATTGATGTACATAATTTTATTGACTTTTTTAAAAACTGGAATGTACTGTTTTTAGTTTAAATTTGGGTATTTATTCTGCAATAAAGTGACTCTGATCTTGCAAGTAGTTCATAAAATGATCTACTTTGGTTCTGATTACAAAACTGACTTGTAATTACTATCAGTTAATCCTCGTATTATTAGACCACTTGCATTATCATAATTATAATTTTCAAATTGACTTCGGTTTTGTAAAGGTTACTTTTATTTGATCAATGTTGATGAAATCAGGTATGTCAACACATCTGATGTTTTTAAAGCATATTTCATAGGCCTCAAAATTAGGCTTCATTTAATGCACCCAAAAATTTAAAGAGCGAGGTATATTTGAAAAGCAATATACTTACTTTTCCTGGAGTGTATCATTTACTGTTAACATAGCATAGGTAATTCTCGCAACGAAGAATGATATTCTACTCTGTGTAATAGTTCCAGGCATTGTTTTCGTTGCCTTGGAATTAACTGGTAAGTAGGGCCCGGACGTTTATGCTATAAAGACACTATAAAATGTGCATGTAAGTATGCACCTTAAAATACAAAATATACCAATAAATATGCCCTAATAAACTGTAAAAAATACATTAAGATTACTATTGTTAAGTGAAAATTAACTTAAAACACTTTTTTTGCTATTGATACAATGTAGAAACGTCAAAAATCAGCAAGTAGTTGGACGCTGGATTTGGACGACGTACTCTTGATCGGTAGTTTCAATTAAGAAACTGAGCCTGTTGACTTCAAATAATGAAGTACGTCTCTCTATATCGAAAGAGATTACAGGAGTGTATCCAAATTATGATACGTGTTCTACTGAAAAAGAAAAGTCTTTCGATTAAATGGAGAATTTTCTTCAAGAATGTCTTGAATGAAGAATGATTTGACATACAGTTAATTTTAAGGAATACAACAGTTAATTTTAATTTATTCAAAAACTGACAGTAATTCATTCAAAAAAATGACAGCCTCTAGTGATGTGATTCATTTCATTAAAGTAATAAAAAGATTAGATTCCCATCCAATTCTTTGCTCGAGAGAATATTTTTGCAGCCTCAATACACGCAACATCATTTGAATCCAACAAGCTTACTACTGCTTTAACAGATTGAATGTACTGAGCGTAATAGAAGGTCGCATCGAGGGTCGCATCGAGCCACGTCCTCCATCGAAATACCACTGGTTCAGATGAAAGTGTAATATTAGGTGCTACAGATCTAAACAACTGAATTCTTGATGGAGCGTTTCACGGACACAACGTTTCATAGAAGTTCCCGACCACGAGGCGTTCGAGCACCCTCAACAGAAACACAGCCTTGGTATGTTTGCATTTAAGTAAATCGTGTTCATTTAGAGAATATAGTAAAGGGAAAATTTGGAGAGGGAAAAGATCTTGTAAAATTTCAAAAATATGCCTTTTGTACATTTATTTGGTGAAATATAATGCATTTATAAAAATAATAATGTATATTTTATTAATATAAAAATAATATTATATATTTAATTTGTAACATTATTGAATTGCCTTATACAATGCGTTACTACAACATACATTTATCTGCTTCATTCTAGTTGGTTCACTTTTTCAACAAAAGAACACATTTTCCTCCTTACTTACTGCGGTAAGATAAAATATAAAATTCCTTTCTCAACTTTTTTCAATAATTTCTTCTTGAGGTAATTAGTACGTATTTAAAGCGTGTAGATAAGAGGATTAGGCCCATCACATTTCACTACACAAAGAATAAACCCACGAATGTGATAATCCTTATCTGCAATGTGCACATTAATGAAGTTTCGCCAAGAGAATTTTATTTTAGAGGTTTGTCATCACCGAACTTAACACAACATTGTATGCTGTATCGATGCTGTTCAAATAAAATTTCTTAAAGATAAGACGAGATATGTTCTCTGTGATTGAATAAACTTCTGAACCACAAACAGGGCGCAGGACAATCCCAACACAAGAGAGAATTTGCTCTCTAATCCCAAAATTCAAAAGTACCGGAGACCACAATTAATCAATTAGTTTAATCGGTTAAGATGATGACCGTCATCATAATAATTATAATATCATTAACTGCGGCTATGAAAATGATCGTAGTTTAAAATGTAATTTTTAACGTTGTACAGTCAACTTGAACAGAAACTTGGTCAACTTTTTATCCCAGTAAGAAAGAAAAAGAGATTTGGAAAAACATGTACCATTGTCAAGTTGGATCTGTCAAATATACCGTACTTTGTTAATCATTGTTTAAATGTGAAAATCGCTGCTTTTTGGAATATAAGTTCATTCTAATTTTGCTACCAGTCCAATTCACTTTCACAAAATATCAAAGAGTCAATTTACTTTTCGCAAGCATAAATGCTCTTAAGTAATTTAATAAACAAAATAATAGAAATACTCAGTTTGTGGACAACAAAATTGGATAATTTAGGTATCACGTTCGTGAATGCAATTAAATATGGTAGTGTGAATTAAATGTTTCTCTAAACCGATTCCTAATTGATATTAAATTCGGTTACGTGGGGCATTGCAGCAAAACACTGTTCTAGTTCGGAATTTCATACACGAAAGGCAATCATTTCTACGTAAGCCACGTTTCCTTGTAAGTCCTACACGCACCGGCCTGGATGGTTGAGGTGGCTAAGAGCGTGTACCGACTCGGCGCTTTGGTCCGGAAGGTCGCGGGTTCGAGTCCTGCCTTGGGCCTGTCATATATGTGTTGTCGCGGAGGGCCTCTCGTTATTCTGACATTAGTTCAGAGGAGCTCGAAGGGTGTTGGTGCCTAGAGTATAGTCGAATATGCGTTGCATCAGGACGTAAAGGGTAAACATCTGTCGGCTGGATGAAAGCCCTAGAAAGAATGTTATATACGTTTTGAAGTGTAAGAATTTCAGCGGAATATATTTCACGCGTGATCAAGTTTTATGTCTTAGGTGGTGGTGTCGACGAGAACTGCTCCAATGTCTCTTTCGCCGTATTTTATAGATTTTCAGTTTCGTGCTCGAAGGCGCAAAAATAGAGTAGGCTATTCAGTTCCGTCTTTATTTAGGAAAGAAGTGTTTTCTGTACATCGCGTGATCGGAGGCGATATGGCGAACGAGCATTTCATGTCGATGTCATTCCGGACGGAAAAGAAACCAATTGCCCCAAAAAAAATCCTGGATCTCAGTAACGTTCTCTGCTTTTCCAACTGGAATCCTGACATTTGCACCGAGTATTAAGACCTTCTAAATGTCTGATCCTTGGACAAATTGCAGGCATTATCGAACATAAATATTTTCGAAAGTCTTTTAAACGTGCATACTGGTTTATTAAATTGGCGACAGATGAGCGTTTCCTCTCTCGGTTGGTACGTAATTTCTAATTGACCGCAATAGAAACTCATGTGTGGGAGGTTAGGTTAAAATGCTCGAGTATTTGCTGTGTCAGGTTCGGAAAATTAGGTGTAAATATCCGCGTATCTGTTTTGTCACGTGCAGATACAGCGCACACAAATTGTAAGCTAAGCAAGATAAGTTGCATATTACAAAATCTACAAAGATTAAAAAGAAAACCGTGTTTTGACGCAACATTTTTCTCGGCGACCACTGAGAAACAGAATACTGAGTTCTTAGCGTAATACGAAAAAAAAACATTTTCTACGTGGGAGATCCTGGTTTTCAGACAGGGGAGAGAGAATATGTTGGCGTGGATCGTCTGCAAAAAAGCCAAACTCTTTCGTAACGGAGAAAATTAAACCCAAAATCCATTATTGGATGCAGTTTCCAAGAACTGCTACAGCCAGATATGTGGCAGGTTGTCGATTAATTTTCTCTCGTGCAATTGCTTCTCTTTTTTGAATGCACATTTTAATTAAAAAGCTACATGTACATACTGGTGAAAACACGAACAGGCAAGTATTTCAGAACATTAATGATTAAGCAAGTTGCAATGCTAAAGAAAAATGTACTTGTAAGGATGCTTTCTGGTCTAGAAAGGTACACGATTCTCGGTTTGGGATGAATTTTTGATTGAGATGGAGAATACCGGCTCTTCGTGAGCATATCAGATAGAACTAACAGGTTAAACTTTTGGGAATTTCCACTAAATATAAATATTACTCAAGGTTCTCTGGTTAGCAAGCACATGAATTTAAAACACGAAACAGTTAACCCTTATCCGGGCAACCAGACACTGTTGTCAGACACTGGGGGTTATATATTCTGTAGTATAAAATAAAAGGTTTTTGTATGTACGCTTTTGTGATTTTGTTACTTATATATTTGAGCCTTTACGTAGGAAGAGTCACTAATTTTGGCCAATAAACTATAGTGAAAATATTTCGTTTGAAAATTGCGTAATGAGGCAAGTAGTGTCGGGAGGACACAAATATGATTTTTCGTAAGGGATGACGGTTAGCGACTTCCGTATTGACACAACAATCAATATAACGTTAATTTTTTGTTTATTACATCTGTTGGTTGTCAAAAATTGAACGTATTGAATTGTTGTGCGACAAATGAGTTGTTTTGGTTAGAGACAACTCTGGATGATTTCCATTCAGCCACAACCACGAGGTCGGCAGGAAGGATAGCCAGCTTCGTTGAAGTCATTGTGGAGATGAGTGCGAACAGTTTTGTGAATGAGTTTTTATAGACCACCTACATTTAGAGCAATAATGGGACTCATGTGTTTCAAGGGCTTTCTTTTTTCTACGATTTGATGTCGAAACCACGCTGTCTGTAATGTGTTGGAATGATAAATTTGCTGCTTTGAGGAACATGTGAGAAAAATTTAATGAAAATTAGAAAAAAGCATTACCAATCTTGAACAGACAGTATTGCCGTCGAAATGCTAATTCCATTCCGGGGCAGATTCATTCAAATGGTATATATCATTCAAATGGTACATATTATCAAAACCAGCCAAATATGACAAGATGGTGTGTTCTCCCTGTGATGCTAGACCAGGAAGAAAAAGAGTGAAAAGACGCTTCCAGGTTTGAGTAGCTGAGTAGTTTAAAACTCTCCCCAAACACATAGAACTCAAAGGAATGTCACAAGTGACAACTAATTCACGGACAAGAGCGTCGCAAAAAATCTTCTGGAAATGGACTCGCTCTTGTTGGAACTGTCCGAAAGAACAAGAGATTCGTTCCTCGACAACTCTCGCCTCACAAAAGTCTAGGGAATCTTCTCTCGTATCGTACGTTTTGAAGCAAAACAAAGCAGTCGTTCTTTTTAGAATGCACCGCACAGATACTTGCACAGAAGTCCGAGGTAACAAACCGGAAATAATACTTCATTACAATTTCACGAAAGATAGTGTTAACGCACTGGATCAGTTACACTCATACTCGTGTCAAAGAAAAACAAAAAAATGGCCATTTGCGTTCACTTCATTCAACCACACATTGAAATCTATGGGACTCTAGCAAAAGACACTTTTAGCTCTAAAAGACGTTGAACCAAGAAATAAATTCTTCTGCATCTTTTCAGTGAGTACTTCTACACCGAGCCCATCAGGAAGGAAAAGGGGAGGTTACTTGCGCCTCTACGCGCAATGTCGCACTCAGGAACGATGTTGCAGCAAATGTCACCAGTTAGGCAGCAATGAGAACAATGATGTAACCCTTTTTTGAAAGAAGTGTGAATAATGAACTACTCGTAATGTACTCGAAATTTGTGAATTCATCGAGAAATCAAGTTTAAACTTGCTCAATGTGCACTGTGTTCTTGAAAAGAATGCTATACTCCAACATTACTTCTTGTGAGTTTACGCGTTAAATAAGGCATTATTTTTATTAATTATTCATTATCCGTCATAATATTCAAAACATACAACTATTAAAACAATATATGTGGAAATGTTGAACACGAGAATAGTGTAAAACAAAGATTTTACAGCAGTATCTGATGGACACTGCTTGCCCGGATGTGTCACAAAAGTATCTTGGCCGGAGAGGGGTAATAGTGTTTTAAATAAAATGACAAATAAACTCAGATAATTAAGTGAAATGTGCTTAAACTTAAGGCTTTCGTAATGATTCAGCAAACTACCGAAGACATGGTACAAATAGGTATATGTATATTTCTAAATATATGTGAATTTTGTGACCTTAAAATATCTAATTATTAAACTAAACTGATGGATTTTCATGGAAAATATCCTGTCAGATCAAAAATAGTATTAAATCGAATGACTGTAGCGCAATTGTTCTGGGATATGAAGTGTCTTCTGAATTTGACGACTATGTTACAAACAAAATAAATAGGTTTAAATATATTTGTAGGACAATTCATAGAACCATATAACATAAAACAAGAAAAGAAACCAGGCTTGCGTTCTATAAGACGATAGCAGTACCAGTTGTGTTATAAGGAAGCGAGACCTGGACCCTCTAAAAAAGAGAAACAAATAGAGTTAGAGCCACAGAAATAAGATTTAATAGTAAATTATCATGTAAAAGGGTGTATTGTAGATGAAAAAATTAGGAGTGATGTGTTGGAAGTAGTTAGTCTTGAGAAGAAGATCAGTGACACTAAAATGAACAGGTGCAGTCGTAAAGAAGAAGAAACTTAGTAACACTCCTGTTATTGTAATTACCAGTTTACCACTTACCACGGAATTTACACTCCTGTTATATAAAAGAAACCAAGTTCTGAAACTTTCTGTTGTATCTCCCACAAATTTGCATATTTACTTTAATGTGCACATAGTGATAGGACAAATGATATAAATAAAATATAAGTGAAAAATATTTAACTGCTGTGTCAACAAATATGGTACTAATAACATTGGTTCATTCATTATAGGAATATATCCTAATTTTGTTTTTAAAAAGAAGTAACCTGCAAACTTGAAAAAATATCAGTGACGTACGATGTTCCTGAAGGCAAATTAGCAAAAAAAATGGAAGATTTCAGGGAGCCTTGTAGCAACCATTTCCTGCGTCAATAGGATTTTCTGGAGCCTATATTTGTGACATATATGACCTGAGTTTTCTAAGTCGTGTGATTTTGACTTGGATGTGTTCCGCAATATCTTGTGCGGGGCTTTTAGAATTTTAATTTTTACTACAAAATAACAATTGTACTTTATGTGTTAAATGCATATAATTTGTTGCGAATTGATTACTTACAAAGAATAATGTACTATTTCCTGCGATCCAAATTTAACAAAATGAAGAAAGCATGGGAAAAAGCAATTATGTATCAAATTTTTAGGAAAGGTCCGGACCATTAGGGAAACTGAAATTAGGGAGTGGGAAAACAGCACTGGTTAGCTTGAGCGGAGCCTAGACTGGAGAGAAATTAATAAGTCAATAAGCTAACAATAAGTAAGTTAATCAGTAATTTTATGTTAAGTTAGTAAACAGTTAAGAAATAAGTCATAAGTCGTAGTCAATTGGTAAATAACAGGTCAATATAATAAATAAAATAAAACTGGCATAGTAATAAGCACATTAGGGGGTGAAGGGAAGGGGGGATCGAAAATGTAAGGGCAGATGCGTTGGTGCGGACGATCTTCTGTGGCGCCGTTTGATTTCAGGTGCTGAGGAGGCCAAGCACTGGAAGGAGACGGCGGGACGCCTGCGCCAGAAAATAAATAGTTAAAATAAACGTCTGATAGATTAAAATGTACTCGGCTTTTGACGGCAGGTTTTTCCCCCTTCAGGGTTTTTTTTCCTGAGTTGTACCTTATGGTCTCTTTTCCGCGGCTTTGATGCGATGGAGAGACCATTTGGGGTGAATACCAGAATTCGAAAGATTAGAACGCGAAAGGATGTAGGTATTGTAATGGCTTAAAGGCCTTTGGCCTAGCCACATAGGATCAAGTAATCTAATTTGTTTGTAATAATTACCTATTAAATAAATAAATAATAAATATGCAGTGGAATTCATTCTGATTATACGTCCCTTTGAATGTCGCGGGTCGGGTTGAAACTCTTTGGTTCAGAAGTTGGCGGTACTGACAGATATCCGTCAACGCCTCCATTTTGAGAATTTAGTGTGGCCCGTTAGGCTGCCACAACAGTATGTACTAAACTGCGCGTCAAGACTTGCTGCGAAATATAAATTTAGGAATTCTTTATTAAGAAGCTATTTGCAATGGTTCATGGCGATTTGTGGTGCAAATGTACCTTTTTTGTAGTAAGTATGGCAGATGAAGTGCAGGTCAGTACAAAACTACTCCCTTTAAATGAAATTCTGTTAAAAGTGAGGGAGGTGTATAGTACAACGTGAGCGCCGGAGCGAAAGCGGAGGCGGGAATCACCTTGGTCAGAGCGGCAACCGGAAGGCCTTTGTGAACGCAGCACGTTGGATCCTTCGCGGACGGCTTGTGTCAAAATGCGTTGCATGTACAATGGCATTGATTATAAAATTGCTTTCTCTTGAAAAGGTCAGAAAAAGTTTACCACCAGACTTGGATCTTGCTTGTTAAAGTACAGAAAATGTCGTGGGTTACGTCGTTTGGAAGGTAGATAATTCTTATGAATGTTTGAATTGTTAATTTATTCAAACGTTTCGCGTTTGTGAGTTGTCTGCATCATTAAGAATAGTTTCTTCTGCAGTGCGACTCTGCATGAGCCGGTCGCGTGGGCATTTGGACAGGATACACGAGGCCGGATGCCTGGAAAATCGAGCCAATGCGGTCTAAAGAATCGCGGAAAAGGGAAGGTGACTTTTCGCCAAAGTTTAAATTGTACCCACTTTATTGAAGAAGCTGGAACTGCTCATCGCAGCTCTGATACTTTCATGACGTCTAAATAAGTTCTGATTCACACGGTAAAGGAGGTCGTGTGGTATTGCAGAGGTCAGCTCCTGTACATTGTGCCTTAATTCTTCCTCTGTATGGGAATTTATCACTTTCATAAAGTCCCAAAGAAAGAAAGCGCACGAAGCCAGATCAGGAGAACGAGGAGGTTACAAACCACGTGTGATTTCTGAATTTATAAACGGCATGTAAAGCCTTAAGGAAACTGAAGTAATGTGTGCGGCGCGAAATTTAGAAGAAAGACACCAGGGTACGATGCACATAGCGATTTGACAATCCAGTATGTGTCATACACAAACACTTTCTGTTTGAGAGAACTTCGGGCGAATCATCACAAACCGACTATTCAACAAGACAGGAACACAAATCTTTTGCACGCCGAGACCTTGACACTCTCCAGTTCGCAAGGGAGTTGAGCCCACAGTTCCTCGGCGATTGACGGTCGATCGGTCGAGAAGAATTTTCCACGATCGCGGCACACTGATAAAATAGTCGCACTATAGTATTTAATTTAAACTACATTGCTAGGTAGGTGAGTTTAGGCTTACAGGAGGCCTTGGAGATGTACTGAACTACAGATGCGTTCTTAGGGGTAAGCGCTATTCTCTACATTAACCAAAATTATTACAGGAGGCTTCGGAGATGTACTGAACTACAGATGGCGTTCTTAGGGGTAAGCGCTATTCTCTACATTAACCAAATTTCCTTTACATGTAGGTGAATACCCATGCAAAGTGAAATGTTGCGACTTGGTATTTGGATAAGGATTTTCCTCTTGGCTCGTTGTGCCAAATAAGACCCCTACCCAATAGATCAAACACATTTCAATACACGACTTGAAACTTTCAAAAAATACTATAATTTCTAACACACGAACAGCACATCACTCGCACTTCAAAATACCCGCACTCATGGTAGAACACAAATTTTGTGTTTTTATGTTCCTCTGTTGTTTGTTTAAAGCAGAGTTGTCCAATTGGCGGTCCCCGATGCCATTTATTGTTGCCCGCGATAGGGTGTTGGTCGAAAGTGAAAATCCTTTGCATGCATGTCGGGCGAGAAAATTGCACTTATGACACACGCTCTGTCGGAGCTAACAATTCCTTGATGTAAAAATAGAATAAGTTTAGATTTAAGATTTTTTTTGTAAATTCAGAAATTCAAAATCGTCGCAATGTGTTTCTCTGCGTTATGTATGGTACGGCCTGATATCATGCATGGTTCTGTCCCTCCCCCGTTTCTGAGCAGTCAGGCAAACTACCGAGATCAACAATACGGGAAAGTCAGGTGTGGATCGCTCGAATAATGCAAATAAGTTCCGTAACCATATGAAAGGTTTTAATTGTGGTCTTCGAGACCTTGCAAGTTGGACACCCCTGGTTTAAATAAATGAAATGCTCGTGAGGCAGAAGAACATTATCCAGAGCCAAGTTTTTGTTAATTCGTAATGGAGTTCACGCTCAGATTTGCTGAGTAGACTCACATTGTCCGGAAATGTTACTTCCCAGAAACTGCTTAGTTTAATCATATGCCTAAATGTATCTTCAGGAATTTCATTATTTTTTTCTTTCACCTCTGACATTTCTATGCTCCTTAACTCGGAAATAGCTTTATTTGCAGACGATTTTGCAATATTTTTGATACATAAATATTTTTAAAAAAGCACGTGATTATTTATAAGAAAACTCAAACATTTATGTAATTGGTTCAAAAAGGAAAATTAATATAAATTCATGTAAATGCCAAGCAAAATTCATTTCACTTCGAAAATTACGAATAATTAACATGTTATCACAATATCAGACACTCTTGATAAAACCAGAATACTACAATAGCCAATAAAACATTTATAACAATGCTAAAATTATATCCCATCATTAATAGAAAATCAATTTCAAGTATAGAAAAGACACTAACAATTTTCAAATACATTGTTCTACCTCCAACTTACGTTTTCCAGATTTCCAGATTTCTAGAAAAAATTCAAAACATTTTTTCGCCGGCCATTACAAGCTCCGTGGTTTATTTAGAATGAACAAATTCAAAAAGACTTTCCATTAAATCCTTAAAAAATTGCGTTACAAAATTATCATCAACATTTTATTACACTCTACCTTCCTGTCTTAATAAAATATAGTCGTGGAAAAACAGCTAAGTTTTTTTCAAGAATAAAAACTCGTATTGATAAGATATTTTGCCTACTTCATAATATGCAGTTAACTTTTCTCTAATAATGCATAACTAGCATACAAACTTCTGTGTTGTGGGTTCTCCAAGGAACAAAAAATCTGCATCAGTCAGGGTCAGTGTTCGGATATTGTCAAGCAATACCAACCTATAATGATTAAATTATATAATCAAAATGACTACTATTTGAGTTAATTATACAATTAGAATGGTTTTAATTACTGGAAGTCAAATAGCGTTTACTTTCTCGCATATGTACGCTGTACACTATAGGTAGTACAGAGAAATTATGTAATGCTGCTTCACGAAGTGCCATTATTCCACAAATGCGCTTTTTGGTTCCCTGATACCGTGGACACGAGTTTTCTTGCTCCTGTGTGTAGTATATTGCTTTTTTAATAAGACATAATCAACGTTTTAGAGTTTCTTAACACCGAAAAAGTTTTCTAACGTCCGTCCATCCGTGAACAACAACAGCGTCTGAGCTATTTTTAGCATTTTTGACAAAATGAATATTGTCCAGTCGATCTGGCTTGACTTGAAGGTCTAAAAGTGTGAATTTTTTTAAAATAATTTTTGGGGAATTCTTTTAAATTAACACATTTTTGTCGAGGAACCGTCAAGAAACTTCCTCGAAGCTACGAAGCCTTTCTCGGCAAAATAACATAATTTTGATAATTGGCATTGTATTTTAATTTAATTACGGAATTTTCGTCGCAAGCACATGTCTTCTGTAACATAACGAGTATATTAAACCGGGAAGACAAACATAGTATAAGATAAGAGTTTGCCGGAATTACTTCTGCAAATTTATTCGATACTCTCTCAAAAAAATCACGTAAATTTTGTTACTAAAACCCATTACAACATCCCTAAATGGAATAAAAGCTTTGAATCAGAGATGTCTCGTGACGTAAACGCTGACATTGTCATACAATTAGGTCACTGTGATTAGAAACACAAGAAGGCCTTCCGAAGTTATATCCAAGTGGAAGCCTTACTTCGTACCCTGTTCGATTCTTGAGTGATGTTAGAGGCGGAATACGCGAACTCGCGTGTGAACGCCAAAGTGGGGTCATTTCGTCGGCGGAAGAGAGAACAATTAGCAAGAAATGACGTTTGGCGTGAATTTGCCGACGAAAAAAACATTTTTCCGCAGCACACGTTATTTCGTATTCCAAAATCACGTACCTACAACAAGAGGGGAAAAGAGGGAAAGATTGAAACAGGAAATAGAATATAACGTATGAGCCAATGAAATTGCATTTGATTGCACATTCAAAAATGTCAATACACGGCGGAAACGGCCTATGACCTGGCCTTCCATTCACGAATATCGAAAGTTTCAGGGTGACGGAAATAAAAAAAAAA
This sequence comes from Gryllus longicercus, assembly GCA_038098605.1. Classification (NCBI taxonomy): domain Eukaryota; kingdom Metazoa; phylum Arthropoda; class Insecta; order Orthoptera; family Gryllidae; genus Gryllus; species Gryllus longicercus. The sequence goes on along the minus strand of JAZDUA010000302.1, from coordinate 1,083,113 downwards.
GTGTTCGTTGAAATTTAGTAGAAATATGCACGGGGCATTGCAATATTTGTGCAGTAAATTTAGACAACCTCCGTTTATCACAGAGAGGATTTGTTTATTTATAACGGAATTACTATTGTGGTATGTTGGTCATATACAGAGGCGATAAAATACGAGAATCGACAACACTAACCTTATTTTACTGCGCGTTTGTCTCAATAATGGGTCTAGATTTTTAGGTAAAAAGTTAATCAAAAATATCGTTTGTCATTATATATATATATATATATTGTGACATACCTGGTGGTGCCGGGTATCTTCACTGCAATATAACACTAAGAGAGGGTGTCTTTTACGTGAATGGGTCCTAGGATAAGTCGGTGCAACGTTGGGGAAGTTATTCATACATAGAAATACAATTATGACAAGATTTATTTTAAATCAAAGTTACTACTTACATAATCAGACACCGTTTTTATACTCCGCCTTGGTACCAAGATTAAGAATAAAATACAACTTTCATACCTTCGGGGCCCCGTTTGAATACCTATGAAGTTCGTTGAGCCGCTCGTGCCGACAGGGTTGTCGACCTCTGCTACTGCTGCGGGCCGTCGGCAGCAGATGGCGTGGTGATCATCCACGGCTGATGCTCCAACAATTCTTCCCCGAACAGGATCTTGATACCTCGGCTGCGCACCTTCCTCGAATCACTGTCCATTAGTGGGTTTAATTACACGACCCCCGCCTACTCCGTATAATGGTCACAGTTCTGTACCGCACGCTTTCAAGAATGTTCCCTCCGCACCAACTAATAAGAGCGACGTCAATTATTTTACCAACACTGATCTTTTACTATACTGATACTTCTAATGTTCTGTTTACATGTCCATTACTTTGCGATTCCTAATCACATAACTATGTCGCGTATTACATGCGTCCATTCACTAGCGGAGAGCCCTCGCTACACGTCCGCACTGGTCGCCGCTCTGCTAACCTCTCCTTCGCCGGCCGCACGTCGGCACATCCTTCGGCGGCGGCCGCCTCAATCCAACTCACGAACTTTTTGCACGTGCGCGCTGCCACGCTTGTACCCGCCGTTCTCACGCTCGCCTCCCGGCGGGCACCGGTGGCGGCGGCGACCGTTGCCGGCTGCCCGCTGCTCGCAGCGCCCAGCGCTCGCACCGCGCAGTCCAGAATAGCTATTGAATTCTTACACTAATGATTTAATTAGTGTAATGAAACACATATTCTGGGTTTCATCACCCCCCCTTTCTTTTTTTGAATTTTTCCCGCTTCTGGAAAAATTCACACTAGTAACATCGTCACTGCCGATGGTTGCACTCTTTTGCATATTCCTCGACGCCCTATATACACTTATAACTTAGAATCGAATTAACATGTGATTACTTGTATTAACACTAATATTACACTATTTACACTTCACTATTTTCCATACATGTTGACCAGGTTTCCGATTTGAAGCTTGTGGTGTCCTACTATGTTTTGTTTCTTGTATGACGGTTCATCCCCATTTTGCTGACATTGATTTCCTAAATCACAGTTGTAGGACATAGCTTCCAGCGTGTTGGGCACATCTTGGTAAGTATCATCCCATTTCCAGCTGCGACCTCTTCTACGTTTGTACCAATTGTTAACCATACCATCACTCTTCCCTCGCCCCTGACTTCGCTCCATTCTTGACCTGCCTACATCTCCTTCATTCCCATACTTTGGGGCATCTGCAAACATAAAGTTGTACCCCTCCAATATCTTCAAACCCTTTCCTAAATCGGTATGATCTGCTCTGCTCAGTAGACTTTGCACGGTGACAGGATACTGTCGCGTTGACATGCAAATAATTCCTTGATATTTTATAGGAGCAAATAATGTTTTTGGCTCCATAACGCTCTTCGTTCTGTATTCACTACGACTTCCCGTGATGTAGTTGTGATGGCTATTCCTCTGGTCGCTCTTGATGTTTATTTGAGTTTCTTCGCTCCGTTTTCGTACGGAAATCTTGTCTTCAAATACCTTTAAAAATTCCGGAAATATACCAAAATTCTCTGCCCACGTCCTGGCGTTCTCTTCTAAAATTGAGTGTAATAACTGGACCTTATATCCTTCCAATATGTTGTTTGATGCTAGGTGCCGTTCTTCTGCTCGCAGAACTACCTTAGGGTTTTCCGCCCCATCTCCCAGAGATTTCATCGACTTTGGAGGCATAATTGGTGTCACCCCATACTTGACACTTGGCGACATTTTCCCGTCTTCTTCCTGTTTAAACTCTTCTTGTACTCTTTTCTCTTCGCACCCTTGTATATTTTCCACGATTTCTTCTTCTACTATGCGCTCCATTTCTTCTATTTTCATTTCCATTTCTTCTTCCCTTATTAACTTCAATTCTTCCGTTTTCACATTCACTTTATAAACATCCTCCTCGGTCTCGATTTGGACCTCCACCGTTTTGCCCTCCGCTGTCTTGACTTCCTCATGGATTTGGTTCGTCATCCCCTCGTTTCTATCTGTTATCGCTACCCTAGCATCTACTTGATGGCATGATTGAAATTTTAGCACCTCATCTTTCCTATCCAGTTCCTCCGCTTTCCCATACGGTTTTTCGCATATTTCGATGAGCTTCCTATTCCGTTCTTCTGTGATTCTTCCCATTTCTTCTGCCGGCTTCTTAATCTGTTCTTCAACCACCTTCCCGTTCTGTTCTTCTATTAGTTTTCTATTCCGTTCCTCCGCCTTCCTATTCTGTTCCTCCTCGGATCTTTTCTGTTTACCTAATTCTTTGCTCTGTTCTTCCGCAAACTTTTCAATCTGCTTCTCCGTTTGCTGCCTCAGCTGTTCTTCTAATGAATCTTTTGCCATTACGCCCGTACACGCTTCGTACTCTTCGTCCATCCCCAAGTCAAATCCTACCGCCTGGCTCCCCAGTTCTACCACCTGCCGTTCTAGATCTATATTTGCTCTGTGATCGACCAGAAAATCCGTCCCTATGATTACCGAATACAATAATTTTTTGACTACCAGGGCCACCATCTCGTATACTTGGTTGCCAATCCTGGCTTGAAACATGATTTGTTTTGTGATGGGGCTTGACTTCTTCTGAGTTGCCCCAATCACATACGCCCTATTCATAGGCAAACACATTACTTCTTTTCCTGTTGCTTTTAACTCCTCATACATTTCTTCTGATACTACTGTAGTCGTGCACCCTGTATCCACTAAAGCTTCTTTAATTATACCTTCACATTCTATCGATATCGTGGGACATTTCCTGATTCTGACCGCTGAGTTCTTACATCTCCGCCACGGTTGGGTATCGTAGGTTACCGGCTGCATAGCGTTTATGGAGACCGCGTTTACATCATCGATTTCCGCGTCCGCAATGGGGCCACCTATCACCGCGGACTCTATTAGTTTAAATAGTGTCCTTGATCACTACTTGTGCTAGGCTGTGCTAATCGGTCGGGTGCATTCCCGCCCCCACCTCGCGTCTCCGTACGGTTTGAATTAGATCTATTCCAGTCCGGTCTCTGGTTCCCCGGCTCTGGTCTCCATCCGTCTCCCCCTCTTCCGCGTTGGTTTCTCTGGTAATCGTTGCTCCTATCATTCCCTTGCCCCTGGTTACGTTCCGATCTAACCATATTAACATTCCCTTCATTTCTGTTCTTTGGTACGCCTGCAAATGTCAAGTCGTACCCTCCTAACACATTCTGGAATCTTTCCAGGTCGGTGTGCTGCACACTACGTAAAAGATTCTGCACCGTAACTGGGAACTGTCTTGTCAATACACATATTATTTCCTGATCGCTCATCGGTGGGGATAGCGTTTTGTATTCCATAATACGCCTTGTTGCGTATTCCCGCAAACTTCCCATTGACTGGTTGTAATGATTATTCATTAAGCTGATTTTAAAATTAATTTGAATTTCCTCATTCCAATACCGCTCAAGGAATCGATCTTTAAATGCCTTTACTGATTCGGGAAACTTATCAAATGTATCGGCCCATATCCTTGCGTTGCCTTCTAACATTAAATATAATAATTGTATTTTACACCTTTCCGAAGTATTGATAACATCTAGATGTCGTTCTGCTGCCTTCATAAATATACATGGATTTTCTTTCCCGTCTCCTGAAAACTTTAGTGATCTAGGAGGGGTAAATGGTACCGTCCCGCTTGCTGCGATTGGGGATGCCTTGCATTCTTTTATTTGTTCAATCTCTGTTCGTTATGACACAACCTTCTCCTCGCATTCCCTCTTATTCTCCAGCATTTCTTCCTTGACTACCAATTGTATCCTTTCAATTTTCTCGTCCTGCTTAGCGGTTCTATCATCTAATTGCTGATATAGCTTATTCTCTAATTCTCCCCCCAGATTGATTACTTGGGATTCTAACTCCTTTTTCTGTTTCCCTAATTCTTCGGCAGTCCATTTTTCATGAATTTCTACCCGCTCCGTGATTTTGGTCATCTCATTCTTCGTTAACTCAATTTGTTCTTCAGCGCGTCCCATTCGCCCCCCTATTATATCTAATTTCCTATTCTGTTCTTCTGCCAGCTTCCTAATCTGTTCCTCTGTAAATAATTTCTGTTCGTCTAATTTCCTACTCTGCTCTTCAAATTTTCCATTCAATTCTTCCAATATCTTCCTATTCTGTTCATCAGCCAGCTTCCTACTTCGTTCCTCTGCTTTCCTATCCCGTTCTTCCTCCGCCTTCTTCTGATCTTCTGCCGCCTTCTTCTGATCTTCTGCCGCCTTCTTCTGTTCTTCCCGCATCATCATTATTATCTGTAGTATGTCTAAATTAGTATCTTCTCCACCCCCCCGATTCGGATTTCCTGCTGCCTGGTTCATCGGCGTTGACGTGATTTCTATTTCTTTATTGAAGCTATCTCCTGACGTGTCGTCTAACCGACTTCCAATGCCACTATCCCTGCTTTCCGATGGTATGCTATTATCGATTCCTACATTTATCTCCCTTACTTCATCTACCTTCTCCTCCCGGTCCAGCACTACATTTTGCGCCTCCATTCTGTTGCTTTGAGCTGTCCGATCGATTCTCACTACACTGAAATGCCGCACAAATTTTCCTCTTGCCTCACCTACCAACGATACCACAGTTATCCTATGGATTAACTATACCCGCCACAACACTATATATTCTTCGTGAATGGTTTAATTCACTCCTATTTCAATTGCTAATTAATGACGAACAATCCTTACTCACCACCAAAACACAATAACACTAATTTAATAGCCATATAAATTTCCACTCACCTACCAATGCATAAACATAATCCTTACAATACATAATATTATTACCATTGAAACACATATACACTGCTAATAGACTCGTTAATACTATTACACAAAAATGCTTTCAGATTATAATAAATCCCTTGTTAATTGAAATTACTTTTCAACGCACTTATTGCTATATTATGTACATAATCATCATTCACATTTGCATGTCATATCTCCTCCCTGAATTTTCCTCAATAATATCATATAGATATTCACAACAAACATTCACACTGCTGGTATATATTTCCCAACCTGGTATCTTTTCTAATAAATTCCCCACACTTTACCATCACCAATAGATAATGCACTACTGAGTGAATGTTCCCAGCAAAAAACAATTTTGTGCATAATTTGAACAACACTATTGACCACCTTTATATTCTCATACGAATTATTACTACTTCCCCATTTCTTTGATTTCCATATTATAAAAAATTTTGCCAAGCAGTTCAAATATTATTAATATGTCTTACAAAATTTGGAATTCTATTATATTATATTATTTGTAACATGTACATGTATAGCCTTCATAACCTCAGTAACTACAATGTTAACTATATATTGGATGCTCACAAATAATTGCCTATGTCAGCCCACAATTAATTACACAACAACATTTTTGTAATTATCAACATTTCATTATGCTTACTTGACTTGTGCATGTTTTTGCTAACACATGTGTTGTTATTTTTTTGTACTCTATAATAATACACTTTGCACTGCCTGCTTCTCATCTGTACCCTGCATTACTATACATCAATTACATGCACATTATTTTCCAACATTTCACCAACTTCCCTAGGGCCACATTTCTTAATTATACGTTATCCACATGTTCGGGCGCCAGCTGTGACATACCTGGTGGTGCCGGGTATCTTCACTGCAATATAACACTAAGAGAGGGTGTCTTTTACGTGAATGGGTCCTAGGATAAGTCGGTGCAACGTTGGGGAAGTTATTCATACATAGAAATACAATTATGACAAGATTTATTTTAAATCAAAGTTACTACTTACATAATCAGACACCGTTTTTATACTCCGCCTTGGTACCAAGATTAAGAATAAAATACAACTTTCATACCTTCGGGGCCCCGTTTGAATACCTATGAAGTTCGTTGAGCCGCTCGTGCCGACAGGGTTGTCGACCTCTGCTACTGCTGCGGGCCGTCGGCAGCAGATGGCGTGGTGATCATCCACGGCTGATGCTCCAACAATTCTTCCCCGAACAGGATCTTGATACCTCGGCTGCGCACCTTCCTCGAATCACTGTCCATTAGTGGGTTTAATTACACGACCCCCGCCTACTCCGTATAATGGTCACAGTTCTGTACCGCACGCTTTCAAGAATGTTCCCTCCGCACCAACTAATAAGAGCGACGTCAATTATTTTACCAACACTGATCTTTTACTATACTGATACTTCTAATGTTCTGTTTACATGTCCATTACTTTGCGATTCCTAATCACATAACTATGTCGCGTATTACATGCGTCCATTCACTAGCGGAGAGCCCTCGCTACACGTCCGCACTGGTCGCCGCTCTGCTAACCTCTCCTTCGCCGGCCGCACGTCGGCACATCCTTCGGCGGCGGCCGCCTCAATCCAACTCACGAACTTTTTGCACGTGCGCGCTGCCACGCTTGTACCCGCCGTTCTCACGCTCGCCTCCCGGCGGGCACCGGTGGCGGCGGCGACCGTTGCCGGCTGCCCGCTGCTCGCAGCGCCCGGCGCTCGCACCGCGCAGTCCAGAATAGCTATTGAATTCTTACACTAATGATTTAATTAGTGTAATGAAACACATATTCTGGGTTTCAATATATATATATATATATATATATATATATATATATATATATATATATATTAAAAGCTATCATTTTTATGTCGCACGTTTTTTATTGAAAAGTAATATTAAACCATCTCGTGTTTTCGTGAGAATAAAGTATTTCAGAAAGATATTTATTTTTTTCTGGCAAAATGATGTTTAAATGATTTATATGGTAAACATATTTTCTTATGTTTAATTTTAATCTTTATTATATATAAATAGAGACGCCGCTTATTTGTGAATGCCAGATGGAGCAATATAAACTGTGCATTGTCATTGGTGGAATAGATTATTGTTTCGAATGAGATTTATTCCGAGTTCTTCTGAGTTGAATCACAAGCTTTTATTGCGGCACTTTATCTAACTCTAAAGTCTTAACAGTAAAACTGAAGTAGTTACGGTTTGAATCAAACAACTTCGTAACCGTCTTAAGATTACATGAAAAAAAAGACCTTAGTTCACCGCGAAACTCTCCATTCAGATGTTCATTTATATACGTACTTCAGCTCCTGTACCAGTAGTATCTCGCAGGCCGTTACTTGGGCGAACACAGCCACTATAAAGTGGCCGATTGTTAAACCGTCACAAAGCCACCTTTCTCGGCGGGCGATATTCAAGGGGCCGAGCTCAAAGAGGAGGCGAGTCTCGGAGAGGACGGGGTTGAGGTCGCTGCGTCACCGCGGGGCGACGGCGGGAGAAAGACATGTCCGGCGTGGAGGGGAAGGAAGAAAAGAGAAAAGAGTAGTAGCGGAGCAGTAGAGTACGATTTGAGTTTACACCGTCGACAATATGTCATGCCACGGAGGAAGGAAAATAGAATGGGGGTGATCTGGAGGTGGATTCGTAGCAAGGGTATACTTCGAGTTTTTTTATAGTGGACGATGACATTAGATCATTATTGCACTTCCTGCCTGAATGAACCTTTTTTACAGTGGTAAGCGCATTTCTGAGCTCACAAACCTTCTTGATAAGGACGTTTGCAAATGAATGAAAAATATTCATTTTATACGGCAGGAGGTGTAACAATGACCTAATGTCATCGGCCACTATAGAAAAATCGAAGTATGGTTGGGCAAGAAAAGAGGAAGCGAGAGGCTAGTTTTCGATACGACGTAGCAACGGGCGGAGAAAGAGGTTTGCTGGGGCAGGGAGGGGCATGGAAGAAGGTGGGGACGGGACGGGACGGGAGGGGTGCGCCGCCAGGGCAGGTAAAAGACGACGAGAGGGTAGGAGGTAAAGGGAGAAAGGAAGGCGAGCACGATTTGAATTCGTAGCGAGAGCTGTTAGGCCACAGATAGAAGAGGAGAGGGATAGAAAAGTTGAATGACTTGCGACGCCAGAGACGGGCTGGAAAGAGCAATGCAAACGGCGGGGCGGTGGCACGACAGTTGGGGCAAGGCGGCGGCGGCGGCGGGGAGTGGAGGGACGGGGCGGGGCGGTTAGCCGGCGCTCGCTCGTTCCGCCGCAATCCGGCGCCGGGGCGCCGGCGGCGTTATGCCGCTCCGATGGTATCACGATTGTCTTTATCGGCCGGCGGCGCGCGTGGGAGGAATCGGGACGGCGCACGTGATCGCGGGCGACACCGGCGCCGCCTAACGGCCGCCTTAAACGATCGGCGCGACTGCCAGGGAAATGCGGCTTGAAACGTCCCCGTTGACGGCGACACCGTCGCCATCACCAGGCCCACCGCTGCGGAGCGCCGCGGCAGACTCCTGAGACCACGTGGGAGAGCACGGTGAGTCTTTCGGCAACTTGGCCGCGGCCTCACTTTCCTTTCAAGGGCAGCGCGTATGATGTCTGTAGGCCTTGGGCGTTTCCAGGTTGGAGCTCAGACCTCTTTCCTTGAATATTTTCTATTTAAAAAAAAAAGCGTCTAAACAATGTTATTATTTAATTAATTTTGATACTATTAACAATGAATATTCTTAAAGTCAATGACTTTAAAGGCTATTTTTCTACTCCCATTGTATAATTCTGTCATTTGATGGCTGCAACCCGTTGCATAATGATACTCATTACGATACAGATTTCATTACGATGCAGTTTCTTGACCAATCACAAGGTAGTTTACAAACCAAGTGTTGACAATTAATTATTGAAAATTATTGTAGTAAAGGTTTCGTTCGATTATGTACATTAAAATGCATTTAATACTATATTATGCTTGTCAGTTTTAATATTAATAAATAGTTTTAATATTTTTTTATAGACTTATTCGTTACTTTTTTGACATAATTAACTGACGATATTTCCGGCTAACCTCAGAAATGTGTTTGTGTTACGTTTTCAAAATGGCCCCCCTCTCGTAGAAATATGTTTCTAAAGAAGACTGATGTAGACATGCTTCGAACATTCAGGTTTATTGGAGATATTTTATGCTACATTTCCCGAATCCGATTACAAATTTTTCACACTGTTTTGTCTCATTGTTATTATTTGACTTTATTAATGTATGGTATGTTTTTGACTGTGAATGTAAAATTGATTCATTTAATTTTTCAAACTGGCAAACGATATCATAATAACTGATCATGTAACTTAAACTGGAATTTTTAATTTGCAATGGGATTGCGTTCCCTACCTTCCCCTCTAGAAGCCGGTGAATCTTACCATTATTTGACGATAGATGTGGATAATTTCCCCTATCGGAATTCGATTGGAAGACAATCGTGAAGAGAATATGATTATCATAATTTCATTCACCTATTTAATTGAAAGAAGTTAATAGCGTATGGTAAGAAAATACGTAGGAAGTCCTACCAACTATGGGCCGCCCCATAACTTTTAAATGGTTCACGATATCGAAATATCGCTCAACAATGCGGAATCATGGGGCAAGTAATATGGTGTAGAGATATTGTTCGTAATATTGATATTTTCAAGAAATGTAATCATCTTTGATTTTTTTTAAATGGAATCATATATTTTTCTCACTATCGATAAATAGATGCCTCATAAAAAGAGGAATGCAGTGATGTAACATACATTAATGTTTCGATTGTATTTTAAGTTAAAATTATAGTTTCTGGGTTGTGATTTTTAATCAAACGGACAGTAATTCCTGTCACAGCGCTCGAAACTGTCGCTTGCTAGGAAGGCTAATTAGGTTGACGCCATTCCCCCTCTTCCTGCAAAGGCGCCGGCACCGCGAAGGCCACCAAAAGCCAAAAGCAGCAGTTTGGAGGGCTACCACAAGAAATGCTGTCCGTTTAATTTAAAATCACATCTCATAAATGATAATTTTAACTTAAAATACAAGCAAAATAATAACTTATGTTACATCATGGCATTCCCCTTTTTATGATGCATCTATTGCTAGTGAGAAAAATATATGGTCCCGTTTAAAAATTCAAAGATGATTACATTTCTAGAAAACTAAACATATTTCAAACAAAATCTCTACACCATATGACTTGCCCCATGATTTCGCATTGTTGAGCGGAAACTACATTTCGATATCGTGAACCGTTTACAAGTTATGATGATGGAACATAGTTGGTGGGACTCCTGTATTAGCAACCAATCATGATCTTGATTTGACAATTAACCTATTAAAGCAAATTTTGTCGCAAACACAATATAAAAATATAATTTAAACAGAATTAACACATACATTAACCTTACAAACACCGTCGGTAAGTTTAATCCCTTAAAATTCGCGAGAAACGTATCTTTCGCGATAGCGAGAGGGAATGACTGGAACAAACGAGATGCATTGCATAGTTTGAATAATGACTGCTTTCCATTTTGAACTTGCTGAAAAAACTTGATATTAACCCTTAATCTGCGCCCGTTATGAATAGACTTCGGACGTTGGAAGATCGAATAACAACCGACAGAATCACAATCAAGAAGGAATTCTACAGTGTGAATGTGTATGGCTGAACTTAGTATTTAACTCGAGGCGAAGGCCTCTTTTAATTTCTTGCGTGTGAACGAAATTTGTCTGAGTGAAGAGACGTGTACACAAGTATGTACATACAAACATTGAAAAAGGAAATAACAATACCACAACTATTATTTTGGGTGTGCAGGAGTTACGAAAACGGTATTTCCTGAGGCTATACAGGACTGTTTTCAAGTTACTCTAAGACAGTTGAGTAATATAAATTATGCGTCGTCTATTTATTGTAAGTCAATTTCATCCTTCAATCCTGTGATTTCGCTTTTTATTATTTTATTTTTTCCAAACAATCTCTCGGGAAACAAACAATTTTTTCATAAGTGTGTTAAAAGTTATGTTGCTCCAGCTTGTTTTATATATTCCATTACAAACGCCAAAGCCTCACCAACTCAAATGGGCGAACAATCGCTTAAAGAATTGTTCAATACACCGTTATATAGAAATCCATTTTGTAGATCTGCCCTATCGTGAATGGTGTCGCCTTAGTTGTTCCCAGATTTCTCGGTGTAGGGAGTTGTTGATTTCTTCATGATAATTACGTTAAGTGATAAAAACGCGGTTGTGAAAAAGAATATTCATGATGTTTTGAAGGAAAGTACAGCAATTTGAATTGCTATTACGTAAAATGAATGAAATTAACTTCTGTAGTGTACAGTACTTCCTGTGGCAGGCCCCGAAACCGTCGCTTGTAAGGAAGGTTTGTAAGATTGGCGCCCTTCCCTGCAAAGGCACCGGCACCACGAAGGCCACAGTCACCAAAAGCAGCAGTTTGGAGGACTACCACAGGAAATATTGTCCCAGTGAATGTGACGCATCATAACAATGTTTTGAATAATTTCTCATTTTCGGAGTTACTATTGCTTTCACAAGCTGGAAAAGGAGTACAATCTAAAGAACAGTCATATAAAATTGGAATACATTTTTTAATATTTATATAGAAGCGTTTAAGCATTTGGTTTTTATATAAATGTTACTCGAAACCAAATGGCAGTTTTACTGGCTATATTAAAATTAAATAATTATGTAAATTAGAGTAAATAACCGAATTCATAATTAAACATTTTTTATTCTTAAAAAACAATTTTGGTAAATAAATAAAAAATGGTGATCTAATAAAAGTTGGGTTAGGTTAACATTTTTTTGAAACTGTACATGAGACCAACTGCTTCCCAAGCTACCATTTTACCAAATGCTTACAAATTTAAAAACAATGTCGATGAACGAATACGAAATGTGTGTGTTCATTATTGTGTAATTTAATAGTCATAGTTTAAATCTCTTACTGTTAAATGTACAATTTCTCTTTTCCTATACTAATTCTGCCATATTAGAAGTACGTGATAGTTCAGCAGAGTATATAAGCACAATATCATTCCTAATTCATTTACTTTCGGCCGATTTACAAACATAATTGGTCACTGTTATTTTTAAAATGCAATAAACATAAAATTATCTCTTTTCACGATTTACGTTTGCAGTATATTAGCAAGATTCTCCATTCTCATGAATTTATTTATCAGTATCTCGTACCCTCCTACAGAATCTTGATCTTAATCGTTCAGTTCGCTTAGCTAGTTAAATTACGTACCAGAGTTTAATATGGCATTGAGTAAAATGTCGTTTTAAAAATTCGAATGACATGACCATTCGGAGCTTCTTATATACTTCGGCTTTAGAAAAGAAGTGGAAGAGACCTTTTGTAAAGTTGAACCCCTATACTCCAGTCCCCATCTGAGACTGAGTATCTCTCTGAGTATCTATTTCTCAGATCTTTTTTTTTCGAGGATATGTAAAAAAAGATGCTTAAAAATTTAAGCAGGTCTAATTTTCGTTGAACACTATGAATTTTTGAAAGTTACAAAATGTTAGAAGTAATGCGAAAAAAACTATGTTTTAAGAGCCGAAAATATGAAGTTCAGCGTTCAACAGATGGTGTAGCGGTAACGTCCCTGACGTGTTGACGTTAAGGAACCGAGTTCGTATCTCCGCGCAGAGAGGAAGAGTTTTTTCCGTTGGAATCAGTTTTGCAGGTTCATATGGAAGCATAATATTGCTTGGAAAGTAGTTTCAAATATGGTGAGAAAGTAGTTGCTCTTTTAGAAACGTTAGTATATGTATTTTACCATTTCCAGCAATGTACAATTACAAAGTTTACAAATTCGATTTTATAGAATAACACATTTTAATATGTAGATTGGATAAGAGATGAAATAAAGAATAGCATAGTGTGACAGAAGGAAACCATCGTTACTGATATAAAGTTTATTTGTACATATCGAAACGTAGATTACTGATATCTGTAATAACATGTTGAACTGACGAGTGCAAAATCTTCTTCCTGCGGTCCTGCCTACTTCTCAATTTGCAAACGAAATCTGAACATTGGTAGTGTGGTAAACGCTATATTCATAGGTCAATAGAGAACGTTAGTTCTCTTAAAGTACTGAACCGAGTTCGGCGCATTTATTAGCAGTTGGGTATTACTTTTATGGATCTAGCCTGAGAAACATCAACGTTCCAATAAAAAATATAGAAATAGCTTTTAGGGAAGAGTGCACGAAACATGTAGGTTCTCTTCCAATCTGCTCAAACTCACTCAGCTTGAGACTTTGAACAGATGGTTCAAAACGGATGTGCTCCGCGGTGTTTCCGCGCTGCCCTCTTCCACGAATGAAAATATTTGTTTCCCCACCTTCGGCAGAGTCCTTGACCAAGGTCAGCCCCGACTTCCGCCTACCCGCCAACGACCCCCTGGCGGGCGAGAACGAGACGAGCCGAGAGGAGCCGAGCGCGGCCTCTTTCATGCTGCCCGTCTCCCACCCTTTCGTCTCTCACGTCGCCCTATGTCGCCCGGCGAGTTTCTCTCCCCTTGCAGAGGCCAACGCGCCCGCCTTCCTCTTTCACCCCTCCCCGCCTCCTCCCTTTTCACCCCCTCCGCCGGCCTCGGCAACGCTTTCGCCCTCTCAGCCATTAATAGCTAATATATCAATTACGCGAAGCAACGCTTGATGGGTCTAAATTACACGCCATTATATTCGACTGAACGTGTAAACTTGGGCAAACTCTGCCATGATTTATTTCTCGGCGCTTGCAACCGAAGAGACGAAAAGTTAAAATTTCCATAATTACGCAGCGAAATATTGTGACCCTTTTGAAACGGTTATTGTTATATGAATAACTTCGGACGCACCGCTCACAAAGGAGTATTTCAACAATTCGAACGTTATTTATTTGTTTATTTATTGCCACCCGCAGCGCGAAAACAGCTCTGCGCGTTTCTTCTACTAACGACAAAGCTGCAACGAAATGTGATGAGATATGATCGTACTCTGCAGAATTTAATATCCACGACAGTTTCACTTGTTACATTTAACAGTTAACTACTTAATTATTCTCGACGAAGTACATTTTTGATGGAGAAATATACTGTTAAATTTTTCATAGTGCAATTTTCACCCAAGAAGTAGTGCTGGTACGTAAATTAATTCTTGCAATATGTCATTTTACCATTTTATGAAACCAAGAGTTTCTAAATTTCAGTAGCATATGAGCAATAAAGATTAAGTAGATAAGTACGAAACATTCTAAGTGTTAATAGATACCGTTTTACGAGTCTCTGCCTTGTTTGAAAATTAATGTAAACTAGTTATCTGAGATCATAAATCTTGCCACTTTACTTCCCGTAGATAAGCAGTGATGAACGAATTATAGCCATGAAAGAATGTTCTAATTCAAGTGATAATGTATTGAAACTATCATCTACGAATGGGAACCCTCAGAATTTCTTGAACACTGACTTCATCCTCAAATTACCAAAAACAAGTCGTGAAAATTTTAGTTACCGAATTATACAGAAACAATTACAATAGAAAAATGATTTTTGACTTTCAAGAAGTTTTATATACGAGTTTTATTATTTATACATAGTTGTCCGCATGAGAGCTCGAGCAATCGACGGTCCTAGATGACGAGTCACAGAAGCAAAACGCTCTTTTCAATCCCGAACTCAAAATGTACATAAAAACAACAGAAAGCTGGTTTTGCAGAATGGAATCTAGAAGAGGAAAAAATACTGATCGTAGCGTTGTTGCCAGACAACTATTTGATTTCTCAGTCCTATTAATTAATTAAATAAATGTCACAGAAACGAAAACATAATTTTTCCTACCTTTTGATGTAAATTACCGCAACAACAATTTTCACTGCTAATTGTGATGGCATAATAGTTTGAGGCGTGACGGTTTGAACATTACGTAGACAAATATTGTTATAATTGAGTGATCAACATGAGCCGCAGAGACTTCCTGTTGTAAATGTACTTACGTTGTGCTTCCAGACGACTTTGTACGCCCACGGGTTGGCGGTTACTTTGCACTCAAAGTACACGTCGTCACCTTCCTCGATGTCATCGGGGTTCAGGTTCGACCCCAGTTGCAGGCGCAGGGCCGGTTCGACTGTGAACATCGAAATTGGGGGAAGGTGTCCATGAAAATATACAGCAGTCTATGACTCGCAATAAAAAAATATTTTGCAAATAATAAAAAGCAACAACTGTCCGCAGAGCATATGAATATAAATTTAATGATTTTTATTTTACAGCACTCGTGCATGCAAAAGTAGTTCTTATCTTTGTTTATCTATTCCAAACCGTTACTTTGCGGTATGCGCAGGCAAAGTCTATTTTACTCTACGCGTACCGCAAAAAGTGAGGGTTATATCAAACTATTATTGGGTGTAGCAAAGTAAACAAAACACTGGGCGACTGCAGTATGAATCAACATGGTTACCACCTCGCGTATTGAGAATGATTCCAAGGGTATTTTCACGTTTTCATGGATTCTTGCAAAAAAAGTAATGTAAGCATCTCATACGAAAGTTTCTTCGGCGTACTCATTCAAACTCCCGAACTCCTACCTACACCTCGTTCTTCAACATTTCTTTCGTACCCCAAATCACTTTCTGCACAAGTTACCAAAATACCTACTGTACTCAAACGATTACTGTTTTTAGGACATATTTTATTTATCCATCTTTTCTTTTTATTCAATATGGGAAATATAATTAATCAAGTCTTTTAGTATGTATGAGGTAGTATTATCTACTTCTAGAGTGTGTTTTCTGCGAACTTCAAGAATTTGTCTCCCAGTTTTTTTGCTAGTGACTGGTGTAAAATTCTTACATTTAATCCTATAAAACGTACTTTTTAAGTAGTGGCTCTAGACATTTCAGTACATGCTGTTTGTTGTTTTATGTTAATTTTGGTTCTGAGTGTAATAATAACACTCTATATTTTACTAAATATAAATATTAAAAAAGAAATTAAAATGTAAACGTTTGTGCCTTTATCAAATAGAGTCGCGGAATGTTTACATTTTGAATAATATGCATGAAACATTTACTGATATTTTACCTAATATGTAATATATTATATATCTATATCTATATATATATATATATATATATATATATATATATATATATATATATATATATATATATATATATTCAAGGAATTTTAAATACCAAAAAACTTAACCATCACTTGCAATGTCTCTGATGAATAGTCGCTTATTGAGTGTCGGTTTTATTAACGGAGAAAAATCGCACTGCCTCTCTCCATACGTGTTTCCAATGATGATATCAGTCGTTTTTCTTTCGCCAGCCCCGTCACGAAGTGCAAACCAATTTACCGCGCACATAAATCAGCATACCCGATTCAAGATTACCCTCCAGTTTGGATCACACTCCGTTACCGAGAATACTTGACGACTTTCGTCGTGGGATTTCGGAGAGTATCGATTACTCGCCGTCGACCTGTCAAAGACAGTTACGGGTTATAAATATCTGCGGGTGGCAGCGACCCCCGGCGCTGGCCCTCTCTCGCGGGGCGGGGAGGGGAGGGGAAGGGCGGCTCCAGGAGCGGATGACTGCATATCGGGGATAAGCGGGATAGGACGGGGAGGACCCGGCCATGCTCACAGGACTAAGAGCAGAGCAGGGAGGGGCAAAGAGCCAGGTCTGCTTCGAGCGAAACAGGGCAGGCGTGGAGCAGGGGAGAACAGAATGGGGGAAGGAAAGTGGCGGGAAGAAGTGGAGTGGAGGGGATGACCCAAGCGGGGGGGAGTAACGGAGTGAGGAGGAGCGTGGTGGGAATACGTGAAGTGGGGGAGAAGTTGGCGGGGAATAGCAAGTTTTGATGAGTACGCGCCGGTGAGATGCAAAATATTGATAGGAGCATGGCGGGGAGATGCGAAGCTTTGGCATGAGCGTGGCGGGGAGAAGCAAACGATTGGTTGGAACGTGGCGGAGATATGCAAAATATTGGTGAGATCATGGCGGGAAGATGCATAGTATTGGTAGCAGAGGAAGAAGAGAAATAGGTTCGTGCCGGGGAGAAGCAAACCTTTGGTTAGAGCATGGCGGGGAGAAGAGTAGTATTGGAAGGAGTGTGGCGGGGAGAAGTGCAGTAGAGGACGAAGGAGACGGCAAGGACGCGTGGCGCGGAGAAGGAGCGTGGCGGGAAGGGAACGCGGAACGGGGAAATGAGCGTGGCGAGGAGAAGTGTGGAGCGAGGAGTAGCGTGGCAGTCAGCAGGCGAGCGGGGAGGGGCATGATGGGAGGAGAAGTGGAGTGGGGCGGGTGACGGAGAGCGGCAGCAACCAACGACTGCTCCACTCGCGACGAGTGCGCTCGAGGCGCCTCCCGCGGCAAGCGCCGGAATTAATGCCTCGCCGCCGGGCCGCGCCGGAGGCGGGGGCGGGGGTGATGGACTCAGCTTTATCTTTGCATTCGGCGGAGAGGGCGAGCAGAGGGAAAGAGTGGGGGGGGGGGCGCGAGATGGATCAGTGTGGGGAGGTGCGGTCCTCGGATGGAAATCTCCCTTCCATACGGGTGTAGTAGAAACATGACGCGTGTTTGGGACTACAATGACGACGTGGTTTGTGACTGTAAAACTATAAAATCAAGAAAGAGTGATCGTCGTCTGTAATAGAAGGAAGAGAGATTTGCAAATCGATATTTGTATGCCGGAATTTAAGTAAAATAATCTACCATCTAGTGATGTTTTGAACAAAGTGGCGGCTTCTACAAAAATTGGAAATATCTTTTATCGACAGATCTTCGTTCTTCAAATAATGTGTATACTGTGCCATACTTGATGATGTATCATTGTTTTGGTTGAACTTCATTTAACTCATTTCTTTTTCCTTTTCATTACATATCATTTCCCCTCCACCGTATTGCTATACCGCAAACCTATATATATATATATATATATATATATATATATATATATTTGTATATATATATATATATATATATATATATATACAAATATATACATACATACATACATACATACATACATACATACATACATACTTACTCACGGGAAAATGTTACAGGTTTTTTCCTCCCTGAAACAGACTGGGAATCCATGTCGCATTTCATTCCAGTCACAAGGGACATACGGGGAGGAAACAATATTGCAAATGGAAAAAAGCCGCCCGATAACGAGCGAGCTAGAGTAAGCGGTGATAGTCACACAATAAGTACGCATTTTTACGTTATGTTTAAATGTTACACATGGAATCGAAGAAAATATTTAGTAGTACGTATACACAGGGTTCAATAAAGAAAATATTGAATAAAATTTGATTTCGTCATAACGCCATGGTAATGTATTTTTAGGACTTTTCAAAACTTACACAAATGCAATTTTTGAAATATCTCTCACGTCGTTTATATAACATACCTTCTTTACGCAAGTGCTTCAAATTATTACGCTTGAAAGTTCAAGGGCTTCAAATTATTTCTATTTAGGCTTCTGGAAAACGTACACAATTATAAACTTCAAAAAACTTTTTCTCAAAAACTGTTCCAAATGTTTAAAGAAAATTTGCATATAGAACCAGGTTTGTGATGAGGCGTGAAGAAATATCTTTTACGCGCTGATAAGTATCATCTGGGGAGAGGGTGGAGCAAATCCGAAGAGACAGATTACAGAAATTAAGAAACTAGTACAATATATGTATCATTCTGTAGCACCACTTGTTACTTCCTTCTATACAAACATATATTCATAGTATGTAGAACGCACGTACATGTTTTGGTGTCCCCTTATACAGAAAAACTGGGTTCGTTTTCACAACGTCCCTGCATCTGAATCCGTTCGTCTACGCATATGTGAATAACCCTAGAGCCTCAACAAATCGTTGCATTTTTGCCAAATAAACATTTCTAGATCCATCTGGCGCGAGTCGAAGTTCTGCAATTTGAAAAAGAGTTGTTTAAATAGTTTGGATACTTCACATTACCCCGAGAATTTTTAATTTTTTTCAAACAATATCCAAATTCTTCCTTTAATTTTTTTTGACAGAAGGGAGTGATGCATGTATATGAAGTGCTTATGTAGCATAGGTCCGATTTTTACTGTTGATTTTGAATCATCAAAAATTACATCAGTTTAAAAAAATATCATGTTGGTTACTTTTTAGACTGACACAGTTGATAAAAAGGAATTCATTATGCATTCGAAAAGATTCGTCCCTTCTCGCAAACGAAGTTAGTATGCTTTCCAGGTTCAGAAAGTTACAAGAAATACATTGCATTGAAATGCGGGCTTAAATTTTATTTTAAAGAGGTTGATATCGCTTTTAAAACTCTAATTTTTTATCAAAACAGTTTTTTAAGGTCACGATCTGAAAAGAGTGGGGGACACTGTTATTTAATCATGAGAATCAAAACAACAAATTTAAGCAAATTCAAATATTACCGACACATGCAAAGATCTCCAGTCGCATGTAAATGAATTTGTCGAATTGACAATGCAATGGAGAATTGCCATAAACCCTACCAAATCACAACCTAAAATATTCTCATTAAGAAAAATACACCAACCACGACAAATTAAAATGTAAAGTACAACAATTTTTTGGCTTAATAATGAAACAATCACAAAGTACCTGAGTGTATTACTGGATCAAAAATTAACATGGAAAAACCATATTCAAGAAATAACAAACAAAACATCCCCAAATATTAACAAACTTTACAACCATAATAAATAAAAAGTCATCGCTTAGTCTGTAATGAGCACTAGCAATCTCTAAAACAATAATATGCCCATCATTAACTTACGCCTTGGAACAATATAGCAAACACACTGAAGAAACTACAAATCATTCAAATTAAGTACTTAAGAAAAGCCGTAGAAGCCCCTTGGTTTATTTCAAATAAGCAAATACACAGAGACCTAAACCTTCCTCACATTAATGAATACATTCATCAGATGCAACAGATTTTTCACTCCCTTTTCGTCTTCTACAAGTGCACAAAGATTTTATCTAGGCAAAAATGCTTCCATTCCTACCTGAATTTTCTCACGGTACCCCAAAGACTGTCAATTATAATCAATTCAATCCCCGTCATTTATCAATTCTGCTGCTGAAAACGTCAAATAACTGAATATAAAACTTAAAGGAATCTATCCTGAATTACTGCTCTGCAGACGTCGTTTACGAGGTAGCCGTTCTCCTCAAATACTGTTAGCCGAAAGGCAAAAATTATGTGTATTAACAAAGTGTATTTCAAAACCACCTGAAAGGCAAATTATTCCTAAGAGGCAGAAAATAAATTTAAAAAAAGTCGTAATGAAGCTCCCTATTCGATGACAGTGTTGCCCTCTCCTTCCTCATCATGAAAAAACTTCGTGATATAAGGCGATGTCGTGGCGAATTTTGTAAATAACACCCCGCCTCCACCCCCACATCTCCAAGCCATTGGACATGAAACGATGCTAAACGGTTCTTAAGCAAGCTTTCCATGCCTGCTCTACGCGCTTGTCGCGAGTGGGGCGTATTTGTGCGAGTACTCACAGTGCACGTTGAGGCGCCACGTGTCCTCCTCGACGCCCGCGGGCAGCGCGGGGTTCTCCGCGCGGCACGTGAGCGCCTTCCCGTTGAGCGCCGCCGTCGGCGTCAGGCTCACCGTCGACGTCGTCACGTTGCCGTCGCCCAGCACCTGCAGGCACGCAGGCATTCGTTGGTTGGTGAGAGATTCGCGACCATTCATTGGTTGAGTAGGGATTCACATTCATTCATTGGCTGAGTAGGGATTCACATTCATTCATTGGCTGAGTAGGGATTCACATTCATTCATTGGCTGAGTAGGGATTCACATTCATTCATTGGCTGAGTAGGGATTCACATTCATTCATTGGCTGAGTAGGGATTCACATTCATTCATTGGCTGAGTAGGGATTCACATTCATTCATTGGCTGAGTAGGGATTCACATTCATTCATTGGCTGAGTAGGGATTCACATTCTTTCATTGGCTGAGTAGTGATTCACATTCATTCATTGGCTGAGTAGGGATTCACATTCTTTCATTGGCTGAGTAGGGATACACATTATTTCATTGGCTGAGTAGGGATACACATTCAATTATTGGCTGAGTAGTGATTCACATTCATTCATTGACTGAGTAGGGATTCACATTTATTCTTTGGCTGAGTAGTGATTCCGGACGTGTGAACTGCTAAGGTCATCAGTAAGTGTAGTGCATGCTTTCATCGAGGAGGAGGCGGTGATCTTTCCTCGGTGGATGACAAATCTGGCGCCAGCCTACTCGTCGGTTTGCGGGAATTTCCTCAATAAGATATCTCCCACTTGCGGCGCCCCGCCTCTGCCGTGAAAAGCTCTAAGTCTGATAATGCAATGCCTGCAAGTATGACAATGTGGGGGGAAATAAAGAATGAGGATAGAACAGTGAAGTGGAAGGAAAGATCGGAAGAGTGTTAGAATACTTCGCCGGAATTCGCCTAGATCGGAGATACTACGGAAAAATACCGATCAGTGCACCTGGCCTCTAGAATTCTCCTCCAGACAGCGACTGAATTTAACCCAACAATGTAGCAAGTTGGAAAATCATGCCACAGAACCGTCGGGACTAGAATCCTAAGACGTCCCTGTCAGAGGCATTGCAGTGACATCAGTTGATGCTCTGAGTCATCTTTGCAGGTAGGTGATCTATTATGAGGAGAGCCACACGGTGTTGACACTTCGCACTAGTCAGACTCTCTAACTTGTACAAGCACATCTCTCTGGTTCTCAGTACTCTAAACGCTGACAACATTTTAATTTTCTTTTGAATGATGCGTATTTGATGATAGCTTCGCCAACATCGATTATCGCAGGTTGTTCAACGAATGCTTTCAAACTTCTCGAAAAATCCTCGAGCCGTGAAGCTACGAGGGGCTTATCTGAGAGTTTCCAAAGCCGGAAAGTAATTTAATAGGACGATTTCACGAAGGAAATTCAGATGAAGCAGGTTCATTAAAACACGTTATGTACATACTCGTATATACATAAGTATAACCTCCTTGTTTATACTAAGTAACGATTAATATAGTACAAATATGTTTAAACAGAATAAGTACATAACGAAAACACGAAATACATGGGTTTACTTAATTTCGTAATTACCTTTACATGACTTCTTAAACACACAACAATCAAAATTGAAAGATAGAAGCGAAAGCACTTAATGAAAACACGAAGCGTATGTGTACGTTACCGTTATTGTATAAGGCTATATTGTTACCGTTACTGAGGATATCAGGGTTCGATTCCCAACTAGGACACTGATTGATTTGAACAGTCAAATCACAATTTATAACATTCCATCATGCTTAGGAACTATGGGGTTGCAACGGCAGTTGATAATTGCGAAGAGGGAAACGCATTTTCTCGAAATTGTTTAACTTAAAATTCTGATTTTGTGGTGAAATGTAGTGTAGGTATTCGTCAGGAGCTCGTATCTCATCAATTATCTTGCTAAGGCTGTTGACTGACTGACAGAGTTGACTGACCCGGTAGATCAACGTAGTTTACAACAATTGGGCGTATTCAAGGAGGTCCGGATTTGATTTGCGGCTGGGGTGGTCAATTCAGTTAAAACCTAATATATAATAACTTTCATAAATGATTTCGTGTAAGGTTTGAAATGATTGAATAACTAACCCTTCCGCTAGCCGCCTAATCGCCTGCAGGGAATCAAAAGCAATATTAAAATGCTTTTCAGCGCTATTAGTAAACATGAACAGCAAGGCTCGGATGCTGATGTCCTAAAACTTCATTGAAAAGCACCTATAATGTGACTTAAATATAAGAATAAAATGTCTTAAAAACAAGGAGGAATTCCAGTTTTTTTAAATACTCAAAATTTGTATGAAATGTTTATTTATTCAATAATTTTTCAATTTTAAGTACAGATTATTTATATAAAGTTATATATAGTATTAACTCTTCATTTTAGTAGGAAATGTAATCTTTCAACTGCCAGAGTCGAAAGTTCGAGAAAATTACTGAATATCCCAGAAATGTTGAGAGTTTTAAAAAAAGAGTTCACTGCTGTACTGAATTTTGTCACGATCTGATGATGTAAAAAATCTTATGTTAGTCTGTCACTGAAATTCATAAAACATTCTCTAACATAACACTAAAAGGATACAAGATGTGTAAAAATTACAACAATGACTCTAAGATCCAAACAAATGACAGAAAATGACTCAATAACTATACATTTCTTTCCCCTGCATACGATAAACATTCATTTACAAGTTGGTTGCGTCTAGAATGCACAAATGATATGTTGCCATGTCATTAGAATCCGAGCCCTGATAATCCGTTTGCAGAGGATACAGTCTCGATGGGAGCTCGGCGTGCGCAGTTTTCTGCAGACCGGAACAGCGTGCGTCCGCATGTTGCCCGACGCGACGCCATGCGACGTGGCCCGGGGCGAGGCGACGGGTCTGAGCGGTGGGCGCGCGCCGATCACCGCCGGATCACCGTAATGCGATTGCGCACTGATAGCCAATTTTCCGGCGCGAGGGCTGGCTCGTCGCGCGTGCCAAATCCGGTGACCGCCACGCGGCCTCTGATCTCTGGGCGTTGGGCGTTGGGCGTTGGGCGCTGGGCACTGGGCGACGCCAGCCTGACGGGTGGAAGAGAAGCGTGGCCAGGCTGACGTAGGGCTCGTCCAATTGAAATAGTTGTCAAGGTACTGAAAAAGGACTGTCGCAAATGTCCACTTTCATATTGTCTTTAACTTTAGATGGAAAGAGAGTCAACATTAAAAATTGGCCAGCCTTCAAAACTGATCCATTAGAACTAGCTAGTCTTTAGAACTAGCTAGTCTTTAGAACTAGATAGTTTTTGGAACTGGCTAGTCTTTGGAACTGGCTAGTCTTTGGAACTGGCTAGTCTTTGGAACTGGCTAGTCTTTGGAACTGGCTAGTCTTTGGAACTGGCTAGTCTTTGGAACTGGTTAGTCTTTGGAACTGGCTAGTCTTTGGAACTGGCTAGTCTTTGGAACTGGCTAGTCTTTGGAACTGGCTAGTCTTTGGAACTGGCTAGTCTTTGGAACTGGCTAGTCTTTGGAACTGGCTAGTCTTTGGAACTGGCTAGTCTTTGGAACTGGCTAGTCTTTGGAACTGGCTAGTCTTTGGAACTGGCTAGTCTTTGGAACTGGCTAGTCTTTGGAACTGGCTAGTCTTTGGAACTGGCTAGTCTTTGGAACTGGCTAGTCTTTGGAACTGGCTAGTCTTTGGAACTGGCTAGTCTTTGGAACTGGCTAGTCTTTGGAACTGGCTAGTCTTTGGAACTGGCTAGTCTTTGGAACTGGCTAGTCTTTGGAACTGGCTAGTCTTTGGAACTGGCTAGTCTTTGGAACTGGCTAGTCTTTGGAACTGGCTAGTCTTTGGAACTGGCTAGTCTTTGGAACTGGCTAGTCTTTGGAACTGGCTAGTCTTTGGAACTGGCTAGTCTTTGGAACTGGCTAGTCTTTGGAACTGGCTAGTCTTTGGAACTGGCTAGTCTTTGGAACTGGCTAGTCTTTGGAACTGGCTAGTCTTTGGAACTGGCTAGTCTTTGGAACTGGCTAGTCTTTGGAACTGGCTAGTCTTTGGAACTGGCTAGTCTTTGGAACTGGCTAGTCTTTGGAACTGGCTAGTCTTTGGAACTGGCTAGTCTTTGGAACTGGCTAGTCTTTGGAACTGGCTAGTCTTTGGAACTGGCTAGTCTTTGGAACTGGCTAGTCTTTGGAACTGGCTAGTCTTTGGAACTGGCTAGTCTTTGGAACTGGCTAGTCTTTGGAACTGGCTAGTCTTTGGAACTGGCTAGTCTTTGGAACTGGCTAGTCTTTGGAACTGGCTAGTCTTTGGAACTGGCTAGTCTTTGGAACTGGCTAGTCTTTGGAACTGGCTAGTCTTTGGAACTGGCTAGTCTTTGGAACTGGCTAGTCTTTGGAACTGGCTAGTCTTTGGAACTGGCTAGTCTTTGGAACTGGCTAGTCTTTAGAACTGGCTAGTCTTTAGAACTGGCTAGTCTTTAGAACTGGCTAGTCTTTAGAACTGGCTAGTCTTTAGAACTGGCTAGTCTTTAGAACTGGCTAGTCTTTAGAACTGGCTAGTCTTTAGAACTGGCTAGTCTTTAGAACTGGCTAGTCTTTAGAACTGGCTAGTCTTTAGAACTGGCTAGTCTTTAGAACTGGCTAGTCTTTAGAACTGGCTAGTCTTTAGAAAATGGTACGGAATGTCTGTCATTTATAGCAGCGGAAATACGCTAGATTACAAGATAACGATAGATTTTCCTGAAACACAGAATACTGCTGCTTACAGAATACACACATTGTAATGCTTTTCAATTTTTGTGCCATCGGATTTTTTTTCAACAGTTCATAACTGATGTCACCCATGTAGGGCCAAGCAAAGCAAACGTTTTCTACCGGCAGTGTTTTCTCTTTCCCCCTGCGCGGGAGTGCGGCCAAAGAGTTGTGCGAGGCGTCGCGTCGCGGAAGACACCGCCGGCGCACCGAACGTAAAAGCGGAGGCAGAGCGCGCGACGGTCGCGGTCGCGCGAGGCATTGTGGGGGAAACAAATGCACGTCACAGCGCGTCGCTCCGCTGCTTTTACTGCAGAGGAGGCCGCCCGCAAGCGCGCCGCAGCCGAACAAAGACGAGATTACCGACGGTGCGCGCCGCGCTGTGCGAAACTGGGTTAACTCCCACCCGTTTGTGGGGTTCTTGAATGTGAAGTGTCATTAAATGCATTAATTTCTTGTTTACTCTTGTCGACGTTTAATGAAACGAGAATATGCCGACTGCAAAATTAATTCAAGGCGTCCTTCGGGTCCCGCTGTACATGGAACACACGAGCGTCATATCAGAATACGCTTATTATGATTATTTAAGTAAACACATAAAATATAATAAATAAATTTAATTTTGGTGGCAATGCTTCTTTGAAAAAGAGATTGTCCCTTGGAGCCGAAACTTTAGAAACACTTAGTTTGCAATATCATTATGGCTTTCATAAACAATAAAAGGTGTCTGCTATATTATAGCACTACTTTAAGGTTGGCGCAGGGAACGATAGAATACTGTCAGTTTTGTGCTCAAAAGAGCGCAAAAACTGTCCTTTCCTCCTGAGACACCAGTGCTGGAAAAATGGGATAAGACGTTATTGTGATGTTCTCTCCCTAGCCTTCCAATAAATAGTTAAAAATGAAAAGTCGCCAGGGGTAGTCACCCTGAAGCGGGCGGTAAATCGAGAATAATTTTACCTATGCTTGTGCAATCAGAATATTTAACGACCCATACCGATAATTTAAATTCCCATTTATAAATTCAAATGTTTACGTTCGTAACTACGCTAATACACCTTTCGAAAGGGTACGATCTGCAGCTTTTGGCTCTTTAGTAACAATACAGGAGGGTTGTACGTTGTGTGTAGTGATATGTACGATGACGCCTATATGTAGTGAGAAAGAGAAAAATAAGTCAGGAAAGTTGAAAAACTTTCAATATTCACTATTTAAAATACAATTATGAAAACAGTTGAATTGTACTTTTAATAATTATGCCAGGTACTGGACATTGTTTGTTATCTAATTTAGACCTCGCTGAATACCATATGCTTACTTTTCAAGCAATTGGTATGTAAGATATTTGAATTACTGGAATTATATCATTAAACTGCGAAATTAATCAATAATAATTGTAAATACCTATATTCAGCAGTCTTTAGAATTTTGCCACATTTACAAAAAATGTGAATAGGAAACAATTTAATGAGGTGCCTTATCCACTTTTACGCATTGTTTATTCCTCTAGACATCGGCTGAAAGCAATGCAATACCGCGCAGGAAGTAGCTTTTTTTTGTTCCTTCTGGAGATTCACAAGATACACAGTGTGAATACTTAACAACACTAGAGCTTTAACCCGACGGAGAAATATAGCCCTTAGCAATGCTGCAGTTTTAAGTAAGAAAAGAGAAAACCTCGGCCAACGGAATCGTACCCGATTCTGAACTCGGTTTTCGCCGGACTTCTTTACTTGCACTACACCGAATAAATCAACGATCTTTTAATGAGTGTACAGCGGTCCCGACGAGCCTGCACTTCTGGACAATCAATAGTCTTCTTTAACATTTGAAGAACTTTTCATACTGCCGTTTCCGAGGACTGACTGCCAATTCATTACACTCGAACGATTCTTGAGTCTTTTACGAAGTTTCTTTCTTGTTAAATACAAATGATTCTTGACCCGCATTTTTCTTTCTCGTTCTTCAGAGATATTTTAATCCTCGAATTCACCGAGGCGCGAAGAAAAGATTTCAATCGCGAACCCATTCGATTAATGCGTAAATTCTTCCCAGTCGGGCGATGTATTTACTTCCAATTATGGAGTGGGCGTTCGATTCCATTACGGCGCGGCGAGACCGGCGAAGATTTCCATCGGCAACGGGTCTTCCCTCGTGGAGAGCCGAATTCCCTAACGGCTCCGTTGTATCGGCGAAGCTATTCCGCACGGCCGTTTGGGCAGAGGAATGCGCGGCCTGAACAGTCGAATATCGGAGCTTCCTCCTTGCGACGCCCTCCGATCCCCTACGACCTCCTCCAATCTCCTGCGATTCGCCTGCCCTCGCGTGCGCATTGGGCCCGCCATCCCTCCCTGCGGAACACCTCCTTCTCGGCGGCCGCCCGGTTTCGCTCGTCACTCCACCCGATCCCTCACCGTCCACTCTCAACTTTCCTTTCAACGTCGGGCCATTATAGATTATCCCTCCGATCTCCCTTCCTCCTTCCACACTCCACCTCTCTTCAAACCACCCTTTGTCCATATTAGGTTATCCTTTCTCCGACCTGTGCTCCCTTATGCCCGGCACCATTCTCTCTATACACTTGAGGACCACCTCCTTACTCCAAACTACTGCCAAACCCACTCTCTCACTGCTTTTTGCCAACCGTCACCGCGTCTACAAGGCCCCTTTTCCACCCACACTTCTCCCACGCCCCGCCCAATGACCTGTCCTCTCGCCCACTCTCTGTCCACCACCATTTTCCGTGCAATGTTGTAGTTTGTTTGGGAAAGGAGCGTAGATGGCACGCCTGCTTTTCTTAAAGGTCAAATTTCAAAGGCGATGCTCTTCAGAATTTGGGGTATTTGTATTTTTTAAATGTTTTTCAATTCCTGTTGTTTTGCTTTCTACTCGTACTTGCTTATCTTTTGAGGTCTTATTAAGTTCATAATTTTGTTATCTTTTCATCAACATTCTCTTGTTTGAGCAGAGTCCGTTTACTGGTTTTAGCATATTAGAAGATATTATATACTCGTATAATAATTATCTCTACATATCCGTAAATACGATAATTATAGTTATTAGCTTGTCGTGTAATTTTCCGCTATAAGATCTTCCGTAACCAAAATTTCACCTTTTTTTATCAGTCCCTCTAACTCTGTAGTTCTCTCGATGTGTAAATTCTATCCCTCTCACATCCTTGTTTATCGCGTTCCATTCCTTTGTGTATCTTGGTACGACCCACTTCGTTAATTCAAACTGCACATTGATCTGAAGATCTGTTATTTTTACCTTCCCATCGTCCAGGGTGCGACACAATCCTGATTATATATTCTCTGGTCTCCAGGTTCATATTTACCGCATTATCTACAGCCGTCTTCTGTATTCTAGTCAGTTTAGTTTGGAATTCTGCTCTTAGTATTCCCCAAACCTCCCAATGCCATTCAATTTCTTTTCTTACGTTGTGCGGTTGGGACAATTTATGTTTTAAGTTAACATATTCCAGGTCTCTTATACACTGTATCGTGTACAGATTTAACGATTATCTACTCATGTAACTTCCTTTGTGTTCTTATCTGTCGTATGTAAATGATGTTTTTTTTAAAAATAGTCTTCATACAATTACGCTGTCATTTTCTTTCCGCCATCTTAAGTTCACTTTCCTGAAACACTGTAACTCATCGCTCGTTGTTCTGTTCTCTCCAAACTTCCTCCACCTTCCGTTTCTCCCTTAGATGAAGATGGCTCTGAAAATAAGGTTCACTCTTCTATTCTTCTTCCTTTCACCTTCCCCCTCCTTTCACCCTCTCCCTCCCTTCACCCTTTTGCATTCCTACTCCCTTCATCCTTTCTCTTCTATTCTTCCCTTTACATTCTCTTCCATTTCCTCTGCTTCTTTCCTCTTACATTCCCACTCCTGACCATCTTTCTCTTCCATTCTTTCTCCACCCGCCCTCCCCTATTCCTCTCGCCTACTTCCCTTGGCCTTCGGATCCCCCACCCCATCGAGAATCCGGGCCAGAAGGCCTCACGGCCGCAGGGACGCGAGCCTCCAAGATGGCCGCGACTAATGGCGAATTAAATCGGAGAGGGACGATTATCGCGGGAGCGCGATTTTCAGCGACAAAGCGGCCTCCATCCTCTCGTCCCCGCCGCCTCCTCGTCCTCCTCGCAGTCTGTCCTCGCCGGAGGAAACACACGGAGCCCGGCGCTGGTGATATTTTGCGCGCTCCCCTTTGTCTTTTCCGCGCCGTTGAAGGGCCTACTAACACTGCCGGCGTTCACCGTCTTTATTTTTCGCCGAGGCTTCGAACTCCACTTTTGCCAGTTCGTGTTTGAGAGGAAGAGCAGATAGCAGAAATCAGACAACTATAAAATTCAGATTTATTTTTCAGAATATAGAAAAGAAACTCTTTGGCATTTATTTTACAACGTGACACCTATTGTATTATATTTAGGAAGCTAGCATACACTCCAGTTTTCTTGAAAAGTTCTCCTTTTTAGTTTTTAGCGGTTTTGCCAAAAAATAATGATTTTGGAAATAGCCAACTTTTAGAAAAAAATTATTCACAATAATGATTTTTTGATAAGATACCAAAAATAATATTTGATTATCTTATCTACAGTTTTTATTTTTAACCCACTAGACTTTATAAATCTCGCCGAAATGAAAGTTTCCACCTCGCTGTGAGAAAACTGAACAATATATTATAACTTTTTCACTTGACACTATGTCTTCTTTTGCGGCCATTTCCAACTCAACATTCGCTATTTTAAATAAATAAAAAAATCTGTATGAAATATATATTTAAACTAAAGATCTTTTCAAACGAGTAGCAATCATTCTCAGTGCTTGCAGCGTCCGGGTGCAAAAGAAAGTTCTCGAACTCCAGCCGCTAAGCGATCTTTAGCTTAAATATATATTTCAAACCGGACATCATGTATTTATTTCATTATTCACTTCACCAGTGATTCATTAATTTTCATCTTTACTTAGACCTTCATTTAGAGATTTTAGTTGTGTGGAAATATTGAGTTCTTAGAATGCGAGATTTGCAGGTTCACATGAGTTCTGAAAAAGGTCGTGGAGCTCTTTTTCTTAGTTTCTGTCCCGCATAATTATTATTTTCATTTGGCGAAATGCATTCTAAAATGTTTTTCAATGGCGCTCCCATAATAATGAGAGATTGTAAAATTCAAAGTGCGTTTTAATTCGTAATCATTCCATCATATATTTTGTTGCCTTGTTTTCGATTATCTTTTTTGACAATTTTTCATTTTCAGAGTTAATTTTAACGGTGATTCATTTTACAACAAAATAGAGAGCTTGAATGTCATCTCAATTTCGTAGTTTTGGGCATGTGGAGCATTTGCTAAATCTTTTGGGTGTAATCTGCATTTTATAAACTCGGTGAGAACAAAAATAATTTTATTCGTGGTCGAATGTGAAGTTTTGAACATGTCCTGTTCAAAACCATTATCAAATTTTCAAAGGTTTTGTTCGATTTTAAAAATATCATTTATCTTTAACATTTATTGAAAGGAACCGTAAGGAGAGGAGAGGAGTGAAGAGAGATGGAGAGGGAGGAATGGAGAGAGATGTAGTGTGACGTAGAAACGTGGATGTTCAGTGTGATGAACTAAAATTGTTGCTGAAAATGGTACTACCAATAAATGTAATAAAGGTATACGTTAGGAAATTTCATTTAAATAAAAAATAGACACAAGGGTACATCTCAAAATAACCTTTTGACATTCTTACAGAAAATATTAGCATAGATGTTGTGGTTCTTTTAATTTTACTTTAGAGATGGATGCTGGGTTCTGTCTATTGAAATGTCAGGAAACGTATATAAAAGAGTAAATACAGTCGTGGATTTTCAAAATTAATTATTACTTCTTGCAAAATAATATCTACAAAAACCTAGAATTTTTTTTTACTTTAAATTTCATAAACCTCGAATTTTAAAGAATGTCCTTTATAAAATATGCATTGTGTAGAAATGACCAGAACTTCACACAATCCCTAATATATGGATTTAAAGTGAGAAATGGCTGTTTAAAGCCTCACTATCTGCTTATTATCAAAGTATCTTAAGTACTCAGTGCTTGGTTTATCTTTGACACTCTCCCTCATTTTCCCCTTCTCCTGCCTTCATCCCTCCACCGTCTCCTTCCCTCTATCGCCCTCCTTCCTTCTCTCTCCTATCATTCTCTTATTTCCCTACCTCTCTTTCTTTCTGTCACTCTACATCACTCTCCATTCCTCCCTCTCCATCTCTCTTCACCCCTCCCCTTCTCTCCCTTTCTTACCCTCCTCCTTCCTCGATCCTTTCCCCTCCCTCTCCCTCCACCATCTCTCTTCCTTTCTCTTTCTGACGTAGAGAGAAACAAAAATGAGAATTAAGGGCTATGTGTAATACGAATACATTTGCTGTAAACCGAGTTCTTTTCAACTAACATTCAAAAACCAGATGTCAAGAAAGACGGCCTACCCCGATTATATTTCTATTGACCATTGAACATAGGGAAAAACAAACAAAATAATAATCAAGTACTTAAAGATATAATTATGATTAGGTAGTTTCTATCAATGCACAAACGCACGATTGTAAATTCGAACTTCCGAGGCGAAGAGTCTCAGAAAACGACTGGCCGGTTGCCAACCAATTTTTTTTTACAGCACTCGACATTTCCTGCATTTGTGCAGGAACCAACTCGTAGACAATAATTTTTTGAAATACATGGTTTGAAATGTCATGTTATAAAACGCCAGAGAGGGGGAACATACATACAAACGAAAACACTTTCTTCAGTTGAAGTCGAGTGAGACGTCTGCAAACAATTTTAAGGAAATTTTTCTGCCAGGTCTTGGCAAACTAGATCGTTTTACACTATTCATTGCCTGCACGAATGATCAGGAGTTAATTTTGTTAATAGCTGAGTTTGAAGTCATGTTCGTGTGTTCACAATGTTTTTTAAACATTTTTTTGAATTCGTCTTATGTGTTTTAAGAACGATGCTATCAAATGGGATGTTGTAAAACAATGGATATTTTTGTAGTTTATATTAATCTTTGTGTATGTGTGTCTATTAATATATGTGCCTGTGCTGGTAAAGTTTCTGTTTAATGTTCTGAAGTCACCCTCTCCAGTTCCACAAGAGGCACATAGACACACAACACAAGGGGCACAAAATAATATTGATATTATTTTCAAAGATTACCTAACTTCGACGCCTCATGGCAGGTATTTTAGAATCTCACCAGCCGAGTGTAGAACGTATAATTTCAATAATGATTAGGGTTGCCATTTTAACTCCAAGAAGGAAGAGTCACAGGCGCACTTGTTGGAGAATGGTGACAGAGTGGCATATTGACAAGGTATAACATAATACTTTAGATTAGTACCTTGTTTTCTTTAATCGAGAGGCTTCCATATAAAGATATTGCTTGAAGTGGGAAGTTACAGGTAGTCCTGGGTCCCTGCGAACGCCAATTGCCGTGCCATAGACAATTTATCCTTTCTGACGGAAAGTTCAATCAATGTTAAAGTTTCTTTGAGAGAGTACCTTATTTTTGTATTGTATACTCTTTACTGAAGAGGTTTTTACCTGCACTGTTCCCACATTGCCTGTAGAGTTGGGAAGCGTTTAAATGATTACACAAACCTTCCACAAGGAGAGCCCTCAATTTAATATACCAAATTACCCTCTTTCAGATCTGAGGGGAGACGGATTTCCGTTTTGTGCGAGCTTCTAGGAAGGTCAGATAACTTTTTGTCCAGAATCTCCAAATATAATTGAATTGCTTTTTTACCGTGTGATAACGACGGTGTCGGCAACTCCTGCTTTGATTCTTTATCAAAAGACAGTAAAATAAGCAAGTGACCTTACATTAAATGATTTGCGGTAGTGAAAGCTTTCGTGTCTCAACGTCTGCTTTTTGCCAAATTTTTTAGTGTTTTCCCGCCTTCAAAATAGTACCACGAAAAAGAATTTTGGTTATCTAAGATATCAACGACCAATTTTCAGCGTGGAAGCGATAAAGTTACTAAAAATCAAAACTTCTACAATCATCCACAAATGTGCATAAACCAAACATATGGTCACAGATAAAGCTTTTTACCGGCGAGCTCTGTTTGTTTTTGTTTTGCAATAATTGAACAGGTATATTGTGAAAAACATACTCTATAATTAGTGCCCCGAAACATAAAACTAAACCTAGCTGAATATCAATATAGACCCCGGGTTATCCTCACCGAGGTTGTTGCTACAATTTTCACCCCTAGATTTACTCCGGCGCGCCCGAAATAGCCCGACGCGAGGCCGTTATTTAGGGTGAAATATCGGCGCGGCAGGCGGCCTGGCCCGGCGCGGCCCGGCATTGCCGCGCATTGACAAGTGAGGGACGATGTCGTTGGGAGGTGGCCGCGGACAATTGAAGTGATGACGAAACGCGCAATTGAAACCGACAGCGCGGCCGAACGCGCCGCCGTTCATAGACGGCGCCCGGGCGGAAAATCGATAATTACCTCTTCGCATAGGCAATATCGAGGTGGCGGGGAAACAGAGCGGCAGAATTGCCTCTGGCGTCACGTTATCAACCCATCTCTGAGCGGATTTTTTTCTAGATCAGTTTTATGCGATTATGAGTATTTTTTAATGATATTAATACATTTGTGTAACGAGTCCAGATACCATGTATGACTAACATCAAGAAGACGTTTATGAGCACCGCTTAATTAGGACTGAAATACTGGTTGGTAAGTTTGAAATACTATGGAGACGGACAACTTACAACGAAATATAGAATCAACAACTTTTTTTTTAACTTCTGCTTTATTTGCAATTTGTTCTACACGAACATTCGGCAAATACAATTGTACATATATTATTGACATGTAAAAAAACAATACAATTCTGGTTCTTTCTAAAAATGGTTTTAAACTAATTGTCCAGTTCAGAGACAGAAAAAAAGACAAACAAAAGCAACAATAAACAATATCACATTGAAATAACAAAAAACACAATAACAAACAAACATACAATAGTGCAAGCATTGTGACAAAAAAATATATCTACAGTAACAATTATTTTAAAAGAAAAATATTATTTATATCTGTGGACCAGATCAAGAGGATGTACTCCTTTCAATCTTCTTGTCGTTGTGCTGTTATCTAAGATGTTTATGGCCAGATGATTAATATGATTTTCGAGTCTGTGTTGGTATTTGTGAGATTTGAGAGTGATTTCCTCTTTAACAGTGGTGATATTGAGATCTTTATGTAGAGTGGCGTTTGATACAAACCAGGGAGCATTGCTTAATAGTCTGAGACATTTGGATTGAAATCTTTGAATAATTTCTATATTTGAATGTGATGCTGTTCCCCAGAGTTCAATTCCATAAGACCAGATAGGTTTGAGTTTTGTTTTGTAAGTAAAATTTTGTTTCCTAGACTTAAAATAGATTTTCTTCCTATTAACCGTATCATTTGTCTACTTTTCAGTTCTGCTTCCTTTCTTTTCATCGAAATATGTTTCTTCCAGGTTAGCTTTTTGTCTAGATGTAGTCCGAGATATTTGACGGTGTCTACGTTTTCAATTAGTTTTCCGTTTATTTCTATTCTTGTATTTCTTGTTCGTCTGAGGGTAAATGTTATACATTTGGACTTTGTTTCATTCATTCTTATTCTCCAGAGTTTACACCATTTGTTTATAAGCTCGAGGTGCTCTTTCAATGTTCTTGTTGCCGTTTCTTGGTTTTCGTGCGAAGCTAGCAGGGCTGTGTCATCTACATATGTTGCAGTGGTGACGTCTGGGGACTGAAGTAAGTCAGCGGTGTACAGCGTGTACAGCACTGGTCCAAGGATGCTCCCCTGTGGCACTCCTGATAATACTGGATGAAACGGTGTTATTTCATCACCGAATTTTAATTGAAAAAATCGATCTGAAATAAAGGATCGAAGTATATTATAGTATGGATGCGGCAGACATTTCTTGATTTTATATAGCAAGCCTTGATGCCACACTTTGTCGAACGCTTGCGCGATATCTAGAAACAAGGCGGAACAATACATTTTATTTTCTAGAGCTCCGTTGATGGTGTCGACTACTCTATGAATTTGTTCTATTGTAGAATGACGATTTCTAAAACCGAACTGATGGTCTGGGATTGTGTCATTTTCTTTAAGTAATGGATATATGCGAAATAGTAATAGTTTTTCGAATACCTTAGACAAAGAAGGTAATAAACTTATTGGTCTGTACGAGGAAACATCTTGTAGCTGTTTTCCTGGTTTTGCGATTACAATTAATTGTGCCAGTTTCCACTGCGAAGGATAGTGTCCGATGCGTATTATTCCATTGAAAATGGATGTTACAAGGGCAATGAGTTTCTTAGGCAGTTTTTTAAGCATTTCCCCTGTAATACGATCATGTCCAGGAGCCTTATGATTTGGTAGTAGTTTCAGCCCTGCTGTGACTTCTTTTGTTGAGAAGAATTTAATTGGTGGCGACATTTGATGGGGACATTCCAAGAATTCTATGATTTCTTTTTCTTCTGTGAGTAGTGCTGAGGGGTGTGGTTGAAATGTTTTTGCAAAATATTTTGCAAATTCTTCTGCCTTATCGTTTTCCGTTCTAGCCCATCTTCCATCGGTTTTACGAAGAGGGGGAACATGTTTTGTAGGCCTTTTTAATTTTTTAGTAATTTTCCATAAGGAGTAATCTGTAGCTTTTGAGGGTGACAACTTTTCTATTCTTTCCTTCATTTCCTCCGAATGAATTTCTTGTAATTTTCTTGATAAGAGGCGGGAAGTTCTGTTGAGTATTCGTTTGTCGTCCGGGTGATGAGTGCGTTGCCAGGTCATCTTCATCTGTCTTTTCTCTTTAATCATTTTTAGTATTTCTGATGGGTATTTATTTTTTTCAAACACTCTCATTTCTGGAGTTGCATATACGGCTGCCTGTTGAATGTGTTGTATTAAGTATTCAGCAGCATCGTCGATATCTTCTGGACATTTTAGACGGACCTTGGCAGTGGTGTTATGGTAAAGCCAGTTGCTGTATTCTTCCCAGTTCGTTTTTCTGTTTGTAAGGTATATGCTTTCTTTCTTTTTGATTTCAGAAGAACTGATTGTCAGTATTTCTGGAGAATGATCAGATGAAAGATCAAAAGACGGTTCTATTGTGTGATAGGTCTGTGCCATTCCCTTTGTGACGAAGAATTCCAAGACTTCAGGTACCTTGTTACCATCCGTTGGCCAGTATGTGGGATTTCCTGATGAAATTGTTTGGAGTTTTAGTGTAGAGATGGCTCCTTCTAAAGCGCGACCTCTTGTAGTTACCAGTCTTGATCCCCATAGTTGATTTTTAGCATTGTAGTCTCCTCCAGCAATGAACCTTGTGCCGAGCGTTCTAAAAACTTGATATACTGATCGGTGTTTATCTTGTGTTTTGGAGGGGAGTATATAGCTGAAATAACGGGCGGACCAAACTTATCGTATACTTGTACAGCGGTTGCTTGCAGATAGTCTTTAGCATTATCTTTGTACATATTGTGTCTGATTCTTGTTTTAATTATTACTGCTGTGCCTCCATGAGCTGTCCCATCTGGATGATTTGTGCAATATACTTCGTAGTCAGATATACGTAGATAGCTTCTTTCGGTAAAATGTGTTTCAGACGCTAGGAGTATGTCAATATTTTCTTGATGTAGAAACACTTCTAACTCTCTTCGATGTTGAAGTATTCCGTTGGCATTCCAGTAGACAATTCGCAGTGAATTACTCATAGTTTCTTCATTATTGCAGTCATGATATTAATTAGGCTGGTGATTTGTTCAGCTTGCTTTGCTAAGATGGACTCGAATTTTTTAAATGATTCGTGCATTATGGAAATCAGATTATTTTCATACGACACATTTTGATAATTGATTTGCGAATGTTGGGCCATTTGTGCATACGTGAACTGTCTACCTGTTCCTATGGTTTGATTACTTGTTAGTGAACTTGAATTGTTGCCTTCAGTTATGTTTTGCGTAGCATTTCTACGGTGTTGACTTTGACTAGGATACTTGCTGTTACGAATTTTTTGATAGACTTCGCAGCCTTTATAATTTGCTGGATGGTCACGGCTACATAGAGCACATGTAGCTGGTGTGTCTCTCGTTTTAGTATAGGTTCGACTATCGTGATTCTTTCCACATTTGACGCAGCTATACGGAAGCGCACAATACCGAAAACTGTGCTCGTAGGACTGACATCGCTTGCATTGTACTATTTCTCGTTTTTTACGCGGTGGTTCAAAACTTATTTTTGCATGTAGCAAGTATTCGACGTCATATATTTTTTGTTGTTACTTTGAGGTTCTAAGTCCACAAAAAACAATGGCAGAGGTGCTTTTGTTAAACGATGCTTGATATTATGAATTTGTCTTACTTTGTGACCTTGTGCTTCTATAGCTTCTTTAAGTTCCGTTACGTCTGCTGTTGGGTGCATATTTTTTAATACTACCCGAAAGGCTCTTTCTTGTTTTAACTGAAATGTATAATGAGCAATATTTTTTAGATTCAGATGTTTAACAAGCTTTCGATAAACCTCCGGTGTTTGAGGTACGATTTTCACATTGTTCATAGTAATTTTGGCTTCATCTTGGTAGGTTTTGACAAGTTCATATGAGAAGTCTTCATCTTTAATGACTTCTTTAATAGATCTGATCATATCAGATATTACTCTGACGCCTGGAATGAAAATAGGCGGTGTACGATATTTGTCTTGTTCTTGTATGCTGCCCTTGGTTGTTGTATCATTGATTTTCTCAGAATTCGAAGTTTCTTCCAAATTTTCATCACAAGAGAGATGTTCATACCTGTTTTTTGATGATACGGGGTCGTGTTCATTGTTAGTCTTCTTAGAGGGTTGTATAGAGTTGTCATCATTGCGTCTTTTTTGTCGACGCAGCGGGATTGTTTTCCATGAGCTGCACAGGGTTGAGGCCGTTTCCTGCGTTGTAGATGCTTGGCCGTTAGTTGCAGTAGCTTCTAGGACGGTGGCTGGGATTTCTTTTTCACGCACATATTGCTGTATTTGAAATTGTAACTGTTGGTTCTGTTGCACTAATTGTTGTAAGTGTTGTTTTAGCTGTTGATGTTCATGCAATAAAAATTGGTGCTGTTGCTGAAGGTTGAGTGTTATTTCACTGTGTTCTAAAGTCGATCCGTTCGTACTATTGTTGACGAAAGCTTCACTGTTTTCTTGGTTATTTAGTATTTCTGTTGTTTGTGTTATTAGTCCCCCGAAGGGGACGTGGTCAGTTAACATAATTCACTTCACTATATATGTGCGGTATTGATTTTCAATAGTTCTAGATGCACCACTGTTCACACGAGAATGAAGTCACCTTTGTACACAAATACGAGCGGTCACCACTGTATCACTAGTAAATTTGAACGGTAAGTTGAAAA
Organism: Gryllus longicercus; assembly: GCA_038098605.1. Classification (NCBI taxonomy): domain Eukaryota; kingdom Metazoa; phylum Arthropoda; class Insecta; order Orthoptera; family Gryllidae; genus Gryllus; species Gryllus longicercus. The sequence goes on along the minus strand of JAZDUA010000302.1, from coordinate 1,043,977 downwards.
CGTTCCTAATTCACCACTGTTCACAAATAAATGCACTTCTTTCTGACCCCGGACCGGCACTAGTAGCGGCCGGGGCAGTCGGACTTGCGATAAGCGCTAGCCTTCGGCTAACTGGCGGAGCTGCGGAGCACGTCTGCTCGTGACCGCTGCTGAGCGAGAACTAGAATCAACAACTAGAATAAAGGTAATCGTCTCGCTGAACAGGCAAAAGTTTGTAACCTTGAAAGATAGACGAAAGTTTGATATCGTAAAAGATAGAATATGTGTCGGAATGTGGATGAAAATTGTATGTCTTGAAATATTGACAAGGGATATATGTGTTAAATATGGGAGAGATTTTTAATTTTCGGAATATAGACAATGTTTGACGTCTCGTGAATTTAAGCAAGAATGTATATGTTTTGAAGCACCAACGGACTGAGAACATATACAAATAACTTTTAGTATGTTTTTTTGTTTTTTTTCTGTGTTGTCAGTGTTCTAAAATTCCCATTTTTATTATTGTTATTATGATATAATAATAAATGTTTCTTTTTAAATTTTAAAATTGGAAGTGTTTTTAAATTCAACAAACCAGTAAGTTGTCATTGTTTCAAATCTACGGAGTATGACGTAGAATCATCAGCCGTACAAAAAAATGTATGTTTCTGTTTGTGTATTTATGAATTTAATTAATTGCAGAGAAAAATAAGAACCATCACATTAGTTACCAGTTGTACTGAATACTTCTGAAGGACTAAATATGTTGTCACATCGCACTTCAATTTCTTAATCAATGACATCCATCTCTATCAGGTTTCTCGCCGAGTTTTCCTTGTCCCATTCAGGAATTTCTGAGATGGTTCTGTCCTTTGCTTCTGGGTAGTAAATGTTACTGTAAACTCGCTCAGGGGATAGATTGCAGATTTATTGTCGTGAGAAGCCACCTCGCACCTCTTAAAACAAGAGATTTCGCAGCTCGTGTGGAGCTTCGCGGAGCAGCCGCGAGGGGCGCTTTGGGCGCGGAGATTAATGACGAATTAAATCAGGGCAGGGCTGATTATCGCGCGCGATCTTCGCCGACAACGCAGCAGCAGCAGAGGCGGGGGTGACGGAGACGGAGACGGAGACGTTGGCTGCGACTGGTGGTAAACAACGTGGAGCGACTCTTTAGGCGTCGGCACCGCCCAGGGCGAACCGCCCAGCGGTATATCACCACGCCCTCCCCCTCCTCCGACCCCACCCAACCGCCAACGAGCGAGGGCCGCAGTGTCGCACTGTGGGCCAAGGGGCTTTGAAGTCGCATACAATTGTTATTTTTTTGGTCGCTTTTTAACATCGTGGTCACATAGCGACTACTGTGTTTTGATTGTATGAGGAACAGGGAGAACACAAAAGACAACACAAACACCCACAAACGTCCGTACTTGAGGCAGGATTCGAACTCGCGGCCCTTCGAGCTGAGGCTTAGAGCTGAGCTCTTAGCCTCAGCTCTAAGAGTTAGCAACCTGGACTATCCAGGCTGGCAACGTACAATTGTTTTTGGTTTTTAATGTAAGGTCACATCAACAGCTTGGTCATTTACGACCACTATAGGTTACTGATAGGGTTAACGGTATGATGTGAGGGGTGAAAGGACGAACACATACAACCATGCCCCGTGCCCGAGGCGGGACTCAAACCCGCAATCTTTCAGTCCTATATCGTTACGGCACTACTGCCTTTACGATCTCGGTCATCCGGACGATGCACAATTGATGTTTTCAAACAAAAATTTCAACTGACGGTGAATTGACTTGGGCAAAGGAACAATTAAGAAGAAAAAATAAAGAGATATTCCTCCTTACATTATTGGGCGCAACATTTTCTAATGCATAATTATTTTCATTACGGTATAAAGATACTGCTGTCCGACCTGCGTAGCTGAGATGGACGATGTGCACGCGTCGTTGTTTAACAACGACGCGACGATAGCTTCACAGTGGAAGCAGTGAGTAGTCGGCGCCATGGTTTCCGGGTTCTAATCCATAATCGCGCAGGGAAGTGGATGCATGGTATCGCACATTACACAATTCCTTGATCTACCAGGAAGAGTGCTCCCCAGAGTGGGCTTCTAGGCTCTCTGGCTCTCTATCAGCTCCGCACCCCACCCATTGCAAGAATACTTTCAGTCTTGTACTTTGATCCCGCCAGAACGCAGTTGCCCCTCTCGATAACCGTCCCATTCAATGCGTGAGTCGGGCTGCCGTGCCAGCACAGCGCTTCTAGTTTTCCAGGCCTGGGGTCTCGGGGCTCCCCACCCGCCTCCTCACTGCCTCCACATCGACGTGGGCTATCGACGTGAGAACCGCCGGAGCATAGGTAACCTGACAGGGGGGGGGGGCTAACGGGCCCTACGCATAATCCCGCTCAAATATCGGTGACAACCTACCTACACACTGCCACCACCTTGACACTAACGACGTGAGTGCCGCCGTGAAAGTCGTGGTACGGATGGCCGTTTACAATTCTTCACCGAGAATCGTGACCTCTTCGGTCGGTGGTCCCCTCCTGTTGGGACCCTGATAGAGCATTGGAATAAGTTGATCTCCTACGGACAAGGGAAGTAAAAACTCCGTCCAAAGCAACAAGAGGATCGCGTGAACGCCTCCTTTCCTCTCCGACTCCAAACGGTTGAAAGAGACGCTGTGGGCTCATGTGGCGTAGGTTGTAGCGGAATAGGGAGAGGGGCAGATGCATATGCATCAGGGTTTCAAAACTGACATATATACTAAGGGCGGGAGCGTCGGTGAATATCTAATTAAAGTAGAACGTTAAAACGATGAAAATTAACTATTAATAAATTGTATATTTTCATAAAGTTTTAGTAAGCCGTAAGAACGAGTAAGGAAAAACAGATAACTGCTATTGAACGAATCGTATTAAGTAAGACTATTTCCCAAATAAAAACAATAAGAAACTCGAATTAAATTGTTGGATTAATAAATAAGACACATTTGTGCTGCTGTAAGTCAGATTTATCATTAATGTAATAATAATGATAATAATAATAATAATAATATAATATTAATAATAATAATAATAATAATAATAATAATAATAATAATAATAATAATAATAATAATAATAATAATAATAATAATAATAATAATAAACTAAGAACAAAGAAAAATATATAAAATTCTTCAGCATCCCTATGCTGACTTCTTCAGTGGGAATGATCACTTAGTCACAAACAGGTCTTTACACACTGTGCTCACTACATACAGAATGCGCTACCCTAAATCAGCAATTGAACGCATCTACATTCTAAGGAAAACAGGTAACTGTAATCTACTAGATCTGAAAGCAATATTCCACCGTTCAATGACATGTCTGAAAAAGTAATTCGCTACCTAATCGGCACAGTCGCCCAAAAATAAAGCAATAGTATTAAGTGGTAAAGGCTATACTCTCTGAAATGTTAACAAGAATGAACATAACCTTATTTTCACGTTAGTCAAGGAAATATTAGTCATGGAAGTGCAAACCACTCCATGGCAGATTAGCCAAGCTCTTGAAAGTACTAACTTTTACATTTCGGTGTAAAGTCATAAAGATGGTTCTTTTTAAGAGGAAAGGGCTTCCTTCAAGCAATTCAAATACAAGCTATTTGAACTAATAACTACAATGTTAATGACGGAAATAGAGTATGTCATCGAGCATCATATACAATAGATTACATGATCATTAGGTGAACAAAACTGCCAAAAACACTAATGTATATATTCCTGCACAACATGACAGCAAATACCAAGCACTGGCATAGGCTCCTGGTAAAAGAGCTTTTTATGAATAAAAAGCCAAATCTGGTATAAAAAGGAATCAATCCCTACAAATTAACTAGATATTCCACTACATAACGTATTTGAAAAGAAGGCATCCTTCAGTGATATTACACCCCTTCTGAACACACAAACAAACCAGAAACAGATAAAATTTCAAAACAATTTTCCTCTCCATGAAATATAAATATATTAACTTTAGTTTTATGAAATGATTCCAATTATCATGAAACAACGTCGTGTTAAAAAAACAAAGTATTATTTGGAAATAACACGTCTTTCCACTCCAAAATTATTTCAAAGCTAAAAGATCAGTCATTCTTGAAACCTACCAGATTGTTCGCCCGGTTCTAAATATGTAAAGCTGAAAATCTGGTGTGTATAATGTTTCTAAACTTTAAACCGATGTGAGAGAGAACCCTGAGAAAAGTAATACTATAATAGTTATTACTATCATTATTACTATTGTTATTATTTACAGTTGACCTCCCGGATCACTGCTGTAACCTTAAATTTTGTGAAGAATATGTTTTCCGTTTCACAATGCTGTAACCCCCATAGCTAGTAAGCAGAAATAATTGTTATAAGTGGTCTTTGTTCAAAGAATTGATTGCCTGAGTCATGACTTGAACCCCCAGTATACTTTTTCCAAGTTGCCCTATTCCTTGCGCAGGGCTAGTTAACGGAACCATAAGGCACATTTTACAAGGTCACACACATAAGCACACACGTGTCATAATACAGTAGTTTTGCGTCAACTGGAATGGCGTGCGCTATGGAAATACGTAATATAAATAAAAATGTGTGCGGAGCTTTTTGCCTACTTCTGAGCACATTGCATGGAGTTTTCTTGGCCAGGCCGCGGCACTGTTCGCCTTTAGGCTGCGGCCGCTTCTCCTTGCCAACTTCCGGGGCCCGGTCGTAAGGGCTGCGCCTTGAGAAAGGACATGTTTGGACTTGGATCAGGTTTCTCGGAATTCATGGCAATATCAGGGCGGAGAACGATGGGCGCAGAATAGAAGCAAGGATTGGGGAGTTAATGTCTTGAAGCAATTGAAATCTAAAGTGTTTAGTGACTGCACCACCCTTTCAATACCGTCTGCGCTACTTAATAGTACACTCGAACTGACGTGAGTCCGAGGCCTCACTGGCAAAGAGACCAATCCAATTAATATTGTGAAATAATGATTTCCAATGAAATCATTGAACTGAAGTTAACCAAGTAACACAAATTTATGTGAACAAGATTCTTGCGATAATTATTCACTGCGGAAAACTTTATATTTAAATTTCCAGCCTTTACCTTCATATGCGCTATCATGTAATTTTAATAATGTATCTCTGGTGTGTCAACAAATTCCATTTATTGTTATAGTCCTGAAAAAAGAGGAAGATTTTCTTTGTCGCTCGGGAAGGCCATATGACACACACGAACTTTCCACGACGCTCTCCTCGAGATTTCTATAACCCTGCCAAGTAGTGAAGACCTGCAGCAGCTCGTAAAGACTGTAATGGCCGCATCTGGAGAAAGAGAGAGACCTGCAATTCAACTTCGACATCGAAAGAATAATACGGCGCTTTCCGTGGAATCCAAACTACTCGATTACGATACAAAACGACCCACACGGACAGAGGCCCTGAAACACATTTAACTTGAAATTCTACGACCACTGCTATACTAATGGTTATTCGGGGCCCTCTCTCTCGGAAAATTGCCTCAGTTTCGGCTTAAAGAAGACGAGAAGACATGGGACACAGAAGGAGCGTAGACTTTGTTTTGGAAGAGAGAATACTCTACACACACAAGTCGTTGCAAAAACCGTGTCTCCTGAAAATTTATTAAAGGAATCGAAATTTTAATCTTTGGAATAGTGGTTCAGTAAAACAAACAATTATATTAAAATATTTCTTTTCGGAAGTATTTACGAAAGTATAACATTTTAAATGAAACATGCTACAATACGCGAATATTAAATCACTAAAGAAATGCATTACTTTACTGGCCGTATTACTTTAACCAAGATATAAAAATATGTTTAGAGAGTACTTTGTTTTATTCTATAGTTCATGATCATTACACTGCTCTGCTGCAAAAATGATGTTATCAAATTAATGCGTGTTCCAAAACGGCGTTTTTGCGCAGGGTTTAATAGTGCAATCCCTTTTTTCTCTCATGTCAGGCTTTGGAGAAAATCAATAATATATTTTTCAAAAAAGTCCTGTTATTGTATGTGTGTTATGATTGACACCAGTTTGTACGTACCCTAGACAAAAACAGTGGATGTTTAAAGTACATATGTAGTATTTATCAGAATGGCTCTAGGAAAGCTGAAAGCGGGTGCTTTTACTGAACCTCAGATCAGGAAATTAATGTGTGGCCGAATTTTGAGAACACAATGAGCCAAACAGCAAAACAACTCTGGCATAGCTACAAATATGTTCTACAAACCTTCCTAGGAAACAGGAGGAGTCCAAATTAGAAAATCATATATAATACCATGTTGGAATATTTGAGAAAACTAAGCTTTAACATGAGTTGAATGATACACTTGCTTCATGCTCTCATTGACTATTTTCCTTGGATTTTACAGCTAGGAACATGGTGAGCGTTTTCACCAAGATTTGTATGTCATTGAAAGAAGATGCCATTAACTGTTAACAACATGGCAGAGTACTATTGGTCCCTGAAATGGGAAAGCATTTCTCATGCTCACGCTCATGGAAGATGTGAAAAAAGAAGAAAGTTTCTGTCTTAAAAATAATAACAATTATATCAATTGTTGGTAGTTGTTGTGAAATTTTCATGAACTATGTTTGCAATTACATAACTCTTATAGACACCACTTTCTTAAACATGTCAATGATATTGTAGAAGGGAATAAATTTATATATTGTTCATGGGTAAATATTAAAATTTTGTTTTAATTTTATTAACTAGTCATGATAGAGGAAAACTGTTAACATGTATGGAATCAGCACTCCAAAATTAGGGGGAAGAAGCATTTAAAAAGAAAACATCAAACTTTTTTCAAAATGTAGAGTAATGCTATTTAATTTCTTATTAATTACCCCCAGGAATCAAAACCGTAACTTTTAGTATACAACTCAAAATTCTTGAATTTATAATTGTGTCAAAAATATAGAAACAATTATAGAAGTAAATATAATGCTGAACGCATTTCCAGGAACATTAACTATATTCTAAGTATACTTACGGGAGACTTGGTGTTTTGTTGCCTTGATGCCTATCTTAAACTTAAAAGAATCCATACCATCAAAATGTGTTAAAAGTTTCTGGGTCAAAATGGCAATGTGTAATATAATAGCTAATGAACGTCTACGCAGTTTTTTCCCGCCAAATGTAATTTTGTAAATAATTCAGAAATGATTCGTGCACATACATCAGCTGGGAATTGCGAAATTAAATAAGTTCATTAATTTGAACTCAAGAAGTTTTTTCATTTTTCTATTGAAATGTTTAAATGGCAGATTTGTGATCGATGTAAATTGTAAAAGGATGTCTTTCCAAGAAGAGACAGAAAATGATTCACTGCTTAATATACTGCTAAAAGTTCTCGGTAATATTCTCGCCATTTTTCTTGTTTAACTGAAAATCGTTTAGAAAAAATCAAGAAGGTTGCCAGGATTCATTCTCCCTTAATTTCTGTAATGAAGCATTCACAGTAGTTGATGAAGGGTCGGAGAATGCTATTTGAGAATTCAATATAAGATGTAACAATACGATAGCATTAGCTAGAGATTGTTGAAAGTTATGAAAACGTTAATTGTATTGTGGTTGCAAGTAATATCTATACTATATTTTTCGCCTTTTAGAATATTGAAAAGGGGTCCTTGAATTTATGCAGCGTGAGGAATAAGCCCTGTGTAAAATTTCAGCATACCCCCCAATATCGAAGCAATTCATTAGAAACTTTGGAAGGTTTAAAACAAGTAATGACGTCGACTTCTCAGTTAAAGAAGATAATTCTTTTCCAGAAATAGATTATCCCAAAAATTTATTTCCTTTTTAAAGCGAAATGACATTTAGCAACGTTTGCAAATATAGCGTACGATTGCAACGTGGAAAACACTTTTCAAATTTGATGGAGTTATGAAATTTGTACGAAAACAAAAAAGCAACAATATAAACTAGTTGATTTTTTTTGAGATTTATAAGAGAATTAAAGTTAGTTTTTAGAACAACAACTTTTTTGTAACGCCACGGGTATTGGACATCTGTGCAACAAAAAGGTGGTCGGCAATTCTGGTTACCACTACAACCCCACAATTCTCTTGTTGTGATTGGCTGCATGTGTGATGACGCAGTTAACGGTACAATAATCGGCAAACACGTACTCATTTGTGAGATAAGTTTACAATTTTATGACCGAATTTTTTAAAGGAAAAGGTCGTTTATAAGGCTGTAATACAAAAACTTTATTGTAGAAGCATACTTTTTGCATCGTTTTTCTCATGAAAACTAATAATTATTCTTATTTACAATTACTATTTCATAACACTTCATATCTTATTTATGTTCATTACATAATTGCTTCAAATTTCAACCTATAATAGAATTAAAGTACCTTTAAGAATTGAAAGGATTTCCTGAAATCATTCGCTTTAAGCTCGGAATAAGTGGAGTGGAACTTCTCTATTAATAAACGATATTTCATTTTATTTTTTCGGTTCTTCATTATCGGCTCCCGTTTATTAAAGCTCTCTCATCTATATACTTTTTTATTGAAAGTGATTGCACGTAACTCATTACAGGAGTTATTTGGAACATCAGTACTATTATTGGTGGCACTTCATCAATTTGCACCACATTAATTATTTTCTACTTCGCTTTTGACTTTATTTGAATGTATACCCTGATTCTCAACGTTAATTTAAAACTGACCATTTAGTGTCCATTCTGAGAGTTAATTGAGCCTGAAAGGGAGTAATAACACTAGCATGTATTAATATGTATTACACTTGTACCAAAACAGAGAGTATAGAATATTCATTTAAAAGTCATTACGTTTTTATTGAGGGGAAACATCAATAAGAAACCTAAAGGTTTTAATTGAAAAATATGTACTGAAATATTTTTTGGATACTGAACACTTTACTATCTTGTCTTTTCTCATCTTTCTCGTACTTACGGAGTAATATACCAAGTTTAGAGAAAGTTATGTAGTGATGCCGTAATAATTGCAGTTTTTACAGAAAACAAGTTTTGTGGCTCCCTAATACAACACAACGTGTATTTCATGTTGCTACAAATAATCGTATGCTCGTATAAGTAGCGAATGACTTTCTCTAATACCTAGAGCAGTCAAAATCCACATTTGGTGGCATCTTTATGCGGAAAAAGTTTCCTCCCCCCAAAACGTCCATCCTACTGTTCATCAACAAACGTTATCACCTAAACCATTAGTAGGATTTTTGCCAAAATGAATATTCCTCTATGTATTAAAGCCCTGCAACTTAAAAAAAAAAAACTTCTTTAAATTTTGGAGGTACTTTACGTTAAGCCCCTGGGGCATTTTCAAAATTTTGTCAAAAAGTTCAATTTGTTTAAAAAGATGAATTGTAAGGCTATACTTAAATAAATTTATAAAGATGTCATAGGTCCTATAATATTTCGAGAATGCAAAATGTTGACTTTTTTGAACCGCCTCTTGTGACTACATTATTAAAGATAAGAGATATTTTTTTCAATTAAATTTTTTTCCACTATCAATTATTTCATTAATGTCAGGTACATTTTTTGAAAATATTAACAATTTTGTGAATTTTTAAAATTAAATATGGGCAAAAGTAAAAACAATATTTTCTTAGACACGGCGCCAACTGTTTTTCTGTAAGCTTTGTGCCGGGATAGGAATAGATGACAGCAGATACTTATTCACATTTGTTTCTTTTGTAAAAGTAAGACAAAACTACTGTTTCTAACTATCGAAATAATTGCATCTAGGCACCACAGGCGTTTTGTTTGAATTGGTTTAGACTTTCTCAAGTACTTGCTGAAGCAGGACAGATATTGCAATATTAAAACATTACGTAACCGTTTTCAATAATACGAGAAAGTACGTGCCGATGTACCACCGCGATTTCTAAATTGTGATTCGTTCATGTGGTCGACAGTTTTGATATTGAGAGAGTGCTTTGAACCTTAGGTGTAGCCACACAGAATCTTAAATTATGGTCAATATTTGTAATAAATTGCCTTCTAAATAAGTAAATTTGGAGTTGAAAATTACTGAGAACACATCCGTGTGATTTATGTTTTCATTAATATCCACTTCCTAAGAAACCCTTATTTGTAGATTACTTGCCGTTGTTTAATTCTTAAAGTACATAACCAGACAAATGTTAGCGATTAAAAGACCAGGGACGCTGCGAGGATGCTGGTTATTCTGAAGAGGGGCCAAAGCTGTGTTCGTTGGCATCGAAGGCGCAAGAGCGCTGCTAGTGGGGGAGAGAGGTCGCCGCGGCGGTCGGCTCTGTTTTACACTGCCCAGGTTCATTGAATAATTTATTGATTATTTTGCGTTTTCGTGCGCATCAACTGCTGATTCCACGAGTACTCGTAAAGTGCATGATAAATCCGAGAGGTGACAGTGCTTCTGTTCAGCTGCAACGTGAGATCAACGCCGAACTACTAGTATTCCCCCTCTGTGTATCGCCACCAGCGAGGCGACACCGCGAGCCGGGACACGTTCTAAGCTCTTGACTTGTGCAGTGCATGGAAGTGTGTGTGCAATTAAAGAGTGGGGATAGTAAAAAGGAGGGGAAGGAAAAATCGCACGTGCTCCGCTTTTAAAGGTACTGCTCCGGCATTCGCCGATATTGATCCCAGAAACTACGGAAACGGTGGATCGCAGAAACCACTTGCTGAGGTGATCCAAGGCCAGAGCACGCTCACCTATCACCGATGGGCTTCGAGCCCCTGTCGATCCGTGTGGTGTTGGAGGATGGCTGCTGGTTTCCTGGGGGGTCGTCCGTGCCCCCTCCACTCCTTTCGCTGCTGCTCCGTCATCAGACACATCAAACTTTTAAAATACCTACCCGTAAAGAGCCTTTATCCATTTGACTTATAGCCCTAAGGCTTGAGAGTTGTCGTTATTACTAGGAGAAACCATTTTTATAATTATACACATCGCAGGTATGCCGTACTATGATGATGGAGAAGATTGGAAGAGGAGGAGAATCAAGTGGGTTTCTCAGGGGAGGAAGTATAGGCAGGTCTTGCGTATCGTTTGACCTCCAAAACGTTCGAAAAAAACTTGTTTTGCCCTACACTCCACTATCTTTTCCGCATATTCATTCTGATATAAAGAAATAGTTTAATGTAAAAGATGAATATGACATGCATATCTCGACCAGCTTCAAGTAATATTGCGAGGCCTATAAAACAGCGGGAGCTGTTCCGGTTTGCACCTCTGAATGCCCACTCGGTCGCGCAGTTGATTCACAGCCCACTAACACGCAACGCACCGAGCGCGATACTCGGATTCACGTGAGACTTTACCGGCGTGTTTAGCACCTTTCATAATCCATGTATGTAATATTTTATGTGCTATGACGCGTTGTAAGTGATGTTTTTGCGTTAATAATTATCAGTCAGACGTTTCATGATATTACTGCCTGCCAAAGCGCGGAAATCGCGCGGGACCGGTCCTGTGGACGTTGCTGGATGGAAAGTTTTCTGAGTGATAGTGAAATTTTGTTAAAAGTGAAAATATGTTAGTAAGTTAGTATTTAGGAAGTTTGATGACGGAATCAAAAGTTTTCGAAACGTCAAACGAATTATTTAACTGTTTCTACTCCGACCACATCCGGTGAACTTCATCCCTCGTTTCTAAAACATCTATTTCTAATATTCAATGTCACTTCAAAGTTTGATATGTGGGTTTTGCTAGGTGTTGTATCATCTGGTGAAATTTCATGTGAATGCGTGTATTTATGCAGCGTGGTAGGGGTTGAGTGGGGTTGTGATGGAGGCAATGTCCGACCTCAGTGACTTCGCAAGAAACCACTGGTCTGGAGGCCGGTGCAGCTCCGTCCTCCAAGCACAGCACGCGCTGTATCAGCTTCTTAACACGCCTTACCAGCGACGTCTATTAGTAAGAGAAATGGCTCAGATGTGTAGTTGAGGAAAAATAAAAAATAAAACAAAGGTTTCAAATAAAACAATTGATGTAAGAGATTTAACTCAATGAACCACTTGAAAAAAAAAAAATCATGCATTTGGTCAATGTATGGTGTTTTCAAAGTGCATTTTCCAAGGGCAGCGCGAAAGGCCTGAATGCGAGCAGGCGCGGTGCGTCTGACCTTGTCGTCGCTGGCGTCGAGCGCCTGGTTGTCCAGCCACCAGGAGAGCTTGGCCGCGGGGCGCGACCCCGCCGTCATGCACTCGATGTCCACGCGCCGCCCGGCCGACAGCGGCTGCCGCGGCGTCACGATGGTCGCGCTCAGCGGCTTCACTGTAACACACGGCGCACACACCGGCGTGGAGGGGGGCACTTCATTCATTCATTTGATTGATTGGTAGTGATTACGGATGCGTCAACCTCTGGGGTCACTAGTCCTGTAAGCGTAGTGTGGAAGACCTGCCCTCGGCAAGCGGGGTTTCCCACAAGGTATCTCCCACCACCCCATCCGGGACAAGCTCTATGCTTCCGACCGGACTCCAGGCATGTGTGATAGTGTAGTGCATGCTAGAGTAAGTGTGTGTAAGGAGTGAGGATAAAGCAAGGAAGAGGAAGGCAAGTACGCATGCGGTCCGTGGCCCGTTTGTTAGTGTACTGCTCCGACATTCGCTTGATGTTGAAAAAATACCAACCAGAACAGCCGGCCGCTAGAATTCTCCTCCAGACAGCGACGGAATTCGACCTATCTGACAAGTTATTGTCGAAAATCCGGTGACCGTAGGGACTCGAACCTAAGAGCTCCCGGCAAGAAGGTCTGCAGTGACATCAGTTAATGAGCCACCTCTCCCGGTGCCAACGGGTCGCTACCGACCCCTCGGGGGGCGATAAAATTAAAAGATTAAAAAAATAAAAAGTGGGTCAATGATGATCAAGAAGTCGATTGAGCGTCCGGAACGCAAATATGCACTAACATGTGTAATACAGATTCTTCAAAAAATATATAAATTAATTTATTAATAGTTCTTTTTATAAACATTTCGAAATTCTAATAATACTTGTTAAGATTTCTAAAATTAGAAAAGTTTAATAAAATAAAACAAAATTTTAAAGAAATGAATCTATGAAACCATTTTCTCAAAACTTTTTGTTAATATTCTCTATGTCATTCTTATCAAATAATTTATGTGAATAATTTATGTGCAATTGTTTTTGTTGTAATCATTTTCTGTATATCGTAGAAGACTGTCAAGGGGGTCGTTGAAGTGTCTTTCTTTCAAAAGGGTCGATGCTGGGGAAGGGTTGGAAATCCCTAATTTCATATTTTTTTATGAAAGTAAACGCATGGATTGTTATTTCAATTTTTCATCTGTAATTTTTATTATTTATCCGCTAACGAATTATAAACTTACATACTAAACATTGAGGAGGTATCCTACTATGGTTTCTTTAATAATGTTCTCTGTTTGCGAACTAAAATACAACTAAATACTTAAAATAACGTATTTATTGCACTCAAATATTTTATTCGAACATTTACAAATTACACCATTGCTTTTTAACAAAGTACAACAGAAATGAGGGAAAAAATAGTTGATAAATTTACACGATTCCAGCCTGTCAGAAAGTCGTTTTTGCATGATGTGCTTATTCGTGTACAAGACAATTTTATCTGAAATGTCTACGAAAATGATAATAGCAGATAGTTCTTCTTTAACGTTATTAGCCACTTTTGTTTATGCGGCAGGAATATTTTTCTTCAAAATATTGTTTTTGCGTTCTAGAGAATTTGCTTTTTAATGGCAAGTTTTGCGACTTTTTAGTTTCTTGAATTTGTTTCTTGCTCCACTATGTATTTTGTTTGAAAATTATTTTAAAAAAGTATTCTGTTTTCAAATAACTTATCTCTATCGCTATTGCTATCACTATTGTATGGTGATGTGCGTATGTTTTCTTCAGATTTATTGTTGAGATCGGACATTTGTTCATTTTCCGATTCATTATCTGACGATTCATTGTTGATGTGTTCTTCCAAATGTGTTTCTAGTCCAAACTGTGTGTTTTAAAGAGCGCTAATAGTGTTACACGAACTTTCTATTGTAAAAATGAAAAAAAAATTAAATTATTGACATAACTAAACTCGCGGCTTACAGAGTACGCCTTAAGGAACGGGAAAAGCCAAAGAGTTTGCACACAGCTCACCCAACAGAAAGACAAATACGTACTGACTCGCAATCGGCAGAGCAACAACTGGCGGTAGAGTATTAGAAATCGGCATTTCGGGTTTATCGGAATTTCAAGAAAGAGAAGCTCAGAAATGTAGCGTGGCGTACTCAGTACGCCGCGCGCCCACTTAGGATTAAGTACCAGCTCTGCTAAAAAGCTAACAGAATTGACCCAATTAATGATCATATTTATAATAATAATAATAATAATAATAATAATAATAATAATAATAATAATAATAATAATAATGGTTCAAAGAACCTGCCATATCAACTAATTGTATTTTTTCCAGAATTTAAAGTTATTTTCATATTTTACACAAATACTTGCGAAGAGCATACTTTTCGCTCGAATCTAGCTAGTATAAAATTAATCTGAAGCATTAATTAAACGCTTTAAACTCAAATTAGAGTAAATATACCGAGTTGACAATATAGTGCGATAATTTATTCTTTTGGAAAATTGTGTTAAAATTAATAGTTGTCAAACTCAAAGTAGTTAATCCCAAAGAGGCAAATAACTGCACGAGTGTAATTGTGAACTTTTTATTTTAACCAAATTACAAACTTTGAACTAAAGTAAAAAATAGATCGTTTATTTTATTTGGTAGATTATTGTAATGTAAAATAATATACCTTAGACACGAAAATTCATTATTTTGTGTATTGTAATAGACAATAACAGTTATATTAAATCATAAAATATTAACTCTTACGTATAAATCCTCAGAGGTACGATTCTTGTGACTGGAAATGCAAAGATCTAAAGCCGTACTTGGTTGCTATTCTCTGATGGCACGTGCCATATCTCACCACTGTGGAAAGGTACTCGAGAATGGAGTCATAATGTATACATGGGTCGGAGACTCCACTAAACATTGAGTTAAAGGAAATACCTTTCATATACGACAGATTTAGCGAGAATTATGTGGAACCCTTGTAAACGTTTATGAATGCAGAACTATATTTTAAGAGTTCAATGAATAAACGTATTGAACGCCTTTTTTTAACTGCTATACTTTCAATTACACTCCTGATGCAAACACATCATATATATGAGGTTAAAAAACAAGTAACAAGTCCTTCAAATAATGCAAAAGTGCTAAGAGGGAATGTGAGAGTTAAGTTTTTTATCTGCATAATGCACTAATGTAATGAATTTCATTAACATCAAATAGAATTGCCAGTTTCTGAAATATAAAAACATAGTCCTTCGGGTGGATTACGCTTAATAACCAAACTCAAATATTAATGTGTGAACAATTACATCACTTCAATTAAATTAATTTCATTAATTAGCAAAATAAATGAAACGAGTCAGCTTGACTATATTTCTATATCCCACTATTAAGTTTCTATATTGATTTCACAATTAGCGAAATGTCATCCGAGAATTATCCGACTATCGTGATTCAATGTAATTTCCACGTGTCGCTTGTGTAATAAGATGCATGTGAAACCGGGATTAAGGGAGCATTAAGCGCCCGACCCACCAATTATCTGAACAAGCGCGAGCCACGCGCTCTGCGAATCGAACTGTCAGCCGCTGAATTTATTGCAAGGCGCGTGGCATCTCACGGCGCGTGACTGGCACCAAGGCGCGCATAAGATCTCAAAAAGATCAAAATTAGGGCAAGATATCCAAAACCTGCCCTAAAATCGAAATCATAACGATTTATTTAGGAAATTTTAAGTAAGCAGTTGGTAGGACTGGTTTCCAGGGTGTGTAATTCCTCGATTAGAAAAGGTCCGAGGTCTCACAGTGACGTTCTGCAGCGTTGGGAACGTAGCCATTGAGCGAGGAGCTGTTTTCGGTTTTGAGTAATTTTCATCATTCAAAATGGACGAAAATCGTTGTGGTGAGTACAATGTTTATTATAATACTTAAAAAACATATCAAAATTAATTAACAAATAATGTTTAAACAAAATGATACAATTAATTTGTCCTTTCTGAAATGGAAAACTGATAAAAGTTCTACAGAGTTATTCAACAAAATTTATAAAAACTTTATTTCCTACTATTTAGCTCATGCTTATGTCAGCTTATGTAAAAAAAGCTGCTATTATGCATTTCGTGAAGAAACATTTTCTGACGTTTTTCAGTTTTTAATCCGTCATATTGGATCCTCATTATTTTGCTATGTTAACATTAGAATTGGAATAAGCGAACCCATAACTCTGTTTACAAATGTTTATGAAAATTAAAACATTTTTAGAAGATTTTTAATTTTTAATCCGTCATATTGGATGCGTAATTTGTTTTTCTCCAATTTTGACATTAGAATCTTAAAGCGTGTGTAAAAATCATTATATATAAATTTTCATTAAATCGTTCGTTTTTATATTCTGGACAGTGTTTTGAGATCTTGCCCCAATGTGCTGCACCGCGAATCAATTACCGCTTCCTGGCGGCGGCGCGCGGCAACACTTGCGTGCGGATCAGCTCCTCCGAACACGCGTTTCTGTGACGTAACATGGTGTTGCAAATCGGGCCGTGTTTTGCACGATGAGCGAGCTGGTACAATGTGTCGGATCATTGTTCAGAAGCTGCTCTCACACTTCTATTTGAGCAGTAAGTGACGTCGTATGTATAAAAAAGTTGGTACGTGAAAGAAAATGTTGGATTACATATTTAGAATCAGCGTCCTAAAATGAGAGGACGGAGTATTAGTTTAGTTATTGCACAGGTTTTTCTGACTTAACACGCTGTTAGAAATCCGGTCGTGTTTTGCACGGTGAGCGAGCTGGTACAATGTGTAGGATCATTGTTCAAAATCTGCTCCCACGATTCTGTTTGTGCGGGAAGTGACGTCGTAGTCTAAAAAAGTTGGTACACGTAAAAAATTGTTGGATTATTTAGAATAAGCATCCTAAAAAGTTGACACGGGAAGACGCACGTGTTGGGTAGGTTAGCATATTCCTTTAATTGTATGAAATATTGTAGGGCGACTATGATGAATGAATGATGACGAACATATGAGAAGCGTTCATGGCAAATTAAATGCCCATCGGGAAAATGAGTTAGCATTGTAATGCAATAGTGTCATCTGCACCTTCTGTCGTGATGTTGAAGAGAAAAGGAAATATATCTATAATACTTTTACTTGGAAAATCACGAGATTTAGACAAAATCCCATTTGTCAACAGCGTTGTTGCAAATAATAAAGAACATAACCGATAAGATGCCAACATTCACGATCACGTGACTGCTCATGCGGAATGGTTTATTCCGACAGCGTCCTATTTTATTTATTTGAAGATTCGACTCTCAAGTACGCAACAACTTTGAGTAGTATGTGCAAGAATATACAAAACTCAGAAATGTGATGCGAATTCAGAAAACAATGAATGGGAAGAAGATTCATACAGTCAAAGTTCTCTCAATGCCACATTTTAGATTTGATGAAGTTCCTGCTCTTACCCTTTGGAAACGTGGTTTTGTATTAACAAATATGATACAATTTAGCCTCCAGTAGGTATCACGGGAAGTAGCCCTCGGTGGCTCGTTGGTTAGCGTGCTAGGTTTCCACGGCACAACCCCGGGTCTAATTCGCGGTCGGTGCAAGAAATTAATTGTTGGCTTTCCTTGCAATGCCCCAGTATCTGTTGTTGTGTGACGATGAGAAAGTTCACTTCTCAGGTTTAGAAGACTAGAATACAGTGTAGGTTGGGCACACGTATCCCCAACTCATGGTCGCAAACGTAGGACGCTGCTGGTGGGCCTTAGCTCATAAAGAGCTATTGAGCCAAAGTAAAAAAATGAAAGGTGTCACTTCAAAGGTGTATACCATTAGCGAAAAGGTCTAATGTAGCAGGTCTACTGACTGAACTTTAGGGAATAAATTGAGACAATTCTTCAGATACTCCTGGCCTGGAATGGTATTTCTTTGTTCTTGATGGACCAAAAGCTGAATTTCATCTAAAATTGTTTTGGAAAAATTAAGTATTTGCAATAATTTATTCTAATCAAATGTGATTACAATAGAAGCCCTATTTTATTAAAAAATTAACGATACCCGAAAGTACTTCGGAGAAAAACGTTTTTTCTTGAAAAATTTTTTCCAAGAAAAAACAAACGTGTCCAAATTTTCCAAGAAAAAACAAACGTGTCCAAATTTTCCAAGAGAAAACAAACGTGTCCAAATTTTCCAAGAGAAAACAAACGTGTCCAAATGTTCCAAGAGAAATCAAACGTGTCCAAATGTTCCAAGAGAAATCAAACGTGTCCAAATGTTCCAAGAGAAATCAAACGTGTCCAAATGTTCCAAGAGAAATCAAACGTGTCCAAATGTTCCAAGAGAAATCAAACGTGTCCAAATGTTCCAAGAGAAATCAAACGTGTCCAAATTTTCCAAGAAAAACAAACGTGTCCAAATTTTCCAAGAAAAACAAACGTGTCCAAATTTTCCAAGAAAAACAAACGTGTCCAAATTTTCCAAGAAAAACAAACGTGTCCAAATTTTCCAAGAAAAACAAACGTGTCCAAATTTTCCAAGAAAAACAAACGTGTCCAAATTTTCCAAGAAAAACAAACGTGTCCAAATTTTCCAAGAAAAACAAACGTGTCCAAATTTTCCAAGAAAAACAAACGTGTCCAAATTTTCCAAGAAAAACAAACGTGTCCAAATTTTCCAAGAAAAACAAACGTGTCCAAATTTTCCAAGAAAAACAAACGTGTCCAAATTTTCCAAGAAAAACAAACGTGTCCAAATTTTCCAAGAAAAACAAACGTGTCCAAATTTTCCAAGAAAAACAAACGTGTCCAAATTTTCCAAGAAAAACAAACGTGTCCAAATTTTCCAAGAAAAACAAACGTGTCCAAATTTTCCAAGAAAAACAAACGTGTCCAAATTTTCCAAGAAAAACAAACGTGTCCAAATTTTCCAAGAAAAACAAACGTGTCCAAATTTTCCAAGAAAAACAAACGTGTCCAAATTTTCCAAGAAAAACAAACGTGTCCAAATTTTCCAAGAAAAACAAACGTGTCCAAATTTTCCAAGAAAAACAAACGTATCCAAATTTTCCCAGAAAAACAAGCGTGTCCAAATTTTCCAAGAAAAACAAACGTGTACAAATTTTCCAAGAAAAAACAAACGTGTCCAAATTTTCCAAGAAAAAACAAACGTGTCCAAATTTTCCAAGAAAAAACAAACGTGTCCAAATTTTCCAAGGAAAAACAAACGTGTCCAAATTTTCCAAGAAAAAACAAACGTGTCCAAATTTTCCAAGAAAAAACAAACGTGTCCAAATTTTCCAAGAAAAAACAAACGTGTCCAAATTTTCCAAGGAAAAACAAACGTGTCCAAATTTTCCAAGGAAAAACAAACGTGTCCAAATTTTCCAAGAAAAAACAAACGTGTCCAAATTTTCCAAGAAAAAACAAACGTGTCCAAATTTTCCAAGAAAAACAAACGTGTCCAAATTTTCCAAGAAAAACAAACGTGTCCAAATTTTCCAAGAAAAACAAACGTGTCCAAATTTTCCAAGAAAAACAAACGTGTCCAAATTTTCCAAGAAAAACAAACGTGTCCAAATTTTCCAAGAAAAAAAAACGTGTCCAAATTTTCCAAGAAAAACAAACGTGTCCAAATTTTCCAAGAAAAACAAACGTGTCCAAATTTTCCAAGAAAAACAATCGTGTCCAAATTTTCCAAGAAGAAACAAACGTGTCCAAATTTTCCAAGAAAAAACAAACGTGTCCAAATTTTCCAAGAAAAAACAAACGTGTCCAAATTTTCTAAGA
Organism: Gryllus longicercus; assembly: GCA_038098605.1. Classification (NCBI taxonomy): domain Eukaryota; kingdom Metazoa; phylum Arthropoda; class Insecta; order Orthoptera; family Gryllidae; genus Gryllus; species Gryllus longicercus. The sequence continues at coordinate 1,024,063 of JAZDUA010000302.1, read as the reverse complement.
AAAAACAAACGTGTCCAAATTTTCCAAAAAAAACGTGTCCAAATTTTCCAAGGAAAAACAAACGTGTCCAAATTTTCTAAGAAAAAACAAACGTGTCCAAATTTTCCAAGAAAAAACAAACGTGTCCAAATTTTCCAAGAAAAAACAAGCGTGTCCAAATTTTCCAAGAAAAACAATCGTGTCCAAATTTTCCAAGAAGAAACAAACGTGTCCAAATTTTCCAAGAAAAAACAAACGTGTCCAAATTTTCCAAGAAAAAACAAACGTGTCCAAATTTTCCAAGAAAAAACAAACGTGTCCAAATTTTCTAAGAAAAAACAAACGTGTCCAAATTTTCCAAAAAAAACGTGTCCAAATTTTCCAAGAAAAAACAAACGTGTCCAAATTTTCTAAGAAAAAACAAACGTGTCCAAATTTTCCAAGAAAAAACAAACGTGTCCAAATTTTCCAAGAAAAAACAAACGTGTCCAAATTTTCCAAGAAAAAACAAACGTGTCCAAATTTTCCAAGAAAAAACAAACGTGTCCAAATTTTCCAAGAAAAAACAAACGTGTCCAAATTTTCCAAGAAAAAACAAACGTGTCCAAATTTTCCAAGAAAAAACAAACGTGTCCAAATTTTCCAAGAAAAAACAAACGTGTCCAAATTTTCCAAGAAAAAACAAACGTGTCCAAATTTTCCAAGAAAAAACAAACGTGTCCAAATTTTCCAAGAAAAAACAAACGTGTCCAAATTTTCCAAGAAAAAACAAACGTGTCCAAATTTTCCAAGAAAAAACAAACGTGTCCAAATTTTCCAAGAAAAAACAAACGTGTCCAAATTTTCCAAGAAAAAACAAACGTGTCCAAATTTTCCAAGAAAAAACAAACGTGTCCAAATTTTCCAAGAAAAAACAAACGTGTCCAAATTTTCCAAGAAAAAACAAACGTGTCCAAATTTTCCAAGAAAAACAAACGTGTCCAAATTTTCCAAGAAAAACAAACGTGTCCAAATTTTCCAAGAAAAACAAACGTGTCCAAATTTTCCAAGAAAAACAAACGTGTCCAAATTTTCCAAGAAAAACAAACGTGTCCAAATTTTCCAAGAAAAACAAACGTGTCCAAATTTTCCAAGAAAAACAAACGTGTCCAAATTTTCCAAGAAAAACAAACGTGTCCAAATTTTCCAAGAAAAACAAACGTGTCCAAATTTTCCAAGAAAAACAATCGTGTCCAAATTTTCCAAGAAGAAACAAACGTGTCCAAATTTTCCAAGAAAAAACAAACGTGTCCAAATTTTCCAAGAAAAAACAAACGTGTCCAAATTTTCCAAGAAAAAACAAACGTGTCCAAATTTTCCAAGAAAAAACAAACGTGTCCAAATTTTCTAAGAAAAAACAAACGTGTCCAAATTTTCCAAAAAAAACGTGTCCAAATTTTCCAAGAAAAAACAAACGTGTCCAAATTTTCTAAGAAAAAACAAACGTGTCCAAATTTTCCAAGAAAAAACAAACGTGTCCAAATTTTCCAAGAAAAAACAAACGTGTCCAAATTTTCCAAGAAAAAACAAACGTGTCCAAATTTTCCAAGAAAAAACAAACGTGTCCAAATTTTCCAAGAAAAAACAAACGTGTCCAAATTTTCCAAGAAAAAACAAACGTGTCCAAATTTTCCAAGAAAAAACAAACGTGTCCAAATTTTCCAAGAAAAAACAAACGTGTCCAAATTTTCCAAGAAAAAACAAACGTGTCCAAATTTTCCAAGAAAAAACAAACGTGTCCAAATTTTCCAAGAAAAAACAAACGTGTCCAAATTTTCCAAGAAAAAACAAACGTGTCCAAATTTTCCAAGAAAAAACAAACGTGTCCAAATTTTCCAAGAAAAAACAAACGTGTCCAAATTTTCCAAGAAAAAACAAACGTGTCCAAATTTTCCAAGAAAAAACAAACGTGTCCAAATTTTCCAAGAAAAAACAAACGTGTCCAAATTTTCCAAGAAAAAACAAACGTGTCCAAATTTTCCAAGATAAAACAAACGTGTCCAAATTTTCCAAGAAAAAACAAACGTGTCCAAATTTTCCAAGAAAAAACAAACGTGTCCAAATTTTCCAAGAAAAAACAAACGTGTCCAAATTTTCCAAGAAAAAACAAACGTGTCCAAATTTTCCAAGAAAAAACAAACGTGTCCAAATTTTCCAAGAAAAACAAACGTGTCCAAATTTTCCAAGAAAAAACAAACGAACCAAATTTTCCAAGAAAAAAAAGTGTCCAAATTTTCCAAGAAAAAACAAACGTGTTCAAATTTAACCTAAAATATAACAATACTGATAAGCAGTACCTCATAATAAATTGTTTGAAAAGGCGACACCTTGTTAAGAATCATTTTTTTTTGTTTCTGAAAAATCTGATTTGATGGATATGTTGATATTTACATGAATGCTCTTCCTCTATATTTGGGATATTGTCGAGATGATAAATGTGGGTGTTATGAAAGGTTAAATTATCCACAAGTGCATGATATAAAACTAAAGCCTTGTTCTACGAATGTTCGTTTACGAGCCAAATGAATAAAATTAATGAATAAAATATCTCAAATCTTTTATAGGACTTGATCGCGGACTTAAAAGTAGGATCCACACACTTCAACCCATGTGCTTCCATTTTCGTGAGTAGATCGAATGTACTGGCATGTTTGTTATAATTAGGTTCATGGTAGTCTGTCGTGACTTTTAAATCACAATCACAAGATGAAATTACCTTGTATCTATGCGGGATGCAAGTAATTTTTTGGCAATCAGCTAAAGCTTACGGATAAATGGGCACATGGAATGTACTGTATTTATAAAAGTAGAAATATTTTCATGGTAATTGCGTATGGGAAGAAGAACAGTTTATCATTTTTGATAAAATACGCTTTAAAATTTGCATTAGTTTGATACAATGATGTTTTATGATACGCCCACAGTGGAAAGACGTGGCGTCGCGTTCGAAATGTGTACAGGACAGACTTTCCTCTTAGAATGTCACACACTGACACACACACACACACACACACACACACACACACGTACGCACGCACGCACGCACGCGCGCGCGTTTTAACAGTTTTTGGTGTGAAATAATTAAATGAAATTAAATGTACGAGCTAAGTGAGTGGAACAGATCGAACTTAAATCATTTTTCTTAACATGTACGACTTTGAAGTCAGCTCCCGTTACATAGCGCCTTCTACACGTGTTCCATTTATCCGTTTGCTTGCTCTGTTAGAAACTTTCCTGATAATAGTGCTGTTGACATCTCACTGTATGCACTCTACATGCGCGTGATTAAGAATACTAGTGGACACTCGAGCGATTGAATCGTAAAAGACGTTTAAAGTCTAATTATTCTACTCGTTTTAATTTACGTATTCATCTATTTTAACTGAAATACGAATGCATTCCGTCCATGGTGTGTCGTCTCCCCAGTGTGGCCTGGTGTGGCCTCCTGTGGTCTGGCTTGCACTGCTCTGGCCTAACATGACATAACCAGGTCAGACCTCCTTGCCACCGTCCTCGCTCTGAGCTGTCTCGCCTGACTCCGATACTACCCGCCTTACCGCCAGGTTGTGCGTAATGCCGACATTTCCAATACGTTGTTTGTATCTTGGATGTGAGAAAGAAATCAGTCTTGGCAGAAAGACGAACATTTCCGTCTTGCTTCTCGGCACTCATTGGACCTTCATTCATTTGAAGATTTTAGTAATGCTTATCCCATTGTCCATCAATGATTAAGCATGTGGTACTTGCAACCAATAGGGAACCTTTTCATACAATTGTATCTCAAAATTCAATTGTCAATATCCTCACTTAATGGGAGGGGCCCTATTCAGAGAAGCAGGGTCCGCCGTAAACGGAGAACATGACAATGGATCTTCCCCACGATTTCTGTAAGCATTGCCTGACACACTTGGTTACTGAAGGAGGGGCTTGTGTTAAACGCAGTGAGCGGCGTGAACAGGTCCGGTACTAACTCAGGAAGTTGGTGGACTAGAGGTGGTGAGACGCCCTCACCCAGACTACGGATAAACGAGTGTATCACAATTTTTGCATTTCGGAATTGCGTTCCGGCGCACCCAACGGTGTGCCTGTCCATCCACGGGGGTTGAGGGTAAAAGCACATCACGTGCCCATCCTGGAAGAGTGAAATACCCTCTGGTACGATGTGTGAACTAGTAGGCCTCACGGTGTGACCTTTGACCTGACAATGTAGCCGCTTTCGCTAGCACAATGCAGCAGCAGCTGCGCTTTAATAAATGCGCTCCATTCCGCCTGGGCAGCGTTTCACTTGATTACACGCGGCCCAGGCTCGCGGTACCGGATCCCGCCCCGCCCCTCGCCCGCTACCTCGCACGCGCCCGCCCCCTCGCCCGGGCCCATCCCCGCGCCCGGCCACGCGCCCGCCTCCGCGCCCGCCTCCGCGCTCGCCCCCGCCCCCGCCTCCGCGCCCGCCTCCGCGCCCGCCTCCGCGCCCGCCTCCGCGCCCGCCTCCGCGCCCGCCCCTGCGCCCGCCCCCACGCCCGCCACCCCGCCCGCCCCCGCGCTCACCTCGTCTCGCGCCCCCTCCGCGTGCCCCGCTCCCGCGTCCGCACCGGATGACTGTACGCTTCACTATGAATACCATTTCCCTTGCTAGGTGCAATAAGGGAAATGTGTACGTACATTAAACATTTAAACAATGGGCGATTGATGTATTTATTTTTGTTGCGGATTTGTTCTGAATGTACATCATTAGCATGAAAGAATAAGCCTACAAATGAAAAATGATGCAATAATAGTTGCACTGAGTTCTCCCTTCCCACGTACGAAGTGTTATACACAACCTCAACGAGACGACTTGGTAAATATGAAACCTATCTCATTACATTTTTTGCCAATTCTTCGTTTATATCCGTTTTAGTTAATACATGTAATGCAAGTATACTGTTGAAATCTCAGTGACACCGTCAGCGTAAGTTTACAATAGACCGACAGTGAAAAAAAAACATATCTTTAAAAATAAACATTCAAGATCACAGTACGTGGAATAACTAGCATATGAAGGAATTCCCATGGTGAAAATATTACTATTGGTTATGTAATGTTCATGTCACCAAAAGCAAATAATATTTATTTACGAATAACACACAGTGTATCCTCATCCAATGCGTGTTACTATGCGTCATTTAAGATGCACTCTACCACACTCATACGATGTTTAACACATTTAAAATTGTTTAGAAGTTTACGTACTATCGCTTTCTTTGTGCATCACATGAGCAAAAGTAATAATTTATTCATATTTTTATTGAGTAAGTTTTTTAACATATTGGTCAATTTATTACATGGCGTTTACATTTAACTGCCCGTGTGGACCTAATGTAAACTCTCCACAAGAATATATTTTTCCCGCACATTTTGAACCAAAATCAAACACTTTTCGTAATTCATTCTGCATATAAATAAATACGTAGTTAAATGTGGCCTCTTATGTACACCTAATTAAAACACATATTAATTGCATTCATATTTTACAAGACACCGAATATTTGTAAATGTATGCATGTCTTTGGTACTTTAGGATGTTAATGGATGTATTTGCATTTTCTGGCCATCCCAGGTTTGGTTAGGTTCAGGCCACCCCTTGTTTTTTAATTTATTATCCACGCAAGGGCACGTGGCAAGCATGGCGTTCATATTCCCGTATCTGGCATACTTGCCCTGCCTAAGCTTTTTCTTTAGTCACACACCTGTAGAAATTGAGACGATTTGTATTGATCGAAAGCTGCGGAATGGAGCGCATTTATTAAAGCACTGCTGCTGCATTGTGCTAGCGAAAGCGGCTACATTGTCAGGTCAAATGTCATAGACACCGTGAGGCCAATTAGTTCACACATCGTACCAGGGGGGATTTCACTCTTCCAGGATGGGCACGTGATGGGCTTTTACCCTCAACCCTCATGGATGGACAGGCACAGCGTTGGGTGCGCCGGAACGCAATTCCGAAATGCGAAGATCGTGATACACTCATTTATCCGTAGTCTGGGTGAGGTCTCACCACCTCGAGTCTACCAACTTCCTGAGTTAGTACTGGACCTGTTCACGCCCGTCACTGCGTTTAACACAAGCCCCCTCCTCCAGTAACCAAGTGTGTGAGGCAATGCTTACGGAAAGCATGGGGAAGATCCGTTGTCATGTTCTCCGTATACGGCGGACCTTGCGCTTATGAATAGGGCCCCTCCCATTAAGCTTTATTTTTGTCCCGGCCGGGAAAGAAACTCGGGAGAGACTCACAGAAAGTTAGCAAGCTATCCACGAGCCACCGAAAGGGCCCAATATTGATGCCAACGTCACGCTGGGCTCCCAGGCGGTCACACATTCAAGTACTAACCGCGCCCGATGCTGCTTAACTTTGGTGACCGGACGAAAACGGGTACATTCAATGTAAAATAAGAATCATATTAATAATTTCATCAATCTTCGTAAATTTGTATTTAGTGTCACACAATATATTAATACTATATTTGTTTATAACGAAGACAATTTGAACAATGTTTTAAGTAGCTTAGAGTATAAAATAGAACGAAAGAGATTTTGGTAATATTGAAACTGCGACTAAATTGTTCATGAAACAACAGCATGGCAGAAACAGTGTTTGCATTCTCGCATAAAAACCTTGCACCTGTGTTCAAGCTTTATGAAATGCATAAACACGTAGTTATTGCAACACGCGAAAGTGAAATTGCGAATTAATTAACACCAGTTATTACTGGTACTCTCATTACTGTATGTGAATGTGGTATCATTTCGGTTTTCGTATTTTTCAGTTAATTAGGATTGTTGTTGCGCAGATTATTATTGTAATTAACTTCTCTGAAGTTATTAATTTTGTTTTTAATGGCTCTGAAGTTAAAATTTTAATTTTATGTATTGTAATGACTTTAGCATATTTATGCACTCTTTAATATTTAAGAATTTTTATTATGTATTTTCAGACGAGTTTATTAGGGAAATTAAAAAACGATTCTAATGGATGGGATGATTTTGTTTGTAAATTTGATGTCTGTTTATTAAATGAGGTTATTGAGAAAAAATCTTTTTGAGAATTTTTAACTTTTATTTTTATTTACATTCCTATTCTAGAGTGATAATGGTTACACATTTGAAACAATTATCAGGAAAGAATGCATAAAGCGAATTTCAGAACATAAAGGGTGAAAGTGTGAAGCAAGAGTCATGAAAATTTTATTTTTTTCAAGCAAATAGGTCGCGAATGTCACCTCAAATTCCATTTACTGCGAGATGCATATAAACCCACTCTTATTCCGAGATTCAAAAACATCGGTTCAGTTTAGGCTTTTACATGAAGAGAGCAGAGCTGCATGACCTCGAGAAAACAGACACGAGCGCTTTGTTGCCCTCAATTACGACATATCGTCGGTGCAGAAAAGTAACACGTCTACGCGCGTATTTGTAATCGCGCCAACTAGTTTGATTGCTATATGCGAGGTGACTGTATTCCTCTCGCGCTGAAACTTGTGATTCGGGGTCGACTTTTGCAAAGTTGACCCCCTTCGGGGGGCTTCCGCAGTAGGCGGAAGCCCAGTCGGAAGAGCTGTATGCCAGGTCTCTCACCGCAGTGGCTCGTTGAGCGGCCGCGAACGACTCGCTTCTAACGAGCCAGAAATATGCCCACGAGCCGCGATGTGACAGGGAGGGGAAGAACATTACTGAGCAGGGAAAATGGCTTCGGGAGGGAATGGCTGACGCTTCGAACGCGGTGCGGAGCGAATGGCACAGAAGCCACGCGAATAATCTTCCACTTCTCCGCCTTCGCAGAGGACAGTGAGCAAGTCAGCACAAATACAACTCGAAATCGCTATAACATGTTTAGTTATGAATTGTGAACTCGGCATACTCTTTTGCTGTGTTCATCGACAAAGTCATGTAACATTCGTAGTGTCAGGTTAAATTCTTGCAGACTGACACAGACCTAAAAATGATATTCAATAACGTCGTTGAGACTCGTACGTCAAGAAATTTCAAAACTTAGTAAGTTATTGTAACATATACTTAATTTTTTCAAAAATACTATGAAGAATTTTTATTTAAAAGCTATTAATCATAAATACTACTTTAAAAATACAAGGTGAAAACCTCGTTTTTCAATGTGTTTGAATGTTTCACTTTATTTTGATTGCTTCCTGTCATACGCAGCTAGACAGTTTACTTATGATCAACAAATATTACTATATTAAATTTGTATGTTTTTGTTAACATTTGAATTGTTAAAAATTTTTTATTTTAATAAACGAATATATAACGTAACTATAAAACTATTGAGTGTTTGTCGAGCCCAATTCGCGGTTTCGTGTCTTTGGAATCGTGTCATATGTACGACACACGAGGCATGCGCCAAAACGCCCCGAAGGTCACTCGACTGTCCTCTTCTTTTCCCTCCCCATTCCAATCACCGCTCTCCCTGCCAAATCTTCCCTCACAACTCAGAGGCCAGCCACAAGCCCCCGTTAGATCTTCTGTGGTCAGCTGCGTGGATCTGCTCTAAATCGGCCGCTCCACCGACTGGTCTCAGGACATGTGGAATAGTTAAGTGCAGGGCTGCTAATGTGCATAACTTTCTGTCAGCAGTTTTCATTAGACTAGAGACGATCGTGCCGGTACGCCTGCCTTTCTCTCCGCAGTTGTCCTGGTGAGTCAAGCGGCAGTGGCCCGCACATAAGCGTTGAAAACGTTTCAAGGCATAGTTCGCTCTTCGTGGTGTTTTGCTTAATTTACCTACCTTTTTATTTATCTCACATTTCATCTCATTTTCATTAACGCTCCACATTTGCAGCCGTATGTCCGACATATCTCATTTCCGAAAACCAGATGTCGTACTATGCAGAACTTACTGCAGTGTGCATAACGAGCTGAATACCAGGACATTGGCCGACATAGGTGGTTCATGGTATCAATTGATGTCACTGCAGTGCCTCTGACCGGGAAGACCTAAGATTCGGGTTCAGAGGGTGGCGGGACTTTCGAAACTAGCCACATAGCTGATTCGAATTCAGTCCCTGTCTGGAGGAGACGTCTAGCGGCCGGCTGTACTGGTCAGTAATTATCCGTGGTTTCTCCGATCAATACCAAGCGAATACCGGAGCAGTACTCTATCAAACAAACCGCGGACCGCGCACGATCTTTTCTTTCCTTTTCCTTGGCCGGACACGTCCAACATCGTGTTAGGGTGTGGTCGTGTTTTTCATAAAGGGGGCTTGCATCCCTTGTTGTTTTGTGTGGCACTATCACGACACAGGCCTACGTTGATGTTTTAAACACCTTCTTGCGTCCCACTGTTGAAGAGAATTTCGGGGATGGCGATTACATCTTGCAACACGATCAAGCACCTGTTCATACTGCACGGCCTGTGGCGGAATTGTTACACGACAATAACATCCCTGTAATGGACTGGCCTGCACAGAGTTTGAATTGAATCCTATCAAACACCTTTGCGACGTTTTGGAACGCCGAATTCGTGCCAGGCATTTCCCACCTACATCGGTACCTCTCCTCAGTTCAGCACTCCGTGAAGAATAGGTTGCCAGGTCGCCTTTTTGCATTCCAGCATAACCGATGTAGAGCGCCACGAACTGGTGTGTCATTGTCATCCATGTGTCCGGATACTTTTGATCACATATAATGTGCATTACACTACTACACGTGGCCGGAGACCAGACGGAAGCTTAGAGCTTCTCCCGGCTGGAGCTGCTGGTGGGAGATGCCTAGTTGGGGAAAACCCGGCAAGCCGAGGGTAGGTCGGCGCCATCACGCGGGGGATGATCACTGCCCTTTCCCACTATAAAAAGCATGCACTCCACTTATGGGACTAATGCAGTCGGTGGGCGTGGGGCCGCTCATCAATCAAACCAGTGCATTATGTTTGGGGAACTACCCGTGGCACCGCCAGGGAGACCTTTCTGGCCCGTGTGTCCTTTCCCTGTTGTAGACGTCCCATGCGACACATCGTTATTTGTTTTTCGGAGCGAGGACTGTTCGCTGTGTGTTTCCGAAAAAAAGATGAAAAAGATTATACTAAAAATCCTGCGAAAAAAATCGGCACAAAAATAATGAAGTTACTTTTGTAGAAATATTGGTTATCTCGGGTTCATTATGTGGTAATTAGTAATATGAAAATAAGACGGAAGTAGTTCTTGCCTAGAGACTGGGAAAACAGTTTACATCAGCGCGTCACGTGGCAGACAGTACCGGCGCCCTTGCTAAGAACTTATCTTCCCAGAACTGAGGCGAAAATGTGGGTGACCCTGGGGGCAACTCGTGATCGCGAGGCTGCCCTTGTTCTGACCCAGATGGCGCTGCTTTGGGTAGGGCGGAGACATTCTAGAGTCTCCCAATTTCTGCGATGAGAGCAACCATCGGGCGATATTTCCACTTTCAATATCTTGGTAATTTGAAGCGTCCTATGGACAATCTGTATTAGATGAAGTTGGTTCGCATCAAAGATTCTAGAATGATATCGCGTTTCCATTGTTCCGAGCCTACGTTAGAATCCGTATTTCACGTTACTTGCTTTATACATGGTTTATTTTTCTGGTTAGAAATAAGAACAACATTAGCTTTTTAACATAATAGACCCAGTTTGTCCTGCTCTTGTCTGATACGGCGACATTGGCTCGTCAAAAATGTCGAGTACTTTTAAATAGTATCGTGGGAGTTGTGATCATTACAACAAATTTTGATGTTTCACGTCTTAGGGAAATTATCATTGATTCAGATACCATCCTAAGGTTCTTCACTTGTAATATTGCAGTAAACATTATAATTTGCCTAATAACCCATCTATTAGCTATTCAATATCCCTAATTTATATGAAAACGCAGAAAGCAGGTTAATTTATAAAAGTCATTCTGATCTGATAGTTTATTCTACTTCACTAAGTGTTTCAAAAAGCATCACTTCCTACATTCTTCCATTGCCGGTAATGGCAACTAAAATGTTTTTCTGAATATCGGTGTTATGATATTCTGCAGCATTTTGATTTTACAATAAATGAAAAATAGAAGGTGTACCTTTTATTTAAAAAAAATGTATTTATAGTTCTGAAATAAATTATATTTACAGTTCATATAGAAATTAAAACAAGCATTTCTAAAATATCGATTGTATCTTTAAAAGCGATTCCGTTTTATTTTGTACCATGTTTCCTCTATTTCAATTTGTTTGACCTTTTACACATTTAAAAAATGTTGTCTTTCCTCTTAATATCCATCTCATTTCTTTTGTTAGTTCAACACACATAGTTTCGTCCGTTTAAACGTCATTTGCTTCGCAATACAAACCTTCCGGCTACGCAGTGCGTCGTTTTAAATTTGCGTTTGGAGAATCTATCAACTCATCGTTCGCGTTGAGCGTATTTCAGCTCAGCTCCACCTCATCGCCACTTTCACGGCGTGCTTGCGAATTGCCGCGGGCCCTCCAGGCGAGCCTGCGTCGATTCCTCTCCACATTTTCAATTCTTCCCCACTATTTGTCAGTCCGTCTTTCCATTTTGGATCTCATTACCGAGTCCCTTTTATTATGAAGCCAATTTTCGTTGTTAGTTACTATTCCAGAGAAATTGTAGATGCCCCCTACTCCGTTGCGCAGTCAAGTGTGTATGCTGAAGCATAGTGACGTGTATATTGTACATATTATCACCATCATCATCAACGTTGTGTTGCAGATTAGACTGCAATCCTATTTTGGAGCAATGCCATCTTTATGCTAGCCGTTGACGAATTTTGTAACTCCTGTTTTATAGTACCACCTGTACGCGAAGAGATCTCTAGCAAGAGGTGTGTGCTGAAACTGTGACTGTCGCTACAATACTATGGACCATAAAAGCAAGAGCTGAGTTATTACTCTGTGTGAGGAATTATCGAATTCAATTTTTTCTCAGCAGTGCCCTTTTTACTTGTCGTCTTCTTTGAACACTTAACGCCGTAAATATTACACATGGGTCCCATCTTACAAACAAATACTTGAATAAAAAATTTTCTACTCTATAAATCCTACTACTTTTGGTTTGCACGGCCATCGATCTAATTTTTTCAACACTTTTTTTCTCGTTCAGTTTGTCAGTTTGCAATCTTCGCCGGAATAGTTATTTCCCTAACTAGTACAGAAAGGGAGTTCTTTGCGTACGAAAAAAATGTTGACGGGGAGGCGGCGATATGTGTTTCATACATTCTTTTTGGTACGAATTTCTGAAAAACTACAAGCATATACTCTTCGGATCATACTCAATGAGCGAGGCGGCAGCGATTAGCCAGTTAATTCATTTCGTCTCAGTCTTTTGCAGTGCGTCTATGGCGAAGCAACACTTTCCAAAAAATAAGCAAAGAACGTAGTATTTGTTTCTATGTACAAGCTCTAAAAGTTATTTTTATAAACTTGGTAATTAATATGCGATGAAGAAACTTATTGAATTGGTTGAATTGTAATTGAGCAATATTACATAAATCCAGAAACGTTAAAACAAATATTGATAATTAGTAGTAAAATTTATACCATCTAATTTATAGAAAATGGGAAATCACTTCGTAGCATAAATTATGTTTAATGTTACTTTAAAACGGTAAATGAATTAGGACTTTGGGTTTAGTTTCCTAGATTGGAATATAAACAAACACGTATACAAACTAGAAAATACGATTTCTACTAATGTAATAAACTACGCACGTTAGCAAACTTTATGTCTTACATCATTCCGTATCACAGTTTCGTCATCCAATTCCTCCCCAATCTCCCCGTGATTTGACGCGCGGCGCGGGGCCACGAACCAAATTGCGCGCCGACACACCTTGTGGAGCCTACCTTACATCAAAGAAGAGCTAATCAGTCACGCATTGTCAATTACCGGCGGTAACTACCTGCTGGGAAACACCCCTGCAACGTGACGGAAACTCAATGCAGCGCCACAGAGAGCATAAGAGAACAGCAGAGAGCCCCAGAGCGCTCTCTGTCGGCGCCAAGAGAGCAAGAAGAGTTGGCGGCATCCCGCTTCCCCCACCCCCCACCCCCATCCATTTCGCCCGGCCCAGAAAACTCTTGTGGCATCGAGCTGCAAGTATTAAACCACGTACCTGCTTTTTCCGTGGCTTGTAACTATTCGCAACACACTCAAACGAAGCCTGAAACCCAATTACAGAGCTTTGAACGCTTGCCGCTGGAGCGCGCGAGCGCTCGCGGGGAGGCCGCGACTGGCGAATCAAATGTTTATACGATTGCCCGCCCTGCAAAAAGGAAACAAACTTTTAATTGCGTTAGTTGGGGGTGCGGCGGGCGGGCGAAGAGTGGGCGAGCGGGCGACGAGCTGGCGGGTGGGTGGGGTGGGAGGCGAGGGATTAGTTGGCGGGCGAGGGAGCGAGTGTGCGGGCGAGCGAGCGGGCTGGCGGGCGAGAGAGCGTGCGGGCGCTAAGTTAGGCAGTCGATCCAAGCGGGCGGGTGAGCGTGCGAGCGATAAGTTGGGAAGGCGGTGCGAGCGGGTGAGTGAGTGGGCTGGCGGGCGAGCTGGCTGGCTGCGCCGCGGGGGACAAACGGGCGAGGAGAGCGCGAGCGTTCATCGAACGTCGTTAGTGGCATTAAAGGCTAGAAATTGCATTTGCCGCCTCGACGCCGGCGCAAGAAACGCCCCGCGCTGGCTGCACTCGACGGGAGGAGGAGGGGGAGGGGAAGAGGAGAGGGAGGGGGCGAGGAGAGCAGAGGGACAGAGCCGCTCGCGGGTCGGGAGGCGAAGCCTTTGGAATGTGTTAACACAAACAACTTTCGCAACATGTTGACATTCGTCTTGAAGATACAGGCAAAGGAATGTAGGACACTTTCGTTAATTCAGTTTCAGATAATTAGAAGAACACATTTTTTCCGAAATTACTCACAGTGATGTCGGCCTAAACAAATTGAATATATGAAATAAGAATGTTTGCTCTAGGTTTAAAAATAATTGAATACGTTTCAGAGATAATACAAAATTGAATTGTAAATAATGCTTTTTTTTATTAAACTCAACCACCAGCCATGTAGAAAAGGAGTATCGTGTACCATTCTAATATAGCGTGACACAAAGAAAGCGGAAATTTTGAAAAATAAATAATTTCATGAAAATAAATTTAAAAAATATATTTATATAATTTAACAGTTAAAACAAGGCCGTTTTAGAATATGATTGTATACAGTAAAATTTCCTTTGTGAAGATGTCATAGTGCAGGAGAGCATGTTGGCATGCAAACTTTCCTAAAGTCTCTTCGTAACATTGTTCATGATTGGATGTAACACCGTAACTGCGATTTCGGCTAATTTCATACACTTCAGCTATCCAACTGTAAAGACGATGAATGACGACGAATTGACCGATGTGAACTTCTCATGACACCATCTCGAGCAACGTGGTTATTGAGATGAGTGGTTGAACGGTTCGCACACACCCTGAAGGATTGTTGTTCACGGCCTAACCAGTTTACTTAAATTATGTATCGATGTTTGAATTGCTTGTCCTGGTGGAGGGTAGGACAAGGAAGAGGAAGTAAAGATTCCGCACAGTCCGTGGCCCGATCGAAAATCCTAACACCAGCAGACTGTGGAACACGTTTTGACAATAGCCCGACGATTTCTGACGCTTCGAGTTTCGAACCATACGACTTCCCAAACAAAGGCGCTGCAGCGACATCAGTTTGTACTCTGGCTTTTTTTTAGGATAACAGAACATTTCCTCACATACGTGAAATATACTATTATTATTATTATTATTATTATTATTATTATTATTATTATTATTATTATTATTATTATTCGAATTAATATTTATTTCAGAATTTTATAAAGAAATTAAATGTATAAGTAATTACGCGAAATTCTCCTTTTTAATGATTAATTCAGTAAAATTTACTCATTCGAGTTGTATTTACATCCACCTACACTGACTGTCTGAGAAAAGAACTGAACCTATAATGTACATTTTCTCTCTTAGGCCTATCTCCTCTAAAGGCGATGTCACATAAAACAACAGTGGCGTAAACCAACATTGCTACAACATGGATTTTCAAGTAATTATCTGGTGACATGTAGAAGGAAAAGCTCGCTCGGGTCCCTTTCCTCGGCGCATATCCATTCAGACGGTAACAGAGATTATCGCACACCTGTCGACACAGTCTCGCCAAAAGCTAACTCTGCAAATTACATGAAAGGGAGCAACGTGGTATAACTGGGTGTACGGTTTCGTATTGTATGTCAGACTCCCTTTCTCTTAGTGTTCATTTTTTTTCTTCTGTGCAAGACAACACACACAATAGATCCATTGTTGGATGCGCGGTAACTTTCAGGCATTAGGTAACATAGAAATTATTACGTTAACAAGAAAATTATATGCTATATAAAGGAATTCGAGGGTTCGTGGAAAACACTGATGATGTACTCAGCTGTAGACGGACATGTTCGAGGCAGAGCACAGAAATTACTCGAACTTGTAACTGACGGAATGAGGGAGAATGTCAAAGAGTGTATTCTTGTTTACTAGTCATCCCCAGATAACGGCAACAATTGTAAATCATTAGGATGGTGACAAAACATGATGACAATAGGGCAGTTGACCAAAATGAAGAGTGATAAAATGATATAAACGACCGTGGAAACAAGAACATTAAACGACCTGGAAGGCAAATTTGTCGTCCAGCAAACTTGCAGACGAGTAGACTCATAGGCAAGTTTATTTTGTAAGTGAGCGGACTCGCAAGCTAGTTGAATTGTAGGCGAGCGGGCAGGGAAGTGTATTTGTAGGCGAGAAGAATCGCAGGTGAGTGGATTTGTAGGCGAGAGGACTCGCAGGGGAGTGGATTTGTAGGCGAGAGGACTCGCAGGGGAATGGATTTGTAGGCGAGAGGACTCGCAGGGGAATGGATTTGTAGACGAGAGGACTCGCAGGGGAATGGATTTGTAGGCGAGAGGACTCGCACGGGAGTGGATTTGTAGGCGAGAGGACTCGCACGGGAGTGGATTTGTAGGCGAGAGGACTCGCACGGGAGTGGATTTGTAGGCGAGAGGACTCGCACGGGAGTGGATTTGTAGGCGAGAGGACTCGCACGGGAGTGGATTTGTAGGCGAGAGGACTCGCACGGGAGTGGATTTGTAGGCGAGAGGACTCGCACGGGAGTGGATTTGTAGGCTAGAGGACTCGCACGGGAGTGGTTTTGTAGGCGAGAGGACTCGCACGGGAGTGGATTTGTAGGCGAGAGGACTCGCACGGGAGTGGTTTTGTAGGCGAGAGGACTCGCACGGGAGTGGTTTTGTAGGCGAGAGGACTCGCACGGGAGTGGATTTGTAGGCGAGAGGACTCGCACGGGAGTGGATTTGAAGGCGAGAAGACTCGCACGGGAGTGGATTTGTAGGCGAGAGGACTCGCATGGGAGTGGATTTGTAGGCGAGAGGACTCGCACGGGAGTGGATTTGTAGGCGAGAGGACTCGCATGGGAGTGGATTTGTAGGCGAGAGGACTCGCACGGGAGTGGATTTGTAGGCGAGAGGACTCGCATGGGAGTGGATTTGTAGGCGAGAGGACTCGCACGGGAGTGGATTTGTAGGCGAGAGGACTCGCACGGGAGTGGATTTGTAGGCGAGAGGACTCGCACGGGAGTGGATTTGTAGGCGAGAGGACTCGCACGGGAGTGGATTTGTAGGCGAGAGGACTCGCACGGGAGTGGATTTGTAGGCGAGAGGACTCGCACGGGAGTGGATTTGTAGGCGAGAGGACTCGCACGGGAGTGGATTTGTAGGCGAGAGGACTCGCACGGGAGTGGATTTGTAGGCGAGAGGACTCGCAGGCGAGAGTGCGCGGCGGTGGGCTGGCTCAGGCGGGCACGGGAGCAACGGCTATTATGGCTTGCGGGGCGTAGCTGGTTAGTGACTCGCCACTTCCTGACCCGAGTTGCACGCCTCGCCGAGTCAGCTTTCGGGAGCAACAAGTTGGAAAGCGCGGACGGCCCTGTTACGCGGCGCAGTGCGAACTGGCTCGCCTTGTTCCACGCGCACGAGCGGCGCATTCACTGGCGGAATACGGCATTCGCGGTGAGAGGGGTGTGGCGAAAACATGGGAGGCGAAACTGGACAAAATGGGACGCAAATGAATCTACAAGACCACTTGCTGTTTACAACTGGATCGATTTTAATACGAGTATTTTACAATGCGCGGAGAGATAGAAAGAAGACTATGACAGTCTCTGACAATCTGAAAGTTACCAGCGATATCGTTAGATACCCTGGAGAAGTCCAAAAACAATGAAATTTCAGTTTTGATTGAACAATTGCAAATGTTTCTTGTATCAATTCCTCCTATTCTTATACTGCGCATGCCCATTGAATTACTGTACTCAATGCGACACAGACACGTCTTGCAAGGGAAGAGGACACCCGCCAGTAAATATATATTTGCTAATCACGTGTTGCATTTTAATGGAACTGCAACTTTATATTGTTGGGATATAAAATACATCAATAATATTAAATACGGGATAATATACTTCATAAGGGTCAAATAATTCCGTTACAATTCATCAAAAATATATTGTCGTGTAATTAACCAGAATACGCGAGAAACATTTCAATGTCTTGTTACATGCGTTTTAGAAGTAAACCTTACTATACGATTGGACTTGTGTTCAGTAAAGTTGTACCAATGATCGTATTCACATAATTGAGTTTTTATAAATAATTCATGACATCCAAAGTACAATGACATCCAAAGTACGTCATGAGACTGCTGCAAAATTTAACCTTTTTCTGCAATTTCGAAACAAACCGAGTGTCTTAGTACGCTACTAATGACCAAGGAAGGTATTCATTTACTATGCTACGGGTGCTCATTTTGCAAATGATTATTTGGTGATAGAAGTGGCGTCCTTTGAAGAGGATTATACTGTTCTCAAATGTAACATTGTAAACATTCGTGAATAGATCAGTGACTTTATTCTGCAACTGAAAATCAAAGAACAGAACAAGGTTAAGTTAGAGGAGGAATATATACGACCAATCGATAGCAATAAAACATGTCAATTGAAATATTTTTTATCACTGTTCCTCCATTACCTTTAACGTTTTTGAACGCTGAATAAGTTGTCTGTACTCGGCGCGACAGTCCGTGAACGGGTCAGGGCCTATCAGCAGCGTCCCGGCCTCGCGGCCATGGGTTTAAGTGGTACTTGTGGTTAGTCTGAAGACATCCCATACGATGTGTTCTGGTCTTCTCAACCTGAGAAGTGAGTTTTCTCATCGTCACGCAGCAACATGTACTAGAAAATTGCAAGGAAAACGCACACTATAATCTTGCCCGATCGGGAATTAAACCCGGGGTCGCATCATGGAAGGCGATCACACCAATGTGCTAAACCGCGAGAGTGTTATTAAATAATACGAGTACAAATAGTTTCTGTGGTTACCGCAGGAAGCGACCTTTTAAATATTGTTCCAATGACTTTAAAAATAATTGAATTGTTTCACTATTTGCAATAAGGAAGAAAAAATATTGTATTATAAATAAATATTACTTCGGTTACGATGATATAGAAGGATGCACCAAGTCCCTACAATGGCCTGAGCATTTCGTGGAGAAGGTTAAGTTACGGTACCGACATTGCTGTGATAGGATTGAAGAATGTCATTAAAACTAGATAGATCTTTTTGTATTCATTCATTTGCGATACACATAGAAGCATATACTGCTCACGCAAAAAAGAATTGTGTAGTTTTAAGCTTGTGGATGTTTTCCAGGTGAACAACCCTGTACAGCGTAAGTAAGCAGAAGGATGAAATATATATTTAAATATTTTTGCTGTGTCAATAGATATACCCGAATTTTTATTAATACTCTAAGATCCAAATTCAGTAATTCATTGTTTCTTCGGCAGAAGACTGTGCGATAGAGATCTGTTGTTCCGTTTTCCTTCTTCTGTAATATATATATATATATATATATATATATATATATATATGTATATATGTATATATGTATATATGTATATATGTATATATGTATATATGTATATATGTATATATGTATATATGTATATATGTATATATGTATATATATATTGTTGTGGTTTAAGCAGTGACTTTTCCTAGTGGGTTTGGAGGAATAAACCTTTTGAGACACACTGGGTTCTGCTGCGAGCATTGATGTAACAAAATGTGGACAGTTTCGAGTATTTTTTATTTATTTGACTTTTAACCACATCAATTGTTGTAATAAGTTTATCACATTCTGAATTATGTTTTAACTAACTGAGAAATCCATGTTTCAAATACATGTTAATTGAAACGCATATTTATCAACAAGAAGACCCAATTGGAAAGTCAGCTTTTTGGGGACTGGGTATATGTAATCTTTAAATAGGTGAAGATAAATATAAAGACGATTTGTAAGAAAGGGTAGATGACACCTGTATTTAACTCTAACAAACCAGTAGCAAAGAGGAAGGAGTGAACAGTAGTGAAAAGAAGGAGAAACTAACCAGAAGTAAAGGGTTAAAATGTGTGTTATTTACGTCGGCAGCGGCGATGGTGTAACGGTTAGCGTATCGAAAGTTCGCTGGTTCAAACCCGATCGGGGCCGTAGATTTTTAAGGGCGAAAATATTCTTCGTAGGCCTTCTTTCGGAGGAGAAATAAAGCCGGTTGTCCCATGTTAGTAGATTTACTTGCATGTAAAAGATCCTGAAGCCTAAATGCCGCCTCTGAGCTAAATTCAAATCGCCTATTTCTCGCCAAGGAAATACTTCCTTTCTAGCTAATGGGTGAAAGGAGCGTAGCGAAATTGCATGGTCAGACGGAAGAGCAGCCTCATGGCCCGAGTCTTGCCGCGCAAACTAAATTCAATTGAATTCAGTTCATAGTTGCGCTTGAAATTCGAGACCTAAACTACATTCCGACGAGTGTCACTTAATTTTATTCTTTTGTATTATGTAATTGTATCAATAACTTGGAAGTTTACATGGTACTATGGTTGGAGAATCAAATAACTTTGTAGAGATGACTTGACCGGTTGTGCGGTTTCAAGCAATAGTTAAAGTGATATTGGAGTCAAAGAGTACACATTTCCTGTTGTTGTAATTAAAGAAATTGCAGAATTAGGGCACCGAGGCTGTTGTTATTAATTTGAAGGAAATGACAGAAAAAAAATATTTTTTTCATTTTTAACTCTAAGAGCATATTTTCTTTTTTGAATTATTCATAGTTACTTTTACACCTGAAAGCATAAAATATCGATACCAACATGGCATACACAAAGGTACTTAGATACAATTTATAAACATATTTTACACAGCTCTCTCAACACGCTGTTATTGCAGTATCGGCTAATAATAAATTTCCATTTTTTATGTTCCAATGTTAAAAGGCAAAAAATCTCCTTGTATCTACCTTTCATATTTCACGCAGCGTTGAAAAACAAAAAAACAATACAAATTCGTTTTAAGTATGAAATGAAAGCAGGAATTCACAATTCATAATAAATATAATTTCAATGTTTTTGATTTTCACTCAACAGCCTCAATGATGGAAGTGTATCACAGTTTCTCTTTGAATGGACGTCTTCTGCCGCCGAAGTAACATGTCATTAAATTTTAATTTTATTCTAAGAGAATGTACGTAAATTGAATAAATTAACCCTTAAGCAAATTGCTACGATATCTCTGACTGAAAATATATTTCACTATTGCATTTCGTCGTCGAATATAGTTCCTGATGCGAAAGAAAGAGTGGAGAAAACCTTGTCTTACGCATTCAATCAATTCGGATTAAAAATAACTCAGAACTATTTATATTTTTCAATGCAAATTTGCTTATTTGAATGAAAAATGATCTTCTAAATTATCGCTTTTATGCAAGTACTGATGTGAAATATTTGTAGGTGCCAAGCATTAAGTGTATTATGATTTTGTTATAATACTAATTCTTACGCACCACATGCAACACTCATGACACGTAGAATTTGATATATTTTGAAATTGGTTTTGGGTGTAGGCTGTTAGCCTCGTCAATGAAATTACTACAATATATTTTGTCATTGTCTGAATACATTACACAACCTCTTTAATAAATTACATAAATCTAAACTACTACGTTCAGATTCTCATTCTTTCATTTATATTTATAGCTAGTAAGGGGTGTTCGATCTAATTTTTGCAGTGAATCAACCTCGATTTCTCACCTAGTCAGATTTTTGATCCATTCCTTTCTATGCACATTTCTTCTTGCTTTCCGTTCCGAACCTTGTAGCGCACTAGACTAGGTACATCTGTTAAATCGTCTATCCAGGAGCTACCGTTTTAATTTTCACGCCAGGTTTGCCAGACATCATTTTTAATTCGCGTCTGATGCGAAGCTGCTTTTTTAGTAATGATCATAACGGGAATGATAGAATGAGGAAGAAAACGAAAAATCTTGAAAAATCCTACCGCGAACTCCCTTTTATCGCTTTACATTTTTCACGGAGAGTTCCGAATTGTAATTGTCTCTAGGAGGATACTTGGCACATTGCGAAAAACGTTATGCAACGGATGGCCCTTTTCGACAATGGTAACGGTAATCCAGACGAACATCATGCAGACGTTACATATTTGGAAAAGAAATAACGCCTGTCAGATTTCCGGTGCGCTCACGCAATATTCCGGTATTTTTCTTCTCTTTCAAAACGGAAGTCATTTCCGGCGGGGCGCATCCCGACTCGCGGCGAGGTGGAAAAACATTGTCGAATGAAATTTTCCTTGGGGCGGGGCAGGGCTGGGCGGTGGGTGGCGGGGGGGAGCGGGGCGGAAATGGGGCCTGGCATGGAAATCGAAGGCGGCTGGCGGCGGAGCCCATCTCCGCCGGGCTGCATCGGCGTGGCGCCTGGGGCGCAGGGGAAGGGGGAAGCAGCGCCGGCCCACCGGATGTGACGTGGTGCACCAGCGCCAACGCCGGAAGCTGCGTGGGTTGCCCGCGGAGCGCGCCTGCAGGTGTCGGCCTCGTCCTCGTTCTCGCCGCTGGTGCGTGGCGAGCGCAGGTCACGGGCGCGCCTCTCTCTCTCTCTCTCTCTCTCTCTCTCTCTCTCTCTCCCTCTCTCTCCCCTTCTCCCTCTCTCCTTCTCCCTCTCCCTCTATTTATCTCTCCCTCTCTCTCTCTTTCTCTCTCTCTTTCTCTCTCTCTTTCTCACGCTCACCTCTCCACGGCTTTCCTCACCTTTCCTTCTCCAAAATAAACACAATAACCCATGCCATCCAATACGGCCTAGACACTTCCTACCAGCTCCCAACTAGAATTAAAAATAGATACCCATTAGATACTTTCCTTCTCCCTTGCTCCCCCTAACCTTCGTACTCAATTTTACTTTCTCGCTGCGGAATAGAGATAAACTTATGTAATGCTTCATGAAAAAGAGGCGAGTTTTCGGCGAAAAAACTCCTTTATTACAGACAAATATAGATGCAAAATTTAGAAAAAAGATTCTCTATCATGCGGTGTGGCCAGAATCCATGTTTTGTGGGCCCTTGATACCGAAACATCGATTAACGGCAAAATGTATGTCCGTCTGTGACTGCTAGCGGCTAAACCGTTCAGCCTATTTTCTCCTAAATTGACATTTCCCAGTCAATCTGCCTCATGTCGCGGTCCCATGAATTTTAACCCGATATTTTAATTTTTGGGGGTACTTTACGTGAAACACCTGGGATATAAAAAAATGCGTCAATTTAGAAAAAAATAATTTGTTATTGGGAAAGGTAAAGGACAAATAAGAAAATTATGCTGATCTCATGTTCGTTGAAAACCCTGATTTTTCGTAAAGTTCAACATTTTTTCGGAGTCTTCCTACAACTATAATATCAAAGAGAGATATTTTTTTCCTAAATGAAATCTGTTTCTTAGATATAGATTTTGAAATAAGGTCATATACAATTTTTGCAAGTTTGAGTACTTTCGACGTAATTATGTGTGAAAATACGGGGGAGAATGTGTGTTCTTGTACCACGCATAGTGGCTCAGAGCAAAGCATGCTAATTTCGCATTTGGGAGGCCTTTACAATCCACGCCAGCAATCCTGATCGGTTTTTTGTGGTTTCCCTCGGTCATCCAGGCTCATGCTGGAATGGTTCTACTGAAAGGTCAAGACCGCGAAACCGGCGTCGCTAGCCGAATTCGTTAACTACGTGAATACTACGTACATAGTTCAGTATTATTTATACTACATCAAATGTATTTTCTAACGTACATTTAACTTAAATGCTAATTTCACAACTAAATCTTACTAGACATGAATAGGAAACTCACAAAACACTTATGGGATTAATTGAGTTCTGAAAATTTGCTGAAGAATGAATCTAATGGGTATCTATTTTTAATTCTAGTTGGGAGCTGGTAGGAAGTGGCTAGGCCGTATTGGATGGCATGGGTTATTGTGTGCTTATGGATGGCTTTAGTTGAATTAGTTTTATTTTGGCTTGCTGTGCTTTTACTGTTATGTAATTTTTCCAATTTAGTCTGAGGTAGTAGTGGAGTTGGGGTTTGAAAATGTTCTTAATGAGAATATTTTGGCCGATGATTTTGTAGGGTTGATTTTCCATTTGACAGACCATTCTTCAATTTTATTTACATGTGTTTGAATTTGTTTACAGATTAAGTAACTTGAATGATTGGACATGAAAATTGCGGTATCATCGGCGAATTGGGCGATGAGCTTATGTGATGTTGTGCGAATGTCGACTGTGTATATGTTGAAAAGCATGGGGAACCGTGGTGAGCCTTGAGGTAATCCAGCTGTAATTCTGCGGGGATTGGATGTGTGTTTGTTAACTGTGACTGAAAATGTTCTATCTTTGGGAAGTTATTAATGACATTAATTAGATGGTTGGGAGTCTATTTCTTTAAGTTTGAATATTAAGCCAGGATCCCACACTTTGTCAAAAGCATACGAAGTGTCTAAAAAGGTCACTATTGCATGGAGGTTTTTTTTGAAATGCAGTGTGTATGTGCTCCGTAATTCCTAATAATTGATGAGAAGTTGAAACTTTGTTAGTGAAGCCAAACTGGTGCATTGGGATTGTTTGAGTTTTGTTCAGATGGGAATTTAGTCTTTTAAGAATTAATTTGTCTAGGATTTTTGATAGTGGGAAGAAGGCGTATGTGTCCGTAGTTGTCAGTGCTAGTGAGATTCTTGAATGGCTGGGAGATGGATAACACATTTGAGGTTTTCCAAATAACAGGGAAGTAGCCTGGTTGGGTGACCGACTAGGAATCCCGGAAAATAGTAGTGCGGAGGTCAGCTAGTACCCTTTACGAGACATATAATGGCTAAATACAAATAAAAGTACAAATTACGTGAAAAACGCATTGTTAACTGTATATTTGACTTCTGGAGAAGTATTTCTCAGTTGGGTCTTGAGGTTACGAGACCAGTTTCTCTTGCTTTTCCCACCCACGCGGGCGATGAAGAATCTAAATCATCTCCTTGTTGGTGCATCACTGATGCTAATTCAAAATAATGTGCTAAAATAATACTAAAAAAAGGGTTAACGCTGATTCTGCTCAAAACACTTTATTTAAAACTTGAAATTATCATTTAATAATTGAATATGGGTTTAAAACTTATATTGTAATACCAAGAAAAATAACTTAAATAGTATTTCAGTAACCTTTTTCTCAAACATGCCCAATATTTGCATGAGTTCAGCTAGTACAACAGGTTTCCGGCTTATTCATTCACAGTAGAGGTAAAGAAAGAAATGCTTTGTGGATAGAATATCGATACCAACAAAGAGAAGAGGGGAGATGAGTAACAGATCGAACAATTTGTAAAATCTTGTAATTTGGTAGTAACTAGTTGCATTATTTTTGCGAGCCGTGTTTCATATTTGTGTGTAATCTGACGAAAATAATGATATTAATTAAATATTGATGAGGTATCAACCACAAAGTGTATTACAATATAAATTTAATATTAAGAAATATCAGCTGTGACCCTGCGTGGGCTCTCACTCCATTCCTTGTTGTATGAGGGGAGCCCCGATGTTAGCCCCGGGGTGGGCAACTAAACTTTTCGCTTATATCCTCACTGCCCGCCGACGCAAGAGTACGACGACAAGCTGGTAACCGGATCCCGCCGGCACGCAGTTTTCCCTTACGGCAACATCCCCATTCAATGCCTGGGTAGTGCCACCTGACATCTCAGAGCTACTAGCTATCCAGATTAGTACCGGAAAGCAAGCAATGTGCTACTCACGTGTGCCAGGAACAACTCCCTCCTCTAACCCCATTGTTTTGGGCCACAGCGGTGACGAAGCCAAGAGCCCAACAGGGGACCACACAAACTATAGTTTTTTCTTGCAGTTTGGGACCCCCCTTCCCGTCTCCTCACTGCCTACACCTTGAGGCTATTGACGTGAGTGTCGACAAAACGTAGGCAACACGACGGAGGGGTTATGTCCCTGTCTGTACTTCTGTATGTGAGATCCGGAGCTTTCATACAAACGTCTTTAGTCCAAACCAGCCTAAGAATAGATGCCATTGGCCCAATTGGTGGGTTATCAGGCTGGCCCGCCAACACGGGATATAGCATGTGCCTACTCACTGCCTCCACCTGGAAGATAACGGCGTAACTTGCACCGTGAAACGTAGCTTCCGGCTGGTCGTCTGCAATTCTCCACCAGAGATCGTGCCGTGAATCTCCACCAGAGATTGTGAATACTGATAAACTCTTCATCAAGGAGAAAAAAAATACTTTCGCATTGTGATGAAATTCTAAGAATCTCGGCATAGGTACACATTCAAATCTCAAATAACAGATTTTCGCTCTTTTGTTTGCAATCAGAAAGTGGTGCAGCCATGCTCACGGCACAAGGAAATATTAGGTGATTAGATCTGTAATTTACAAACTAAAAAGAGTGAATGATGTCATTCTACGGCTGGTAAGTGTTCAAAGCTGTACAGTCAACTTCCAGTCGATTAAAGCGAAAGTAAATATGTATATTACGTTACACTCGCATTATTAAATCTAATGCTAGTGTCAAAAAAACATTTATTCTCAAAAGTATATCCTCATTTATTTGCAAACCTGAAGCCTTACAAACCTCTCACTATATTTTTGTTTAGTTTGCATGGGTCAATATATTTTATAAAACTTTTATTTTAAGCAACACATTTATACGTGCTTATATTTCTGAACCTGTATTTTCAGTCCTCTATTCCAGTTTGTACCTCTCATTCCCTGTCTCATAATCTCATATTTCATAAGCTTTACTCGCCCTCATTTCTGATTCTGTTTCATTCCATAACTTTCCATTTTCCAGACTTCTCATTTTCTTTCCTTATTCATTTTGATGTAACCTTTTAGAGATGAGCCCATCCTCTTATTTCCTTTTTGTGACGACACTATGCACTTTTAACATTTTCCCAGTTTGAGACCCTCTCTCTTCTTCCATTTTTCTTTGAAACTTTTGACTCTCCCAAGACTTTACACTTCACTGTACAAAATATGAAAACATTTGCATTTTTTATTCCCTTCTTTCCTTCTACGCATAAGACTCAAGTTCGGACATTACGTTCTCTCGACATCCTGATTCCTTACAAATCTTCTGCCTACTATCTTTATCGTTGCCTTCAATTTGATGTTTGAGACTTTTGTATCACCTTTTTTTGGCCATTTTCGTGGTCGTCATCATACTCTTGCCTATGTGACATAATTATATTGTTTATTTTGACATATGTGCACTGATAGAGAAACTTTGTTTTTCTAGTCTTCTGGAGAGATTTTAACACTTACTCCTAGAAGAGAGGTGCCTAGCTCATTGTTTTCTCTCTGTTGTCTCCTCTTCGATTAACTTAGTTATGTTTCCCTCTTTTCACTATTCCTTGTCACGCTACTTCCACCCTCTCTTTCCCAGGCCACATTCCCTTAACACGCCCTTCCCCATCACCTGTCCCTGCCCCTCTGCTACTCCCCTTCTCCTCGCTCTTCGCCGTCACGTCCCCGTCCGCTGCCCTTACTACTCCCGCGCCTTTCTTTCCCCGCCCCTCTGCTCTGCTCACCTCCCCTCCTTCCCGCCCCGACCTGAGTGTTTCGCCCAGATCCTTCCGCTTCTTCCCTGATTCCCAATCAGCGACTACCTGACCCACATCTTCCCAACCAGCTTCGTCCTGACCCACTTCTACAGCCTCGCTTCTCTCCGCCCTGTTTCTCCCGTCCCCGCAACATCCCTTCCCGCTTTTCACCACCCCGTTTCTTCCCATCCCACTTCTCCCCGCACCGCTTCTCCCACCTCATTTCTTCCCATCTCTCATCTCCCGCTCCACTTCTTCCACCTCCCTACTTCCAGGTCCGCTTCTCCCGTCCTGTTTCTTCCCGCTCCATTTCTCCACATACTCTTCTTCCCCACCTGAGACCTCTTCAACCCGCCTCTCCTCTGCCCCTCTTGTCCCTCGCCTCGCGTGCTCCACCTCCCCACCGCGTCCCTTCCCACTACACTTTGCCTCGCCGCGCCCCGCCTCGCCCCGCCCCATCTTTCACCGCCCCACCTCGCCCCTCCCCGCCTCATTCCCCCCTGCACAGCACTGTCCTGCCCTGCCTACCCCGACTTACCCTGCCCCACCCCACCCTACCCTGCCCCGCCCCGCCCCACCCCACCCCGTCGTCGTACGGCGTCCCCTCCGCGCGGCGCCGCTCTCGCTACCGCCTGAATATTTGACGCTTCCCAGCCGGGACAGCGGCCCGGACGGTGCGCTCCACGTCAAGGAATAAACAACGACTCGTTAAATCTCGGTCCCGGTAGGGGTCCCTGGAGACGCTGCGTTGAATGTACATACTTCCATGTTTGCTCGCCGTTGCATTTCTCGGCTGTTTATTATTCCATGGGCAACCACGTCACCGTGTACGGGGAGGCTACGTGCCGGTTTCCCGTGGTCTTGATTTTTGATGAGGCAGATATTCTAGCGAGGCGCGGGGAACGTTCGAGTATCTGTAAAATTGTAGAACAGATAATTCCGAGAAGGACAAATAATATTCTTGTTAATAAAGTACAAAATCCTTTAAAACGCTTTTACACCGTTGTGTATAATATATTCATTTAAAAATACATACAGCAATGTGCTGAATAACATAAGCTGATTTACGATGCTTACAACTAAGCATATTATTTTACCGTGTGCCAAGATTTTTGAAAAGAAAAGCCAGGCATTTTCATTATAATTAGTATATTGTCCACGCATTTATTCCAACGCTGAACCAATTCTCAAAATCCCTTAAATTAATATAAAGTTTATATATATCACCGTTTTTAACGCAATTACTCTTGGAAATAAGTTGTCAAAGTAAAGAAATTGAAGTTGTCACCATTTGCTGAGGAACAAACGGATTTTAATAATTAAATTTAAGCTAAAGTTATCACCCCAGTGAAGGTGAGAGTTTTTTTGAACAATATTTAATTTTTAATAAATATGTTATGCAAATATTCCGCTAAGCACAAAGCAGCTAGGAATTATTTTGCAAAATGTGGCCACCAATCCATTTGATACATAAAAATGAGTGCAACAATGCAGATCCTCGAAATGAATTTTAGTTTGGGGATTAGTTAGTGTGATTTTTTTTGGTATTTTCCTCGTCAAGTATTCGTAGATTTTCTTAAGTTAAGGTGTTTACGTTTACGTGTAAGGTAAAACACATGAGGAGAAAATAAACAGCTAAGAAACCTCATAATTAAAGAAACAAAGAAACAATTTGGAACTATAGGATTACACGTCTATATCAGCAGATAGTTGTGCAATGAAACTGTTTTGCTTTCCTTAGTTTTTCGCAGAGCCTCGTAGTTTACGAGTTATCACGCACTCTACAATTTTCAGTGTGAGTGTCGATGGTATTTTCTGTACATATATATTACTTATTTTTTCATGTAATATAATAATAAGTAACGCTTAACATCAGACCATAAGTAGTATTTATGATATTGAAGAGGAAACTATCAAATAGTGGCAATTTCCTTTCGTCTGAAGAAAATATAATACTAAAATTGAGAAAGATGTCTCTTAATTTATGAACGAAAGAAGACGAAACGATTTCAATTAGAATGTTGCAAAGGATTTTATTTCATAAAAAAATATTTAACCATCAAAACACTTCAAGCAAATCACCACTTTACCCAAAAATGCATTCTGAGGCAGTCTGTCCAATCCACGTTCATTTCTATATGCAAAATACGATCGCCGACAACCAGCAGCGGCGAGGTTCCAGAAAATCTATATTTGTATATTCATTGAAAGTGGCAAATTCGCACAGGAAACCGCCAGCCCCAGCCGTCCTCAGCAGCGGGGGGAGGGCAGGTTGCGGCAGTCGCATCCTCTGCGAATGGGCGGGGGCGGGCGCCGAAATGCGGGGGGGGGGCGGGGCGGTAACGGGGATGAGGTGTTGCGTCGGCGGAGGCGGATGTTACGAGATGGCGACAGCGTCGGTGGTGGAGGCGGTGGCAGGGGCTACGGGGGCAACGACAGATGTGGCGGCAGAGGGGTGGCGACGATGACGTCAGTGACACGACTGATTGGTTGATGATTCAGGGCGCGTCAACTGCTAAGGTCACTGGTCCCGAAAGTGTAGTGTATTTTGTATGGCGGCAGGTGGCGGAGGTCTTCCTGGCTGGAAGGCTAGAACCACCGCAGACCTTCCCGTCGGTTAGCGAGGTTTCCCCCAACCAGGAATCTTGCGGGAGGACCTTCCCAGTTGGGACATGCTCTAAGCTCCCAACTGGTCTCCTGGCGTGTGTGTTGTGTGTGTGTATGCTTGTGTGTGTGTGTCTAAGTAAGAGGTGCGGATAGGACAAGGAAGGGGAAAGAAAGATCGCGCGCGCTCCGTACCATGTTTGTTTGTGTTCTGCTCCAGCAGTCGCCTGGTGCTGATCGGAGAAACTACGGAAAGCTACCGATCCAGGAAGCCGGCCGCTAGAATTCCCCTCCAGATAGCTAGCTGAGTAGCTGGTGTTGACCATCCTGCCACCAATGGGACTGATTGCGTAGGAGCTCACGGTCCGAGGCACTGCAGTGCCATCAAATGATGCCCTGAGCCACCTCAGCCAGTTCGTCAGTGGGGGCTGTGGCGGCGGCGGCGGCGGCGGCGGCGGATGTAGGGTGGGGAAGGGCGCGCGGCTATCTCCCAGCAGCAATGTCGCAATCTCCGGAATCCCCGTGACGACGTCCTCTTCCGCTGCCTGCCGCCGACGCCGCCGGTGGCAGCACTGTCGCTGACTCCCTGCCCTTTCCATCGCACTTCTCTGCTCTGCTCCCTTCAGGCGCTCTGTCTCTTACCTCTGCAGTTCTTGCGAGGACGTATGCAGGTGTTTTGCTTTTTTGTTGTCTTTCATCATGTGCAGAAATATGCGAGAAAATAAGCAATTAAAAGCCCAAAAATAGTATGAACAAAAGACAGAAAGCTTTTAAAAATAGTTGAAACAGTGCGGTTGAGTAAGCAACTATGAATTTTCACCACAAATATCTAATAAAGAGATAACGTATTTTGAATTACTTTTCAGACAGTTGCTGAGAGCGAGTAGAAGAAAGTGGCCGGGAAAAGACGGTTAGCTGTAAGCAGAGCAGGACATTACAAAAGACGAAGAACGTTCAACAGTGTTAGATTTATATAATCGATGATTAGAAGCCGGTAATTTATAGAACAGTGCATGGTGTAATGAACGCCGGTACGAAGTGTGATCACGTGCATCGCGGTTGCGAGAGGGAAGCCGAACAGAACCGAGGAGGGGCGCAGTAATATAATTCGAGTGCAGGGTATGAACGCAATGGACACCTACAGATGCTGTGATTGCGCGTGTGGGAGCGAATACGGAAACATCCGAGGTTGCGGCCGAGGAATTCTCGTCGCCGCCTCTGCAGACCAGCGAGGCACGTGTCTGCGTCAACAGCCGCCCGGGGACGCCGAGCCGCGGTGAAGGTCAACGGTCGCCGTCGCCGTGGGCGAGCAGCCACAACAGTCGAATTATTAATGGGGCCCCAAGGTATGATAAGATTACATGGTTGATAGAATCTTGGTACCAAGACATCGAGGTTTTATGTATGTAATCAGGTGTATTAGACGTTGATTTACGAATAAATGGTATTTGTGTTTATGCTAATTTACTGCTTTGATTTACCAATGTATTATCGAGTCCCTCAGAAAACCCATTCACGAGCAAGACACCCGTCCTTTATAACCTTTAGATTTGCAGTGGAAAGTACCGACAACCAGGTACGTCACTATATATATATATATATATATATATATATATATATATATATATATATATATATATATAGAGAGAGAGAGAGAGAGAGAGAGAGAGAGAGAGAGAGAGAGAGAGAGAGAGAGAATAAATATTAATCACCGACAAAATTCCAGTCATTTTCTCAAAGACTGCAAATACGCACGGAAACTTAATAACTTATGCACGACAGTGATAGTGTATTAAAATGTAATACGATTGCAAATACTTAACCGTAGCCGACGATGTCAGCTGTGATTGTAATTTGAAATTCTATTAAGGCTAAATGCACCGAAAAATACTTGTAGGAAAATTCAATAGATCGCAGCACTATCACAGGGGAATTTACTTCACTGATAACGTCTGAACCAATGGTCCGATTTTCGATCTGTAAACGGCACTTGACGCCTTTTTAAAATAGAATTTACGCTACGATGACCTTTTTCCAAAAATCCGTCCGTCCATCAGTGAGCCAATCGGTCCGTCCGTCCATCAGTGAGCCCGTCCGTCAGTCACTCCGTCCGTCTGTCAGTCACTACCTGTGTGTGTGCACGAATTATTTTTCAGTTTTAGATAGAATTATAAACTTTCTTTTATTTCGTTTCTCATTCACTTTACCCTATGGTAACTATATCATGTAGTCACTAGATTATTTATAGCAACCCAACAGTTCTCACTGTTCGTCTTTTTTGCATCTGAAGATAACATGCTGGAAAAATGTGCGGCACATTCCTAAACGACCGAAACGTGATTGCGTGATATTTATGAACTTTCATACAAATATAATTTTGATCCTAAAAGATAGTTTACAAAGTCTGTTTATTAATTTACCAAAATCACGAAGGATATTATTTAAACATTTCAAATACAAAGACAAGAGTGATGGCATTTACGGAAAAACATTACACGCACTTCTTGAAGAGTATGACGTGTGCCCAGTTGGTCATTTTAAATATTTTTAAAATAATATAACCGGTTTAACAGAGGTATATCTAGATGAAAAAAATCCAATACTTCCAGAAAATATACTGCTTGCTCGAGCGCAAGGGACCAGGATTGCTGCGTCATCGGTATATTGTAGAGTTCCATGGTTTATCTTCCTACAATCTTGATATTTCTCTTTGTACGATTTGATCTCGTAAAGTAATGGATGAAATTACGTTACATTTCTCGTAAATAATTATTACAATTTTCATTTTCGATCTATTACAAGCAAATAACACACACACACACACACACACACACACTCTCTCTCACACAAACATACATTGAGATTTTCGTAGAGAAACAAAATATTCGTATATTTTTAGTTCAATTATAATTGAATATTTGTATAATGACACTGTCTGTACACAGAACGAACGGTTGGGAAGCTCGGGCCAAGTACAGGTGTTGCGGTTCAAGTGCCCGAGAGCGGGCGTTAGTCTGGGCGCAGCTCTCGGAATGCACCTAACCAGCGAAATTCGTTGTACACTGCCAAAACAAATTAACGAATGTGTTTGCCGACCGGCCGTTCTCCAGCGCGGGAGGCACTGTCTCGTGAAGTAGCGGTATATAAGTTAGCGACGAAAATCGCTTGGCGGGATTCGATAACAAATGAAATCTTCGTGCTGATGCTCATTTGTCCACCCATGCGGTTGTGCTCGCAAGCCTCGACTATGCGAGTTGTCTTTCTCGCCATATTACTACAGGCCAGAAGCGCGACGCGAAAGAAGATGAAAATTAATTGTTCAAGCAATTAATGGCAAAATACTATCTTTCTGACTTCAGGGAGTGAAGGGAGGAATGACTTCGATACATGGGACAGACACGCATTCTAAAGCAAGCGTTTATGTGTAGAACGCGAGGTAGAAGACACAGAGGCAGATCGTTATAGAAATGAAATTCGTAGAAGCCAGAACAGGGCATGAACTCATCCTTGGAGTAGAGGAGAAGAAGATGATCATAAGGATGTCAACTCTGTTATTTGTTAATACGAGAATAACCGCGTCATCGCAGGCCAGTACCCATAAAGCTGATAAAGGATACTGTTATTTTTTAATTGCTGAATTATTTGCAGAGCTAAAAATTAATCTTAGACGTAGCACCGCTTTAACCGCCGGGCCTGGCCGTGCCACCGCGCTGACAGAGGGCTCACAACGGGCGGGTGGGTGACGCAACGGCGCAGAAGAGGAAGGGGGGGCGAGGTGTTTTCGTAAATTTCACTTTTCGTAAATTTCACTTTCAAGCATGTCGCCATTGCGCTATAAGGCCACATTTTTAAATTTATTCTCGGTAGTGTGAGAACTAATTTCAAATTCGCGTTTTTGTTAGATTTTTGGAAAAAGGTCATCGTAACGTAAATTCTATTTTAAAAAGGCGTCAAATGCCGTTTACAGATCGAAAATCGGACCATTGGTTCAGACGTTATCGGTAAAGTAAATTTTACTTATTTTGGTGCTTCCACGTGGTGGCTACAAATTGTACTAGTGTCGGGACATTTAGCCTTAACTGTGCTGATCTGATCCGTACCCAAAAGGGTGCTTCTCTTTTTCGGGTGGTCAGGTAAAGCAGGACTGTGATTAAATGTTGAAGTTCGCCAGAGGAAATGTATGGCCATAGTGATGACAGAGCAAAGACGTTAAAGCAGAATGATCTCAAAGAAAAGGGAGGACAAGCTACATATGAGGTCAGAGACTGCACGGCAAATGAAGGACCGATAATATAACTGGAGTGGAAAAAAGAGAAGAACGTAAAATTGTTTCACTCACAAAACTAACACCAATATCATTTAACAATGGATCTGGTGTACCCTAATCAGGGTGATCCACCTCACAAAACGTTAATAGCTATTTCCTTCTGATTTTTCTACTTTTTTCTACCGCTCAATCATAAACTGCCATGTATCTGTCACAATAGGTTTACAGTGAAATACGTTATCTTAAAATTATTTTTATAATTAATATTGGTCACATTCTAAAACTGATATAATTTCTCTCAAAGTATAATCTCATGAAACATCAGACGTCCATTGAAAATATCCCGACAAATTTCAAGGCACTCGTGGTATTTCATGAAAAGATCTTGAGAAAATCTCAAACGGTTATTGCGTTGTACTGAGGAAGCAGTACGAAACGGGTTAAAAGGCGACGGTCGTTGAGATAAAACGATAGCCCGGCGTCAACGTGGAGCTGAGGTGGCTCGAGGCATGGCCAGAGGCGGAAGGAAAGTTAGAGCGACGTTCAGGAAGAAGTAATCGCGGACACGTTGCCGGCTGCCGAGAGAACGCCAACGTCTGCGAACAGCGTAAGGGGTGGGGCGGCGCCGTCGGCCGAGCCGTTTCAGATCCGAATCTAACGACAACCGCGCCGGATGTGGCGGCGAGCGGGCGCCTGCGACGCGCTTTGTCTCCGCTCTCTCTCCCCCTATATCTCTCTCCCTATCTCTCCCCCTATATCTCTCCCCCTATATCTCTCCCCCTATATCTCTCTCCCTATCTCTCCCTATCTCTCTCTTCCTATCTCCCTCTCCCTATCTCTCTATCTCCCTATCTCGCCCTCCCCCTATCTCGCTCTCCGCCTATCTCGCTCTCTCCCTATATATCTCTCTCCCTATATATCTCTCTCCCTATATATCTCTCTCCCTATATATCTCTCTCCCTATATATCTCTCTCCCTATATCTCTCTCTCCCTATATCTCTCTCTCCCTATATCTCTCTCTCCCTATCTCTCTCTCTCCCTATCTCTCTCTCTCCCTATATCTCTCTCTCCCTATATCTCTCTCTCCCTATATCTCTCTCTCCCTATCTCTCTCTCTCCCTATATCTCTCTCTCCCTATATCTCTCTCTCCCTATATCTCTCCCTATATCTCTCCCTATATCTCTCCCTATATCTCTCTCTCCCTATATCTCTCCCTATATCTCTCTCTCCCTATATCTCTCTCTCCCTATATCTCTCTCTCCCTATATCTCTCTCTCCCTATATCTCTCTCTCCCTATATCTCTCTCTCCCTATATCTCTCTCTCCCTATATCTCTCTCTCCCTATATCTCTCTCTCCCTATATCTCTCTCTCCCTATATCTCTCTCTCCCTATATCTCTCTCTCCCTATATCTCTCTCTCTCCTTATATCTCTCTCCCTCTCTCTCTCCCCCGCAGCCCACGGACTCGCTCACTGCGTCGCCCCTTTCACCGTCTCGACCCTTCTCCGCAATGCGTCCACTTGTCTGTCTTAATCGCCTCGGCCCCTCTCACAAGACCCTCTATCTCGATCTCGTCGCTTACATCTTCTAAAGGCCGGCTAATCTGATCGGTAGTTGTCCGACGTTATTCCAAACGACACCAGGCAAATGGCAGAGCACGGCCCTAACAAACGGCCCACGACCTGCTTGCGATATTTCATTCCTCGTCTTCCCTTCATCCCTTACTTACCCACAAATACATGGACTGCACTACCATACATGTTGTTTGAGCTTGTCCCGGCTGAGGGAGATACCTGGTTGAGGAAACCCCGACAGCCAAGTGGTCGATCGGTGCACGATGTCGCCCTTAAGGGAGTGAAGATCCCTGCCACCTCCCGCGATGAAGACATACACAATACTTACGGGAATAATGGCCTTCACAGTTTACGCACCAGGAATCACTAATCATTCAATCTCACCTTTTATGCTATCCTTCCCATTCAAAAACCTGCTCCTCGCGCTCACATCCTCATTCACCTCAACTCTTTATCTCACCGTCCTAGCCTTTCACCAGCCATCCTTCTCTGACCTCCCCGCCCCACTTCACTCCCACTGCTTTCTCTCGTGGCCGCTTTCGACACCTCATAGTATTCCTTCATTGCCTCGCCTTTCTCCAACTCTCATGATCTTCGCACTTAACCCCCACGACGGCCTCTCACCTGCCTCACTGCAGGTCCCACCCCTTGTTCCACCTTAACCCTTCTGTTTGATTCTCGCGTTCACTCGTCTATCTCTTTTATAGTTTTCATAATAGAATATATTTTTCTTACAGATTTTCATCGTTTTAATTAACGTTTTAATAATACGGGATTTGGAAAGAAGAAAAATATGTAAAACAGCAAATTTAACTACTGTGGAATTAATATTTTACATTTAGGATGTCGATATACAGTTTTGTAATTAAAGTAAATGGAATGTTTGATATTGAATAACGTAATAGCAAACAACGTAATTGAAGTTTTGTTATGTTTAAAGGTTTTTAAAAGACAGTTTGTGAATCCTTTAATATTCATTTATTAATAAGTTCATTTGTGTAAGATCAAATTAACCGAAATCGTATTCAGCAGATTCAATATTTGCTTTCAATTTAATTTAATTTCATAATGATGTGTATTTGCAATTGCCAAATGGAATGTTTGTGTGAAGGATTTGTTTCAACATTAGAGACGTATTGTAGTGAATATATAATTTGTATTTGAAAGTATCATTTTCATTACTTATGAGTAGTCTGCTAAATATTAAATACTGTTCCCCCATCTAAAATCTTAGATATAAATGTTGTTTTACTATTTGACCTCTCGGTGTCCATATGTTGCGACTGTTTGCATCAGCGCAGTTTCCCCGTGACAGTAACGTGATCTCATGAAATCTTTGTCATATATGCTTTGACCCGCCAGTAAACACGACACTGCTTCGCCACATGGTTTCTATTCGCACGGGCAGGCCAGTTTCACCAGTGCTGCAAACAATACGCGACAGCTTCGGCGACCGCAGCGCGTCTACAATCGGCGGGCGAATCGCGTATCGCAGCCCGAAACAAAGCGATACGTTGATACCGTAAATTTTTGTCGCTATCGATTACCGTTTTTTCAGCGAAACCGCGTTGGGCCAAAATCAATAAACGAAGAGCTCTTGGCTAGGCCCACAGCTGCTGCGAGCTTTCGATGTTCTGAGTCTGAATGGTTTTGAAAGGGGCAGCCATGAAGGGAAGAGTGAGAGCGAAGGGAAAAGAGAGTAGATGGGGAAATGAACGGGAGATGCGGGCGACCCGAAGGATAAACCTTGTGGAACATCGTGCTGAAAGAACGAACTCAACAGAATTACGGGGCATAATACAATTCAGAGCCGTGCACCTCATAATGCTAGATCATCGTCAGCACGGATTCACTCTCGCACTTAGAAGAGATTTGTGTTACAATAATCACAAGAATATTTCGTGTTTAATCCGTGTTATATTGCATTTTCTGCAGTATTGCACCCATGAAACTAAGTAAGTCATCATGTTATTAAGCTTTTGGCATTCCTAAAGTAAACAATCCCTCCATTAATCACTAGCTGAACGCGAGTTATACTGTCGCACAAACGAAAGAGCCGTAGAAAACAGAAAAGTACTGAACTATATATCAGAATAAATGTTTCAAACCTGTAGGTCATTAAGGGGGGTTGAAAATCATGGTATTTAAAAAAAATACATCTCTCAATCGCACGCTTATTCTGACGAAAACCCGAAATGTCGACTGCTTTCAGTAAATTGAAACTCGTACCTCAATACGATGTGAGACCAACTATTGTTGTGGGTCTTTTACGATGTAATGAACAAACTACGGCAGATATGTGTCCATTTGGTTAATTTTAATATAATATTGTGTAGTAACAGTACTCTCGGCGAGCCAACTTTTCTCGCTATTACTCCTGAGAACGTAGTGCATGTAATATCCTCTAAGCGACGGTGTTCCTCCACTGTTGAAATGTGAAATCTGCCGCGTCCTACTACTCCGTCGACAGGATAAGCTATAAGATCAAGGCTGGTCTTCTGACATGTATGCTACTGTAGTACATGTGAGTGAGTGTAAGGGGCGAGGAGAGGACAGGTTTGGGGAAAGAAAGATTGCGCGCTATCCATGGTCCATTTGTGAAGGCACTGCTCTGTCATTCGCCTGTTATTGATCGGGGAAACCATGTAAAACTCGCAATGAGAGCAGCGCCGCTAGGATTCTACTCCAGACAGTGGTTGAATTCGATCTAGCCATGTAGCTAGTGTCGAAAATCCGTCAGAGTCAGACCCCCCTTCCGAGAAACAATGTTGCCGGTCAACGCCGGCAAACAATGCTAGGAACAATGCTGCCTACGTGCGCGGCCAACATTGTTCGCAACCGGGATAACGCGGAGTTAGAAAGACGAGTCAGGAGAGACGTGGGTGGACGGAGAAATCAGATGAAAGACTGGATGATGTTACTCGCCTCGCAATCTCGATGTTGTTGAGAGCGAGCGGGTATCGACGGCCCATCACATTATCCCGGCTATTTTATTAAAATCTTCCTGCATTGGAATCGCTGGACGTGCTTTCCTGGATATTTGAGGGACTAAATTCGACATTGTGACCTCTGAGCCTTGTGGGGAAACACGGTTCGTTTGTGTTACGGGTGGCCATTCTGTATGCTATTCTGCTTTTAAACGTCCCTATCACTTGGCACTAAGGGCGTACGTATAATGTAGTAGGTCGGCGACTGATCACATTTGCCGGGATCTTTGCCGGTCTACGTTTAAAGCACATGTAAATGCAACCTTTAAACGCTACCCTTTTTGACCTATTGTGACCTTTGGTTGGCTCTGAGAATGTCAATTAGGCTTTGTAAGGCAATTCTCCCGCCAAATCCTGTAGCGTATTCAGCGGGACTGTTGCAACTGTACAATTAGGAAAGTTTAGAATATCACAAGTGCAGATCAGTTTCCAGTTAATTGAACCTTCCTTCATTGGCACCGGTGGTGTTTGCATAGCAATCAATAAGCCTTAAATTAGGTTCGACTTTTATCGTGTGTTCTCAGTTACTGATTTTAGTACACTAAATTAAGAGATAGATTAAAAGGGAAGAAGTGTCACGTTTGTAAATATTGCACTTTGATATAAAATATCCAGAATGAAAATTGATGTTTTTCTTGTAGATGGTGTAGGTAAATTGTGCTACAATTCATTGCAGGATATCTGTAATATTATCAAACGTTCACTGAGCTGAGCAAGAGCCTTAAATAAGAAGAATAGGTAGTAAATAGCATTGTTTTCTTGGGACGTAGCTGCGTAAATGCGCAGTAGTCGCCTTTAATAGTCTTTTTCCTTCAAGTGTCTTGTGCTACTCGTATTGAACTTTCTCAATTTCTAAAATGAAATGTACATATAAAAACATATCTTTTGATCAAATTATAATTCCTGACTGTGCTCAAGCGGATCACAATATTCTTCAATGCCCTCGTCCAGGTCTTGTCATTCCGGTCCGTCAGTGAACACGAATAATACACTCTGGATTGTGGGATTGAAAAGACAAGAAAGAAAAAGAAAGAAAGACAGAAAGAAAAAGAAAGAAAGACAGAAAGGAAAAGAAGGAACGACAGATAGAAAGGAAAAGAAGGAACTACAGATAGAAAGGAAAAGAAGGAAAGAAAGGAACCATCCTCTCACGATGCGTTAGACCTCCCCAGTCTATTTTATTCTTAAATACAGAAGTATGTTTTTGTTTACGTATTTTCTTTTACTAAATTCAGTTCTGTATAATTTTACACGTCATTAAACAAGAAAATATATATTAATAATACATGACCTTATTCGTCACATTGTGGTTAACTCGAAAACTATGAAAGAAGATAATGTTCGTTTTGCAGCTAAAGTATTTCAAGATATTTAAAAACTCAAAGTTCAATGTGATGGCTGAGCTTGCCTTTGCCTAGAAAGTTGACAAGGACGTGGTGTAAAAGTAGGAATGTCGACTCGGAGTTCTTCATTTGAATTTAGTTCGACTTAGACTTCATAGCTGATAAAGTCTGTCTCGCACAAGTATGTTGTTGCGAAAGTATTCGAAGTATTTATTGCTTTTGAACTCAGATTTAGGAATTATTTACTAACATGTACCTATAACTTCAAAAAGACATTTATTAAGTGTACAAGGACCTATCGCAAAAGATACCGAAGAGTTTTTCTTGCTGATTTTAATTTTTTGATCTAATCCATTTTTGAATGAATTTTTAATCCAATTAAAATTATTGCATAAATACACATTGAATGTATTTTCAGCGTTGTAAGAAGGCACCGTATTAACTCAATTTGAAGAAACGGATTGTGTTTGTTCTGCTATGCGACCTAGAGCAGGAAGCACATCTAGCGTACAATTTTCCATTCGTTTTCGTCATAGCTCTTATTATTGAAAGCTTTTACATTTTCATACCAAGATAGTAGTTGCCTGATATACTGGAAGCATTAAACATTTTTATTCAAAAGTATCAGTGAGATAAACCATTTTCAGTAGGAAGTTGTCGTTGATGAAACTGTCTGCCAGAAAGTGTGACCTTTCTCCTTTAAGAAACAGAATACCCTGCTCCTCAGTTGATACATTCTGTTTAGTACCAGACCTCTTTAAAGCCAAAGCCTTATTAAAAAAGAGCAGTTAAGTGTGTTCAACACCATCTCTTCACATAGAACTTTGAAAATTCTTGAATTTAGTGGATTGTATTTATTGCAGGAACACATTTCTGTCATATTTATTGTTTGTACAATCTTTTACAGCGCATTATGAAGGTGTGGGAGAGTTTCCCTCGATGAATCATACTCGTGAGTCCATACTGCATAGGTATTTAAAGCTTTACCTTGCACGTGCAAGCCACCACGAATTCCAGATATTGTGCAAGCTCCAAGTTTGCGTATAACAATGCATTTATTCCACAATATTTTTATTAAAGAAATTATTTATTTTTGCAAAAATGCTTTGAGCTCTAGTTGTTCAGAATATTATCTCGCAGGAAAGGAATTCCTCCCTAATGTTACACTTATCAACGAAACGAAGATAAGCAATCAAATAAGAATCTTTGTGAATGTCAGTAATTTTTTTTTAATTTTTTACTTTTGGAGCAAACCAGTTGTTTCGCAATTTGTTGATTCACTGGTCCAGTAAAACGTCTGGAGTGTTTACAATTCTTCTAGAAACTGTTTTGTCTTAATTAAGAATGTTTGGCTTTCTAAATGTCTCTTTAACTTAATAGATTTCATACCATCAGCTCCCAAAATGGTTGGAGGAATTGTACATTACGGACGTCCTGCAAGATTGGTCGTAATTTTCGTAAATATTTTCCAAAATACTCTCTCGTTTCCGCCTTCGGAGAAGCTCCCTCACATCCTCCAGTTGATAGAGCGCTGGCGTCTTCATTTCTGTCGCTAATCAGGAAACGCCTCATGATCTGCCTCACGAGTTACGAAAGGCTGTAGGAAGTCGTGATACACGAACCAAAGACCGCTCTGCGCGCGATTCTTTAGTTCCTGGCATGCGATAATGAGTAAAAATTGTGGAATGAGATCACGATCGAACCATGGTTGGTCTCATTCTCAGAAGGGAGGGAGGGGATTGCAGATGAACGGCGCTCAGTTTCGAAGAAAAAAAGGTTTATTTTTTACTAATACATTTGCTTGTTAATGCCTTCGATGCGGAGTTCGATACACACTTCGTAACTTAGCTGGAGCGAGATGATCGTGGTTATAAGGGAAACAGAAGCTGCACGCTTTCTTATGGAGGGAATTTTGAAAGGGAATGATGGGAGGGAGGGAATATGAAAAGACACTCCTGGTCAAATTCACAACTAGTTAATTAGTAAATGAGTAAAACTGAATCATTAATATAAAGTAAAAAATAAAATTAAGTATGTACCACAAGCGTTAACTGGTTCAGATCATCTCAGGCGTCAAAAAGCCCTCGGTCAAAGACCCCGGGGTTCTTTGTCACGGCTCGATCATTAGAACTCTTATAATGCCCTCGGTGCTTAAATAACTATTGGTTTCGTACTGAGAAATTAGGTTTTTCTCTCTTGGTATTAAATGCGTGTATTTCAAGGTTTTAGGAAAATTTGCTGCAAATATCCTCTGATGGTCTCACCTTGCAGTTTGAGAACCTTTAGTATAACTAGAATAGACGTGAGCTTAAGAGAGAATCGGGCTCTAGAACAAGTTCAGTAAAACGTTCTTCATGAAGAGAAAAGGAAGGAAAAGAGAATGAAGGAGAGGAGAAAAGAGGAGAGGAGGAAGAGGAGAAAATAGAAGAGAAGCAGGAGAAAAGAAGGAGAGGTGAAAGAGAAAAATATTAGAGGAGGAGAAAAATATTAGAGGAGGAGAAAAATATTAGAGGAGGAGAAAAATATTAGAGGAGGAGAAAAATATTAGAGGAGGAGAAAAATATTAGAGGAGGAGAAAAATATTAGAGGAGGAGAAAAATATTAGAGGAGGAGAAAAATATTAGAGGAGGAGGATAGAAAAGATAAGACAAAATATGATGGAGAGGACTGCAGAAGAAAGAATGGAAGGGAGAGCCAACAACCAGGATCGGCGCCGGGCGACGGCGCAG
Organism: Gryllus longicercus; assembly: GCA_038098605.1. Taxonomy (NCBI): domain Eukaryota; kingdom Metazoa; phylum Arthropoda; class Insecta; order Orthoptera; family Gryllidae; genus Gryllus; species Gryllus longicercus. Next base: position 981,454 of record JAZDUA010000302.1, on the reverse strand, counting down.
CGGTAACCGCAGCAACCCTTCTGCGCGCCCGGAGACGCGGCGTCGCCGAGCGCGTGCCGGGCGGAGCATCGCGGCCGAAATTCGACTCTGCGCCGATCGATCGATCCCTCGCCGCAGCGCCATGCGCGCCCTCTTCTGGACGGACGCCGCCCCGCCCGACTCGTCCTGCGAGCGCGCCCCGCCGCGGGTCATGTCCAAGGAGATCATCATCGGCTCCGTCACCGCCATCGTCCTCATCGCCATCGTCGTCATCGGCTTCTCCATGTAGCCGCACGCCCGCGCCGCTAGCGCACTGCACCGGATTGGAAAATAGTCCTTGTGCTTACCGCAGGGGCTGCGGAAAAGGGAGAACATACTTATTGAACTTTTACCGCTCTTCCTCCTGCAAAGACTGCGACAATGATCTTCATTGTGATTGGTACGACAGAAATACTGGCAAATACTAAGACTGTATCTCTACTGTACTTTTTACCACAGAATCTGCTCTAAGTAGTGATAGTGTACACATGATTGCCATTTATTTGTAAGATTAAAATGCAACTCCTATCTTACTTGTGCCTATTTCCAACATCGTTCACTATCACGGATATCTCACGCTCGTTAAACTGGTATAAAGGGTAAAGCTGCCGTTGCTGCCTCCAGTGTGATTCAGATTATACGATTTAAAAATTATTTTGAAAGAAAGTGTTCCTACATTCTCTGGGGTTTGTTCAGAGAAAATCATGACAAATGTCTACCAGAGAAGCGGGAATCTAATTTTAGAATTTTCATCTAGAATAGCCGCTTTCAGCTCAATTAGTTAATTTAGCTGCTCTCGCAAAGCCATGCTATATTGAGCTTCGAAGCTAGGACCCCTCGAACTACAAAGCTTGGTTGCGCTCTCACCTCTGCAGAAACCACCGGAATCGTCATGAAACCGAACGGAAGAGCATAATGAAGGATTCGTCAGTGGGTCTATCAACTATCGTCATTGGCATGTGAATACTTCATTTTGCCTGAATTGTTTTTGTTGGGATAAGGAAAACCATGTGGGTTAGTTCTCACCCTTCGTAGTTTCGTAGCTGTCACTTTGTGGTGGCGCGTATTTATTTGCCTTCGTTACATGATTGATGAGAATTTAATTGCGCGTCGCGTGTAAACTTGAAAGCGTAAAGGTCATTTTCTCATTAGCGGTCATCTACTAATGCCTCTGCTTACGCCACATTTATAAATATGTTTTCAATAATTTGTTTTGTTGAACTAATTACTAAAATATGAGTCTGCATTCTCACAGAAAGACCCATCATTAGTGTAAAATGTGGATTTGTATGAAATCCTTTTCTCTGCACGCCGTTTTGATGAAAGCTTTGTACGAAAGCGACGTTTTATCAAAAGATTATACGTTGTGTTCTAAACCGTATCTTTTGAAAATTCCTAAACATCTTCTGCCTTATTCTATTATATTTTTTGAAGGTATTGAGTATCATAATCTAAAGTTACTGATTAAGAATGTGCTATAAAATTTTCCGTTTATTGAATCAGCAATATTGAATTACTCCCAGTCTTCTCATTCATTGTATACATAAATTAATACACAATAATGTACAATTGCTTTCTCGTTTAGATGGTTAATTTCTGTAACTTAATACCGCAGATAATTGTTAATTTTATTATCGGTATATTTATTTACTTTTAGTGGCTTCCAACTACTGTGCTCATTTAGGTCCATTAGAGATGATGTAATGAGTACGTGGCAGCGAAAATGAAGTTGTGAGGAATAGAGATGAGGTGGTGGAGAGAGAGAGAGAGAGAGAGAGAGAGAGAGAGAGAGAGAGAGAGAGAGAGAGAGAGAGAGGGGCATTGTAAACGGGATAAAAGCTGCAAAGAGCATCTCGCGAGTGTTTTCTTCTATAAATTCCGTGTGCAAACCCTAGGTACAGCGGTAAAACACGTGTTCTCTAACCTGGACCTCTAACCTCTAAGGAGTTCCCGAAAATAACTCCTGGAAGAAATCGAGAAGGTTATTCGCCGCTATTAAATCCACTTCATAATGTATGAAGTCTCGTCAAACAAATATCAGTTTTGATATTTATACAGTGTACTTATGAAGTGGTGGCTGTATTTTCGAGTATAAAGAGTTAATATTAATAGAGATTACGTTAATATAGTATACAATATTTACCAACTCCAGTGTAAACCAGAAACTCCTCGTTTCAGTGGGAAGCGGATTTTCATCGTAAATTAATTAGCTAGCTCGGCCACATAATGCTAGAGAGCGGCTTCTCATAAAGAGTCCTTGTGGTTCTCTCGGACCACATCACAGAAACCCAGTTCTCACGCTGTGTGACACGCTGTCTTCATCTTTTCATTAAAGCTGGTACTTCTGTTGGCTGGAGCTAACGAGCTAACGGCCTTTCCAGTTCCTCGCCATTGTAATAGTAATTTGGAAACTACGTGAAGATACTACGATAAAACATTACATTATCCGTCTTGCGAATAAATACAAACGCATCAATTTTGCAACATGTAATAATTCCATAATGGAATTACGTCACATTGATATTATATTGTCACTGATATATTATACAAGTGTAGCACAAATTCTATCACAATGTTACAAATTTTCTCGTTTCACTCTTCATTTACCTTTCATTTTGAACAAAATTGATTAATTACCTCATATTTTTCCTTGAGGTTTCTGTTCCTACTTTTTTGCGGTCTTCATATTTATTTCTCTTCTTATAAAAGATGTCTGAACTAGTTATGTAATAAATTATAACCACTTGTCTAAAACATTTTGATGGCTAGCTTTAAATGCTCATGATCATCGAATTTGCTTCAGTGATCCTTCTTGATGAAGTTTCTACAGTTCGCGCTCGGATTTCTGAAGTAATACACCGTTCATTACTGTTTAAAATTATTAAACCATACATGTCACTTAATTTCCGACGAATATTTACAATCTTTACCTTGTGCGAATCACTACATTTAATAGTAAAACTTTAAGAATTTATGCATTTAGAAAATTCTGCTTTATAAGCAAAAGGATTGCAAAATACATTACCTTTTCGTGATTACTGTAAAACCAATTCAATTCATCGCTAATTCTTTGAATTTGAAAGTTTCCCAAAGAAATAGATTTACAAATTTTGACACAATACTGTTGATATTATATTTTCACGGAAAATGTTGACTTCATATACTATTTAGTATATGAAATAATGAGCCAATATTTTATATTTTTTCTCTTCTAACTCTTCAAAGAAAGAACAAAATTTATTATTATTATTACTATTATTATTATTATTATCATTGTTGTTACTATAATTACTATTATTTAATATAATAAAGAGGTAAATTTAGTGAATTCCAAAACATGAAACATTTTGTCGAATGGGAAATTCTTTGCTAACAACTCGAACCCAACATTCTATGAGTGTTACACGCATTTGGACGTTTAATATTTTCAAAAAAATACACAATTTAAACAATTACACATTTTAATAAGTGAAGAAGGATATTTTAATCACCAAATAAAGAGATATTTACAATTATGGTTGTACATAAAAGCTTATCTTTCGTATCATTTTTTAAATGTAAAGCACATAACATTTTTGAATCTCGCAGAGCGGCAAATTCTTCTGGTCAACAACATTTTTATAACAAGAATATGAACGGAGTTCTTAGCTAACACTTGGATACTGAATTCAAATACGAAATCAGTTTTTGCCTATCGGGTTCAATTTTCTTGTTATACGCTACGGCAATGCTTGAAAGCGCTGCATATTGTTTTTTTGGATGTAGCTTTATTTAATAATTCGCAGATGTAATTTCTAAGAAACTCTCGAAATGTGTGCAAGAAATTCTTATACATGACACTGAATTCAGAAAATTCACCTTTAGGACATTGAAAAAAATTGACAACATTGCTGTTAGGTCATGCTGGAACAGATAGAACCGAATTGAGTTTCTTGCCAGTTGCGCCCCAGCATTAAGAGATCTAACAAAGTCGAAATTGTCTGGGATGTGACTACATGTGGTTCTAGGTTCGTGAAGGTTTGTACTTGGTATACAAAGAAGTAATACCTCGTAAATGTGTAAATAGCCTAAACACATTAAGTTATATATGTGGAAAATTAACTCCGAAATTGCAGAATCCGAACATTAATCGTCTGGGAGAAAGTGTTATGAACTCTATTTTGCGTGTAAGCTAGGCGACCAGGACAAGAAATGGGCCTCCCATATATTATGTGTGTCGTGTGTTACACTCCTGAAATACAAGTGAAAAGGTTCACGACACACACCCTTTACTGTTGCCATGAATTGGAGGGAACGAACGGACTTATTTTTGTCTGACACAGATAGCTGGAATTACCTCGAAAAAAAAAAAGAAAACTCTGCAATATCATAATTTCACATTTGCTATAAGGCCTGTATGTCACAGTGAAGAATTGCCGGTACCTCTCCTGAGAATTTGACAGTGAATGAAGATGAATGCTACAGTGGCAAACACTCAGAAGACAGGGGAGGAGATATCCATGCCGACTGAACATTTCAAGCCTCCTGTGAAACATCCATCCTCCTCTTTACTTTTATTAAAACTTATGTTGTTATTAGAGCGTATCATTTTTACAGATATATGTATAATACATAGGGAGACACACGCAATTACAAAAAATCATTATCACATAATAACCAAGGCCGATACTGAAAGTCTGAAATTTTATGTAAATTGAGAGGCAAGTTATCTTCCAGAAATAGTGTGTTTTGTTATTACAGAAACAAGGTTATTTTCCTATACCACTGTTCTTTGACCAATGCGCCAAGAACAATTCACTCTAAAAGAAAAGATTATTAAGAAACAGCTTTGCCCGAGACTGACAGAGATAGAGAAACGAGAGGAGGGATTACCGAATCACCTACCTCTGCGCACGACATGGCCCTTGACTGAGTATAGCACGAGTCGTGTGTAGGAAGTCCTAGGTTCGAGTCGCGACGGTGGCAAGATTTTCGACACTACCTTGTCAGCTAGGTCGAATTCAGCCGCTGTCTCGAGGAGGATTCTAGCGGCCGGCTGCTCTCATAGGTAGTTTTCCGTGGTCTCCCCGATCAACGCCAGGTGTTGCGCCATTGCCCGAGCAGTACCCTACCAAGCGGGCGACGGACCGCGCGCGATCATTCCTTTTCATTTCTTGTCCTATCCTTATCACTTACACTTGCATACACTACCCTACTACACATGCCGGGAGACCGGTCGAGAGGTTAGAGCTTGTCCCATCTAGAGCGGTGCACCGCTGGTGGGAGATACCTGCTTAGGGAAAAATACCTCTAGCCGACGGTTAGACGGCGCCGGATCTCACTCTACGGCGGAGGAAGATCACCGCCTCCTCCCGAGCAACAAAACATGCCCTACACGTACGGGACTAATGACCTTAGCAGTTGACGCTCCCGGAATCACTAGTAATCAATCAATCAAAACAAGATTTTCTCCTTCGAAGACTTGTGGCTCGCAGGAACGCTGTGAGACATGAGAAGTTATTACACGAAAGGACACACACTCTCAAAACGATTTCGAGCATTCCTAAGCGCGTGTAGTAAAGAAATACACCCAAGTTAATTTCCTCCCAACTGTCTCCTAAAAAATTAGACTTTCCGTAAAATATCAAAGCAAAATGTCATATTCGATGATTCCATTCAGAAGAAGCAAACATGTAAGAAGTACTTTCCTCCGCCAGAGACCGCCACCACCGCTGCGCCTATTCTCCCCACTGCGTTCCCGCCGCGCCGCGCTGCCCCGGCCTCCTGCAGATATGAAATGTTTTAAGTAATTGCGGGCAACAAGTGTTGGCGCTCCTCGACCCGGCCAAGTGTTTTCCAACATGCAACGCTTTGTTGTGCACGTGGGCGCCGCGGTGGCGGGGCGGGGCAGGACGGGGTGGCTACGCGGAGCGGCGCGGGGTGGCGCGGGGCGGCGCGGGGCGGCGCGGGTCGGCGCGGGGCGGCGTGTGGCGGGGCGCGCGCGTATTGTCTGATGCGTTTCGCGCGTGTGGCTGCAGACGGAGTGCCAGCGGTTTGCAGGCGTGCAACGACGAATGATTGACGGGATAAAGGAGGAGGTTTGTATGTGTGTGGGTGTATGGCGTGTTCTTTTTTCCCCGTCAGAATAAAGCCATTGTGCGAGGGGACGTGTGGAAGGGTGATATTCTCGTTCTGCGTGCATTTGGACAAAGTGCTGCCTGTCTATTGATGAAAGAGACGGAGAATTTAGAGTTTTTGTGTTCAGGCGCGGTATTTAATTTTTCGTTCGCGTCCCGGGTGTATTTGATTTTAATTCTGTTTTAGACCAGAGGCTTTGGTGTCGTTCGTTCGTTTAATTAATACTGTGCGTTTTTATTATGTTCTCATTAGTTTATTCATTTATTAGAAACAACGAATTTTTCCATTTACAGTAAAGACACAGGGTTACTTACAAACATAGTATGACCTGATAAAAAAGAACAAGACTGGTATAGCGTTGAAATAGTTATTTATATAACAAGGGGTTTAGGTAGAGCTTTATTCACTGGAGGGAACTGTTGTGTCCCATAATTCTCCCAGTATTTTAACAATAAATTAAGAACTTACAAGTATTCAACGTTTTGGAGGTATTATTCAATGTTGAGGGTAACGTTACGTGTCAAGGAAATGTTAAGTAAGTTCGTACGTATATCTAAGAACGTTCGTTTTTCTCTATTGAAAATTGTTGACGACACGTGTTTACGCTTTAGAATTTGTATTTTCAGATATTGTAAATTGTGTAGATTTTTGAAGAATAATGAAAAAGGCTACTTGCCAATAAAACTAAGACTTGTACAGAGCTTGAATTTTACAGATTTGTTTAAGAAGCTTGTGACGATCGGTATTTATTGTTGATGGTTAATTTTTAACTTACGTATATGTATTTTCTTAATCTTACGGTATACGCAACTTCTTTTTCTTTCTCAGATTGTGATGATGATGAGAGTCGCTTGTGGGTGTGGATACTTTAATGAAGGACATTTACTTTAATCCCGTTTAAAAATAAAATTATTTATTTGTGGTGAATATTTTCATGCCTACACAATATATTTTCCTGTCTATGCATGTATTTGTCAGTAAACGGGTATTTTTTCACAAGGATATTAAAGGAGGTGATTCATTAAATCAATAAGCCAAGTACTAATTGCTCAGACACATCCTTAAGAAATATCCTGCATTTACTTCAGTCGCTTGTCTTCTTGGTTGTAAACGCAAACTTCTCGCTGATTTTCTCTACTTTTTACCTATTCCGTTTACATGGATTTTCATTATTTCAATTTTATTCTTTTGATAGTATCTGCTGTCTACACATAAGGTCCCCAGAATCAGCGTTTGATATTTTTGGCTAAATGGATGATTTGACATGTAGCTTTCAATTGCAATTAAAACACACGTTTTAAAATAAGATTTGTAGAGAAGCGGATTTGAAGGTTTGTTGTTCCAAAAGTTGCTTTTGAATTTTGATGGATTTGTATTAGAATTTGACCAACTTTTAAATTTCTTTCCTGTAAAATTTGCTCACAAAATTCAGTTACCGCCTTGTAATTTTGAGGCAACGGTGTCGCTTTTATCTGCCTTAAATGTATTAGATTTAAATACTGGTTTTCTTATAGTATTTTCTTCACTTTTCTACGGACTTTTCTACTTTCCGCTTGTTTTTCGATCTACATTCCCTTTTTTATTTTCCCTAAAAAACGATTTATTTCAATTTCTTCCATTATATTTTCTTCTTACTTCAACCACTATCACCTGCTGTGATTGCACAACTGCACATTCTTGATGATTTTTCCGTATCTTTTTCTTCTCATATTCCATCTTTCGGAAGTATTTTGTTCTTTCCGAAAGATACGTTTTAAAAGGGATGATGGAAAGGCATGTTTGATACCCAAAGGGGGCGTTTCATTCCTCTTCTTCGGGAAGCAGTACAATGACGTGTGCGAACGCGTTCGCTGCAGATGCAAAGTAAGTCGGCTGATCATCTGCTCGCGGCACAGACGCGACATTTTTCATCGACCAGAGTTTCAATATGTGTATCATCCTGAAAGGGCGTTCTTTCAATCTGTACATTGCACAAAGTCGCCCTGAGACTTCTTTTTAAAAGAAATAGATTCAATGATCACGCATTTTTTGTATCTACATTTCTTTTTCCGCATTATATTTTCATTTTTTTTCATTGTTCAGAACTAGACAAGACCTATCCTTCCCTTATAGTAATTTTTTCTTGTCTTCATACTCTTTCCACCTGGTTTTTCTTTGTTTTCTTCTGGGTATTTCAATAATATTTATCCATTTAATCTCTGCATATTTTTTCTACCTTTCTACTTCACTTCTGCTTTTACTAATTTTATTTCATATTTTCCTTATTTTCTTTCTAAATTTACATTTTACTCGCTTTGATATAGAAATTTCTACGTTTCTTCTTTCCCATGTTTGCGAATCGTGTTGCGAATTATGTTCCTCCAGAACATAGCGTTGTTTCAGATGAGACGTAATGTCGATGTACGAAGAAGCCATGTGCTCAGGAGGATAGAAGGCGTAATTAGATCACTGACCTCGGGGTCCGCGGGAAGGAAAGCCTAGCGAAAGATGGTCTAAACAGCTGAATATTATCCATCTGTACACAGAGGTAGGTGCACATACTTACAAGCACTTCTCTAAGGGTAAATGAGTTCAGAAAGTTCGATTAAATGATAGTTTGAATTATCATTCAAACTATCATTTAATCGAACTTTCTGTAATCTGCTTTTCATATTTTTTGTCTCATTTTCAATTTTCATAGTACATCATTATTCTCAAAGGAACAAAAAAAACAACGTACTATCGATCTTTGATGAATTTACAGCCTATTTCGGTCTCCGCTATATTTCCATCTTTATTTCAAACTTTTTCCATATCTCTTGCCTGTGGCTATCCTTTTATTTCCCTTATTTATACACTTTTTTACCCTCACTGTTTTTCCATATTTCCCTGCTTTTATATTTGACCTTCCGTCCTTTCAAATTCATGTTTCTCGTCCGCGTTCGCTTTCCATCGAGCCGAGCCTTCCGTCTCCCAACCCAGAGCGTTGTTTCCGAAGAGACGCATGATTGATATATAAAGAAGGCGCGTGCCCGGGGGAGGCGAGGGCGCGCGGCACTGACCTACGGGCGAGCGCCGCCCGCGAATACAGAGCGGGCGAGGGGCGCTTTGTCGGCCGTGGAAGGAGCGGGGGGGGGGGGCGCCCGCGTATTCCCCAGGCGTCGCGCGCATCTCGTCCATCCCGCCCCTCCCCGCCCCGCCCCGCCCCGCCCCGCCTCGCCTCGCCCCGCCCCGCCCCGCCCCGCGCCGGCACGCCCCGCCCCACGCGGGACGAAGACGCAGCCGGTAGAGCCTCTGGCAGCGGACGCAGTAAAGAACAATGGAGGCGCGACGGTGATGGCTGCTGGGGCGCGGAGGGGCGATGCGGGAGGGAGGAGAGACTGAGTGGCAGGGGGTGGATCTAGCCGATCATTTTGGAGAGGGACATCATGCATGTTTGTTAAATAAATAATATGATATTAATAAGTAATATAATATAACAATAGTTATAATAGTATAATAGTAATAAATATATAAATAGTTATAATAGTAGTAAATAGTAGTAATGATACTTACAATTTTAATAAATATTTTTTTTAGTATATTGCATACTTTTTGTAGTGTGCATATGAGACTATGCAATATTATTTTTTAAAATAATTAGATAATTCTAATATAAATTAACATTTAAATCTATTTTCCCAAATAAAAGGGGCTAACAAACGAAAACTCTACGCCTTTTGGAGGGCCATGCCCCCCACCCACACCTGAATCCATCACTGAGGGAGAAGAGACTGAGTGAGGCACCCTGTTGTTGGAGTTGATGTATACCGTTTCAGTTCAGTAAGCGATTATTTCGATGCCAATTTATGTCAAACTAAATCGTGAAACGTGATCATTTAGAAATGTTTCCAATTTACGGGTATATCATGTTCGCTGGTTAATTTGTTTTGTGGCTGTTGTACTTCTTATTATTTTTGTCATTCCGTCACGTTCTCACGAACTCTGAGAATGATCTCAGGAAAACAATATAACAATCTACATACCAGAAAGTTTCCGGCCTGGTAGGTCATGGTCCAGTTCACGTTGAAGGGCCAAACGTTTCGCCCACGACTACAGTGGACATCTTCTTGCGAGAGGGTCACGGGCGCAGTAGTAGTAGTAGTCCTGGACGAAAGGTTAGGCCCTTCAACGTCAACTGGACAACGACCTACCAGCCCGGAAATTTTTTTTTGGTTTTGACTCCGGCAGTAAAAGCTTATGGTGATACGTAAAGCTTACGGCTTCAACGTAATGTACATACGGTACAAGAATCCAAAGAAAAGTACACTTTACCATTTCTTTTTTAAGAAATATGATTTACACACTTCATTGTTGTGTTGAAAGTCTGTCTTATGCATGTTTAAGTAAATGTAAGATAAAGTGAGCAGTGCTGGCCCGTTGGTATTATGTGAATGTGGGATGTTGATTACTATCCAAGTGATTGGCCTCGCTTTGAATTACTCTGACTGAAAATTAATTTTAATATTGCCGCATTCAAAAGGAAACCTTGTCTGTATTGATAGGTTGTAAGGAAGGCGGTGAAGACGAAGTGATGATAGAGCAAGGGGAGCAGGCTTGTGAGGCCAGAGAACATTTTGTCGCCGCGTGATCTGCGATGCGACGGTTAGAAGGAGAAGCGTGTGGCAGGGAGCGGGAAGGGAGGGACAGACAAAAGCGTCTGCGATGAAGGGTCCATAACGTAAAAAGGGCGACGTGAGCGGTGAGGGAAAGTTGCTCAGGCGCTGGCACAGGCGCAGGCTCGACACAAGCTGTATTTGCTCTCATGTTCTTTCACGCTCGCTGTATATAGGCGAGAAAAGGTGGAAAGGCAGTGTCTTAGCGGATCAAGGTGGGGAATGGGACTCGGTTGGAGAAGGGTGTAGCTTCGCAATCATCAGCAATGACAAGCATGGCCAGCTAACCACCCGGGAACTGTTGTACAGAAATTAAATTATTTCTTCACAACAATTTAGTTTTAATACTTCACGTTACTTCCAAGATTCTAATGCATCGGGTACTTATGAAATTATTCCAGAAAACTATCCACAGCTATAACGACTAACGACGCCGTACGCTACAAAGGGAGGAGTGGCAGGAGGAGAAACGATACGGTGGGGGATATAGAGTGGGAATGGGCAAGGATAACGGTCGTTATGGTGGCAAGCGACGGATAACGTGTCGGAGCGAGGCATAGTGGAGTGAAGTGAAGAGAGGGAGAGCAATATGGTGTGAATCGTCAGGCGCGTGGGGGTGCTCTACAGAGAGGAGAGGGACGTCACACAGTGCAGAGTTGAGGAGATGCGAGTGGCAGGACGGGGCAGGGTAAAACACGGCGATGCATATAGCATAAGGTGAATAGAAGCTAGGGGCGGGGCTGGACGGACAAGGATGGAGAGTCATGTGTTTGGCAGGAGACCTGCGGAAGAAATAAGTGAACATTATGCGTGCGAGGAGCGCGTGGCGAGGCTGGAAGGATGTGGCGGGGCATCCTGCAGCCAGGCGTGCCACAGGGGTCGAGCGTGTGGCCGGAGGAATGGGGCGAAGCTTGAGGGGAGGGCGTGGTGGGAATGGTGGGACGGGGCTGGACGCCCTGAAGCCAGACGTGCCGCAGGGGTAGTGCAAGAGGCTGGAAAGACGGGGGGTGGGGTCTTGCAGCCTCCTGTCCTGGGGGGTCGAGCAATGGAGCTGGGTCGTGATGAGAGGTGTGTGGGAGAAGCGGGTGGCAGGGAAGCGGGTTGCTGAAGGAAATGCGGAGGAGCGTGTGGGGAGCGCGTGGCGGGGCGTCCTGCAGCGAGGCGTTCCGCAGGGTTCGCACAGGGGGCTGGAGGGTCGGATGGCGGCGTCGGAAGCGCTGTCTCTCCGAAGAGGGCGATGGGTCACGGCCTGACAGCCGCGGCGGCGCGCGCTGATGAGGGCTCTTTCCGTGCGAGTCACAAAGTCACCCCCCCCCCCACCGCCCCTCGCGGGCCGTGAGGCGAATGCCGCGGGGCGGGCGCTAACCCCGGGTCAAGCGCTGCCTAGCGCCCCCTGCGAAGTACAGTCGTCGGCCGAAAGAGGCGCTCGTCCCCGGAAACGGGCGCGTGGACGCGCTCTCGTGAAGTTGCTGGAATCCGCACGGACTCAGGGAAAGACACTCGCGTGGAGCCTAGTAGCACCTCGAAGGAACGTTGATGACTCGGACTGGTCACAATGTAGTAATTGTAACTCGAAATGGATGGATGAAAAAAATCCCTATATGAATGTACCATATTTCGCAGAATGGAATAGAATCATTTCGAAATTAGAACTGCAGAAAACTGCATACTTTTTTATTGTATCCATCAGTTTAACCACAATCGTGAAGCGCGTGATTTTCCTAATAAGTCATTAATAATGCCGTACTTGATCAAATGTATACTGCATTGATGCTTCTAATTTGAATACAATCACTTCATTCTATTTATGTATTTAACTTACGATTGAAAATACTACGATATGATTATATTACTGCTTAAGTTGATATCACTGCATATGTTCAAACTTGTTTATTAAATCTTGAATGAGGAAAGTGCTGTATACTTCGTACCCCGACTATTTTTTATTACAATTGTTGTTCGGTGAAAGTGATATCAGAAGTGGATCTGCTCATATTTAAAAATGGAAATACAATTTTATGATTGAAGTAATTCCAAAAGTGTGCCGAATGTTGTTGTTATTATTATTGTTATTATTATTATTATTATTATTATTATTATTATTGTTATTGTTGTTGTTGTTGTTTTAATGTTATAATTATTCTTGTTGTATTTTAGAATTTACAATGCGGAACGTTCGTTTCGAAGTGAAACATTTATTGTGAATAAATGTTGAACGCATTCATTCCAATTTGTTTCTCTCGAAAGAACTATTTATTCGCGGTCACCGAAGAGAATGATTAATGAATATATTTAATCTCTAACCCATGTTTTATTGCTTTATACTCAGTGAGTGCTTGAGGCCAATTGTATCTATAAATCTATTCTATCATAATTTTAATATTCAAAAAACACATTAAAATGTGATTAATTTTAATATACGTTTGTTCATAACTATCGTGACGCTTATTGAAAATCACGAGAAACTACACGAAGCTACAAAATTCGGGATCCTATGATTCGGACTGTTGACTCGCTCTTCGAATTTTCACGAAGCTTTAGCTGAGATTGGAAACCGAAACAGAGAGGAAGCTTGTGCGAAGTGGTCAGCGTCTGAGAGCAGTTCTAGGAAACAAGAAAAAGCTGCGTCACTGCGGCCCCGCCCCTCGCTGCCTCGAGGTCGCTCGGCTTCGAATCCACTCGCCGAGACCCGCACTCCCCTCTACGGCCACCGACCTCAGCACACCGTCCTCCCCTCCCCTCTTCTCCCACACAAACTTCCTCCCCCTTTCCCTCCCCCTTCCACACCTCCCACTCCCTTCCACTTCCTCCCAACCACTCTCCTCACCCAATCACCTTCCGAACCCCCTCCCCTTCCATAGTCTTCGCACACTCTCTTCTCCTCTACCTCTTGTCCCCTCGCCTACCACTCCTCTCCCCTTTCCTCTTCTCCCCTTCTGTCCCCTACCTTTTTATTCCCTTCCTCCCCACCACTCCTCTCCCCCAAATTCATAATCGTTTCCCCCACCATTTTCTCCTTGTCTCTTCTCCGCCTCTCCTAACACTTCCCTCTCCTTCCCTTCCCTTCCTTCTCCTCCCCTTCCCTTCCCTTCCCCTCCTTTTCCCCTTTCCCCTTTCCCATTTCCCCTTTCCCCCTCCCTCCCCACCCCTTTCCCCCTCCCTCCCCACCCCTTTCCCTCCCCTCCACTATTTCCCCACTCGTTCCGCTCCTCGCCTCGCACTTCCCCACCGTTAATCACCGTCCCGCCCATCCCTGCGCCGCACTCCCCCACCCTCACCTTCCGGTCTTTCTCGCCGCGCTCCTTCTCCCATCCTCCCTGCATCTCGCCAACCTTCCACACACTCCGATCTTCCACACACTTCTCACATCTTCCGCACTACGCTTCGATCTTCTCCACCTTATTCCACCCCGCTCCGATTTTCTCCCACTCCAATCTTGCCCACTCCACTCTGCACCCTGCTCACACCTTCCGCGCCCCGATCTTCCAGTTCCCTCTCCAACTCCTCCGCGCCTCGCTACCTCTATGCCCGATATCTTCCTCCCTCCTCCCCTCCCTTCGTACCCATGCCCTTGCCATGGTCGCTTCCCGTGAGGCAGCGCGCGGCCGCGGTGCTTTTAGAGTGTCTCGCGCAGAATGCCCGCGCTAATTCGAACCACGGCCCTCGTCTCTTGCACTTCACTTTACCGTTCCACCGTTGTTATGTGTATGACTGTATATAGTGTCTAGTTTACTGCAGTCACAAAACACATTAAACCGACGATTATCATCATGAATTTCTACAAAAGATTAGTCGCGTTTTTCTACCCAATACATGAATGCTCCATCAATAAGGGTAATACAAATTGATACGGAAATATACTTGACCTATGAGTTCTAAGAGATTATTGACGAGGTGTGCCTGCGTACCTCGATTTAATGATATGAAGACATCGAGTTTTGTTGCATTAGCAACAATAAGACAAGAATGTATAACCGGATTTGAACCTGAAAACGCATGATGATACACGTCTCTACGTTTCTTGAGATTACCTTTCTAATTGTTGCCTTTAACGAAACAAAAGCGATCAACAAATCTACTTATTTCTGTAAATTAATTTTGGCCTTTTTGAAGAGCTTTAACAAGATATGCCACCCCAGTTACTGCAAGTCTCCCTCTTCGTAAGTCTTAATATCTCGAAATTGGTTAAAGTATGACTTATCTAAATATGTACAAGATGTATAGTAAGTCCCACTTATCTTTAAATAGAGATCTTAACTTTTATGAATAGCGGAAGGTTTATTGAGTCTCTTGTGGATATCCTTGTAACTTCTCTCATTTCATTAAAGAAAAAATATTACACTATTTATATAGTAATTTAATATGTTGGCCGCAAAACCGAAAACGCTAGTCCATTATTGAAATGATTATTAAAATCTCTTGGAAAATAAAGGCTTCGGATACCATAGTTTCCTGACTTCCATGTTTAAACATCTTTTCCGTTCAGGAAACTGGATTACTATTTCAGAGAATACGATTCATTAAAGCATCCGTTCGTGTGCATCAAACAAACAGGGCAACGTTGCGCTGTCTTTGCAAATATTTACGAGAGCAACAGTCTTCGTTACTTAACTCCACCACTGTCAAGTCCTACGTTGATTTTAATGCGGTGTTTGCAGACGTTTCTCTGAGTGAGTTGCCTGCAGCTTCTGCCCTATCTGAACTCGCCCCTCACCTGTCCTCCACCTTCACCACCCTCTCGACTCCCCTGCTGCTGCTGCTTCGTAGCTGCCCCCGCTCCCCCCAGGACGGTCGGCGCCCTAGCACTCGCCTTCCGCCCCCGCTGCTTCTGATTCATCCCGCCCCTTCCCCTTCGCATACCCCTCCCCTGTCCCAGTGCGCTCCCCAGCCCCGCCGCACCACTATCCCGCCGCTCCATCCTGCCTCCAGCCCCTGTGCACCGATCGCGCCTCCGTCTGCACTGTGCTCCACCCCGCCCCGCACCTCGGTACTCCTCGCCCCTACCCCTGCCATACTACTGCCTCGTCCCACTCCTCGCCTCCCAGGTCCCGCCCACGCCACGATCTTGCTCTGCCCTGTCCCGTCCCGCCACTTACCCCGTCCTGCTCCCCGCCCCTACCCCTGCTCCATATGCGCCTCCTACCCCCCCACCCAGTGGCCGTGCACCTCCATGCGGGTGGGGTCTCGTCCCGGGCGGGCGGCGCCGTCCATCGCCGACGTGCGCGGGGTTCGGCCAGGCCGCGCGCCGCGCTTTGACGCACGACCCCCAGGCGGCCCACGCCGGAACTCAAATCTCGCTGAGTGGGCGGCGGCGCACAACGGCGCTCAAACGGCGCTCGCCCTTGTTTACGGCTGCGAGGCCGCGCGCTGGCCCCGTCCGTCATGCCCGGCGCCTCCGCGCCCCGCCCGCTCGCCGCCCCCCGCCCCCTCCCTCTCCCTCGCCCTCGCCCTCGTCCACGCCCTCGACCTCACCACCCGCCCACTCTCGTGCCCTCGCTCACGCCCACTTACCCGCCCACGCCCACGCCCACGCCAACGCTCACGGCCACGTTCTTGCCCAAGCCCACGCCATGGCCCCCGCCCTCGACCTCTCCCCCGTCTACGCCATCACCTACGCTCACACCCTCAAACACACATACAGTCCCCCCTCCTTTACAACAATTTATTACTCCATCCAGCGCCCCCATCCCTTCTTCCATTTCCCTATCACCCCTTCGACGTCCCGTTCATTCACACCACCATTCACCAACCCATCACCCACCATCCCATCCACTCCATGCGCATTTTGGGACTGATGTAGAACGTACTTACAAAAAAGGAAGGAAAACTCGGAATCGCTTCACGATTTTACAGAACAATCTCCGGAACATTCAACGCAAGTAAAAAAAACAATTGCTGAATTTTTTTTTACTTTAATAAGTCTTTTAATAGGTAGCAAGTGGAATACAAACTATGAATAACGAAAGTGAGTCATGAAGCAGCCGATGATGTTTAGAAAATATATGAAATTATCATAATAAATTGTTTTGAATTTTATAAAAATCGTTTTAAATAATCTTCATAAAGTGCGACCGAGGAGTATATATGTTTGAGCTCCTGATTTATTTTACACTAATTTGCACTCAAAAATGCGTTATGGCTACGTTATTCTAACACTATAATCTAATCTGAAATAAAGGATTAAGAAAATTGTAAAAATCGTTCATAATAGAGTCCGCAATCAAAAAGATCAAAATCTAATATTAAGTGTTTTTTTACATAATGTAAAATGTTGAAGGGTTGATCAAGTATACTACTAGGTACTAACTGACTAAAAGAAAAATTATTTTTAAAGTTTGTCACTCACTTATGACAGCGAATTACCCTTTAAAACATTCTACCTCTGGTAAGGGAATAACACGATTTTATATCGTTTAAAAACAGAAACAAACCCACGTTTAACTGATAGAGGGGAAACTACCGCTGAATCATGCATAAGACAAAATTTAAGATAAAGAAAAAGCAGTTTTCAGATTTTGGCGTCGAGGAATGAAGGCGATTATATAAACCACAGCAACCGTTACATTGCAATACATTCCACCATAACACGAAAACGATGAGTTTTTGTCCTTTCAAGTAAGGTTTTGTGATCGAAAAAGCATACAAATATGCTATCTTCCCGAAGATAACGTTTTGGTCATACCATTACGTCATTGAGAGATACCTCTATTTTGCAGCACGATTTATCAGAAAACGTTGGAAGATGGGATCCAGTGAAGCTATTTTACTTTTAAAAATGAAGTAAATAGATCTAAGTATTTGCCGGAGTTGAGCTATTTGTTTTAAGAGCGTTCTAGGGCTAGTTGGAAGGGAAGGTTGCGTGTGTACAGGACCATCACATCCCAGAGGAGGAGTGTATCTGCTCCGGGGGCCGGCGATCGGTCCCTGCGGCACCCCGAGGGATGCGCCAACTTCGCCCTCCTCTCGAACTCCGGTCTCCTGATCTCCTTCCGCTCCCTTCGCAGGGCTCCGGGTTCTCCCCGACGCTCAGGGCGAGAGGTGGGCCAGAACTCGGAGGACTTCGCGTTTCGCTCCGACACCTCCACACTCGAGTCCAGATACACGGAGAAGTGCACTCCTTTGCGCCGGTGATTCCGTCATTTTATATCCACTTGTCGGGCGGTATTGGGAATTTAAGAACCAGCACACTGCGACCAATATTAATATACTGAGAACTATCCAGAAGGACTTCAGTCATTATCGTTTTTTCTAAACTCCTGCTTGCTGGCTGGCGTTGGCGGGGCTATCGGATAAGAAGATATAAAATGGAAGCGGCTGTTCACAAAGCTCTGTCTCTCGCGAAAAGAGCTCTTGCCTTCAAAAACCAGGAGGAATTCACAACGTCAGAGATACTGCAGATTTAGAGGCTACAGCGAAAAAATACTTATCAGTTCGTCCGTCTGACAGACCTAGGAAAAGATCTTACCCTAGGTATTGTTTCTACACGGCTCCTTCGAATCTTCTACATTTTCGTATTAACTTCGTACACAGAGGAAATTATGTAATGCTACAGGAAAAAGTACGAAAAAATATAGTACACAAAACTTAACAAAAGGTGGATCGAAGTTAATATTACGTAGATGGAACTTCATTGGCGACTTGCAACTTCATTCGCCTCCTCCAGACGATATAGCTCGTGTTGTGGAATCGTTGGAGAAGATGGAAATTCGAACGAGTTGCACAAACGAATACGCATAGGGGCTGGGGGCAGGCGCGTGTACGCGTGGGCGGGAGCGCACAGCGAAACAATGACGGAACGCGCGGCGCGGTGCCGTCCCTCCCCGCCCCTCCACGCCCACCACGCTCGAACGAACGCTTTTCATCGCGCGGAGGAACCGTTAATCGAGAAAATTGAATAGCGCCGCGCGCAAGAGGCGCCTGCGCACCTGCTTTGCGCTCCCCCTCGCCCGCTCGCTCCCGGCGCCACCCGGCCGCCTCCCCCCTCCTCCCTGCGTGACCCCGCCGATCTCCTTCCCTTCCTCCCTCCCCCCTTCATCGCCGCGCCCATCCGACCTCTCCGCATCTACCCCTCCCGCCTATCCCCTCCAACACTTGCCACATCCCCTTCACCTTGCCGTTCCACAACGGCCACATCCACTTCCTCCATTCCTCTCCATCCCTCTCTGCTTTACGCCCTCCTCACCCGTGTCCCTTCCACCATCCCAAACGCCCCATCTCCAGAACGTACCACTCCGCTCTTGGGCGCCCCAAATTCACCGATGCGGCCCTCTCCGTTTCAACCAGCCCCGCCCGGATGTATCCAACCTTGTCTCTCTCACACCCTCTACTCACGCCCTCCTTCGCACCCCGCCCGGCTATGTATCATTGCGTTATACCTCTACTTTGCGTCCCTACTTTTCGTATACCCTTCCATCTCGCTGCACATCCACAGCGGTGCCCCACGCAACCCGCCCGACCTGTCCTCTCCCTACCCAGCTACACCCCACAACTCAGGTCGTCTTTCCCCAGCTGCAGGCGGCTGTCTTCCCCTCCATCCCCCACGTCCCGCTCCTCGCAGGCTGACTCTCGCCACATCTCTGGCGCTTCCCTAGATACGTTATTCACCACCCCTGCGTCCTGCCCCAAGACGAAGCTCCCGTCCCCTCAGCGCCGTCTACTTCCGAGATATTACACTTATTCTGTCCACCCTTCATCCACCATTCTCCGCGCGCCCACCTGCTCCGCTCTGCTCCTCCCCGCTGCGGTTTGTGCCGCTTCTCCCCACCTTGCCCTGCCTCGCCTCGCTCCGCCTCACCTTGTTCCGTCTCGCTCACTCTCGCCTCGCCTCGCTCTGCCACTCCCCGCGACCACACACCATGTCTAACCTCGTCCCGCCTCGCCCCGCTTCGCCCCGCCACCGTCTCACCCCGCCACCGTCTCACCTCGCCCCGCACCGCTTCGCCCAGTCCCTCCCCCCCGCGTCGTCCCACCCCACCCCACCCCACCCCACCCCACATCACCTCACCCCACCTCGCCACGCCTCACCTCGCCGCGCTCCGCCTTGCCCAACCCAGCCTCGCGTCGCCCCGGCTCGTCTCACGCCGCTCCTGTTCACCCCGCCCGCCCCTCCTCGCCCCATCTCTTCCCGCCCCAACCAGGACCACTCCACCCCGCACCACGCGCAGTGCACTGCGCGCCCCCTCGCTGGATCTTCCGTAATCGACGCTTCGTTCCCCCACCACTCTACCTCCTCCCCTCCCCCTCCCCATCTCCCCCTCCCCTTCCCCTCCCCATCCTCGCATTCACCTCGGCCGCGCTCTCCGCCACATTGTTTACTCGGACGGATTCAGAATTCCACTGATGCGGTTACACCGGAGCGCGTGCAATTGCTGATAGTTTGGTCGCTCGTTTAGAAAGGGAATCGATTCAGGCACCTACAAACGTATGCGCGCACCTTCAGAAAACCTCCGCTTTTCAGGCATCGCGACTCGAGACACTTCATCCCTTCAACGAATGTTCAATGAAAAACAGACAAAGCACATTTCAGCGTTTTACGAGTGCGCTTTCACAAAACGAAAACCCGCGTTCATAGTTCATTTTTGGAATAATTAATGATCTCAGTAATGACACAGTGTTTTGAGCGTCACCGATTTTTCAATGTATTGTGGAAACTATGCAACGCTTTATTTTCAATCACGTTGTGGTTTGGTCGCAATCATTTAAATATTCCTGTACTTAGTTATAGAATATGGCACTCATATATTACAGAATATTATTATATATACTGTTTATCTTGCGTTACTCCCATTTATTAATGCGTGACATAATATTTCTGATGAACGCAGTTTGATGGTACAGTTTTTGTGAAAATTTTATGCACTATTATGCTAGAAATATAATTAATTTAAATGATTTATTTCTTATAAAACATCAGAAAAGTGCTCAAAAACAATAGATCAAAAACGTCCACCAGAGATAAAATATTTTATCGTAGTTTATTTACCAACATTAATAACAAACTCGGAACAGTAACACCAATCAATTATATTTACTAACATTTTAATAATAGTTCGATTCAATAATAGTACCCGATTTTTTAATAAATATGTATCAAAGTAGTTAACGCTTTAATTCGGAAAACGAGTAAAAGAATTCAACTCAAAATCAACTCAGAACTCAAAATCAGTATTTCTAGAATCGACTTATTTTTGTATTCCCACAAAGCCCGAAGGCAAGTTCACGACCTAATCGTTACATGTAACCTACATTCATTTTGTCCTCTCTCTCTCTCTCTCTCTCTCTCTCTCTCTCTCTCTCTCTCTCTCTCATACACACACGCACACACACTCGCTCGCTCGTGGTAAGACACTTCAGTGACATGACAAGCGTACAATGCGGTCATTTATCGTAGACTGTTCATGCTTGGCCAACTCCATCGCATTCGATTGGCTCGCCCTGCTCACATACATCTTCGTCGCCGCTGCTCCGTTGCGCTCCCCGCTGAGCCTTCGCACGTCCGTCTGTCGTCGCCTTCATTCATCAACGCCCTTCATTACTTCGCCTCCCACGCCCCCGCGCTTTGTTGCCATCGTAAAATGCGCATTTTTTGTATGCGATTTGTCGCGATGTTACTTGTTGTCAATACCATTTGGATTTTTCTTTCGAAGATGTTCTATTTACTGCAACCTTATACTCGTGCTACGAGTAATAACAATTGCACGAGTATATAAGTCAAGTCACCTGTTCTTTGAGAGACACAACAATTAATCTGCCCCAAAAAAGTTAAAAACGCTTCTATTTTTATTTTCTCCTGGTTTTCAGTTCTCATAGGATTCTCATTTGCCACAATACAAATTTTAATACAGTAATGTGTACTTAACAATTACACATAAAGAAGAATGAAATTCAAGTTCGTATTGTTATCCAAGCAAATCCCAAGTTTAATTTATTTTCTTAGTATCTTACTTACATTACGGATTTCTTTTAATTGAATGATCGCCAATTGCTTTGCACAGAATCGTATCCAACAACATTATTTCTTGATTATTTTAGAAAGACAAATTATTTTTGTTTGTTAAACATTGAATCAGCATACAACTATTTGTTGTTCTTGCGGACGATTCCGGAGTCATAAGTGAAATAGGCATTTTAGGGTCCTGTTACAGAATGTCCCTACTGGCCCGTACCAAATTGAAACCATGAGTTGTGAAGATCGCAACCAATGACGTCAGTAAATGCTTTAAAGTCCGACTAGTTAGATTAAGAGCTACACAAGTTTTGTGATTGATCATATATAAAGTTTTCATGTGAACTTGTAAATACATGTTCATGTAAATACAATTCCCAAGCCGCAGATATGCACCACCCATTAACTCTTTCGAAGCCCATACGCTTATAAAATAAAGCGCATTGTCTTCGTTGTAGCGTTTGAAATAACTCATTTTTCACGATGGATTTCAGAATTCCATGCCAGAATTTATGCCATGAGCGCATAAAATAATGGCAACTTTGAACTATATGTTTTGTATTATGTGTAAGAGTCAAGTTCCTGAAGCATGCGTATTGGTAACTTAAGCTGGAAAACATAAATTTAGTATAATTAGAATGAAAAAATCAAAAATAAAACCAGTTAGCCCAGGCATATCTGTGTATTTAGCGTTTACAGGAATTCTTAATTGCAGCAATTAAAATTTAAAAATTTATTTAAGATTTTTAAATATACCATAAATTTAAAAAACCTTAATCTAACGAAAACATTTAATTTTAATATAAGAAAGGCTAACTGGGGTATGTGTCATTTCAAAGCACCTACGAACGCAACAAAACATCGCGTTGCTTCTAAAGGGTTGCTGAGAACTTGTCGCGTTATTGCCACCTATTTTGACTTTGACGCTGTTGTTTTCCCGGAAACATAACTGCCATTGCCATTTCCATCACCACCCCGTCACCATCCGCACCTCACAACGTACGTACTGACCGCTTTCTCCGCCGCTTTCATCTCTTTGTTCTCCCCATTGTCAACCTCGCCGTCATTTAAGTCGCCACAAATTCATCTCTTCCACGGCTATCCAACATTCTCCCACCTA
This sequence comes from Gryllus longicercus, assembly GCA_038098605.1. Classification (NCBI taxonomy): domain Eukaryota; kingdom Metazoa; phylum Arthropoda; class Insecta; order Orthoptera; family Gryllidae; genus Gryllus; species Gryllus longicercus. Next base: position 958,620 of record JAZDUA010000302.1, on the reverse strand, counting down.
CTTCTATTTATATCACCGCCACCAATGATATGACTCCTTTACCATTACCTCCTTAGCAACCTATCCCTTCTCAAAGAACATCTTTCACCCTTCATCCACCTACATCAAGCCAAAACTATCGGCACTGCACCCACCAAATATTCCTCCTACTACATCTTTCACTTCCGCCACGACAATCATTACGCCAATACAATCGCTCCCACAACAAGAAAACCCTCCATCCACTCCCTGTGCCACCGCCACCGCCACCGCCACCGCCGCCACTGCCCAAACATTCTGGCGGCGTCCGTCGCCGGGCGCGCGGTGACGGGGAAGGCGCCATTAGAGCGCTGCCTCGTGACCCACATCCATCAGCTCGCGGTAGCGATCGATTCGCTGCGGCCGGGAATAATTGCCGGCTCTTAAACAGGCGACGCACCGCGCGCGCAATTGCCGCCCTCCGCCGCTGCCCCCCCCCTCCACGCGCCGCTCTCACGTGCACTCCCCTGCGGCTGCCTCGTTTCGGTTCGAAGCCGACGGAGCGTACGCTGTTTCGAGGACGCTGTCGAAGACGGTACCGGGAGAGATGGTTCGGGGCATCAAGTCATGTCACTGCGTTCCCTCTGACCGGGAGATCCTAGGTTCGAGTCCCGTCGGTGGCAGGGTTTTAATAGCTAGGTCGAGTTCTAGAGATCGATTGCTCTGATTGGTAGTTTTTCGTGGTTTCTCCGACCAACACCAGGCGAATGCCGGGCAGTACTCCAACAAACAGGACACAGACCGCGAGCAATCTCACTTTCTTTTTTCTTGTCCTATTCTCACCCTTCACCCACACACACTAACACTAACTACACAACCACACATGCCGGGAAACCCGTCAGAAGCTAAGAGTTTGTCCCGACTGGGGAGGTGCCCTGCTGGTGAGAGATACCTGGTTGGGGAAAACCCCGCTAGCCGACGGTTGGTCGGCACCGGATCTCGCCATAAAGCAGGGGAAAGATCATTGCCATCTCCCGAGCAAACAAAAATTGCATTACACTTACGAGACTAATGACCCTGGTTGTTGATGTGCCCGGAATCACTAAAAAATCAATCAAAATCGAAGATGTTTTGAGCGAGTCTTTCTGCTAGGTACTATTCACGGCACTACCGGCTAGATATGTTGACCCTGTGGTACCTCAATCAACCGATTGTCACAATAACTTGAAGTGCGTATTCCGGAACTGATGATTCGTGGACTTGATAGTCCAACGTTCCTGTCTCAATGGTGTAATAATTTTGTTTGAATGAGAATTCCATGATCCGGCATCTTTCGGATATAGTAGTTGTCAGAGTAGTTCCACAAAAAGTGGGCCAAGAACCGCGCATAATCAGTCCTTCTCCTCCCTGACCCCAGACTCATTATTTTAGAATGAACTTATCGACCCTCTTCATTTGATTTATACCTGGTTGATCAAGAATACTTCCGCTACGCTTCCAAGGCCCGAGAATTACCCAGAGCTCTAAAGAAAAACCTTTTTTCATAGTATGCATTTTAATGTCCTCGTTTGTGGATTGTTCTGGTCCTCGTTTATGGATTAACTAGAGGTGAAGACAGAGATTCCCTCTCAATCCCACCTTCAAATGCAAATATTGTAGCTTCTTCAAAAATTTGCGGATGATGTGGTACTTAATATGGCTGCTCATTGCATAAGTGATTAATAGTGTTTAGTATTGAGTTAAATCTGATGTTTGGTCAATGATTTTGAAACTAAATAATTTGAAAGAACAATGAGAACAGGTTTTCTCTTACAAGTTTCCCCAATGACAAGATTTCTTCAGTCAGATCTGTTAATTATAAAATAATTTTTTAAGCCATTTTTCAAACTGCGTTCTAGCGGTCTAGTATTTACAGCTTTTCTATCTTTTTTACGATATCTGTTTTGTTTGTCAGGATTATTGTATTTTTTAAAATTTCTCTTTTCCAATAAATATTGACTACATCGTGGACTGAAGAAGTTATAATATGGAATGTTTTCCTCTTGTATTAGTCTCAAATAGTTTTTGAAAACTTAGTGAAAAAATTGGAAATGTCGAAGATACTTAACTTTCGTAAGCACACTGCATGATCCACAGATATATTCGGTGGTGCGATGCATAATGTTCCGAATTTGTTATTTATTGTTTTGATTAGTGATTCCGGGCGCGTCAACTACTAAGGACATTAGTCCCGTACATGTAGTGCATGATTTAACTCGAGAGGTGGCGGTGATCTTTCCTTGCTGGATGGCGAGATCCGACACCGATCTACCGTCGGCTTTCACGGTTTTCCCCTATCAGATATCTCTCACTAGCTGGACACCGCCTCCGCCGGACACACGCTCTAAGCTCGCGACTGGTCTCCCGGTATGTGTGGTATGCAGTACATATATGTGTATGTACGTAAGGGGGCGAGAATAAGACGAGGAAGATGAGGAAGGAAGAATCGCGCGTGGTTCGTGGCCCGTTACCAGAGCATCCGGCCACTAGAATTTCAAGATTCCACACAGCGGCTGAATCCGATCCAGCTGTCTACTTAGTCGCAAATCCTGCTACGGTCGCGATTCAAACTCTAGGACCTCCCGACCAGAGGCTCTGCAATGTCATCAGTTGTGGACCTGAGTTACCTTTGCTCGTATTTGAGATCATTTATTATTTTATTATTATTATGCTTATTATTCAATTATAAATATCTTACTGTTGAAAATGTTGGGCGTACCTCCTGTCTCTAGCCTTGACGAGAGTTAGGCGCGAAAAAGGGCACGTGGAGGCGTTGCCGTGGCGGCGCCAGCCTCTTTCAAGGGCCCGTCTGCCTTCGTCGCACCCAGCCCCGCCTTGCCCCCGGGCTCCGCCCCCCGCTTGGCGCTGGCGGTGGCGCCTCGCTGCTGCACACGCCGGAGGCGGCGGCACGGCGCCGCGAGAAGTCTTGTGCGGCGGGATAATTGAAATAACTCGCCTCGCCCATGAAATTCAAATTGGACTTGCCGAGTTGAACTCCCACGCGACCCAGCGCTGTCGGAAACTCTCCCCTCTCCCTCCCTCCCTCCTGGCCCCTGCCGCCCTCAGCCCGCCACCGCTGCCGCTACCCCCTCGCCCACCCCGAGCCGTCTCACTGACGGCGGCTGTTCCGTGTCGGAATCACCGTCCGCCCCCGCAGCGGCCCTGCAGCTCCAGGCGCCGTTCCGCGTTGGCTCTACACCCGCAACGCCCGCTGGTGCTGTCACGGCCATCGCTACTTCCGCCTTCCCGCTGCTAAGGCACTTCCAGCACAACACGTCCGTTTCCTCTTCCTCTTCGCGCCTCCACTTCTACTTCCATCATCACCGTCGTCACTGCCGCGAAGAAACGGAAGTTCCAGAAATATAAGCAATGAAACTTCTGCGACAAAGGCGCCAGTAAGAAATTCATAATTGTAAATAATCCAATACGGAGGGGAACCTCATTCATGAGACAATCTGTTCATGATACGGACGAGTGTATTTGAGGCGTTGCGCAGGGACAGGCGGAGGGGAAGCGAGAGGAGAAACTCGCCAAGTTCCCAACGGCTTCCTCGCTTATTCCGACGTCGTAGAGCCTCGCGGTCCCTAAGGAAGAGAAGGGGGCGTTAAACACTCCATCTTTATCACCGGGAGCGATCCGAGAGAAAGACGGCGGCGTAAAACATGACGTACATTTGCAGGGGTCGTCGTTATCTGGCAGTGCGGAGGGAAGAACAGGACGTCGCAATGTGAAGAGATAAACGAAAGCAACGAGATTTCTTTTCGTTTACCGGAGTCTCTCGTCAAACTGGCGGAGTATAGCGAAAATACAGCCACTTTTGTTTCTGTCGGGCCGTACCTTTCCCTGTGGAGCCTGGGTCCGGGGGGGGGGGGGGTTAGAACGGATTCAACCATATTTTCGCTGGATGCAGTGCCGTGTATCTCTCTGGTTGAGGAGGGCGCGAGTGCTTGCCAAGTGCATGTGTACGTGTGCGGGTGTGAATTGTGCTTGTGCGGCAGCCTTTTTATGGTTGAAGTATAATAGAGCCCCATAATGCCTCTGTATTTTTGTCCGGGGCCGCTGTAACCGCGCCTCGTCCGGCGTATTTCACCCGGCGGCGGCCGACTCTCTTCTTTTGTTTCTGGGCAACGGCGGCGGCGGCGGCTCGCCTCGTGCAGAAGCCCGGGTTCGACTCTGAGTAGTGCTCTCTTTGAACTGCGCCGCTCGCGTGTTCAAACACAAAAGCATACGAATCTGTTACTCTCTGCTGAGTGTCTGAAAACTGAATTTGATTTTTTAGGCTTCAAATTCATTTATCATTGTTTTATTTTCAAAGTGAAACGAGAAGGAAACAACATATAATGAATTTAATTCCTGATAACTACCAAACTTAAAGTTTGTCACCTGAATTTCTAATTGAGTAGATGTACATTAATTTGAATCGAACATTCAAATAATTCGATTCACTAGTCCAGTTACTCATATATCAGATAATATGTTGGTTGCTGCACGTAACAAAAGCTAAAATAGTCTAACTATTCATTGTACAGATTACTATGTAATGTTACAAAAAACTGCTTTGACCTCTCTGTGTAAACGTTACTAAGTCATTTAAAAAACACAATATTTGTTAAAAAAAACTAGGAGCACAGAAAGAAAATGTTTAACTTGAAAAATTCTGAAATTAGTATTGTTGACAATTCAAATTAGATTGTAAGGCTTATCGAGTCATTTTTGGATTTGATCAGACGGTTGTTGTGATAAGAACAGAGATGGTTGTCTATAATAGAACATGACGATACGTGAAAAATTTCGTAAAATAATTGTTTCTAATCTATAAATATAAAAATGGATGTTGGTAAGAGCAGTCAATTCCGACACTGTGTGACCGATCTCAATGAATGCTAGCACATTTTCGTGTTTTCTCTTCCAGAAGGCTTATGCGCTGTTAAATTTGCTGTAACTCTACTAGATGACGCTGTAGAACAAAACTAGATATTCATGTCAAATTAACCAGCAACACTGGGCAATATTTTTGAAGCTATATCGGTAAATAACTCATAATCGAAGCATTCTATGGCATTAAAAACACACCTTTGAAGCTATCTCACATCGTTATCTACAGGATGAGATCTTCTTGAACATTCTATTACATTTTTGGTCTGGCGCTTCTCGATAAAACACCACGAGAGAGAGAGAGAGAGAAACGGTGAGAGAGAGAGAAACGGTGAGAGAGAGAAACGGTGAGAGAGAGAGAAACGGTGAGAGAGAGAGAGAAACGGTTAGAGAGAGAAACGGTTAGAGAGAGAAACGGTGAGAGAGAGAGAAACGGCGAAAGAGAGAGAAACGGTGAGAGAGAGAAACGGTGAGGGTGAGAGAAACGGCGAGAGAGAGAGAGAAATGGTGAGAGAGTGAGAGAAACGGTGAGAGAGAGTGAGAGAAACGGTGAGAGAGAGTGAGAGAAGCGGTGAGAGAGAGTGAGAGAAGCGGTGAGAGAGAGTGAGAGAAGCGGTGAGAGAGAGTGAGAGAAGCGGTGAGAGAGAGTGAGAGAAGCGGTGAGAGAGAGTGAGAGAAGCGGTGAGAGAGAGTGAGAGAAGCGGTGAGAGAGAGAGTGAGAGAAGCGGTGAGAGAGAGAGTGAGAGAAGCGGTGAGAGAGAGTGAGAGAAGCGGTGAGAGAGAGAGTGAGAGAAGCGGTGAGAGAGAGAGTGAGAGAAGCGGTGAGAGAGAGAGTGAGAGAAGCGGTGAGAGAGAGAGTGAGAGAAGCGGTGAGAGAGAGAGTGAGAGAGAGTGAGAGAAGCGGTGAGAGAGTGAGAGAAGCGGTGAGAGAGAGAGTGAGAGAAGCGGTGAGAGAGAGAGTGAGAGAAGCGGTGAGAGAGAGAGTGAGAGAAGCGGTGAGAGAGAGTGAGAGAAGCGGTGAGAGAGAGTGAGAGAAGCGGTGAGAGAGAGAGAGTGAGAGAAGCGGTGAGAGAGAGAGAGTGAGAGAAGCGGTGAGAGAGAGAGAGTGAGAGAAGCGGTGAGAGAGAGAGTGAGAGAAGCGGTGAGAGAGAGAGTGAGAGAAGCGGTGAGAGAGAGAGTGAGAGAAGCGGTGAGAGAGAGAGTGAGAGAAGCGGTGAGAGAGAGAGTGAGAGAAGCGGTGAGAGAGAGAGTGAGAGAAGCGGTGAGAGAGAGAGTGAGAGAAGCGGTGAGAGAGAGAGTGAGAGAAGCGGTGAGAGAGAGAGTGAGAGAAGCGGTGAGAGAGAGAGTGAGAGAAGCGGTGAGAGAGAGAGTGAGAGAAGCGGTGAGAGAGAGAAAAGGTGTGTGTGTGCGAGAGAGAGAGAGCGAAACGGTGAGAGAGAGCGAAACGGTGAGAGAGAGAGAGCGAAACGGTGAGAGAGAGAGAGCGAAACGGTGAGAGAGAGAGCGAAACGGTGAGAGAGAGAGCGAAACGGTGAGAGAGAGAGCGAAACGGTGAGAGAGAGAGCGAAACGGTGAGAGAGAGAGAGCGAAACGGTGAGAGAGAGAGAGCGAAACGGTGAGAGAGAGAGAGCGAAACGGTGAGAGAGAGAGAGAAACGGTGAGAGTGGCAGACGGTAGGAGGGAGAGTGAGACATACGGTGAGAGAGTCGGGACGAGAAAGGGAAAGGAAGAGAGAAGGAGAAAGAGGGAGGTGAAGGGCAGAACAACGTCTGCCGGGTTCCACTAGAGTGATTATATTGTATAAATAAGATGGCTTGATAATGAGTATCAACGCGTATTTGACTTTTGTGATGTATTAAGCAGACTGTACTAGACTTTCACTACTTCGTGTCGGTGTAGCTTCTCCAGCAAGATAAATTATTTTTCTTTATACAGTTATGCTTCTTAATTCAACTAATAATCTAGTTTTAGTGAATATACACTATCCAAAATCATCATTTGTAGATTCAACGGCGTTAACGAATTTTTTAAATGTTGTCACCACCTATCACGAAATGAAATCTGTGATCAGTGTTTCATATACTCTTTGAGGCTCGTCTTTTTATCGCAACAGCACTTTGCGAAACAAGCGAGCACCATTACCGGAGAGCTCGCGCTCGTCACTTGACGGTTCGCCCCGAGTGCCCGAACCAGAGCGACGCGCCACGGGATCCGCGGAACACTAGGAAAAGCACTCCAATGAGATAATTGCTTTGGCGGAGATTTTCCCCCCCGGTACCTGTGTGGCTGTCCAATAGCAACCATCAATCGAAACGTTTGTTTATTGAGATTCAAAGACCTAAAGTTAGAAATGCCTTTCATGTCGGGTTGCCTTTGCAAATTTATGTAATTAATTTATTTTGAAACTTTCCGTGAAATGCGTCGCTTCCCGGTTTTTCATTTTGAGTAACAGTGTACTAAAGTGAGTGGCAATTACTGGTTTTCAAACGGTCACTACAAAGTCCATTTCGACAGTCAGAACTGCGAGTCGTGGAACTTTGTGTCAGTAGTAGGAAATGAGAGATGTTTAAAATTTGTTTCGTGTAGCTCAATTCTTATTCACTTTGTGATTCTGTACAGAAAAAAAAACATATGTAAAATAACGCTATCAACGGGTATACTCTGAGAGTTAACATTTTCTCGTGCATGATATAAACTTGCCATCTTTAGGAGATGATTTAACTTTTGAGGTATAAAAATATTTTTCAAAATAATAAATTATTTTGTGCCGATAAATATGGAATTATTGCAATCATTTTTGTTTTGAATGTTATGATAGTCTCACTGAATATAGGCTTTTAAAGTCACTTTGCTTTCCGACCTCCCTTTGTAAGCTCTTGTTAAGGTATCACTCGCGTTCTCAGCTCGCCATCTCGCCGCCTGCGCCGACTCACAGTGTTCAAATTGCAAAAACGGGGTGAAAACCTCAAATCCGATAATAAACGTGTTTTGAGACTGCAAAATATTGCGTAGGTGAATTGAAAGAGCATTTGTAGAAACTGCGACGAGAAGGTTTATGCATCGCCTTCTGGGTTCTCATCAGACGAGAGAGTTTTCGTGAAAAAGCGACATTTAATTGACAAAGATTATTGCTTTGCCGTAAGAATCAATGCGCATTGAAGAGATGGTCATGGTTACCTCTACTGGACGAAAATAAACGTTTCTCTTACGAAATTCAAACCATTCGTGCTTTCTGTTTTTTTTGCTCGTCTCAGACCGCTGGTTCAAAGAAACTACACAATAATTGCTTGCTACCGACGTACCACAAACTTTCAATGCGCCCTATATGTGTATTGCTTAGCTCCTCGGTCGCAGCTCCTCTGATTTTCTAACAATGTGGGGTCGTCGCGTCTGACGTGGAAAAAATTGGATTCCGGGAAAACTAACAATGGGCAAATCTTTCGTCGAGGTCGCCCAGGATGCCCAGGTGCAATCTATTGGTGACAACAGTGTAAAGGCGATTTCAGAGAGCTTTGTACAAAAATGAGTATTTGGTCGGTTGAGAAAGAATTCGCGCGGTTTTTGAGCACGAGGAATTCGAGCAAATCTTGAAAGCAGGAAGTTTGAAATGTATGATCTTTTCTTCAAATGCCTTCAAATAGCAGCGAAAGAGAGTGAAGCGTGCCGCTAAATTTGGATTAATTTGTCGGCCAATGTACCAACAACCTGTATTAATAAAATTAAAATAACGTTTCAGATTCCAAAATAATTGCCTATTTGTAAGCTCATCTGGTTGTTTACATGATATAAAAACCATACATTTGTAAATAATTTGTTTGTTTTTCCAAGAACGTTTGAACAAATTTCGATGAAATTTTCACTGAAGGTGGAATATTTCCTTGGGCATAATTTAGAGTACTTTTTTCAATGCCCAATTTCCTATATAAGTACAAATTTAAAAAAATAAATATTTGAGCCAAGGTGGCTAAGAGCGAGTACCGATTCAGCGCGTCGGTCCGAAGGATCGCGCGTTCGAGTTCCTCCTTGGGTATGGTTGTTTGCCCCTTGTCTCTCATGGGTGTGTTGTCGCGGAGGGTCTCGCGTTCTTTTGACCACAGATCAGAGCCATCAAGTGTTCAGTGTGTCAGCTGGATAAAAGCCCCCAAAAATTAATATTTGATATCTAATTCCTTCTAAGCAGTTAAACCACAGCTATCCAGTAATTAAACAATAAGTAAAATAAGTTGAAATCTTAAAACATATTTTATTCCGGAAACCCAAATGAGACTGTAATACTAAGATCGATGCCCAAAATGTCCCCTCCCTAGACTTCAGTTGCCGGCTGTCGCCTCCGCCTGCGCTCCCACGGCAGCCGCTTCACTGCACACGCTCCGCCGCGCACACAGAAGGAATGCGACATCCATTGATTGATTACTATTTACGGGCGCGCCAGCGGCTAAGGTCATTAGTCTGCCAAGTGTAGTGCTTGTTCTTTCTCCGCGGAAGTGGCGGTAATCTTCCCCACTGGATGGTGAGATCCGGTGCCGCCCTACACGTCGGTTAGCGAAGTTTTCCTCAACCAGGTATCCCCAAGGGACACACTCTAAGCTCCTGGCTGGTTTCCAGTGGTAGTGAGTGGTAGTGTAGTGCATGTAAGTTTATGTGTAAGTAAAGGTCACTCCTAGTTTACCCGCACACTTACACAATAGTGTAGACGCGTGGTCTGTGTTCTAGAATATTGCTCCGGCATTCGACTGATGTAGATCGAAAAAAAAACAAAAAATAGCAAGCAGCTGGCCGCTAGAATTCTCCTCCAGTGAGCGGCTGAATTCGACCTACACTATGTGATCAAAAGTATCCAGACACGTGGCTGAAAATGACTTACTAGTTCGTTCCGCCCTCCATCGGTAATACTGCAACTCAATAGGGTGTTGGCCGACCCTTAGCCTTGATGACAGCTTCCACTCTCACATACATACTTTCAATCAGGTGCTGGAAGGTTTCTTGGGGAATAATAGCCCATTTTTCACGGAGTGTTGCACTGAGAAGAGGTATCGATGTAGGTCGGTGAGGCCTAGCACAAAGTCGGTATTTCAAAACATCCCAAAGGTGTTCGATAGAATTCAAGTCAGGACTCTGTGCAGGCCAATCCATTACAGGTTTGTTATTGTCGTGTAACCACTCCGCCACAGGCCTTGCAATATGAACAGCTGCTCGATGGTGTTGAAAGATGCTATCACAATCCCCAAATTGCTCTTCAACCGTGCCTGTGCCAAGATAGTGACACACAAAACAAGAAGGGGTGCAAGCCCCGTCCTTGAAAAACACGACCATGCCATAACACAATTTTCGACGTGTCCGGATACTTTTGATCACTTAGTGTAGGTATTTAGCTGGTGTAGAAAATTCTACCACTGTCGGGACCAGAATGCTAGGACTTCCCAATGCAGTGACATCAATTGATGCATTCAGTCACGTATGCGAAAATTATCGATGTTTTAAATATCGGTGTATTCAATTCGAAGATATTTGAATAGATGTTTTTAGGATTTTAATGTTTCATTCGTGGTTGAAAAATTCCCATAATCACAATTTTGTAAAAGTTAAAATACGAAATATTAACTTACTGAATCTCGGTTTGTGTTCGAAGCATATTAAAGCGGTTTGCACTACCATCATCGAGCTGAATATCCATCGCCCGAGATAATTCTGAAACCTTTGTATTTCCTTCATCCGTCTTCATATTTTGCACATGAAGAGGCGCGTTTAACTTTGTTTTCAGTTGAATTTCAACTATCATTTAATACACACAGCCAGTCTCAAATTAAGTTTTGTTGTGCACGAAGTTAATGTTAGGGAGTACTAAACCAGTTTTAAACAGCGACTTTTAAACTCATCGTTGGATTTTGGACATTAACATCAGTGTTTTATTTTTGAGCATCTGTGTTTCGATCACTGCATTACTAGCACAGAGCGCGATGGGCGCGACCCTTCGAGGCGACAACAAGCCTCATGGCCCTCGGCGAACAGAGTGCGATTCCAACTGCCCTCGTGCGACAATGAGTGCTGGGCCTGCGGAAGAGGTAGAAAAAATAAAATGTAAATGGGAGGAAATAGAAGATTAATGAGATGACCCAAACTACTCGAATAGGAAAATGAACCCCTACCCAAACGGAGGCAAGGGGGAAGAACACCGAAACAAACGCAGAAACAACCGAAGCGCCTCACAGGAGCGCCAGCCCGCGAAGTGGAATAAGATCACCTCGCTCTCCCTTGCGTGAGAGCTAGAGAAGCACAATCCATTTTAGTTGGGAGAAGGGGAATAGAAAACAGGACGACTAAGACCAGAAGGAAGAGGAAAATTGGTTAAAATAAGAGATAAAAGAGAAATAAAGTAAGAGAAATGAAAGAAAGCTATCGAATAGAATGAGAGAAAAACGCAATGAAATTGAAGAGTCAAATGAAAATAGCAGCAACAGTAGAAAAATCACTGAAGAAACGTCACAAGACACTCCTAAAGAAATGGCAGAAATGGAGGAGCACCAGAGGAGGGAACAGGCGGTGTGACAGTCAATAGGAGGCTCAACACTCTGCGGAAGGACGCCTGGGTTTGCTCGTGGTCGCAAAAGAGGAGGGCGGACGGGAGGATGGGCGGACGGGAGGATGGGCGGACGGGAGGATGGGCGGACGGGAGGATGGGCGGACGGGAGGATGGGCGGACGGGAGGATGGGCGGACGGGAGGATGGGCGGACGGGAGGACGAGGGCGGGAAAAAGGGAGGATGGGATGCCTGGAGGTGTCATGAAAAACCCTGCGCTTCGCTGGCGGAGAGCGATCGGCACTTACTCGAGTGTTCTCGGGAATGTCGGCTCGCAGCGATCAGGAAAGAGGGCGAGCAATTAGGGTTGAATTAAAAAAAAAATGTGTCCGTGGAATGAAGTGAAACGAAAAATATATGAAGAGAAGAAAGAGGAAAGGAGAAAATTAGAATAAGAAAAAATGCACAATGCTGCCGACAAAGAAAACGATGGAAGAATCACCAATAGAAGAAGTAAAAAAAGAGCTACAATCGATACAAGAAACGACAACAATGCAGTCAAGAGCAGAAACATGATGAACTTTTGAATATATAAATATGGACATTCAATTCAAATAATTTGAAAATAATGAGATAGGGCAAAACGAAACCAATGTAATACGTTGAATCGGGATAGCTTTTAACGGTTCAAAATGCTTTCTATACTCATCCATACGCCAGTTCGTGTTATTTGTTTTATGAAAAACAGTTCATATTTCCTTTTATGCATATTGACAAATATCTTCAAAAACAGATAAATTCATTACATGCAAAGTATTGAAGCAGATGTTAACAACTTTTATTTTTGCACGAAAACTCGTAGAAACGATCTTGTAATGTTTTCATTTTTACTTAACGTGTAATTGGCACCTGTAATATAGCACAGAGTCATTGTAACACAGAACAAAAACATTCTATTCAGTTTAAATGCATAATGGCAGATAACACAGTACCCGAAGATGCGTTTTGGCAAGAAATAAGTGTGTGCATCAAAAGGATAAATGTAGAAGAAATGAAATGTGGAAGTAAAGAAAGAGAATGAATGGAATAAATTTTATCAGATCTTCGAAATAATTATATCTACCTTATGTAATGTGGTCCAGGTGTTCTCTATAATTCATAATTTAAGTGTCAGCTGAAAACAAACTTTGACGCATTTAATTATTATTCTCTATTCAACGAATAAAGAAATATTAACTTTTTCTATTCAAAACAGACTCTTCAGCCATACACGGTAAATATATAGACTATACAGTGTTAAGTTTTAGTAAATAAAGATTAATTGAAGTTTCTAATGTTACTTTTGTATTTTGTAATGTGGCAGTGCATACGTGTTATTGCATACGTTATGAGGCAGTCATCAATTTTCTTCAAAACTCTGTCAAACTTGAACTAGGGCACAAAGACCTTTAACATTCGACAACTGAACTGACATAAAATGATTTAACGTGCGAATAAAATGTTTATTCAAGGAAAAGATGTGTTTTCAAAATAAATGAATGACAAGATTGATTGAATTAATGAATAAATATGAATGAGTGAATGGGATGCATTCTATGGAATGTGTGCATGGAATTAAAAAAGTCTTGAAATGAATGAGTGAATATGTGTTGTTAATAGTAAATGCTCACAAGTGGAAATGAAAATATCGATATTAAATGAAATGAGTGAATGAATACTGGAAGAAATGAACAAATGGGTAAAATAAGTAAATGCATTCCACAATTATATTTATGAATATTTTTTTGAATGAAATTGTACGAGTATCGAATAAACTCGTTTAATGAACTCATGAGTTCATGGAATGAGAATGCATTAAAAAATGTACGCGATGTTAGGAAGGCAATTACCGGGAGAGATGTCTCAGGACATCAACTGATGCCGCAGCAGTGCCTCTGTCCGGGAGGTTCTAGATTCGAGTTCCCACGGAGGCAGGGTTCTCGACACTGACTGCATAGCTAAGACCTGACAAATGGGCCACGGACCGCACGCGATCTTTCCTTCTCCTTCCTTGTTCTATCCTCCCTACACACATGCACAATACTAACACGCATGCTGAGAGACCGGTCGGGAGGATAGAGCTTGTCCCGGCCAGGGCGGTACCCCGCTGGTGAGATATAACTGCTTCAGGGAAACCTCGTTAACGGACGATAGTTCGGCGCTGGATCTAGCCATCCATTGGCGGAAGATCAACGCCACCTCCCAAGGAGAAAATACCTACTATACTTACGGTACTAATGAAGTAAGCAGTGGACGCGCCTGGAATCACTAATTAAATAATGAACGCAATGTATTGAATCGCGAAACAGACGCCTGGAACGAAGAATGAATGAGTGACTGAGTGATGAATGATGAGTGAGTGAGTGACTGACTGAGTGAGTGACTGAGTGAGTGAATGAGTGAGTGAATGAGTGAGTGAATGAGTGAGTGAATGAATGAGTGAATGAGTGAGTGAGTGAGTGAATGAGTGAGTGAGTGAGTGAATGAGTGAGTGAGTGAGTGAATGAGTGAGTGAGTGAATGAGTGAGTGAGTGAATGAGTGAGTGAGTGAGTGAGTGAGTGAGTGAGTGAATGAAGGAAGGAATAAATGAGTGAAAGCGAGCGCAGCTACTCACGGTGCATCTCGAGCGTGACGCGCGCGGTGGCGGGCGGCGTGAGCGCGCTGTTGGCGGCCTGGCAGGTGTAGACGGCGTGCAGGTGGGCGCGCGCCAGCGCCGGCGCCGTCAGCAGGCTCTGGCGCACGGTGGGGTGCGCGCTGCGCGCTTCGTGCGCGCTCAGCTGCCGCCCGTCGCGCCACCAGCTCACCGTCGGCGGCGGCCGCCCTGCGCGCACACAAACACAGCGTTATTGCTTACGGGAGTGCTAAACAACCGCATCACCTGAACAAAATGTATTGGCGTTCTGTATTTTCCTAATCCAATTTGCTCTCATAAATTTTAAACCAATGTTAGTAGAATTGGTAACCATATATTTTATATATGATGTTTCTGATTCCATTACCTTCATAACTTGCTGGATTTTTGCAATCAAGTGGTGTATTTTCAGGATTATATTGGAGATTACAACTGTGAGAAAAGTGACGCTGTTTTTTTAGCACTACGGTATTTAGTATAAGGACTTGGTAGGACAGCACTTGGACAGCATGCTAGCTCTCTGTGAGACGTCCCGAGCCGGTTCGATTCCCGGACAGGGCATGAATGAGACTGTGGCTGTCTAATGCAAATCGTCTTAATTTACAGGATTCAGGCTTGTTGGGAACCCCGCTGGCTGGCAAAAGTCGTATTAATCTGACCCTAAAATGCCAAATACATTACATACACATTACATTACATGGTACTATGTGTACAGGCTAAAAAAACTAGTTTGTGAATTTTATTTCATTGAAAATTTATACATAGGACCATGTATTACTTTTCTTTAATATTCTTAAAGACCTATTTCAATTCTACTAATAGAAAGCCTAAAATTGAGAATGTGTGAAAAAATGTATCCGTTAGGCAGCAGGTCTGTTAGGTAGCTGGTCCGTTAAGCAGCGGGTCCATTAGGCAGCCGATCCGTTAAGTAGCAGCGTCCGATAGGTAGCAGTTGCACCAGTCCGATAGGTAAAGTTGCACCAGGCTAAAGAGATTTGGAAACTACTATGAGAATGTTTGTTACGTCTATTACGAGAACTGTCTTTCTGTAGCACAACTATTATTTTAATGCGTTGCGAAGGTAGAGATTAGCTGTGAGGCTAGTGCTGTAGGGGTCAAATGAGTGGCGCAGTAGTTTTAAAAACTTGAGATTGAATGTCAGCGCGGAGAAGGTTTGCTGCTTGAAAACAATTTTGAGAGTTCATGTAGTATTATAATATTGCATAACGGTTACAAATACGCGAGAAAATATGTTATGTTGTAGGACCATCAGGTATTTGATAAAAAAAACTTTAAAGCAGATCATAACCTTCTGCAGTAACAAATACCAGAGATATTAGGTAGTATTACACCTCTCAGTTTAGTTTTGACTTCTTCAGTGTAGGTCTATCCTCTGTAATCGCTCATTCATTACTCGATTACGATATTTTGTAAAACAGACGTATGTAGCATAAATCCAATACGAGTAGTTTCATAATTTGGAGAACCATTCGAATCTAGAGAGCACAAAAATGGTTTTATCCCGTAGATTACCAGCAGCTCTGAGTGCATCCAGATGAAATACATTATCTACGAGTATTAGATCACTGTTTCGGTAGGCTTGACGTAATACATCATCGGATCTGATTTGGAGCGTATGTGACATGTGCGGTCGGGCACGAAGTGAAATTCGCAAGCCCACTAATAGACGTTGGAGAGGGTAAGCTGCCACAACGCTCAATACTCAATTTAGCTCTGATAGACGCAGACCTACAATGTCATTAACAGTGAGTGATTATGGGCAGATAACGACAGTGTTTGGGGAAAATATGTGAGGTTAGTGGTCATTACATAAAATGAGTGTTTTTGTATTTCCACAGTGTGTAAATATTGTTCGTATTTTAAACTTTTAATTGGACTAAATTACCATGTTCTCTGTTGAATGCCGTTATGATAAATATGATCATGTTGTGTTTGTATAAAATAATTTTCATGTCAAATTTGAATGTGATTGTACTAGAGCTAGTGTTATTTTATGTCTTGTTATTTTTACTTGAGCTATTGCGGTAAAGAAACGATTATTACTTTTATTCCAGTGTCAACAAAATGAAAGACTGAATTCCTCTATTGCGCCAATTAGGAAGTGTGAGTCAACAATTGTCAAATTTTAAAAATTAACTATTATTTCAGCATACGTAACGAATCTTTTATTAACCTGGAAACAATTATTGATAGGTTCTAAATCAAAAATAAACTTGATTTAGTATACGTATGTCTATTTACAAACTTTTATGTAGCTATAATTAATAATATTCATTTAATATAAATTTAATAATATACAGCATTTTCATTTCTCAGATACCACAACTAATACGCAGGTTACCTCCAATTTTCTGATGTCCACTATCTATCATTTCAGTTACTGATATTATATTACGGTCTTTTATCAGTATGTTGATGCATTCAATAGAACTAAATTGAAATGTAGATTGGTGAGTATTAAATATGACAAACAAGTGACAACTATTTATACAATAAATATAGTTTTCTGGCATTCGTGCAGGTTTCCGCTCGGCTCCTATGCTATTAAATAAAAGCGTTAAAATTTAACAGGGTGCAGAACAGTTGTGTTGAATTATTCGAGGACGCTTATCGCGGCGAAAGTAGTAAGCAGTAAAATGTCGCCCATATTTTTCCCCACTCGCTTAAATATCGCCATTAAGCAATTAAGGTGCTGGCGAAAGTGCTCGGCCTGACGCTGCATAAATTACTCCTCCAATGGAGTGTGCACAATTACGTTGTAATGAATATTGCATGGGCACAACCGCGGCGTGTTCTAGCAGCCTTCAGTTCTCATCTCTCACTCACTCCTCCAGCCCCTGGCCTCCCCAAGAAATTAGCGTGTATTCTTCCGCAATAAGTTACGTACTTATGTACAATTCGTCGTCTTCTTCTTCTTCTTCTTCCTCTTCACTTTCTTATTTTTATTTATTTTTTCTTATTTTTATTCGTCTTTTTCTTACTGGTCTTCTTCTGATTCTTCTTCTTTTTCTTTGCGTTTTTCTGGTTCTTTTTCTTTGTAGTCTTTTTTGTATCTCGCTACAGAGTAGAAATAAAGTTAAGAAATACTGCGCGAAAAACGGTGAATTTTCTGCAGAAAAATTTATTACATGGCCCTGGTAACGAAAAAGTAAATAAATCCAGTTGCTTAATTTAGAAAACAAAATCCTCTAACACGTGGTGTAGCCAGAATCCATGTTTTGTTTTGTGGGTCCTTGATACCAACAAATAGAATGACGACAAAATGTCTGTCCGTCCGTCTGTCAACAACACTCGTTCGGTCGATTTTCTCCAAAACTGATATTCGTCAATCGATTCTGCTTCAGTTCCTTGAATTTGAAACCGATATTTTAATTCTGAACGGTACTTTATTTGAAACTTTTGAAACACTTTTTTTTCAAAAAACAATTGCCAAAGACCAATTTTCAAAATAAAGGCTCCATTTGACTAATTGATATTATTAGTGCAAAGAACGTTTAAGAGAATGGTGCAGGTCTCATGTTAGTTGAAAACCCTGAGATTTCTAAATTGCAACTTTTTTTCGGCGTCTTTCTAGATATAGAATTATGATGATAGAGATTTTTTCTTTAATGTAATCTGTTCTTTGAAGATAAATTTTGAAATAAGGTTATGTACAATTTTTCGAAAGTTTGAATACTTTTCGCGTAATTGTGCGTGAAAATATAGCCGAGAAAGTAGTGATGTTTTATCACTATTAGTTATTCTTGGCCGTTTTCTTATTATTTTCATCTTCTCTCAACGTAATGTGTCCACTGTAACATCATCCCATCCATAATTATTCAACTCTCAATGTAATGTAATTCGATTTATTTATAATAAATAATTGTCTTTTTTCATCAAAATTTTTCTCAATATAATCGGAGGTCAGTGATAATGACCTTTTTTTTATTTGGAGTATAAGATTCTTAGTAGAAACGAATACTTTGCTATTGATGAATTATTTTCATAACTTTTTTGTAAATTTACATACACGTTATTTAAATGCAATAGTCCGTGAATTATTTAAGCCAATGTTGATACAGCGAAAAGAACGGCCATGGTTTAAACGTGCGGGCGTGAACGAATCTGTAAGTTCACTTTTACAGTTAATGTAATTTAAGTGAGCTAAATAACGTATACAACAAGTTGAAACCTTTTTATTGCTCATGTTCGTACACATCATAGAATATTATCAACTTAACTAAATAGTTTTAATTTCATAAGTTAAAGGCTGCTATTACACGCCGTATATTATTCGATCCATTATTTTTCCACTTTCGACGTTGCTTTAAAAGGAACATGAAAAATGACCGGAATGTCCATTTACGTCACATCACACCTCCATCACATTAAATCTATGTTACTAATTTCTAATCCGTGTAGAAATTGAAAGGAGTTTCCAGCCATTTAAGAGCTGCCTATAGTTTCGCTAAATACCCAGGAACTTGAGAAAAATCGAAATGAAACAAGAGGCGATTTTGGCGAAAAATGCAAATATGTGATGTTTTATTCCGCGTCTATCATACTGCGCCTAGCAATCACATTTCGCCCATCCTGTACGACACTGCTTATGATAATTGTCATGCGAATATCGTATACAAGAATTATCTTGTTCTAATCGTAATTATGTTTTAAATGAAATCGGCTTAAATCAAGAGTTAACTCCATCAATAATAAATATTATCAAGTGCACTAATTTCACAACCAATTTTTCCAAAAAGTAAATTACAATGAAAGTAATATTATTTCAAAAAATAAAAACTTATAAATTGTATACATTTAGTATTTTTAAAACATCGATTCCAAAGTAGTAGAGAATGTATAGCCTTCTACTCTCGTAGATTAGCTATTATTCACTTGACTTGAGAAATTTCGATATTCGCTCCTACGTCGCTCGTATCGTAAACATCAACTTGTGAATAATGGCTATCATTCTTCGCTCATTGAATAATATACTATTCTATTCACGTCTTGCGTTATGGAACCGTACCTTTTTCGATATTGTTGGTGTGCAAAGATCTGTATTTTTTCTGTTGTACTATACTAAGTTATTGCAGTATTTGTGAAGCCTTTTTTTGTTGACTTTTTGTGATGTTTTCTTGTTCTCGACAGTGCGCATGTTACTTTTTAGGAAACATTTTTATGTGGTTTTGTACAGCAGTATTTTTGCTTCTGCAGGACGCACTTTTTAAACAAATGGTCACTTAAGCAGATCTAAACGAAAAATCATCCAAATATTACAATACGTACAAACGTAAATTTTCTTGTATCAATCGCTTATTCGTTCAAACACAATGAAAAGAGCAATTTCTTTCGTAATAAAATGTTTGCACAAAGTTTTACCCAGCTATTTTATAGTTCATAATTTTTTTATCTCCAGTGTTAAACATACAGAATTTCTGGAAGCCAAAGTTTCGTAATCAACATACCATATTTCTCTCTCCCGCATTATTTATCAGGATCCAAGTTCCAGGAAGCTCAGAGGCAAGTAGGTGCCTGGAGATATTTTTTGTTTGCTCGGCGGCAGCAGCAGCGCCGTGGCACACTATCTCGCTTCTTCCTTCTCTGTCCTTCATCGTTGTATCTTAAATATGCTTCCCGTCGCATTAAGCCACCACCTTATTCTGCATAATCCTCGCCCTCGCCGCCGCGCCTCCACCCTGCTTCCATTTGCCCGGAGAAAAAGCCCGGCGCAGGAGGTGGCCGCTGTGCTCTGAAGCCCTCTCAGAGAACTGCCGCGCTCCCAAGGCTACTTATACGGGGCGGCGCCGAAGCGCGGTTGAAATCCAGAGATGCAATTCAGGGTAACCATGTACAGCTGATTGCAGCGGGTGGAATGAATTTGAGGACGAAGGGGAGTATCGATTAATTCTGATTTTCTTTCGGGGTGCAACAAGGAATGCAACAAAGCTCCAGAACAGAAAATGAATAAATATAGTTTTAAAATAAATACTTATTAACTGGGTGAATATGGTGCGCAAAAAGAGAATCTTTTAATTTTGTTTCGAATTACCACTTGCAAAAATATTTTATCTGAATTTGTACTTAAATGCGTTGTAATAGTGGACTATTTGGTGACACCCTGAAGATACTGAGCTTGCCTAAGTGCCCTACATAGCGAAGGTATTTATTATTTATAATAATCCTAACATACCTACCCCGCCTTGCCCCCTTCTGTGCCATGAAAATGCTGTGTTTCTTCTGAAACCATGCTGTGTTTCTTACGATCAATGGTGTACAACCATCGTCGCTACGGGCAGCTGTGAGCATGCATTGTTGCATACTTTCGGCATACGTCCAGTAACAATTTTGACCTTTAATTACTCTAAACCTAACATCGCTAAAGGAATGAATCAAAATGCGTTTAGTAGGAAATTGTATAGGCTTTTAGAAACTCTAAATTCACTTTGGTAAATTTACACACTGTGTTAGAAATATTTTAGAAAATAGAAAGTGTGCTCGCTTAAATTTAGCTGGAATTTGGAGGAAAGGGTAGTACTCGTAGGAGTAATTAGTAGGATATTTCATACACAGTAATATTCTCTTGTTTTGAAGGTCACGTGTATCATCATTTGGTTTGGAATCCAACTGTAGATTTGTATAAAAAATAGATCATTTTCTGTAGAATAATATAAATAATTGATTTGAAGAAAAATCAAATAAGCCTAATCTATGACCAACAAAACACTACCGTTCTGTGAAAACTGTAGCTAAATCGTTCCAGGAATTGTCCCGAACAAACAGGCACCGACCGACAAAATTTGTGAAAACAATTTAATCGGTTTTAATATCATGTAAATAACGATGTGAGATAAAAAAGCCAGTTATTTTGAAATCAAAGACAAACACTCTAATTTTATTTACAATGTTAATCAGAAGGTTCAACATTTCGAGAACGTTCTTTTAACTTGATTTCTGAGCAATCAACACTTGACTCTCAATATGAAATATGAATTAAAATTACTAAAGAAAAGGAGCAGAAGAAAAAAATCAAAAATATAGTCTTCCATATTCATTTGTAAATATTATAAACTGTAGTTTCTAAAGTATTGGAGAAAAACATTTCATCTAAATCTGCATAAATAAATACTACGATATATGCAAGCACATTTGAGGAAACAATTGATACAAATAATTTTAATGTAAATGTTAAATATGAAGACATTTACTCTTTCATTTTAATTATTAACTTCTGTAAATGTTTTATTGAACATCAGCAACATTATGGCGGCTAATACGAGAGGTTCAGCAGCTGTTAAACCAAAGCTATCGCTGATGTTCATATTAACAATTTGTTTGTATTATTTATTTATACGCAGGAGAAATACTTTTATTCATCTCCCATTGACATTACAATAAATTTTTGAAGTTCATATTTCTTTTTCGGAATTCCTACTTCTAACCAACGCAGATCCTTTACAAAACCTTCGTAAAACTCCTTTTCACAAGATCACCTCCAAACTCGCTTTACTTTCTCCGGAGCTTCTCCAGAACACGTCATCTTCCTCCAAGAAGTCGTTTCCGGGGAGAGAAGTCGGGCCGGGAGGGGGGAGGGGAGGGTCGATATGGCTGAGGGTAAAAAGCTGGGCGGTCTGCGAACTTGTGGCAGCAGGAACAAGCACCGCAGCGGTGTGAGGCAGGTGAAGGAAGAGATAGCGGCTCCAGCAGCAGCAGCAGCAGCAGCAGCAGCAGCGCTGGCGACAGCTGCGGCGGCAGTAGGCGCGGGGACAATGAAGGAGGCGGAAGAAGCGAGAGGAGAAATAGAGGGGAAGGCGCAGTTGCCACATGTACCCGAACCCTGGGATATGCATTAGAATTTCAGCTGAAACTTGTGTGAGAGGAAGACTTCTTCGGTTATATAAGTGTGTTATTTCATTTAGTTGTATTTTTTAGTTCTAAAATATTTGTGTGGTTTCTATTCCTTAAAAGGTTTTAGTGTTTAGTAGGGTGAATGAAGTCAGTTCATTTTCTTAGAAATATTGAAACTGATGAAGTACATGGAATATATTTTGCATTCTTTTCAAATCTTTTTTGTTTGAGAGAAATATATTAATTCATTAAAATTGATAATTTGCGCAATCATCATAAAAATTAGTTCTTTAATATTGGGTTGAAGTAAAAGATGTTCGATACTTGAGGGGTTGGCACTAAATGATTTTCAAAGATTGGAATCATATAATTTTAAAAAGTCGAAACTGTAGGAATTTGAAATATCGAAACCTTAGGATATGGAAAGGTCGAAATCGTAGGATTTTCGAAGATCGATCCTCTGAGTTAACCTGGGGGGCAGCATTACCGCTGCTGTGACTTGGACAGGAAGGTTCTCGGGTTTGAGTCCCGACCATGGCAAAATTTTCGACTCTAGATACTTAGCTAGGTCGAATTCAGCCGTTGTCTGGAGGAGAATTCTAGTGGCTGGCTGCTCTGATCGGTAATTTTTCGTGGTTTCTCCAATTAATACCAGGCAAATGTCAGAGTAGTTCCCTAACAAACGGACCATGGACCCCTTGCAATCTTTTCTTCCTCTTCCTTGATACTTTCTCTTCCTTTATACACACACACTTGCATTTACATGCAATATACTAGAGTAGCCAGTCGGGAGCAGTGCTCCGATGGGGATGTTGCTGGAGAGGGTAAACCCTCGCAGTGCGAGAGGCCGAGGAAAAACCTCCGAGGATAAACATGGTATATTCGAACTTGCTGTGGACTAATGACCACAGCAAGTGACGTGCCCGGGAACATTAATCAATTATCAAGAGTCGGACTGTAGGATTTTCAAAGGTTGAAACTATAGAATGTTCAAAGGTCAAAACCGTAGGATATTCTAAGGTCAAAAACGTAGGATATTCTAAGGTCAAAACCGTAGGATTTGCAAAGATTCAAACCGTAGGATTTGCAAAGATTCAAACCGTAGGATTTGCAAAGATTCAAACCGTAGGATTTGCAAAGATTCAAACCGTAGGATTTGCAAAGGTCGAAACCGTAGGATTTGCAAAGGTCGAAACCGTAGGATTTGCAAAGGTCGAAACCGTAGGATTTGCAAAGGTCGAAACCGTAGGATTTGCAAAGGTCGAAACCGTAGGATTTGCAAAGGTCGAAACCGTAGGATTTGCAAAGGTCGAAACCGTAGGATTTGCAAAAGTCGAAACAGTAGGATTTGCAAGATCTGTAAGATTTTCAAAGGTCGAAACCGTAGAATTTTCAAATGTTCCAGGTGTGAAATATTTGGCACCAACGGGAGCGAGCCATGTAAAGGAGGGAGGGGGAGAGGCGAGGCGAGGGAAGAGATTGGCGCCGCCCTGATGAACGCCCGCGGGCAGCCGGCCTCCATCAAGGGGCCCGTGACGGCGCTGGTCGCGCCAGCTGCGTCGGCTCTTGGCCGAGCGGACAAACAAGAAACTGAATCACTTTGCGCCGCCGCGCCGGCAAATAACTAACGTTTCTTCTCCCCGCCCCACCCGCCCCGCGCCGTGCCGCCCCCGGACAACTTGCCGAAGGTCCAAGTTGGCTGCGGGCGGTGATGGAGGTGATAACGAGGAATGTATCGGGCCACCTAAAGCGCTCTACCGCTTTCCGGCGAGCAAGTTTTACGAGGCTGCGGCAGACGCAGGCACCTCCGCGCGCGGCTACCACTGCGACGCCCGGCCACCAGGACCCTGCTGCCCCCAGTAGAGTCTTTCCAGTCGCAGGACTTCTGACAGAGCAATATTGCAAAAATATGAACTAACAACACTCTACGAATAATAGTTTATTGTGTAATTGACTTACTGTGCCGCATCTTAAATATTACTTAAACATTTCTCGCGATTACTGTGCTGCGGGAGGTTAGTGAAAAGAAGCCAGGTAGGCGGAAAAATAAAATGTTAAAAAGAAAACTATGTATTCTTCTATAGTATCCGAATATCTTACGTCCGTGTGTAGGTTAATTTAGACTCCATCGTGTCTACCAGTCAAGACAAATTAGAGGCCACTTGACGCGACTTAGTCTCCTTGCGGGGAATTTATTATTTTTTTTGCTATTCAATCTTTCCTGGTATGCTGTCTGAGTTGACTAAGACACAATAGTGAGATTATAAACTTAAATTAAATTATAAATAAATAATAACATGAAGACTAATTAGAAAAAATAATATTCGAGGTCAACACCATCACTGTTACAATATTAAAAAAATGTTCAACATTTAAAACATTTATTGATATTGAATACCATGTGTAAACAAAATTTAATAAATGTTATTCAATATCAATTTATCAACAATAATAACTCAGTACAAAAATGCTTATGTTCTAACATTTTTCGATTATAATTTTTAATGTTTGTTTTGATATGTTTGATGTCGTTATAAAATACTTCTAAAACCGTGTGTACACTTGATGTTATTTTTGAATTAAGTATTTGTAAATATGTAATGTGAATATCTAGAAAAAATATATAGCAAAGGGAATTTTTTTAATTTTCTTGTTATACGAAATACTCCAATACCATTATCGAATGTCGGGTGTGAATAGCATTAAGTGATCTTGCCGTGAAATCAACATAAAATACAACGTCGCTTAAGATATACAATCTTCACCGGGAGCGTCCTAATCTTAAAATGTAATTTCAACAACGATCTATACAATATATTTTCTCTGCACGAACTACATACCACTGGCAGACTTGTCCAAATATTACTCTGACTTTTGAAACATTGTTGGGGTTTGTTTTGTAAAGCGCCAGGAATAACACAGTTGAAAATTCAATTTTTTTGTGCGGGTTGGGGATTATTGATTTTAAAAAGAGATGTTTAATCCTCAGATTAGCATGTAACATCTAAATGTAACGACAAAATATTGGGGGAGTAATCGTATTGCAATGAACGTGGATAACGTTTGCAATTTTTAATATTCTGGGGTAATCTGGATTATCCAGGATAATAGTGTGGAACGATGTATAAAATTTGATAAATAATCCTGATCATTCGGAATAACGGTTCTGTTTTACAGTCATAAATAACTATTACATATTAACTCATTTTACAAATACCTGGAGTTATTGAAAAAGCTCAGCACGATTTTTTGAACAATTTAAAACGGGATTTATAAATTTCTAATTTAAAACAACTCTTCACAAATCTTCTTATCATAACATTCTCGTTCATGTTTTGTGTATATCGATAAATGAACAATTACGTTTTAAATATAAGAGCAGATTTGAAATGGAAGGTTTAGAGCGTAATTAAAAATGGAGACTGTTATCATTATATTCATGATGGAGACTATAATTTTAAATTGTCAATAAATAGTATTAAGTGATGGAGGGTTTATGGTATCGGATGTGGTCAATGAATGTTAATTTGATATCAATCTTAAATATTTACTGTTTCGTATTCCTACTTTGCCTATTTTCTACTTACAAATTCACCGTTTAATCCACTGATGTATGTCGTCATTTCCACGCGGTGCTGGTTATGATGAAAATGGTAGGGGTTGTAGCATGACTGGGAACTCTAAGAAAAAACTAGACGTACTACAATAGCACATATTTCTCGCATGTTGTATTACTTATGCAGTTTTAAAAAATTCTGAGAGTTCAACGAAAATGAGATTTGAACCATTTTTAGTGTTGTTTGGCGTAAAATTAGTAATGAAAAAAATTGGATTTTTTAAAGAATTTTTTTTAATAATTCCATTGACTTAAAAGTAGAAATTACGTGAAAACTCGTTTTTTCAAAACGCTTCCACGATCTTTTTTAAAGATCTGATTTCAAAACATACTTCTTTTAAGGCAAACATATTTATCATCAATTCTCTTTATCTTCAGTTCGTCCTCGGGCCGGCCGGCCAGACATTTTGCATTCAACCTGTTTTTTGATGTTAAGGACCCACAAAACATGGATTCTGACTAGTACACAGGTAGTTAGAGGAAGTAATTAAATACAATTAAGAAGAAGAATTATCCGCTTTCCATTGTATTAGAAGCCAAGAATAGTAAATACATTTTATCTATCTAAAGTAATAAATTACTTCATTTAGTTAGTTCTTAATATTCAAAAGTGAAAAAAAAATCCACAAAACTTAAGTATGAACCTAACTTTAACCTCCTTTTTGACACAAAGTTCTGCAGTGAAATAAAGAAACCAAATGCAAATATGGATCTACCTGCAGTTAGACAGCTGTTGTAACAAATTTCGTGCAAAGATAAAACTTTGTTGAACTTTGTAGTTAGTGAAGCATTAAGAGATAATACCGACAGAATGTTACTATTCCAATCAACACAATTATAATGAAATTTGCCAAGAATTTAATTTTTACAATGTAAAACAGATTTCGGAGAGGGACCTTTTCTATAAGAAAATATTCCTGATTTTGATACTATCTCTTCCTTTCCTTGCGCGAGTAGATACTCGAATATATTGAAAACCAAAAACATGTGGTCGAATTGAAATCGTACATGAAGATTGAGAGAAGATGAGATTGCTCGTGAACAAATACGAAAAAAATCTCCACATATTGAGAGAAACCCATATATTGCCTGCAGCAGCTTCCTCCCTTTGCATCTTTTATTCAAAACCACTTTGCAGGAGAAGGATTTTCAACATATCCGAAACCCCAGAGTAAATATCCTAAGCCCTAGGGAGAGGCTTTGGTGTACTCTGGTTTGTAAAATAAACAAATTCCTTTCGAGACCAAACGCAAGGCTGTGGGACCATTCCTTATTCAAACGTACTTCAAATGACTGATAATCATAGTAGAAAAATATATATTTGTGTGTATGTATGTGAGTAAAAAGTGTTTTTATTACTTTGCCTGAGAGAGGTTTAAATTCTTATTGTATTATACCGTGATGAATAAGATAAAACTTATTTCTTAAACTGAGATAAATACACTACTGAATTTTTCGTGAATGAATAAGTTGAATTTCTATTGGTTGTTGAGTAATGGTCGTATGTGTTAATATGATTTCTGATTTTTAAGAAATTTTCATTACAGGTGTCAGATTATTTGATTTTTGAAGCTATAAGTATAGTAGAGATCATTATTAAAAATGAAAATGATAAAAACGTACTGTTGTTGCTCCACTTGTTCTCATTCCGAATATTCGTAACATATCGCTATATCCGAAACGTCGGCGTGGCTGGAATAACTTGGTAATCGAGAAATGTTCCGTGAGAAGATTGGAATCAGTTCATCACCCGTTCTAAGGATAGAGTGAAAGACACAGTGGGGATATACGGATTGCGTAACACGTGCTTCCCATTGATCCAAGTAGTTTGCAATTGATAAGAGGAAAACGCCGAAGCCACTGACCAAGGACGAAGTAGTCGGTCTCGCCCCAGCAGTAGAGCTAGAGTCAAAATTTCGCTCACCGTTGCGTCGGGTTTGGAACTTCACACCGCTCAGTCTACGAAGCGTCAATAACGGACAGCAGTTGCCACCACATACAGCAATGCACCGTGCCCTCCCCAACATTCACACCCGACATGTGAACCCTGCTCGCCAGAGTTCCAAAGCTAACGACAAGTTCACTCGTCTATGAGCCTTCTGCGCGGACGGCCCAGTGGAATAACATCCGCGGCTGGCGCCACCGAGGGCAGGCTCATCCTTTGCCCTGCGCCGCGCCGCCTGCCCTTCCGCCCTGAGGAAGGGCCGACGTTTGCGGCGAGGCAGGGCGCCGCCGCCGCCGCCGCCGGCCGCAACGCAGCCCCGGGCGAAGCATCAACCTTCCGGTCCGACGGCACGCTCAAAGGCCGGGGCGGGGGCGGAGGCGGCGCGGGCAGAGGCACGGGCGGCGCGGGCGGAGGCGCGGGCGGCGCGGGCGAGTGACGAGGGGAACGGGCTGCGAGGGGAGGCAGCGCAGACGGGCGGCGGGCGCACAGTGGGCCCAAAAAATTAAAAATAAAACAAACAAACAAGAAAACTAAAACTAATAAGCTTGTAGTAAAATACAAAATCTTGTGTTAATCTTAGGTTGCCGGCTTCATCCATAGGTTAAGTTATAAATAAGTTAGTAAGTAAGCACTGCACCCTTCTTTGCCGCATAAGCCGTAGAGCTGAGGCGTATGTACCCCAACAAGAAAATAAACTCCCGCCTCGCCAGGGCTACTGGCGAGGGGAAAGTTGAAAAAAAAGCCCCCCCAAAAAGGCGAATTCGAGTGAAGTGCGTTTACTGGGCTGCCCACAGCAAACTGTTCGACAAATGAAATCGTTAAGAAGCTAGTGGTGCTAAAACAGCACGTTCATTCGCGCCCGTATTTTCACGCAATAAGTACTGAGGTTTTCGAAAAATTGTGCACGACATTTTCAAAATCTTATTTTAAGGAACAAATTTCATTAAGAGAAAAAATCTCAATCTCTAATATTTTAGTTGAAGTAAGACTCCGAAAAAATATTGAACTTTTAAATTTTCGAAAAGCAGGGTTTTCAACGAACATGCACCATTCTCTTAAACGTCCTTCACACTATCCAACAAAAATATCAAATCAACGATGGACCTTTTTTTTTGAAAATTTGGAAAATGCAACAGCGGATTCATGTAAAGTACCCCCAAAATTAAAATATTGGTTTCAAATGCAAGTGGCCGCTACATCAGCCAGATCGATTGAGAAATTTCAATTTTGGAGAAAATCGGCTGAACGGTTTAGTGTGTTGTTCGGACGGGCGGATGGACGGATGAACGGATAGACGGACAGACGGACCGTCGTACGGACGTGTTGCCGTCCATCGAGATTTCGGTATCAAGGACCCACAAATCATGGATTCTGGCGAAACTACGTAGAGAATTTGTTTTCTCATAATTTAGCAACTGGATTTATTCTCGTTTTTGTTACTTAGTGATTGTACCAAGAGACTGCAATAAGTGTTCGTAGTGAGAAGTATTATGTACCGGAAATATTATGATAGGAATATCGTACAAAGTTTTGGGTTGCGATTTAAGTATGAATAGGGTGTTTCTAAAACTCGTGTAATATTACATTCAAGAATGAATATTCTAGAACCGAATTAAGGCACTTCTCGTGTGTTTTATTTTTTGAAATTCGTGCAATAAAACCATTCACTGCATTACCGGGGACGATGACCATGTGAGTTGACGTGTCCGGAAAAACGAATCAATGAAAACCAATTAAAATTCATTCATTTAGTTTAGTTACAAAACATCTGTTGTGTACGTCCCTGGTTCATCACTGTTTTGGATTCACCATCCAGATTTTTCAAGTAGTATTAAATTAATAAGCAGTGCAAAGACCTACATTTACCATTTGAAAGCGACCCTGACAAACAGAATTTGTTAAAGTTACGCCATGAAATATCGCACGTATGGCTGCTTCCGAAGAAAGAGGGTATAGAAATAAATAAATAGTGAAGCTCACGTCTTGATATCGAGACGTGATATTCTGGTGTATGAGAGGACCATGACAAAGGTTTAAAAATAATGCGAGTAAAGGAACGAACGATATCGAGTTGGACGTGAGATATACCTTTTGGGGCCATATGTATAAATTAACACTAATCTGTTTCACTGGAATTGTAATAAACAAAGATTCTTTAACTGCCGGACTGAAGTGGTAAGCTATATGAAGCGGTATGAAGTTCCTGAATTATCATTTCCATCGAGATGACAT
Source organism: Gryllus longicercus (assembly GCA_038098605.1). Taxonomy (NCBI): domain Eukaryota; kingdom Metazoa; phylum Arthropoda; class Insecta; order Orthoptera; family Gryllidae; genus Gryllus; species Gryllus longicercus. Next base: position 928,918 of record JAZDUA010000302.1, on the reverse strand, counting down.
TATCTTTTGAATAGTAAACCATTGAACGGATGGCTGAGGTACGTGATTAATTAGATGTGTGAACGAGTAATTCGCAACGTTTAGATCGCACCGAAACTTGCAAATTGGGAAGCTCACTTAGCGTTTGGAGTGTCTCCAGCGCGGTGTCTGAATAGGGGAAGTGGGGGCGATGGGAGCGGTGCGCTGGGGGGGGGGGCGGGGGGCATGAGGGCGGCGCGGGGGCGGCGCGGGGTTCACTCGAGGCGGTCGTGCAGAATAGCGAAGCCGCGAGAGGCGGCGTTTGGGTGAGGGGGAAAAGGGGACGGGTGGGGGATCACAGGCGATGAGGACTGTGTTGGCGGGGCGGGGCGGGGCGGGGAGGTGAATGGGGGAGTGAGGGATAGTGGAATCGCGCGAGGTGGAGGGGTGAAACGGGACGGGACGGGACGGGACGGGACGGGATGTTTGGGTGAGATGGTACGGGACGGGACGGGATGTTTGGGTGAGATGGTACGGGACGGGATGGGACGGAATGGAACAGGTCGGGAAGGGACGAGTCGGAACGGAATGCAACCGGATAGGATGGAGGGTGGACTGGAACGTAATGTGAAAGGGAGGGGCGGATTGGGAAGGGCGGGATGTGAGGAGAGGGACGGAATAACAAGGAGGGAAGGGGAGAATCTGAAGGGAGAGGGCCACGGAGGGAAGAGGAAGATGGGATAGAGAGGGAAGGGACAGGATGGGAAGGCCAGGGGAGGGGTGGAACGGGCTGGAAGGGAAAAAAGTATGGTCGTGATAGGGAAGGAAGGGGAGGGGGCGAGATTCGGACAAGTAGTAATGGTTCGTCATGACACCCCGTTGAGACTGAACGGGCGGGGTATATGAACGGGAAGAGGGCGGGCCAGTGCCGGATGGGAAGTCACCGAGGCAAGAAGGGAAGACGCGCGAAGGAGAGGTGGGGGCCCCCACTTGCAGGAAGAGGGCGAGGGGAATATGGCACGGCGGGAGAGATAAGGCGCCGAGTCCGCGCCAGGGCGTCGACGGGCAGCCGCCGCCGCCGCCGCCGCCGCCGCCGCCAGACGTCGGCGTGGTGGGCAGGGGCAGGGAGAGGGAGAGGGAGAGGGGGAGGGCGCAACTTCGGAGGCGCGTATTGTTCGCGGCGGGATGCGTGTCACGTCCCGCGAGGCGCGAAAGAGCCGGCGCGGGCTGGCGGGGGCGGATGGCTGGGAAGACTCGTTGCAGGAAGCCCCAGGGGGATGGGGCACAGTGGCCGACGCAGCATTCGAGGGAGCTTCACCTCGCGAGGCTCTCCACCACTGCTTCGAACCTTTTTGCTATCTACGTGAACTTTATTATATATAAGTATGTTATGCGTATTTAAATGTGTGTATAATGGGTGCATGAAATAGTATGTATGCAGATACCCACATGATTAATCAGATGGTTGGTAAATTTGTATATCAATAGCCAATAAAAATGTGCGTATGTACTCTCTCTCTCTCTCTCTCTCTCTCTCACACACACACACACACACACACACACACACACACACACACATATATATATATATATATATATATATATATATATATATATATATTCATTCTTACAATGTAAAAGAATATTAGTGCTAACGGTTGGTTTTGCATGTGTTTCTCAAGACGTTCCTTGTATTGAACCATCTTGTGATGCAGTAGTAGATGAAATTGTAATGTAGTTGATGTAGTAGTGCTGTAGTAGATTAAATGTAGGCTTAGGATAGCCAACTGGTAACCAGCCAATGGTAGTGTACTCCTAAATTCCTTTCTTATAGTTCTTGATATTTTGTTATGTATATTGACAGTGCATTGCATATGCTACGCCATTAAGTATGAGATTAACTTTGAAAAATATGTTACATTTTCAGGAAAAACGAAATTCACATTTATGGCTTACTCGGAATCGATGAAGCACACGAAATAAGATATTGGAAAATGTAGTTATTTATATTTTTTAAATGTATATTTATATTATTCAGGAGAAATACAACTTTTTGATACAACTTGCATTCGTCACATTAATAGCGCAATGTCAATGAAATACCTTTCATTTATAACTATTATTATCATAAAGGAGAATCTAGGAAGCTGTTGACATTAAGAAAAATGTGTATAAAAATTCTTGACTCCATTGAAAAACAAATAACTGAATAACGGAGAAATATGCAGCTAATGGATATTTACTCCTCCAATTTTTAATTAGAATTATATTTTTATTGTGTTAATTTGTTATTTTTTAGTGCAATTCAAAATTTTATGATTGACACTTTAGTTCGAGTATTATGCACAGTTCTAATTAGGGCTGGACATATTTAGCCCTTGAATAGTTTTCCATCGATACTTTGAAATGACAAATATGTTATTAGATATCAGGGTCGAACCCTTTTTCGGTTTACATTAAAGTTTGCGATTCCATAAAAAGATTGGAACTGTTTCGTTTCTCTCTTACACTCTTTTTCTCGAACTTTTTAGGGCATTATGAGTAGCGAGTATTGATAACGACAGTACAATCAGATTTTGTGAGAAGAAACTCTAGGACTAGATCGTACAGCAATCTACTGAGAATCTTCATATTTTGAAACAATGACACATTTTCTTCTTCTTCTTCTACTCCTTATAAAACATTAAATTATTTCTGACATTAGCAATTTCTGATTTCTGCGTTTCGGCAGAAACGGATATCCTCTTTTCTGCTGCTTACTAAAGGATAGTGAAGAAAATTATTTCGTTCAACTACAAATTATAATGAAATTATTTATAAGAATATTCCGTAATGTTTGCTCGTCTTAATTGTATTCATATACTTATTTATTTATCCAGGTTATTTTAATTTTACTTCACATGAGAATAGTACATTTGTTATTTCATGTAATCTTGATTCAAGATTATATTCCCGCTTTCACATTTTATATTCCAATCTTTCTAATTTGCTCGTGTTCTAATTTTTAATATTTTGGAATAGATTATGTTTTATTTGTAATTTGGAAATTATTTCTTCTAGCACAGAAAATGGCCGCAATGTGAACCGAAAAAAGTTTTTCTGCAACAATAAAAACATACGAGAGAACTAAGCCATAAATATGTTATTAGAATGTTAATGTTGTTATGATCCATATAATGTTAGTCTGTGAGTGTGAATATTAAGAAAGACGCAAAATAAATAATCATCAACATAATATCAATAACCTCAAACATCATCTTTCCCAGTTCTCCGACAGGGTCAAGAAATCGCACATCAGGATAAACCAAGCAGAAAGTCAGGCCATATCCTTCAAAATCCGCAGATTAAAAAATTCTCTCTCTCTCTCTCTCTCTCTCTCTCTCTCTCTCTCTCTCTCTCTCTCCCTCTTTCTCTCTCTTTCTCTCTCTTTCTCTCTCTCTTTCTCTCTGTCATTTTGGGGATAAGCGTTTCGGCTGTATCTCTTGGTAAGACAAGGTTGTTAAGCCTTGAATAATGAATTATGAGGTGATAGAACGATGATGAGGAGGAGAGGTGATCGTGGCCTTTTTTTACCATCCCAGCATTTGCCTGCATGACCGAGGGGAACCACGAAAACCCCGGTCAGGATGGTCGGCCTGGGGGTAGAACCCGGGCCTCGTCAGCGCACTAAGCCCTGATCCACTCCGCTCGGTTTATTATTATTATTATTATTATTATTATTATTATTATTATTATTAGTAGTAGTAATTATTATTATTATTAGTAGTAGTAGTAGTAGTAGTAGTAGTAGTAGTAGTAGTAGTAGTAGTAGTAGTATTAGCATTAGCATTAGTATGGAGTACTTTTAGAAGGATAAGATTTTCCTGGTTTTCCCACGAATAATTCCGTAATTTATAGCAAATTACTGACGTGGATATTACGAACCTGAATCAGCTATTGGCTCATATTTTTATAGTTGGTCACGCAGAAAACAATGGTCAACCACAATCTCTCAAACGCCAGGCCACAGCATCCCGAGGCCGTGCGGAATTGAGTACTCGGAGACGCGCGTTCGAAGGCACTGTGCGTGGCCGTCGGGCGCGCGGGCGCCCCGCCGCCAGCGACTCCGCGCTCGCCACTCGCGCGCGCCCGGAAGGCGCCAGCGGCGCCGGCGTTGCGCGCTGCCACGAGAGAGGCCGCGAGGGCGAGGGATTATTCACTTCGCTCCTCCCACGCGGCCACTCATGCGAACAGGAGCAGGTGATCCTGTACGTGCTTCAATTCGGAGCACCGTTTTGCGATTCAGAGCGTATCGTCGAGAAATTTCTGTGATCTTAGGGTCCTGAAATGATGAAGCATGAAATGTTCGGACCTTTTTTCTGGTATTAAAACTACCCTATGTTGCATTTTATTCCGATTCTTACGGATTCGGCGATGTTTCGCTATTGCAGTGTATTAAATAAATACAAATCAAGTTCAAAATTAGTATATTCAATGAAAATTAAGTACGTATTAGCTACATTTAAATACGTATTAACTACACTTTAAAAATAGAATATTCAATTAATGTTGCAAACCGTGTTGACTTCAGAGTTCCCGCTTTTTAGATCTGAACTTCGATGTTATTCAATATTGTGAAGCCAGGCATATGTTATTCAAAAAGGTATCCATAGATTTTGTAAGCAGGGTTCTCTGGAAACAACGTAGAGCCCATCTCGTCAATTAACTTTGCAAAAACATGGCCCCCCGCATGTCCAATTTAATTCAAACCACTCTTTGAATACTCCTGATACTTATAAGGATAAAATGTGAACGTTTCAGCGAAATCGGTGGAGTAGTTTTTGCATCTATATACGGCAGACATGCGGACATTCCCTTTTACTTACATTACATTTATATTAAGGATCCTTAAAAATTAGTCTGTTGTAAGGATATTAATATTTACTTTATTATTACAATACTTTCTTTTCATTCAATGTGCTGTCTCAAATGACTCAATGTGCTGTCTCTACTTCTCTTCACAACACGCGGTTAGTAGTAGCGTAATGAAAATTCATTATGGTTAGCCAGAATCTGTTAAAATTAACTTATCTTTTCTGGAGAATAAAGAGTAAATTTCATCCCTATACCTTCAGTATTTCCTCTGGCATTCAATCTGGAATATTATCTATTTCCTCCTCAAAATCTGTTGATCACGTTTTAAATATTTACATAAGGATTACAGGTTCTCTGTTGTTCTCTTATTTTCCTTCTTTAAAATTAAATTAGGTTTTCACCAATGTAATTTCTACTGAATTATCATTTCAAAACGAGAGAACAAATGGCAGAAGGAAAGTTTGTCTGTGTAAACAGCTAATGCAGGGGTAAAAAGGAATTGTTGGTAGGGAAGAGCATACCAGACAAGATAAAAATTCAGCGTGTAAAGAGTAGTTGGAAGGAAATATAATGAAAAGATATAAAGCAGTGAAAACGTCGACGGGATATTAAATATTGATTTCCTATCATAACAAAGAAATCACTTTCGTAGTGTTTGCTTTCAGAATACAATATTTATATTAGCAAATTATGAAATTTTTGAAACAAAATGTAATTTATTTTAGATATCCGCACGGAATATATTAAATATTCAGTATTATCAACATTTTGTGAAGTCATCACGAAGTATGAATACCACATACATTAGGTTCAATTTGTTTTACTCATTCATTGTAATGTTTTTTTATGACCTTAACAAAAACAAACTCAGTATTTTTATAACAATATATTTTGTTTTGTAACAGACTGACCCTAATGTATTCGTTTTACTCTTTCTATATTACAATCATTGTTTTATATTACGAATTGAAATACTAATTCTATAATTTTTTATATTTCTTTCGGAACGTTGAAGTCCAAGTATCCGTTCTAAACGGTCTCTTTTTTCGGCAACAATTAAATAATTAAATATGCAATGCAAGGTATATGGGAATTCGAGGCGATTTGGTGTTGACTTATAACAATTAATGAATGCACCCATGTCATGTGCGGGATTCTAACATACAACCATCGAATCTCTATCCAATTTCTCGAAGCATCTGTGTCGTTTGAGACCAACAAAGTTTTGCACAATGACCAACAAAGTTTTCGTTTGCAACTTTTCAGTAAATTATTGTGAGAAAGCGTAATTAAAGAAACGTTATTAAAATATTTATCCAAACCAGGAGTAGATATATTTTTCTTTTACTTAATTGTTATACAAAGTGTGCGTCTCCTTCTACCATTTCGTCGTCCGCAACCACCAGAAGAGTTGTGGCTCTCGGAGTAGAAAATCCCGAATTTTCCCGCGGGCGCATCGTAACCACACCTCTCAATTCCAGTTCCCCCCTATTTAAGGTCGATCGCGCCGACTCGTAAATCTGCACCCGCAGACGGAATCGCTTTCGGGCTTGGGCGGCTCGCAACGGGCGGTCGAATACCGCCCACTTGGGCCCAATCACCCCCCGCCCACATTCGCATCCCCGCTCTCCCTCCCCCAAAACCGTCCATTTGCACAACGGCCCACTCGTTAAACCTACCTCACTCGCACAACCTACCTCTCGCTCAAGCGCCCACTCGCACACCCGCCCACTCGCACACCCGCCCACTCGCACACCCGCCCACTCGCACACCCGCCCACTCGCACACCCGCCCACTTGCACACCCGCCCACTTGCACACCCGCCCACTCGCACACCCGCCCACTTGCACACCCGCCCACTTGCACACCCGCCCACTTGCACACCCGCCCACTTGCACACCCGCCCACTTGCACACCCGCATACTCGCACACCCGCCCACTCGCACACCCGCCCACTCGCACACCCGCCCACTCGCACACCCGCCCACTCGCACACCAGCCCACTCGCACACTCGCTCACTCGCACACCCGCCCACTCGCACACCCGCCCACTCGCACACCCGCCCACTCGCCCACTCGCCCACTTGCACACCCGCATACTCGCACACCCGCCCACTCGCACACCCGCCCACTCGCACACCCGCCTACTTGCACACACGCCCACTCGCACACCCGCCCACTTGCACACCCGCATACTCGCCCACTCGTACACCCGCCCACTCGCACACCCGCCCACTCGCACACCCGCCCACTCGCACACCCGCCCACTCGCACACCCGCCCACTCGCACACCCGCCCACTCGCACACCCGCCCAACTCGCACACCCGCCCACTCGCACACCCGCCCACTCGCACACCCGCCCACTCGCACACCCGCCCACTCGCACACCCGCCCACTCGCACACCCGCCCACTCGCACACCCGCCCTCTCGCACACCCGCCCTCTCGCACACCCGCCCACTCGCACACCCGCCCACTCGCACACTCGCCCACTCGCCCACTCGCCCACTTGCACACCCGCATACTCGCACACCCGCCCACTCGCACACCCGCCCACTCGCACACCCGCCCACTCGCACACCCGCCCACTCGCACACCCCGCCCACTCGCACACCCGCCCTCTCGCACACCCGCCCTCTCGCACACCCGCCCACTCGCACACCCGCCCACTCGCACACTCGCCCACTCGCCCACTCGCCCACTTGCACACCCGCATACTCGCACACCCGCCCACTCGCACACCCGCCCACTCGCACACCCGCCCACTCGCACACCCGCCTACTTGCACACACGCCCACTCGCACACCCGCCCACTTGCACACCCGCATACTCGCCCACTCGTACACCCGCCCACTCGCACACCCGCCCACTCGCACACCCGCCCACTCGCACACCCGCCCACTCGCACACCCGCCCACTCGCACACCCGCCCACTCGCACACCCGCCCACTCGCACACCCGTCCACTCGCACACCCGCCCACTCGCACACCCGCCCTCTCGCACACCCGCCCACTCGCACACCCGCCCACTCGCACACTCGCCCAACCAGTCGCCCGCCTGCTCGTCTCTGCAAGACCAGAGCGGGGATTCTCGCCCTCGCCGCCGGCCGAGGGGCTCCGTAATGAACTCCTGCCGGCTGCGCGCCGCTGTAGGAGACTTAATCGCCGCCAAAGAAAATAATCTAATCCTGGCGCTCGGGGGCGGAAAAATCTAATCCCGCGCAGGAGTCGGGTGAAGGGGTGCGTTGAAGGCGGCGCGTCGCGCTCGAGCTGTCGACAGGAAGGGGGCAGGGCGGCTCTTGGCGCCGTTCGATCGCATCGATTATTCGATAATCGACGGCGTCGTAGCTTTGCGCCGCGGCGCCGCGCGCTGACTCCGCGGCGTGTCCCTCGCCTCCCCCTCGCGCCGCGCGGAAGGCGCTAGCGCCCACGGGATGGCTCAAGGTGGCCCGCGTGGGGGGCGGAGGATTTTGCGTTGACGGGCGTGGCGACCAGCCACGTCCCGCAGGTGTAGTGTAATTTAAATATCGGGTTGTGGCGGTGTGGCTCCCCCGCTGCGACGAGAAATTCGTCGTCCACCCACACGTCAGCTTGCGGACTTTCCCTGTCCAGGTATCTCCCTCAGAGGGGGGCACGCCCCCAGCCGAGACAAATTCTTAACTCCTGTCAGTTATTTTGACAATTGTGTTAGTGTAGTGCCTACAAGTGTGGGTATGTAAAAGAATGGGGAAGGAAAGACTGCAGGCTTTTGGTGGCTCGATTGTTGCGGTGTTTATCGGCCATTGGTGAGATAAACCAAAGAAAACCATTAATCAGAGTTCGCTACGAATTCTTCTTCAGTTATTGACTGAATAAGAGCCAGCAGTGTAGCCTAATGTATGACGGTTTAGACTGGAAACTGGGGACATTCTGATCAACTATACTGCAGAGAAAACTGTTATCGCCACCGGTAGGAAGTAGGGAGTTCAGTGATGAAGCCATTTCTGCGAAAAGAGATTTGAAATTCACAGCCTTTCTGATATTACTAAAGAAAATGAATACCTAATATACTAATGGTCACACGATAATGAAACACTCCCGTACGATAGAATGCATTAGGCACATCTTTCTGATTGTTTTGTCCACCAATAACACTAGGTAACAATTCAAATTTTTTTTCGTATCAAAAATGAAAATGAATATTCTTTACTAAATAATTTACTCAGTTATTGAGGGTGGTGAAATCTACACAGTTTACGGAAAATTTCTATCACGTCACATTAATTAATTGCAAAATTACAACTCTTTGTACATTCCATACGGAACTCATACTTACAATAAAGCATAATTTCGGATGTAATAGATTTGTATGTAATTTTCAGGTTTTGTAAATAAAAAACTGACGCTAATATAGTATATAAAATATATCCACAAACAATATAGACAGCAGTCTGCTGGCAGTATATGTTGAACTGCGAGTTTTCACGCATAAGAACTCAAAAACGTCATCCATTATGTAAATATCCCCAACGTCGTTCAATTTCGGTAACGTTCTGGCAATCTCTTCATGTGCAACTCAGCAGGAAAATAGTTCAAAGGGGAATCCAGGATAATCATTTCAGATATAACTTCAACTGTGAAACTAACATTTGGCAAGCAGAAGTTTGGCAACCAAACTTCTTCCTAAAAATTGAGTTTCCTTTTAAAATCCAGGAAACCAGAACGTGTCCCTGAAAATTATTCTCGTGCTGCTAGTTCCCTAGTGTTCATGGTTTTTTCAATATCTGAATCACGAAGGAGGTTACTTATTTGAGGTCCTTCATCAGCAAGAAGTTTAGCGTCAGTAAAACTGAGAAAAATGTTCCTTAAGTACGTAAAGATCTGAACTCTCTCTCGACATAGACTTCTCAGTCAAGCCCATTATCCAAGTTTGATGTGCAATAGTAGGAAAAAAAATTCTGCTTGAATTAGTGAAGTATGAACAACATTCTTTTCACTATTTGGGTACTGTTCATGTCTCGGTCAATTTATTTGAACATAATGTTTTATTATGTCTCATAGCAGACCGCCACAAACTCTTGGACTCTCGCCAAATCTTAGAGATTCAAAACTATATTATCTGACGTATTTATTGACAGTTTTATTTTGTATGAATCGAAATGTTCATGAAGAGTCCATGACTTATCTTGGTTTTCAAGAGAACAATGAATTTTATTGTGTAAATTTATTGTGTAACAATTGAATTTATAGTGTGTTGTTTCTAAGCTTTGTTACACGTCCCCTCTTTCGTTGTAACCTACCCATATAACATAATCTATTTCAGTGATTTATACTATCGCGTCTGTTGAATGTAGCTGTCAAATATTTTCTCAAAACACGGCGTTTATGTCAAAAAACACAAACCACGAATTCTGGTAGCTCTAAATCGCACATATTAACCTCTTCAAATACACAGGGATAGAATCATGCGCGTAAACATTTACTCCACTTTCTAATATTAAAATAATTATTTTCCCTGGAGAATGAATTGATCGCAATAATAAACGGGAAGTGGCGTCACTTGTAACAAAGAATTGACACATGTAGTATGTTTTGAATCAGTGTACTGAAAATAGTAAGAAATACGCAGTGGTTACCTGTTCCCAAATGAGTGTTGCCTACAGTAATGTACGCATAAGGTAGAACGTATAAAAGCTTTTTGCTCGAATTTGTAGAACATTCCTATTGCATATCTAATCTAATAATGTTTCTTTGACAAGCATGTATTTCATCCTTCGTATCTGTTATAAAAATTATATAAAACATATCTCTCGTATCATAAAAAACCTCGGTCTCTTGATGGAAATAAACTAAACGCATGCAATATGTTTTCTATATATTTACACGATCCTTGTTACATTTTTCATACATCTACAGGAAAAAAATGGTGCATTAATATTAAAACATGGCTGTACTTTATTGTAATCACTCTTACCATCTGTAAGATAGCTGATATGAAAGCTTTCTCTCTTCTCTTATCCTAGTGATGAGCCTAGCGCTATTGAATCTCGCGAGTATGCTCGTTTTGTGCCTCATTTGCAATTCACATGACTCGACTCTTTTAGCAGCGCTATCTGATCCCCAGTCGTACTCGGCCTGTGGCCTATCCTTTGAGCCTCCGTGCGGTGGTCATCTTCCGTCACAGAACCGCCCGCCCTCTTATCGTCACGCGAGCTCATTCGCCCACGCACGCGTACAAAATAACGCGTTCATACGCACGTTCGCGTCTCTCTTTCTCTCTCCCCGGCTACGATTCGCCAATACGTACGACCGTGTCCTCAATAGTGGAATGGATAGCTTTTTGAAAAGACCCTCCCGCGTGGAGAAAGAGATACTCCCTTATCGTTCGCCGGCGACTGATATATACAACCGAAGCAATCTCTTTTGCTTCCTTTTCATTCGCCGGACGGTTTTGAGTAGCCTCCGCCGGCATCTAATGGAAATGCCTCGCCGCCAGCAGCGGAGCCGCGTAGCGCAGCCCGCGCGGCGCTGGGGCAGCGCCAGCCTCCGACAGTGGGCCGGAAGGAGGAAGACGGCGGGATCGTTCTGAGCTATTGGTTTGATTTACACTGTTCAGCGAAGCAGCCTTTCATGCCGCGATCACGGATTCGATGCCCGTGTGGGACCGAAATTAAACTATCGTTTCTCACTGTCAAATCCAGTTCCTGTGGTTGGTTGATAATACGAAAGCTTATATTAATGTGAACGAAGATAGTGAGATAATTTTAACACATTGATTAGATTTACACTGTGCAGTGAATTAACTTTTCACACAACGATTTTGAGTTCCATTCCCGAGTGGGATAGAAATTAAACTGCCTATTTTCACTGTCAAATCCAGTTCATCACTTCGTATGGAAGGTTCATAATGTGAAAGCTTCTAGCAGGTAGAGAGTACCAATTGATAGCGTAAGGGTTTGCGACCTACATACAACACAGCCCTCCCTAGCTCATAGACTAGTCGAGTCATGCGAATTTGCAAATGAGCCTAGGACGCCATGGTCATAGCCTGGTAAGCCATAATACTGCCAGAGTACACGTATACACACACATCAGCTCACTAACCAGCTAATTAGCACATTAGTAAGATTCTGATAAACCTGTATGAATGGTGATGAATGATGTATTACAATAGATGTGATCTTACCCGAAATTAATGTGAAAGACAATATCATCATATGGCTGAAAAAAAATTGGAATATTCAAATAATTTTTATATTTGAGCACGACAAGGAAAGCTTTGGTAGAAAGGCTCACGGAGCTTAAATAAACAACGTGAGTTTCAAATAAATAATCAGAAAAAGAACATTCAAAGATGTATTCTAAAGCCATGAAGCCTCTGAAGGAGAAAATAACAGTGAATAGATAATTTCTGTTATCATCTGGTTGCGAATGAGCATTAGAGCTGGTCCTCTTACTTACACACACACACACACACACACACACACTTAAATGCACTTGCCGAGAGACCAATCAGAAGCTTAGTTGAGGCTGGGCGGTTGCACGCTGGAGGAGGATACCTGGTTTGGAAAAACCCAGCTAGCCGACGTGTAAGTAGTGTCTTTAGAGGAAATATGCACTACACGTACGGAACAATTAGTATTAGCGATTGACGTGTCCAGAAACACGATTTGTAATCAAACAAACAAGTACATCAATTGGCAATTGTGCCTTGCACAGAGTCGAGGTTGCTTTATGTAAATTGCGAAGGCTGAGGACTGGATCCTTTTCGTCATAGAACCTAAATTAGGAACACAGTGAGTGTAGGTGATGTATAGCAAATAGAAGCTTACGATTCTAGCAGTGAAGCTCGAAACAATATCTTGCCTCTCACTCCCTTAGAAACTTTGCACTAACAGTCTGACTCAAGTTTATCACATGTTCCCCGCTATTCCTAGTCAACGCAATGTACTTTTCTTACACTAGCATCTTGTCTTGGCTAATGTGCACATTATCTTGTTAAAATTCGAAGTACGCTTCGAAGGTGTTCTTACTTCGGATTTTGACTTCCCAGTTAAGACAATGAGCGATTTAACCAGCTATATCGCAAATAAGCAACATTCGGGTATTAGCCGTAGTATGCACATTCAGCCTCATAGTAAATGAAATGATAACACTGAAGTTCCCCTTTTTCGGATCCCCAATTCATCGGGAAGATGAGTGATAGCACTCACCTTTACTGACGCTATGCTATTAATATTGGCAATGAAATTGCAATGTGAAATTTGAAACTGCGGTATGTACGAGTATTCGAATTACGAACAGGTGTCTTGGAAAACGGTGATATGACAATATATTCGAATGCATCGCTCACGAAATGTTTTAACATGACTCAAAATAATTAAACATGTATTATAATTACTCAAATAAAACTCTTCAAATAACTTTAATAACTGGTTTAATCTCATTTTCCATTCATGGAATCCATAGTTTATCGCTGTCGACCGAAGAGGTGGCATATAGTAGACCAAAATGTCGGCAATGGAACGTTAAGCATATATCCTACGATTTCTGAGAATGTGAGCTGTAAAGAAGACATTACAAAAAACGTTTTTGTCGTTATATTGTAAAATGTTTTATCAAATAATGTGGTACAGAATTTAGATTTTACTTATTTACCATTGTTCAATATAATCATAATACGGCGTAAAAAAATAAATGAAGGAAAGTATATTCTCGATTAGCAACATTATTTCTGACGTATTTTCCTTACCGCTCTTTAATTACCAAACTTTACAAATTTTGAAACAGGCTCAACATTTTCATTCAATTTGTCATTTTTTTCCCTTTTGTCTGTGCATCTTTCGTCCAATTGGAGATAAAACGCTATGTTGATGTTGTACTTCGGTTTTGAGTTGTCATTTCGTCCTTGCTTTCAGGCGGACTGGGCCGGCAAAGAGTACCCTAAAAAGAACTCTGGCTGCAGAATAAAGTGCTGGGCACATCAAAGGCAATATGAATATTACCATTTACAACACTCAGAGGGTATAAAATTGTTGATATTAATGGACTAATGCACTTGGGAGCGCCGGAAACGCAATTCATTTACACGCAGGGCCTAGTACACCGCTTCGCACATTATCACATCGGATATTACGTATATTTGTAAAACGCAGTCAATATGAAAAGAGTACGATGAAGTATTGCAACTGTGGACGTAAATGTGAATATGAAACAGCAGCAGCTGAATAAAAACATAACTTTTCATTCATTGCAGATTACGTGACCAGGAGAGCTGCTTTCCTCTTTTTTTATAAAATATGGAGTGTGCTTGTGTGAGATAGGCTATTGTGCGAATCGCATTGAATACGAGAGGAAATTTCCATAAAGTGTTTTAATATAGAAATAACGAGAGGATGTTGACCCCTCTGTTTTCGTGGTTGACACAGTAAATTCTCTATTCTCAAGTTTATTGTGCACTGACTGCGGATTGTGAATAATTGAGGGTAATAGCAGGCGCAAGGGCTTTTCATTGCTGAAGCACAGTAGAATTGTTGGTGGATAAAGTGAGTTCCCGATTCCACCATTTATGCGACATTACCTTCCTTACCTCTGTCGTCTACTACATTAGATAACCATTCATGCCCCTATTATAATTACTTCCGACGTTGAAGAGCTTCTAAATCCATATAAATGAAATAAAAAAATATGTTTATCTATTGGAAAATGCGGATTGTAGTTTAAAACGAAAGATTTTCTTCTTGGCACGACATATTTAAAATTTCTTCTTAAGATGTTGCATCTTTTAAGATGTCGAGAAGCTACTCGTATCAGCGGCATCATCTCAGTTATATTTTATTCACATGCTCCACCCCTGGTCAAAGAACACTCTTTGATCCTTCGCTCTTTTCATTCCTTTTCCCCAGCCTGGCTCGTTGATATTCTGACCGGCTCTTTGCCCCTTATCTCTTTCGACAATCTTGTCCTTTTTGACGGAAGGTTGGTCTCGCCTGACGCCTCCGCTGCCATCTCCGCTGCCACCTCCGCTGCCACCTCCGCTGCCACTTCCACTGCCACCTCCGCTGCAACCTCCGCTGCCACCTCCGCTGCCACCTCCGCTGCCACCTCCGCTGCCACCTCCGCTGCCACCTCCGCTGCCACCTCCGCTGCCACCCTCCGCTGCCACCTCCGCTGCCACCTCCGCTGCCACCTCCGCTGCCACCTCCGCTGCCACCTCCGCTGCCACCCCCTGTCAACCCCAGTGGCGTTCCCGCTGCGTCCCCGTTACCATCTCCACTACAGTCCCCACTACCGCTCCCCTACCGCTCTCTCTACCGCCTCCTCCACCGCCCCGCAACCAGCAACCTCTGCCGCACCCTCTACGTCACCACCATCCCCACGGACTCTCCACGCTCCCCGCCAACCCTCTGGCACCCTCCCTCCGGAGCCTCGGTCTCTATTGCCTCCGCCTTCCACGCTGTACTTAGAATCCGCCCCCCCCCCCTGCCCCTGCCTTCCCGTCCCGCTCGCTCCGAGGGCCCTCGAGCCCTTTGGATGCCCTGGCAACCGCCCTGCGGCCCCGAAGGGCATCGAGGGCCTCTCGCCGCCGGAAAAACAATGAGCGCGCGGGCGGCGGCCGCGATATGAAAACGGCGCTGGCGGCGGGGGGAGGGGGGCGGAGCGGCACGGCCGGAGGCCGCTGTGCAGATTCGGCGCGGGCGAGGAAAAAGCCCGGCCGCATCGCAGCTGGCATTCCGGAAGGGCTCGCAGGCGCTGGCTCGCTGCAAAAGGGGCGGAGGAAGAGGATGTCGCTAAAGGAAGGGTGTAAGAATGTAGAAACCCACTAATACGAACTCCACAAATCCGAAATTTTGGATAATCCGAACAAAATTGGGTAAGGAGGAAAAATAAACAAAATAAATAAAATGCATATATGTAGTGTAAATAAAAGATTTTATAATTACTGTAGATTTGAACAACTAATTGTTGAAACACAAGTCCAAATGAAAAGTTTTTTCCACTGGTAACTATGGTGTATATCACATGTTTTTGTTGTGGTAAATTTCACTTACAGGAACATGCAAAATCGGCAATTTCTTGCCCCAAGGAATTGAATCCTCTTGATAATGCGATGTGATGATGAGATTGCAACGCTACGGTTGCCATTTTCTCACATCGCACGCTTCGTTGCATTGTCAGGAAATCCTATAGATTTGTATATGCACATTACATTTTTTTTCGATAATCCGAATCGGAACACATCAAACCACCAATTAGTTCGAAATACCAGGGTTCTCTTGCAATGCAAAACTGAAGTAGTGAGTGATAAATTACGTAAAAATTGCGTCAGGAAGAAGAGCTGTGAAGACGTTAACATGAGACAGAAATATAAATAAAGAATATACGAAAGACTAGTTGAAATATAATCAAGTAAATCGATAATAAAGAAAATTGTTCGGCAGATTTGAGAAAATTAACGATATATTCTAGAATCAATAATGATAAATTTCATATTCGAAACTGATACCTAGGATAGGGAACATTTTTATGACAATGTCGAACTGATGAATGAACAATGCCGAAAAAAGGATTGTGAGACGGTGAAAAACGATAAAGTATGACTCAAACTTATCCGCTAATTGATGGAGCAACAACAAGTAAGATGCGGAATTCAATTCTACTATACAGAGATAACTGACATAACTCTGTATGTGACAATACGATTCTCAAAATATATTACACAGAGTGAATATAAGGTAACATACGTTGTTTTTAATTTTCTCCAAATATTTCAGTTGCATAAAGAAGAGGAAAAGGAACTGGAGGGGCAAGAGCTATACGCGGTCCGTCCACCGAAAGGCAACATTATCTTCAGAATTTGCGCCGATTTTTTGACTTTCGCCTTTGAAGCGCAAATCAGGGTGGCCGAAATCTGATAAGAAACAAGCTGGAATGAATAATCATCTGAGATCGCGCAGAGCATCAATTGATATCACCGCACTGCCAGTGACCGGAAGGCCCTTGGTTTCGGTTCCCGACAGTGAGAGGACTTTCGATGCTTGGCACACAAGTAGGTCGAATTCAACAGCTCTCTTCTCGCTGTCGTTGTGACGGTTGTCGAGTGCACAGCCCGACAAGGGTTGCTCAGGGCGTCATCTGATGTCAGTGCAATCCTCTGACTGGGAGGTTCTGGGATTCCACTCAGACGGTGGAAGGATCTTTGACACTAGTTTGTCAGCTGTGTGGAGGCTTCGGTCGTCTGACGGTGGTTGGCTGCTCTGATCGCTAGTTTTCCGACGTTTCTCCGATCAACACCAGGCGAATGTCGGAAGTGTCTCCTAAACAAATGGGCCGCGGACCACGTGCGACCTTTCCTCCTCCTCCTCCTCCTCCTCCTTCTTCTTCTTCTTCTTCTTCTTCTTCTTCTTCTTCGTCTTTACTTCACCCCTTTCTTACATTATCACACATTACACTACCACACTAGTTGAGAGCTTAGGCTGGGGACAGTATGGAGTTGGGGCGTGGAGTTTGAGTTGGGGTGGTACCCTGATGGTGGGAGATACCTGGTTGGGGAAAATTCCTGCAGGCCGACATAGGTCCGGGCCGAATGTAGCCAGCTAGCGGGGAAACATCACGCCACCTCCCACGATAAAGGCATGCCCTACACATACACGGGGCGAATGACCGTAGCAATTGGCGGCCCTAGAATCACTAATCAATGAGTGAATCGAGTGCGCGGCGATCTCGCACGACGTCTACGGCGGAGGCGTGGTCCGGGGCGGCGCAGGGCAGGGTCGGGGCGAGTGTCGAGGTCGGCACCCGGAGCACGCGCCGGGCGGAAGAGGCGGCCTCGGGTCGCCCAAGGGCTGGGGCTGGGGCGGGTGGGGGTGGCGGTGGGGGCGGCCCGCCGCGATCGAGGCCGCTCGTTCGGCGCTCCGGGGTGGCCGCCAGCGCAGAGGATATTGACGAGAGGGAAGGGAGGGAGGTGGCGTGGTGATTGGAAAGAGGGGAAGTGGCGGGAAGGAGAAGAGGAGGGGCGTGTCCATTGGCGAGGGCGGTGAAGCGGCGAAGAAGAGAGAGAATGAGGATGTGTGAGAAGTGCGCGGAAAGGAAGGGGCGGAGGAAGGGGCCGGAAGTGAAGGGGCCGAAAGTTAAGGCGAGGAGCTCTTGGGAAAATTAGAGCAGAGGACGGACAAGACGTGTATGTAAGATGCTTTGAGTTGAGGTGGGAGAGAGTGTTGCGTGAAGAGATGTTGGGATGGTCGGAATAGGCGAGACAAAATGATGGGCGTATGCAAAAATGTCCTGAAGGGAAGCTGAAGATGTTCGGGACATGGGATGGATGAGGAGAAAATCAATTGATGTTGGTAAGGTAAATACGCGTAGGAGGGACAGGAGATACGTTGGACGATGTGGTGAATTGCAAGAGTATGCTCACGAAGGAGAAAGCAAATTGTGTTGGAGATGAACAAGCAATAGAAGTACGAAGAGAGCGGGTCAGCCAGAGTGGGCTGAAGAGTGGCGGAGGGGAGGAGCAAGGGGAAGCAGGAGGAAGTGACGTGGGAGAGTCTGGAAAGCGGAGCCTGGTGGGGAAATGCGGTGACATTGCGGGGAGGAGAGGCGGGGGTTGTCGGCTGAGGAGGGTGAGGTGGGGTGGGGTGAGGCGGGAAGGAGGCGCTGGCGCGGAAATCACGGGCGCCCGTTCAATCACCGCGCCTCCGCCGCCGCCGCCGATCAGTCGGGCGCGCGGCCGTGGCGCCATCTGTTTCCGGAGCCCTCCGCCCCGCCCTGCCCCGCCCCGCCCCGCCCCGCGCGCCAACTCTCGATGGCCGCAGCTGCCAAGTAGGTCGCCCGTCGGCCGCCCGCCCCCGCTCGCTTCTTTCATCTCGGCTCTTCCCGACAGGCGAAGCGACCCGCTCGCTCCCGTCGACGAGCGGACGGGCAGACCCACAGGCGTATGGGCGGGCGGGCGGGCGCCCACTCGGACTGACAGGCTGACAGGCGGGCGGGCGGGCGAACGGGCAGGTGGATCGATCGATCGATCGATTGATGAGTGATTCTGGGCGCGTCGACCGCTAATGTCATTCGTCGCGTGTATGTGTAGTGCATATTTGTATTGCGGTAGGTGGCGGTGATCTTCCGCTGGATGGCTGGAGATTCGGCGCCGACTTTCGCCGGCTTGCGGGTTTTTTCTCAGCCATGTATCTCCCACCAATCGACATCACCCTAGCCGGGATAAGCTCTAATCTGGTCTCCTAACAAGTGTAGTGCATGTGAGTGTGCGTGTGTAAGTAAGGGGGGAGGATAGGGCAAGGAAGAGGAAGAAAAGATATAATGCGTGGTCTGTGTACTATATTGTTAGTGTACTGCTCCGGCCTTCGCCTGGTGTTGATAAGCCAAACCACAGAAAACAACCGATCAGAGCCGGCCTCCAGCAGTGAGCACATGGACGTGTGGTAGGTAGGGCAGACTGGGGGGGGGGGGTGCGGGGCGAGCTAATCGTTGGGGAATGGGTGGGTTGGGAGACGGGCAGGTGGGTGTCTGCGCCTACGTGCAGAAGGTCACCTGTGTGAGGGTGGGAGTACGCGCTGACGTTTGTTATACTCAGAGGCTGGAATCGCTCGTTTTACTTTTTCGCACACTACGTATTGCCTTTGAGAGAAGCCATAAACATATCCGCCATCGTTATGAATTTGTACTGTATTTACAAGTGTGTGCGCTTTTATGCTTACTAATGTTTCACTGTGGATACTCCTTCAGGGAGGAATAAATTCTCCTCGAGTGTATAAACATGTATTTCTTTCTAAAATAGCATTCCCAGATATTACTTTTTGTTTGTCGGGAAACACTTTCTCTCTTCATAAGTTAATAATAGATGGAGAACTTTTGGTGAGATTCATGAAGTAATTTGAGATGGACAGTAAGATGCCGTAGTTATTTTCAGAACTAACTTTTGTATTTTCTTTCCGTGATCATAACGTCTGTCAGAGAGTGGATATGACTTGAGTTACAAACTTCACAAATTAATTTTTCACACGTGCACTTAAGAAAATAACGTTGTAGTCACTTGTAAGGATATTATTGTTGGACCCTTCAGTGCCATAAGTAAATGTATATTAGTTTTTGACCTGCGAGAATGATTTCCGAATTGTAACATACGTTGCAATAGTAATATTCGTTTATTAGATTCAAAACATACAATTATAATAGAAATGTGGATTTATATAGTTATTACGATATAAGACACTTATTACAGAGACAACTGGCAGGGCCCATTATCGGTAGTAAAGACGGCAACAAAAGAAGAGACAATCATTCCTTTTTCTCGCAGAAGGCTACAAACAAGCTTCTACTTTCCGAATACTTTAAAGTTTTTAGCGCGGTATAGAGTATTGGGTGTGATATGTTTTCTATCTTCTGACATGTGTTTATGTGAGTTTGCGTGAAAACCTTATGAGTAATTGAGTAATTGACAAAATGCGTATAGGATTATTAAATTTTCCTAACGCTAGCGCTTTCATTTTTAAAATATTTGGTATTGTCGTTTTCTGATATTATTACACCTCATGGTTTCAGTTTCTTGCGGGGAAGTATGGACACAGTGAACAAGTATATAAATTACAGGGTGTCAATATCGACAGATTGATGCCATGAATAGTACTAATTGTTTTTTAAATGCTCGCCTCAATTGGAAAATAATGCGTGTCTGAAGTATGCAACTTAATACTGTATTTGTTCCAAAAGCAACACATTTGATTTTCATTACATGTGATAATGACGCATCTTAAGTACATCATCTATCAAAAATATTTTCGATAATTTAATCGTACACTAAGAGTTTTTATAATTTGAATTGATGTATTTCAGAAAAAACTTGGTATTTTAATTTTTTGATCGAAACTACT
Source organism: Gryllus longicercus (assembly GCA_038098605.1). Taxonomy (NCBI): domain Eukaryota; kingdom Metazoa; phylum Arthropoda; class Insecta; order Orthoptera; family Gryllidae; genus Gryllus; species Gryllus longicercus. The sequence goes on along the minus strand of JAZDUA010000302.1, from coordinate 908,243 downwards.
TGTTGAAAGCAATGTTTTTTGTAGGTAATGAACTTACCTCGTACCTTTTATTCCAAATTTTATTAGATTACATTTTAAATACGAACGTAAGGCAGTAAGTATCACTATTCAATGTTTAGAACTTATTGCAATAACATAACACAATTTACAAAACTAATTTTTAACTTACGCATCATGCTTTCTGATGTATTTCCTCCATTCTAGCACAAGCTTCCAGATACCTTCAGATAAAAAGATTTTGAATTGAGTAGAAAGTCCTACATGTACTGTTTCCTCACCTGTAGATCAGAGAAAAAACTACAATCTCTTAAATCATCTTTATGTGGGCCAAACAAATGGTAGTTAGACGTGACAAGAGCCGAAGTGTACACGGCATGCTCGTCAAAGAAAAGGCCATTAGTCCCGTAAGTGTAGTTCATGTTTTTCTGTGTGTGTGTGTGGGGGGGTCTTCCCACGCTGTATGGCTAGATCCAGTGCCGACCTACTGTCAGAGAGGGTTTTTTCCGAACCAGGTATCGCCCACCGACAGGGAATCGCATCAGCCGGGACAAGCTCTAAACTCTCTAAAGGTCTCCCGGCATATTTGGTAGTGTAGGGCATGAGAGTTTAAGTGTGTGTAAGAGATGAGGGTAGGACAAGGTGGAGGAAGGAAATATCGCGCGCGTTCCATGGACTGTTTGTTTAGGTCCGTTTGTTACGGCAATGATCCGGCATTCGCCCGGTGTTGATGGGCGAAACAACGGAAAACTACCGGTCCTAGCAGCTGGCTGCTACAATTGTCCTCCAGACAGTGACAGAACTCGACTTAGCTGATAAGCTAGTCTCGAAAATCCATCTACCGTCACGACTCTAATGATCTACCGGTCAGAGGCATTGAAGTGACATAAGTTGATGCCCTGAGCCATCTCTCCCTATCTGACACCTGGAAATAACTTTCTGGGATCAGTAATGGAACATCTTGCCCTTTACTCTTTTAGCGTGCTTCTATTACTACATTTGATTTATTCAGTCCAGTGATAAAATCTTCGACAAGAAGACATATATTACATCAATATCGTGTGTGAACGCCTTCTAACGAATTTACCCTTTGGTACGCATTCAGATTTCAAGAAACGGTTTACGAAAACCAGTTCATGTTTAGTATAAACAAAGAGTGGTACAGCCATGATTACATGGGAACATGAGGTGATAACGCTGAAACTTACTATAAACAAAATGAATGATTTGATCTTAAGGCTGGTAAATGCAAAAATTTCTTAAGTCAATGTTAGAACAAAAGTGTTGAAACTTGTTACACCCTTCCCAAACGATCATACCCTCACATATTACTTAAGAAACGGATACGAATGATAAAGTGGCTCGAGAGATATTTTAAAAGACATTAATACCTGAATTAGAGAAAAACGTATTGTAGGTATGATACAGTGTGAAAATTCATCACGAAAACACTTTTAAAATATTGAAAACCACGGCAAAAAAGTACTATAACAGAAGGTGAACAAATGAGAATAGAACTGAGAGAAAGAATCGAGAACCTCTAAAATGTTGTTCAGCCGAGCACTGCTTCAGGGAAATTCACAGCTTCCTACTGCACGCGATGCAGACCTTAAAGCGAGTATGATTTCTCTCCATGAAAAATTCATTTCCGTGCAACAAAGAAGGGCTGGCTCGCCCAAAACGAAGAAATGAAACCGAAGACGTGAATGGACGCATAGTCTATTACAGGGTGCCAAGCGACGCGGCGCGGCGCGGCGAGCCATCTGCTTCCGCTATTGCGCCTCGAAGAAAGACTCCATTCATCGGTGCGAGGGCCGGCCGGCGCGGCCCCGCCACTACCCTCCCCGTCCCACCCCGCCCGACCCCGCTCCGCCTCGCCCTACTCCGCCCCGCTCCGCATCGCCCCGCACCGCCCCGTACCGCCCCGCCCCGCCCCGCCAGCCCCGCCACGCCCGCCCCACCCCGCCCCGGTTCCTTCCTACTTTCACTCCTCCATGCCCCGCCCCGCCTTACCTTTATCGTTCCTCGCCACTCCTCCGTCCATCACAGTGCCACAGCCCCCTCCTCCTTCGATCACGCTCCGGCACAGCCCCCGCCCGTACACCTTCCATCCTCCGTACCAGCCCCCGCTCTTCATTGCTTACCACTCCGTATCCCCGAGCCTTTCTCAGTGCCGGACCTCTCCCACCGTTCTCCCCGCCACGCCAAGCCCCGAGTTCCTTTGCCGTCCCCCCTCCTTCCACCCCGATCTGCCTCACCGTTGCCCGACACGCCTTGGCCTTTACCGCCCCCTGCTTTCCTTGCCTGGTCCTGCCTCGCCACGCCGTATTCCGCCCTGGACCGCCCAGCCTCGTCACGCTAAATCTGCTGCACCGCTATCGCCTCTACCCTTCACTCACCCCTTCCTTCCACCCTCCTCAGCTTCCCCATGTCCCAACCACTTTTACTTTACCGCTACCGCTCCTTCCCGCCCCTCCTCGTTATACTACCCCCCGGCTCGCCATGCCCCAACACGCCCCTCCCTCTATTATTCGTCCCTGCTTCGCTTTGTTATACCCGCCCCACTCCGACCAGCTCCGACGCTATCCCCACCCCCAACATCTACCTTCTCTCCCCGCCCCTCGCCTTTCCACCCGCCTATCGCACACTGCCCCGCCTCATCGCTCCTCCCCTTCCCGCCCCTTCCCGCCCCTTCAGGTTTCTCCTACCCTCCTCCCCATTGCGTGTGTCTCTTCCCGACCTTCCCTATCCTGCCTCGTCACGTTCTCGTGCCGTCCTCCCACCCACACCCCGATCCGTCAGTTCTTGTTCGCCCCCCCTCTACCAGTACAGCCCACGCTCCGCCCACTGCTGCTGCATTTTCCCTGACGGCGCAAAGTAAGAGAGAACCGTCGCTGCGTCCGCCCTCGCTTGCACCGCTCACTGTCCGTGTTCGATCCCGGTCGCCTCGCTCCACTTCGCCCGACCTACCCCGCACGCTTCGTCCCTCCTGCCTTGTCTGTCTACGTACTGTCTACCGAATTCAGCTGGCCATCTCAGCTTCTACCCGAACACGCATTTCTGACCCCTGCTGACCTTTGCTGGTCTCTTCACCAGCTTCGTCTTTTTACCTTCCACAGCCCGAATCCACGAATATTTCCGCCCACACTCCCGCATCGTTCAGCTGCTTCCTCCGCCCGCTTTACCTCGATCACGCTTTCTTGTGCTGTACCATCCCATACTGTTTCTGGTCCTCACGATTTCTTATAATACTATCATCTCTCATTATCTCAAGTCTTCTTGCCTCATTTCTCTCCGTCACTTCCTGATTCATCATTCATATTGCCCCATCTCTCTCTCTCTCTCTCTCTCTCTCTCTCTTTTCCTCTCTATCTTTACTCCAATTTGTCTCTATCTCTTCGTCCTGTACCGTCCTCGCATTCCCTTGCTTCGCCCTCCCATGGACTTTCTATCTTACCTTTTCCTCTCCGACGCGTCCTGTTCTGGATAGTTGAGTCACTTCTAGAACCATCATGAACCACTGCCACGCTTTTCGCACAGAATCCATGCTTTGTTTTTCCCTTGAGTCCCCACCCTTGCCCTCGCCTTTGCCTTTGTCTTTTCCCTCACCCTCGCTCTTTGCCCTCGCAATCGCCATGACCATCGCCCAAACCCACGGCCTAACTATCGCCCTCACCCTAACCCTCGCCTTCGCCTCTCACCCTAAACTTCGCCCTCCCCATCCACCTCGTCACTCGTGCTCGTCCTTCGTCCCTCGTACCTCGCCCTCGCCCTCGCCCTCTCTCTCGCCCTTACCCTAATCCTCGCCCTCGCCCATGCGCACGGCCTCCCTCTCGACATCACTCTCACCCTCGTCCTCAATCTCGCCCTCGTCTTCGCCGTCACCTTGGCCCTCACTTTAATCATTGCCCTCGCTCACGGTCTCACCCTCGTCTTTTCCCTCGCCCTTGCACACTCATTTGATTAGCTTTGAAACTCTTTTTTACCACCTCCTTCGCGGTGTTTTGTTTTACGGTTCGTGGTTGTTACGGTTCGTGACACTTGACACTGGTAACACATTTTTTAAATCGCTTAATAATTGCAAATCGTTGATTATGAAATTTTGCTTAATACTACAATCTTATTGAATTAACTTATGGACTCTTGAGTGAAAACATTTAGAAGTAATTGGATGAGAATACTCTACAACGTCCAGTACGTTTTAATTTCAACAACTTTTATTCCCATTTGTGGTAAGAAACATATCGTAACTTTCAATCAGATCTCTGGTTCTTAAACTCGGGGTGATAATCATTAATTCGGGAAGAAATGTATCTTCCTTCAAATAACAAGCACACTCAAATAAACGTCTGCTTTCCAGCATTTATTACAGAAACAAATTCCATGTAGTTTGCGTATGTGATTATCCATTTATACGTAAATGTGCCTTTCTAATTTTAACTATAAATACCTCTGTTTGTGGTCTTCCATTGAATCATTTTATATTATTCTCTCTGCACATTACGTAGCATGTTGAACAAGTCCTCTCACTTTCAGCGACGTAGCGTATCTTTATATTAATTATACATTCGTCTTTTGTGACTTAAACCATCAATGTATTATATATCGAATACTATATTGCATACTATATAAACTATAATTACATATTACTTGAATGAACGTATTCGTACATACCTGATAATTCTCACTTCTCTTTCATACGTGTCGTCTAATCGCATTGGCATTTGTTTTCGCCATGTCACGCACATCGTCGTATAGACATACATTCAAAGTACTCCAGCAAATTTGTTGGCGCGTTTCCTTTCTAACTTCTCCTTCATTACTTCTCGCTATCTCCAGCACGATTCTCTTCTAAAAATCTATCCCGAATCTTAGTCAAGCAGTCAATCGAGGCAGTTTAATTTCACTCAAATCGCCCCTATTCATTTCGACTCCTTACTCCTCTGGCTCATTTATTTCACTCTTACTTATTTCCGGCTTGATTTACTCCGGCAGGGTTTCCTGAGACTCATGTTTCTCGGTTTTACTCTTCGTTTCCGTCTCTATTATCTCCTCCCGTCCGCAGCCCCGCCTCCACTGCAGCGCACGCCCAACTGGCGCCAGCGGCGGGCGAGGGGAGGGCGGAGGCGGCAGAGGGCGGCTCGATTTGCAGGGGTATGTTGAGGCGAGGATTGGAGGGGTGCAGTGAAGCATGGATTGGAGGGTTGCGATGTGGCGGGGATTGGACGGGTGGTGTGGAGAGGACTGGAGGGGTGCAGTGTAGCTGGGATTGGAGTAGTATAATGTACCAGGGATTGGGGGGTTGTGTTATTGCAGGGATTCGAGTGGTGCAGACTAGCAAGGATTTCAGGGGTGTCGTGTAGCGGGGATAAAAGGGTAGTGCCATGACGGAGATTGGAGCGGTGTGGCTGAGGTGGGAAAGGGATAGCTGGGAGGAGAGAGGACGGGCAGGAAAACGGCGGTTCAGGGCTGGGGAGGAGCAGGAGGAAAAGGTGTGGTTGGGGTGGGAGAAGAGTGAAGTAGACGGAAGAGGAGTAGGCGGGATGAGATGGGAGGGGAGAGGAGAGGCGGGGAAAAGGGCGGGTCAGGGGCCGAGGACGGGCGTGGTGGGCTGTCGGGCGGTTGCTAATAAGAGCGCGCCTTAAACCGTGCGCTGTCTCCGCGGGGCGCGCTATTTGCAGAGGAGCGATTCCGGATTGCGATCGTGCGCGGTTTGCTCAGCCGCGAGGCCCGGAGGGGGCCGACGAGGCGGCGCGCTGCGGGGGTGGCGGGGGTGGGGGTGGGGGTGGAAACGATAATCTCCGCCAGGCGAGGAGGCCGCCCCGCCCCCGCCCCCCACCCTCGAGCGAAGCGAAGCGCACCGGCTGCGAGCGCCGGGAGGCGAAAGTCGCGCCGGAATCGTGAGCGTGGAGTGGGGAGGAAGGCGGGGCTGATATTGGTACGAGGAGCACCGAGTAGGTGTTGAACATGTAGGACGCCGAGCAGTGTAGGAGAAGAGAAATGAACACACCGTTGTCGCCTTCTGACTCACGTAGAAGTAAAGAGTTTGAATTTTGATATATATGTTTGAAAGTATTGACAACATTATTGAGTATTTATTCCCAATTTGTAGTATTGCTTTAAATTCTTTTTACGAATATAAAACTAAATAAATTATCCTTAAATAAAATTGTGCCAATAAATATTGGATAATCTGATTTTAAAATAACCCTATTGGAATTTAAAAAATCAGATCTTTTATAGATCAACCAATCATTATTTACAACAGCGAGCGAAATATGCATTCTGGCTCATAATGTCATGGCCAATAGAATTAGCCAAAAAAGGCCAAAAAGTGATTAAACAGTTCTTCAAAAACCTTTAAAAATTATTTTCAGTTAACAAGGACGTCAAAAATAAATATAGAATATCAATGAGTGAAAACGACTCAATAAGCCTTAGATTTTTGAGGATTGTTGGAGATCTCCGATTACAAATAACTAATGGGAATGAACACAGTAATTCTATTGTAATGATGACGTAAAATGTAAGATTATATGATGAAGGCAGAAATGACAACATGGGAAGGAACTGTAAAAGAGACTTCCATTCATTTTCAAGTCAACTAAGAAACAAAATGAAAAATGTATTTTCGTATTTCGAATGGTATGGAGATTTGAGAATCGTCGAGGTAGTCCAACCGTGGATATACACAGAATGGGCTGAAACAGCGTGAAAAGGGGAACAGGAAAGATAGAAGAAGTTAGTACGTGAGTTACAGGCAAAAGGATAGGTGGAAGCAAACGAGGCATGTTGGACGGAAAGAGAAGAACGTGGAAAGTCTAGACAAAAAAGGAAAACAGGATATTCAGCGGACGAGTACACTGTCTCCGAGCGTTTATGCAGCTATTATCATGAAGCGATTGAAGCCAGATGGGCGAGGAAATCGAAGCTTTATGAAAACAAGGGTGACAGGGGCCCGATGTGTGGGCGATTTCTAACAGTGACCGCACCAACGATTGCTGTGAGGAAATGAGATCCTCTGACACTGAAGACAGCAAAGGAGGGACGATGAACTTTGTGGACGAGGAGGACATGAAAGAGAGTGTTGAAAGTTATGAAGTAGAGTAGGAGTATCGGTGATAAGGAGATACGAGGCATCTTTAACAACGATAGGAGGCGGACCAAATTAAGAAAATGAAGAGTGTGAACTTTTTGAAGAAGGTGATAAATAGAAAAACGCATTTTCGAGGATGGGTAACAATTGAGACGAGAAAACGAAGACCAGCGAGGACGTGCAAGACTCGAAGATGACAAACGATCAGAAATGAAACCGCTATTAACAGAGCCCCCGCCGGGAGAAATATCGACCAAGATTACTAGTGGAGGATAGTAAACAGCCACCCGTAGTCCAAGTTTCACGGAGGCACTCACGTCATTAACTGTAAGGTGGAGGAGGCAGCGAGTAGGCGATGCTAAGATCCGTGTTGCCGGATTTGCACGGCGACCTGCTGGGCGGAATTGGGTGAAGGCTTGTCCCGAATCTCACATATAAAAGTCCAGACGGAGAGTACGGAACTCCACTGTCTGGTTGCGGGGTCACGTTGAAAGCTTCAAAGTGGAGGCAGTTAGGAGACGGGTTGGGGCTCCGAGCTAGCAGTAGCTAGTATGGTAGGTGGCTTCATCTCGGACCCATACTCTGGGCAATGAGGAGGGATTCGTCCCTGCGCATTGTGAGTGGAGTTTTGCTTCGACTCCGGTCTTGCCTGAAATACTTTCTGTATACCCTCTTACAAGTGAGTGACCATGATAGGAAAACGAGAAACTGGGTGTACGACGAGAGGAAAAATCATGAATGTATTCGAATACAAGAAAAAAAACAGTAATGAGGGTAAACATAAAAGCAGATCGTCTAGGAGTCTAAGCAGAGACAAAACACGAGAAGTGCAATGAAACAACTCTGACCAATGGAGGCAACATTGGTCGTTCCTTGGGAAGTGCAGACGTAACGAATAGCGACGTGGTGAAAGGTATGGTAGAAGAAAACAAGAAGAAAAGTGCGTGAAAGCACTGCGGACACATAGGACGAGATAGAAGCGAAGGAGGTTAAGTGTGCAATAATGACAACACAAATGATTTGAGAAATGAGATTTTCGAGGAGCCAGTCAATAAAGAAAGTAGGTGCGCTACATCTACGTTAAATGGATCAAAGACCAGATCTAGACGACGAGCAAGCACGGGACTAACCAATCCATAACTCCGTCGTCATGTACTCGTGGCGTTGATGATCTTACACTAATGTAAGCTTCATGCGAAAACATCCCCGGGCGATGCCGCGACAACGAAGAGCCGGACACCGCGCCAGGCGGAGGTTGAGCGCGAACGTAGCAAGAGATGAATCAACGATATGGCGACACTTGCGGCAATTACCCTATGACGCGAAATAGAGAAGATGTGAAGCAAACGAGGATTAAGGTATGGCGGCTAAAACCAAAGACAAAATTACGCTAGTATTTTTCAATGTCAATATATAACTGAGCGTCAATAGTCACAAGACACGAGGGACAAAGTGAACGAAGGTAACAATTTGGGGTTTCTTCTCAGTATAATTGCTGATAGAAGTATTTTTTCATTTTTACTTTCTCTCCGTACAACGTACTTACATTGAGGAGGATTAAAGAGGAAATATTATAATGTTACAGAGGAATGTGGCCATTTTTATCACAAAACCATGAGGAGGAAAATCTTGTCCCTTTATGTAGTAAATTACTTCTACTAACACCTTACGTACTAAGAATTCACGTTTTATGGGTACTAAATACCAAGAAATTGGTTGACGCGAAAACGTCTGCACTCGCACCCAAACGGTTGAGACAACTTTCTTAAAAATAGGTGTTCCCAAATCAATAAATACAAACTCGAGGCGATACGAGCTTCTTTTCCTTTTCGTGGGATTAGACTCGGACGCAAAAGAAATTTATTTCACTTCTGTGTCATATCAAGTACGAAGTACTCGTACTATATGAGCTTCATCGGGACCGCACGACTTCCTGTACCTAGAAATGGCCTGTGTATCAGATTTCTGCTGAATTTTCTGGTGCGCATTTCGCAGTTGGGAGCTCCGGGTTCTATCACCGGGCTTGCTATGCAGACTGGGGTTTTCGTGTTTTCCTTCGCTCATACAGGCGAATGCAGGGATGGTTCAAAAAGTTCACGATCATTTTTCCTCCTCCTCCTCCTCCTCCTCCTCCTCATCATCATCATCATATTACCTTATAATTCATAATGCAAGTCTAAACAACCTTGTCTTACTTGTCTTAACAAGAGTTATGGCCAAGAAGCTGATCCCTTTAATGACACATGTACTCTCCGGAAGAGGACGTGTAGCGTGATCAGATATGCTCATATGCAAATAATAATAATAATAATAATAATAATAATAATAATAATAATAATAATGTATTTGTTAGAGCATTGTAAAACTGCATGAGTGAGACTAGTGAATTTGAGAAACGTAATGACTGAGCTTCATTAAAATAACGTGGGCGTATGATGTGCAGGGCAGGGCAGGGCGGGGCAGGGCAAGGCTGGCGAGACGATGAAGCCCCCAGCTGCGCGGTCGGGGTCGAGGGCGAAGGTGGCGGCGCTGGCTCGTGCAAGCGCGCAGACACTCAGGGGCGTGGTCCCCCAGACGAGGACGGCGGCTGCAGCTTCTCGCCCTTCGGCCAGATTACAAGTTTCCGAGTTAGCCGCCGCCGTCGCCGTCCGTGCGGACACCGGAGCCTCGGACGGCCGAAGGCGCTCGCGTAGCCGGAGTTTCGCAAAGTGAGCGCCACCAGCGGGAGGGGATTAGAGCTTCCAGACGGCCGCCTCTTCGGTGACCCACGCGTCACGGACGGCAGATTGGGTTGCCATGAGGCAACATTATCTCATTACGGGAAAGCTGATGAGGTGTTGTTGGCTTTACTAAAGGATGGAATAATTGAAGTCGTCATCATCTTCACGGACTATACCTAACGGTTTGTTCCGGTTCGATGGACCACCGCTTTTTTGGTCTTCGGGGTTCTCGGCAATGTGTGCATCGCTGGTGGTACTAAAACAGCATTTACTTTCTCGTCTGTATTTTTACGCAAAATTACGCGAAAAGTACTCAGATTTTCGAAACATTTTAAATGATCTTATTTTATAATCTACCCTTAAGGAACATATCTTATTAAGCGAAAAACTCTATAAAATTTCTCTTCATAATTGCAGTCGTAGAAAAACGCCGAATAAAGTTGAAATTTTTCCAGTATTCGAAAAATTAAAGTTTTCAATTAACATGAGACCTGCTCCATTCTCTTAAACGTCCTTCACACCACCCAACAACAACGTTTAATCAAAACCGATGGAGCCGTGTTTTTAAAAGTTGGAAAATGTCCCTGGGACTTCATGTAAATTACCTCCAAAATTAAAATGTCGGTTTCAAATTCAAGGGAATGCGACACCACCCAGTCAGATCGATTGGGGAATATTAATTTAGAGAAAATTGGTTGAACGATTTAGCCGCTAGGGTTGTTCGCAGACGAACGGAAAGACGTTTGCTTCTATTTTTAGGCATAAATAAAATATAAAACGGATTAAATTCTAAGATTACTGTCAATCACATTCCACTCACTAATATAAATCTCAGAAGAATTTTCATTTTCACTGTCTGTATATCTGTTTTTTTTTTAAATCTGCACACATCAAAAAAAATTGCAGTTCTATAAATTTCTTTAATGACGAAAAAGTTTTTTTATATTTAATAATTCGCATAACAAATTGTAGTACAATTAATAACAGTAAATTAATGTAAACCAATGTAAATTACAATAGACGGCAATTACCAGAGCAGTTTTAAAGTAACTTTAAATAAGGAAATTTAAAAATGAGCCAGCAGTAACGCATTTGGGGCCCACTACCTTTCATTTAAAGCACAAATCACAAAATTTGGGGGAGTATAAAGCTCAAATTTGTTTCAAAATGGAAACCCTTAAGGTGTTAAATAGTTTTTAAATACTGGATGCCAGTCATGCCAAAGAAATGTTCTTGCCAGTTAATAGATATCAATCTATTTTTTCCGTTTATTTTCTTTTTCGAAGTAAATATTGGCATTGATTAAACACCGGAAAAAATATAATTGTAACATCTTGAACCGGGTCGGGACGTAGCTAGTAAGCCTTAGCTCGCAAAGAGCTGTTGCGTCAAAGTACATACTCGTACATACAAACATCAATCATAAATGCGAAGTTTCCAGAAAAGTCTCGAAAAAGCGATTTTACTATAACCGTGAACACGAAGTACAGCGGTCTGAAAAGTGTTTACCAACATGCTTTTGATCTTAAAACCAATTACTCTTCTTAAGTATATCGTTAAGATGCGATAATTGAAACCACACTTGTCAATTAACCTATGATTATTGAAGGTTGTAATTAAATCACTTCATTGAGTATAATTGATTCACTAAACGTAGTCTTTCAAAGAAATATTATTTAATTCAGACGCATTTCGTAGTTGTGTTTTCAGTTCTCAAGGATGTTTCAAAATCAATGAATAATTTTGATAGACTAATTTCATTAAACGCACATTAAAACGTAGATGTTACGAGAGAAGTATTTCCAAAGACTTTTTACCACGACACGAAAAGTTTACTCCCAGTTTCGCTACTCCTGAATCGCAAACACGCAAAAAAATGTCACACACAAAAAAAGTTTTCGTCGCTAACCAGAACACTAACTTTGGCCATTACAGGGTTTCCGCTAGAACGCTTCCCTAGCGAAATATTCTGGAAAATGCTTTTAAATTACTCTCTAATATCTCCCCGAGAACAGTTTGTCGCCGCGAGGGGCCCGCAGGGGGAAAGTTTGAGAGGGCTGATCTCGAGAATCGACGCCGCGCCCTCGTCGCCGAACGACGATGCGGCGCGCGATGGAAGGGCTGCGCTGGCAGTGGGCCGAACACTTCGTCGCAGGAAATCGCCCTTCCCGCTACATAATTCACTAAGAATCGCTCCATGATTGATTAGTGATTCCGGGCGATTCTTGGCATAGTTCATTGATTCCATAAGTGTAGTGCATGCTGTTTTATGGATGGATGTGGCTGTGATTTTTCTCCTCTGAATAGCGAGACCCGGAACCAACCTACGCGTCGACTTGCGGCTAATGAAGCATTTCCCACTTGTGGGCCACCGCCCCAGCCGGTTCGAGCTCTAAACTTCTGATTCATCTCTTGACATGTGTAGCAGTGTAGTGCTTGTACATGTAAGTAGGTTGTGAGGATAGGACAAGGAAGAGAAAGGAAAGTTATCTCGAGATCCGTGGTCCCGTGTGATGGGGTACTGCTCCGGGCGTTCGCCTGGTGTTGGTTGGAGAAGCCACAGAAAACTACTGACGAGAGCAACCAACTAGAATTCTCAAGACAGCAGGCGAATTCGATCTAGCTCTGTAGCTAGAGTCGAAAATTCCGCCAAACCGTCGGCACTCGACCCTAGAACTGTCCAGCCATAGCAGTTGATGCAGTTGCAGTTGAATAAGCAGTTGATGCCGTGAGCCATCTAAACCGGAGCTACTACGAATCGTGACAAAGATGTTCATGAAGATGGTGTTGTGGATTGATTATTTGGTTATTTTTCTGTTTACTTTGCGTGTTTTACTCAAACCGTAAATCTGTGTTTGGCTCTTACTTTTCTCAAACGAAAATAGTTGAATTTGTGGAAGACGATTGCTAACAAATCGCAAAAAACTGAGGACTTCACAAGGCCCCGTTCCCAGTAAAGTAAAGCACCTTCAGAATAATTGTTAAAATTTCAACGACATTTCGAAAGAATAAGCCCGTAATTGGGACTAAGTATTAGGTTTTGAGATAATGGGGAAAATAAGTGATGAACACTTTTAAAATAATAATTATAAATATTATATTGATTTTAAGGATTTCAGAATTGAGGTTATAACTTCACGTTTGAAATTGAGAAATTTCTGGAATGTATTGTAATGTAATATTTGTTTTACAATTCATTTAGTTCTACTATTTTTTAAAACCTCGTGTTTATTTAATTTTGGAGTTCAGATTTGTTTAGTTAAATTTTTGAAACCTAATAATGACACACACAAATTACTATGAAATGTGTAAGTCTAATGACAATTCCAAAATCATTTTTTCATTACGTACGTCTTTCTACCGTTTCGCCCCAGTGTGCGTCGCAATGTGGCTTTGTGCGGGGCCGGGGGAGGGGGGGAGGGTGCGGCAACAGCCGGCGTTGGGTCGCTTGGCCCGCCGCCAGTGCGCGGCACCGTCGACCATACGCCACCCTGCTCCACACCTCTGTCCCGCCCCGCCCCCTCTGCCACCCTCACGACTCGTCCTTCCCCACTTCCATCTCGTCCCACGGCGCCGCTCGCATTCCCCGTAACCCTCCATTCCACCACGTTCCGCCTCCCTACACGCTCGCTCTTCGGTCCATCCTGCCCACTACGACCCTCCTACCCACACTTCTTCTTATTCTTGTGCTCTGAGTAAAGAAGAGCTGTGCACCGGCACGACCCACCCTCACCTTGCCGCCCTTCCCCGTCCTTCCTCTATCCCCTCTTCGCTCTTCTCTGCCGTGGCATGCCCTGTACCACCCCGGTCCATCTCGTTCCGTCTCACCGCCAATCTCCGCCCAGCTCCTCCCAACCCCTCCCAACCCCTCCCAGCCCCTCCCAGCCCCTCCCAGCCCCTCCCAGCCCCTCCCAGCCCCTCCCAGCCCCTCCCAGCCCCTCACAGCCCCTCCCAGCCCCACCCAGCCCCTCCCAGCCCCTCCCAGCCCCTCCCAGCCCCTCACAGCCCCTCACAGCCCCTTCCAGCCCCTCCTAGCCCTTCCCAGCCCCTCACAGCCCCTCCCAGCCCCTCCCAGCCCCTCCCAGCCCCTCCCAGCCCCTCCCAGCCCCTCCCAGCCTCGCCCAGCCCCTCCCAGCCCCTCCAAGCCCCTCCCAGCCCCTCCCAGCCCCTCCCAGCCCGTCACAGCCCCTCACAGCCCCTCACAGCCCCTCCCGGCCCCTCACAGCCCCTCCCAGCCCCTCACAGCCCCTCACAGCCCCTCACAGCCCCTCCCAGCCCCTCATAGCCCCTCACAGCCCCTCACAGCCCCTCCCAGCCCCTCCCAGCCCCTCCCAGCCCCTCCCAACTCCTCCCAGCCTCGCCCAGTCTCGCCCAGTCTCGCCAAGCCTCGCCCAGCCCCGCCCAAACTGCAGACTGCGCTCCTGCAAGCTCCTTTTCACTCGTTCAGGCTCAGCCTTTAGGAGCACTAGAGGCCTGCGATGTGGAGCCCGAATGCTTTTGACGCATCAGTCCGATTAGCTGCTGACAGAAATTCTGCCCCGATGTGGATGTTTGCGGGAACTCGCTGGTAGAGATGTTCAGTTGACCTAGTTTCGATAGAAACTTTTTTTATCTCTCCTTGGCCATTGTGGTAATAGGAAATCACGTTGAGATTAACTGTAACGTTGCCAGTAGTGGTTAGAATTGATGACTCCGCGATTTCAAAGTATAAACTATTGTTTGGTGAACAACTTTTTTGTATTGTATGTTTTTCTCCTTCTTCAGTATTTATACAATGCACTATTTTCTAGTGGTTCTATATCGTTGTTTTTCCCTCTTTATTGCGGTGTTAATGTTGTATTTACATTATATTAGTGAAAACACGTGCGATTATACTTGACAGAAGTTCTAAACCGAATTATTCGACTTCTCTATATTTTTATTGGCATTACACATATTTTCAGCCACAAAAAGTAATGTGTTTTGCCTATAGTGTATCCTCTCCCTAGTCTTACCTCGTGTTGCTAGCTGTGACCTGCTGTTTTGCCCTACACTGCCCAGGCCTGCTCACTCTGCTCCTTGCCAGCGGCCTCGTCTTGACCTACTATCTTTCTTGGCTCCCGCGTACCCATAGTACCCGCGTTACCGCCAGATTCGGAGTGATGTCAACATAACAAAGATTAATATCAGTAATGTTTACATAACACACAAAAATGTAAATTTCAAGTGCATATTTCGGGGACTTCCACATTTCAAACACTTTATTTGCTGCGATTGTTTGAGAAGTTCATTTGAAGTAGGCACATTTATGCCGAATACTCCTACTTCAAAACCTCTTTTTCCTTTTCTCTCGTCGTCAAACCTGACAATTGGGATTGATTTACGTCAATTTTTTAAAATCCTGTTCCTTTGTTGATACCTCGTGTTTGCTCAGTGATAATATTCTTATTGCTTTTTCCTCTTGTCATTACCACCCACTTTATCACATACCGCCCTAGACATCCTTAAATTTCCTAAATTCTCATCTATTACTCACTGCTTGACGTAATAATTACTTTGAGTTTCTCATTTTGCAAAGTGTATTGTCCCTGTGCTCCACCAAACCTAACTATTTTCTCTTCTATGCAAAATATTTTTCCATTTAAATACGCAGTTCTATTTCTTTTCGTCTCAACGTATTGAGAGATGAAGGAGTGTTGGCATGGTTTGCAAAAGGAACATGAGTCATCTACCAGGAGGCCTTCCCTTTTTGGATCTCGCGACCAGGAGGTTGTTCTGCCTTTTTCATCTACACGTCTCCCTCGCTTTCTCCTCGATTTTCTCCATTCATTCGATTTCTCCCACAGCACCTTTACATTCCCACAACATTCCTTCCTTTTGCCCATCGCTTCGTTGCGTCGCGGTTCCTTTGGGCGTGCTCGTTGCGCCGGCCTCCCTTCCCACCCTCGCCCCGCCCCCGCCCCCGCCCTCGCCCCGCCCCCGCCGGCGCCGGCGCCGCGGTCTGTGTTGGCCTGGGCCGCGCTACCTTCTCCGCCTCCGCGCCTTTATGGAGCGTGTCGGGGCCCGCGCCGGACGAGATATGAAGGGCGTTCCATTGTAATGCTCTCTTGCCCCGCTGAACCGAGCGCATGCCGCGTTTTCCTGCGGCGGCCGCCGCCGCCATCCTCCCGCTCTCGGCGGTATTATGGACGGCGGGGCGGGGCGGGGTGGAGTGGCGAGGGGCTAGCGAAGTCCGGTGATCGTGGTGCGGAGTCGGGGACGGGGAAGAGGCGATGGAGGGGGTCTTGCGGAAGGAAGGAGCTGGGGAACGGGGAGGCGCGGGAAGGGAAAGGGATGAGGGCGGGGAGGGAACGGATGTGGAGTTGAATAAGCGGGCGGAGAATGGAGGAAGCGTAGACGTGTAGAGGAAACGGGCGGACATGGCGGATCGGAAAGAATGGGAGGGGAGGAACGGAAAGAGGGTGGAAGGCGTGGGATTGAAGATGTGGATGCAGAAGGGGAGGATGGAATGGGCGGGGATTTTCGCTCTGAAGGATTGGATTTGAAATGGAGGGATGGCTCGAGCGGGGAGAGGGCAGGGCGAGCCTTTTGAGCGGGCGGGGCGGCGCGCTTTGCATCGTCCTGGGCGGGGCCTGTAGCGCGAAGAGAACGCGCGCGTGTGTGTACGTGCGTGCGTTCGGAGGGACGGACGGACGGACGGTTGGACGGACAGGCGGACGGGCCTGCGGACGGACGGGCGGACGGGCGGACGGACGGACGAATGGGGGGCGGGCCAGCGGGCGGGTGGCGAGGCAGTGGGAGAGATGCTGGAGAAGAGGATCAGTGCGTAGATGGCAACAGCAGGAGAATATAGAGCGGCGTGTTGAGTTTTGAATATTGCAACATGGGGTGGGTGATGCGGATCGTTCTGTGGTGGAGTGGTACGGCAGTAGTGGTTACGCCGGTAGAAGGGCACGTGTTAAATTTTAGAATATTGTAACGTGGGGTGGGTGATTAAAATTGGTGCGTGATAGGAGTGGGGCTATGAGGGTAGTTGGCTGTCCGACCGGGCTAGCCAAAGACAATAAGCTTTTGTGTATAATACAGCCGGTATAAAATACGAGACGTGATGAGACTAGCTCGACACGCCCGGTCAGTAAGAGACTTTTGCTAGCTGAAGATCAGCAAGGCAAATGTTACGAGGGAAGCAGAAAGAATAAAATAAGTTTTTTTAACTAAATTAAAGGCAGCCTAAAGTAAAACCAAGAGAAGTATAAAAGGGTTTTTTTTCGTGAACACAGTGAACGTGAATAAAAGAAAAACAACAAAAAATATTTCTTGAGGAGGGTTAAAAAAGACACGAAAACATTTGTGAAAATAGAGTAAAATGTTAGACAAATGAATGTAAATGTTTGAAATGTACGACAGTGGAAAGGATTATACTGCAAAAAGTAATAGTGGAACTCAGTTAGTTGCTATTCCCTGCGCACCAAGATGCGTTGAGAAACAGGGTAGGGGTCGTGTGTCAGGGCGATGGAAGCCGCAAAGCTAGAAGCGGGGAGAATCAAATGGAGGCGTTATCGATAACGTGGGGAGGTATTGGCGGAGAGGAAATTAGGCGTTGTATTCAAGGTCGTCGTGTGTATAGGGGAGACGAGTGGAGGAGGGAGTTCTGCGGGACAAGGGGTGAACTATGTAAGTGTAGGGTGTAGGGCAAGGTGGGTGTGGTAGGGATTGTGCCAAAGGCATGTTGTTAGGGGAGGATGTTTTTCTAAGCGGGGGTTAGGAGTAGTAGAGGTAGGGTGGTGCGAATATATGGCATGATAGGGGTTTCTCGAGGCGGGGATTAGTCGAGGCTCGTATTGGACGACGCGATAATTGGTCGACGCGAAAATTGGGCGAGGAGAGAATTGGGTGAGGCTATGATTAGACGAGACGAGAATGGGGGCATGCGGGGATTTGGTGACGCAGGGATTTGGCGAGGTGGGTTTTCGCGAGGCGTGGGTTGGGCCGATCATGATGGGGATTGGACCAATCAGAGATTGCGCCTGGTGGAATCTTGCAAAACGGATTGCATGCGTGGGGGGGGGGGGCGCTGGTTCTGTGACGTGGAGGGCGGTGGCCAATGGGAAGTGAGCGGTGGGCGGTGGGCGATGGGCAGTGGGCGTGGCGCGTAGAGCGCTGGGAATATTCCGCGCGCCCCTCCGGGCCGCCGGGCGCCGCTGGGGCTTCCGGAGGGCGCGGCCGGGGAATTCGGACGTTGATGCAGGCGCGGGCTCCGAGTCGCCGGGCGGCCGCTCTTTGGGGCTTCTGCGCGTCGCGTTATTTCTTCGCCCAGCACCGCTCGGCCGCGCGCGCTGTTGCCGTCCCCTTTCCGAGTGCGCAGAATTTGACTTCGATGCACGCACACGTTCTTGCTTGGCAGGGTCACTTTACGAACATGAGTATAACAGCGTATCTTTTCAAGAAACACAAGACTCAGGGATAATCATTTTCCTTATTTAGACGAGATATTATATAAACAAAAAAAGAAACTACGTAGATATAAGATACTTTACGTAAGAAGAAGAAAATAATGGTATCCGGAAATTATTTAAATACATTCCAGAAACATAATAATATAAAGTTAAATATGATAAATAAAATATTTGTTTTGTAAATATTACTTTCTTAATTTAATATTCCTTTTATCTCTTTGAATGTGAAAAATAAACAAGGTATTTATTTATTTTTTTGAGACTTTTGTTCCTGTTGTTAAATTTCTGCAATTTGATTAAATGATGACATTACCTAAACAAAAAAAATGAGAGGTTTCAATGCAAAAGAATGTGGTTTTTTAGAAAAGTGTTTGAAATAAATGTTAATAATGGCCACTGAACAATGATTACGAATTTCATTGATTAAGTGATCGCCTAGATGAATTTGAAACAATTTTTCCTTTGTTTCTGTCCTGATGTAGAATTATTCCTATTATTAAGTCACATGATAGAAATTTTCCAAAAGTTAGAATAGCAACAATACAAGTGGCTGCAGATAATTAATCTCGTAGGAAAAAGAAATTGTTCTCGGGTATTGTTTAAACACAGCTTCATATGAATTCTGTCTCTGGAACATATAAACGTATTTTTTGGGTATGTTTCTTTTTGTTTCCGAATTATTTACTGCAGTGGAATTACAAAGTCTACAGATGAAACGTTGACACTATGGTGGTGCACATGCGCTTCGGTAAGGTACGCGTTTCAGAAGAAGTCACTACCTGTTTATTTACATAATATTTTCATAAACGTGCGACAGACTGAGTGTAGTATTGCTACTGTTTTTGCAGCGGATCTGAGATGGAGTTTTTAGAGTTCGAATCCCAACGGATTGTCGACACTAGCAATAGCAAGGTCGAATTCAGCCACGGAATTATAGAGGAGATTTCTAGATGCTGCCTGATGTGATCGGTAGTTTTTCGTGATTCCTCCGATCACTATTAGACAAACGGGCCATGGACGGAAGGCACGATGTTTCCTTCCTCTTTCTTGCCTTAACCTCTTCTCTTATTCACACTACACGCACTACACTAGCATTCACGTAGAGAGGCCGGTCGGGTGTTTAGTGCTTGTCCTGGGACTGGCAGAACCCCGTTGTGAGGGTGTATGTGTATATCTCTTGTTCTACCAGATGGCACATTGTCCCCGGAATGGGCACCTAAACGCTAGTGTCCCCGGAATGGGCACCTGGCACAAGTGCGGTACACATATTCGGATCCTTCCTGAACCCAGTACGCCCTCTCGGCAACCTCATTCAATGCCTGGTTGGTGCCGCTCTGCCAGCTCGGAGCTACTAGCTTTACAGGCCAGTATAAGAGTCAATATTGTCGTATGATAAAGTACCACTCACATGCGCTGGTACGAATTCCTCCTCTTGTGTTGGGCCACTGCCACGACGAAGCGAAGAGCCAAATAGGGGACCACCATAACTAGTGTTCGAGCGGCCCGTTCCATCTACTCATTGCCAGACATTGCATATTTACGTGTAATAGTCAGAACCAGGCCAACCAGACGGGAGGTATCACTTTTCCCACTGAACTTCTATGTGTGAATTCCAGAGCACCCAGGTCTACTTCACCCGATACTGCCCTAAGGTCGGAGCGCCAGGCGCCCAGCTGGTGGATTACCGGGTTGAACGGGCAACCAGAAGCTTAGCATCGCCCACTCACTGCATACACCTTTATGCTAACGACGTGAGTGTCGCCATGAAACTCAGGGTCCAAGCGATCATCTTACAAGTCTTCACCAGAGACTGTGTCACCTTTCACAGACACGATTCCCCCTGCTCCGTTGGAGGGAGACGTACTGGAAGGTGGGTTCTTAAGGGGGTATCGCCAGCAATCCGCCGTATAGGTTGTCGCCAGATGTCACATTTTGCGCGAAAGGAAACACCGCCAAACCGTATTTCACTAAACAAATGAGAATAAAGACTACATCAATTGGCATGCCCGGAAATATAAATTAGTCAATCAAATAATGATCGTGTGAGCCCGGGCGAATAATTGACACTCTATTTTTAATCCAAAGTATTTCATAATTATTTTTACGAGTTGAATTTTTTACTCTTTGTGTTGATGTGGTTTTTAGTACCGTCAGTGAGTTTTACTTTATTGTATTTCAATTAGAAGATTTATTTACATGGCATTCGTGTCTAAAAATACATCTATTCATGAAATGTTTATTCAAGTAAAATAAAGAGAGATACTTATAAAGTTTATTCATTGATAAAAACGTTCCTCTATTCACGTCTTCAGTAAAATGTGCATAGCCACAAATGTTGACTATTTTCATTTCATAATTAGATATTATGAGAGCTTACTTATGTTCGCATTGGAGGTCAGAATTTTCGTAAATATGAAATTCTGAATCGTTTTCAAATATTATAAGAAGTGTTTAGGATAGAAGTGCAATTTATAAACATACCCTCAAAACACGTCAATATGAGAGTTCGACATATTAAGAAATAAATTATTTGTGTATTAGATTGGTATTACTCCTACTCCAATTCAATCATGTTTTAATACAATTTGCGATTAAATCATTTCAATTGCTTGTCAGTGGCGGCACATAAAGCATACTTCTATTAACTATGGCATTTCCTGGAACACGTGTAACACAGTCCAACAACAATATTGCAATATTGTGTTTGTGGCTTACTTGTTAATGAATATTAGCTCCTTAAAATTAGTTGCAACGGAGTGGAAAATGCGCAGCTTATTTATCGTTCGTACAATTACTGAATTTCCATCGCTTTTCGCGTTCTGTGTTCGCTATTCCATTATTCATTCAGTTCGATGGAAATGTAATTTAATGTACATTAAATTTGGGCTCCATGTTCGTATGTATTAACCCCGGCCGAGTCGAAGCGTCGACGGAAAGTGATAATGAATTGGAAATGCTTTTACGGTGGCGCGCGCCGCCGCTGCGCAGCGAAGGGGAGGTAGGCCTCCGCTCGTTGTAAGCGTGTTACCCGCACTCGGTCGCGGGGAATGGGATTACGCCGTCTCGCGTTTTGCGCGGAGTCTCCGATGAAGAGCGCGACCTTCTGCGCTGCAGCGTCCGTGGCGCTAAGTGGGGCGCTAGACGGGGGAGCTGGGGGTCTGGAGACGCAGGGCGGACGGCGGGCGGGCGGGCGGAAAAGGACGAAGGGTAGAGGGGCGGAGGGCGCGGGGAAAGGAAATTGGCGGTTGGCGGGCAACGTGCGGGATCTGTTAGGAATGGGGGAGGAGACGGGGTGCAAGTGAGGAAAGGCGGTGAATTCTGTAAACGTTCCAGGCAACGAGAACTGAGTGTAGACGAACAGTTTTGTAAAGTTGGGCCATGAGATGGATACATTGCCAATGTTGGAGTATTGTGTGTTCCTTGTATTCGACTCCTTTTAAGTACCAAACCACTGATGTAATCATATATGAGTGTATTTCTATAAATTAAATATTGATTGCTCTCTGTTTTCTAAATAATATATTTCGTATTTAAATCGTAACAGCTTCTTAACAGTTAACACAAAAATTATAACAACAACAACATCAAGAACATAAACCGCAAAACCTAGTCTGATCATGTGCCGTAATTGAAGGGTAAATGAGGGTCCTGCAAATCCAACCGTTTCTATTGACTGGGCGCTGCGTAGGTTTCGTGCTACTAAGTGAGCCCACGTTTTCACGAGATTCGGCCCCCTATGTCCCTTTTTTTAACATGTAGAGAATGCCATTCATGAGAAAAAATACAGCGTATTGTTGACATTTCCAATACATAATTTTTTGCTTTTTACGTTTCAGATGCATAAGATCCCCTTATAATTGTTTTGCTTATTTTTCATTTTGGTCACCAGAACTGTGTACGCTTTTCCAGTGAGGGAGTGTATGTTTTGTTTCGTACTTATTTCACAATCAGCTGAAGCCAATGGAGAAATGCAAGCGTGTGATACACATTGTTTATTAATTGATGATTCAAAAAGTTGTACTTGTTGAGTAGTAAGGTTAAGTTGTGTGTGAGAGACAGATTTGGGAACAGAATACATGGGTCGTCGTAAAAGTAGATAAATGGATATCAAATATGAACATACGTTTGTCGATACAATGCAAAGTTAAAAAATGGACGATTAAAGAGATGTCGTTAAATCGTAGAAATGTTATTTGATTGGTCGATAAAGAGAATAATGGATATTGATGTGTAGATCAAGTAATCAAGGTGTGGAGGGAAGTAAATGAAGTAACCAAAATCATACGTTCTTCTGAGAGAGAAAAACTAGAATTATGCAGGTTAAGAAAAGTGGATATTTTTATGATGAATTGAGTGTATGAAAAAATTGTTTACTCGAATAGTCATGATAATACTGATGATAGTTGCTTAAGAAATTAAGAAAATCAGCGAAGCAATGTTAACAGAAGTTCTGATTTAATAATAATAATAATAATAATAATAATAATAATAATAATAATAATAATAATAATAATATACAATTATCTAACATGACCCTACATTTTTTTATCTCAAAAATATTTGCAAAGGACTCTGTCTTTGTTCAATGTTTCAGTGCGCTGCCGATTGACACTACAATATTTTTCATTTATCGATTTACACGGCTGTTACGACCAAATAAATTAGAAAAAATGTGCATAAAAAAGAGATTTTTTTTCACAATAAAGAGGGATGATAAGATGGAATTGTAAAACACCAATGTACAATGAACAAATTAAAATGAAAAGAGCAAAGCGGAAAGAGCAGAGAGAAAAAAGTCAGGAAAGGGAAAGAAAGTATAAGAATAGACAAACTTCTCATTGTCCAGGGTGTAAGGCAACTGTTTTAATAGTGAGAAAAGCACGAATAAAGGCAGGCAGAAGAAAGAGAGGGAGCTTCATTTGGAACAATGTGGAGCGATTCGGCGAGGGAAGGGGTGAGCTGAGGTGGAGTGTGGGGACAAGGGAGACGTGACGTGGCATCGAGGGACGTTGTCACGTGCAGGGGGGGGCGAGATTTTCTGGAGAACGACCAGTGGGGACACGGTAAAAGGAAACCTAAACATTCGTGGCCAAAATGAACTAACGGAAATATTTAAGAGATATGTATGTAAATAGGAAAACGCACGATTTAAACGATATTATTGACGGAGTATATTGTAAATTACTGAGCAACAGCTGGAAAATAATAGTAAATTGTTTTTAGTTATTATTCATCAATTTATAGAAAAAAATTAATAGCGAATTAAAAAACATCGCTTATCTCTTTTTAGTATTCGCGAATGTATCCACTGCATTCTGGACGGTTCACTACTTTGTTTTAAAATGTAGTTCTAAAACAATTCTTGCATCTTGTATTTACTATTATTAATATTATTATTATTATTATTATTATTATTATTATTATTATTATTATTATGTCTATTAATTTATACGCACACGCAATATTTCCGTATCTTACGCCTCTAGCGCACGTCACTGCGTCACTTCCTAACATTCAAGGGATGATATGGTTACAATCTATTCCCTAATCTAAATTATGTTCGCATACGCGTGTCCGTTTTCTATTCAATCGACAAGAATGTAGGACGTTAACATGATTTAAATTATTCTTTAACTATTTCAATAACGATAATAATAGTATGCAAATCTTTTCCCCTCTTACGTTCAACATTATACCCTTGGTAATTTATTATGACACCAATCTGCAACGTATTAGAGACGATGTGTTCAGCCTGGCTGCCAGCGAGCGAAATAATTATGCCTCTAATACACACCATTTTTTCCCAAGGGGCTTTGATTTCCCCTCCCCGATGAAGACTATGTTATTGTACTGTGAGCTTTTATTTTGTCACAGAATTGTTTAAGCCCTCTACCAAAAAAACGTCTGCGCCGTTTACATTCGCTCTGTATGCCCAAATAAAGCGTAATAACGTGGTATTTTAATGTTTATTGTAATACGGGAGAATGTCCTGGCTTATTACAGTCTTGTTCCGGTATTCGCTTGGTGTTGGTTGGAGAAACCACGGGAAACCACGAATTAAAGCAGCCGGCAGCTGCAATTCTCCTCCAGACACCGCTGAATTCGAGCCTGCTAACTAGCTAGTGTCCAAAAAAATCCTGTCACCGTCGGGACTCGGGACATCTCGGTCAATGGCATTGCAGTGATGCCATGTGATGCTTTGAAACATCTAAGCAGAATGCCTCAAAGGTTTCATTATTATTATTATTATTATTATTATTATTATTATTATTATTATTATTATTATTATTATTATTATTATTATTACTATCACTAACAATTTTTTCCTTGCTACGCGAGCCTTTTTGTCTGTGTGGTTGGGGCCTGCATGCGGAGGGCGAGTCGGGGGAAGCGAGGCCGCCCGCACTCAGCGGAAAAAGCCGCTTCGGGGCGCGGATAGCCCGGGGCGCCCAGTCGATTACCGTCCACGCGAAGGGCCCCGCCCGCGAGACCACGCGCCCTGAGGGAGCGCCCTTCTTGCCCTAGCCCGCCCCCGCCCGGCCCCGCCCGCCCCCGGCGCCGTTCTGCGAATTTCCGCTCCTACGAAGCTCTCAAGACAATGTACTCAGGTGGAGGACTCGGTGACGGCCCGTGCGCAGGGCAACGCGACAATGTGGAACGTCTTGCGGAAAGAGAAAAGTTGCAGCTAGAAACGTCGGTTGGGGCTACGTTTGGTCGAGTTGCAAAAGTATATGCTGTTTTGAAAGTTACTTACATACCGATTGTACACATATTTATTGTAGAATGTTTGTTTTACTTGCTTCTTAAGACCACTTTTTTAGGCGGCAAAGGTGCAGCTTGATTATTAACGTAATTAACAGCTTACGTTTCTGAAAATATTAATATTGAACTAATTTTGTTAGGGCTACAGGATTTCACAGAAAATGGTCGAAAACGTTTACTTGTAAACAATAAAATTTCTTCTTGACACATCGTAATAAATATGAACGAATATATTTTCCATCGCAAGCGAGAAAATAATTATATTTTATACTTTAATAATACATAATTTTTCACAATTATACTCATTTCGCCAATGAAATGAAATAACAATAATTAGTTAAAATTGTGACAAGCTTTTAATAGTACCACCTAAGCAATGCGTCTAAATCTATCTTCGTATTATATATCAATTGATTTAAAATAGGTGGTGGGTCGTTCCTAAAAATCTACAAAGTACTTTAAAACTACTTCAGGGGTTCAGAAACACGGGTTAATGTAATTCAATACTCATAGATCGTAAAGTTGTTCCTCTATTTTTTTTGCATTTTTCAAAATTATGAGAGGGTGAGTTCGGAAATTATCAACATTGCCAAAATAAGGGTCTCTTGAATGAAGCTATTGCTGGGACTGCGAGGGCGGAGACGCAATGACAAACAGTTTGGGCAAAACAGACAGTAGCATTGGCTGACGCACAAGCTAACGACAGTTCTTAATAAAATTGACCCTGCTACATACACAGGTGGAGGAGGGGTCGAGGAGACACGTGCAGACAATTTTTTATGTTTTATCGAATTCTTTGCTGTTCTCTGAATTCTTATTCCATGCAAATAAAGATTATACAGAGTACCATTGAGTACTTGCTGAAGAGTCTTAATTTGCTTACTTGGTTATTAGGTGAATAAATGTGTTAACGTTTGCAATAAATATAAGCTATTTGCCCCAGAGTCAAAGCCGATAAAATATCATGTGAATGTGGAATATGTTTGTGTGAACACCTAATACAGCCCTGGACAATGTATGATAATGGAAACGATTCAGGTAAACACACGCATTTGAGACAAATGTGTACTGTCTAATTATGGTGTTCTTCAGTAGTTAGGTATATATCATATGTATAATCATTTCATGAATTACCTTTATGTTGATGTCTGATAAATCTGCTCAAGTTATATCAATTTTACAAAAAAGAATAGGATATCTTATGCATATTTTCAAAATTGGAATGTTCTACTTTCCCCAAAAAACATGATATGCCCATTGAGTTCTTGCTGTTGGGCATGAACTGTACGTATATGCCTAACCACACAAACTCTTTCTGAGTCGATTCAAAAGAAGAAAAAACATTTATTATTGCCTTCCAGACCGTGGGAAGCGCTAGGGCGGAGGGCGGGGGGCGGGGGGCGTGGGCGGAGGGCGGGGGGCGGGGGGCGGAGGACGTGGTGCGGCGGGCGTGGTGCGGGGGGCGTGGTGCGGGGGGCGTGGTGCGGGGGCCGGGGTGCGTGGGTCGTGGTGCGGGGGGCGTGGTGCGGGGTGCAGGGGGCGTGGTGCGGGGTGCAGGGGGCGTGGTGCGCGGTGCGGGGGGCGTGGTGCGGGGGGCGGGGGGCGTGGTGCGGGTTGCGTGGTGCGGGAGTGGGTGTGGGGGGCGTAGGACGGAGGGCAGCCACTCACCGCCGCTGACGACGCAGGTGAGCTTCATGGAGGCGCCCTCCTCGTAGGGCCCGGCGGTGGAGGGCAGCTCGCGCCCGCGCTCGTCGATGATGGTGGGTGCGCCGGGCGGCACTGCAACACACCGCACGACACCGTCACACACAAAGGAATAATGATATACCATTAATGAAACCAATTTGATTTATTTAGTAAAAAAATAGTAGAAACTGAATATGACGTATGGGAGAGAAAATCAGCTGAGACAACCAACCAATAGTAAACAATAAGCAAAACAAATAAACCATGGACAAAGAATAGTGTTCAATAGTGTATTATTGTTGATTTGATTATTTTTTCAATAAACAATAAAATCTAGAAATTGAATTCTAGAAATTGAAAACAGGTACTGGAACAGAATAAAATTAGAAACCATACACATACACAACGTCCTCAAAAAACAGAACATGACATGTCTCAACCAGCAAATACCTGAACTCTCGTCACCTCTGCTAAAATTAGCACAAAGTGTACACCCCTAACCCACCCCCAGCCCTCCCCACTCCCCTGACCTTCGCTCGCCCGACCGTCTCTCAGCCTCCACCAGCACCCCCGCGGTTTACGACCCTACACCCGCACCCCACCCCTCTTCCCGCCCCCTCCCAGCTGCCGCCCGGCTGTGTACTTAAACAAGACACACGCGCAAAAATTCGCAGAACTTTGTTTTCGGCCCAGAAGCTACAAGGTATGTACGACCCAGTTTGCTTACGCATCGTGCATACAATAACCTGCTACCTACAACCTGTTATAATATTTGTATTTAATAATATTTGTATAATATTTGTATTACATTACATTTTAGCTCTGATGATGATCGCAACGCGATCGAAATGATCATAAGTTGATTAAAATTGATACCAGACAATATCTTCAGTCATTTATCAAACAATAAAAAATACTGTATGCGGCGAATGAAAGATAAGTACGATTTGAGCACGTTTTCTTGAGTCCTAGAAACTATTCCATACCTTTTCACTCTTAAATAGTTGCATGATGAATAAAAGAACCAAAAAAGCACAGTTATTAACACATGAAACTAAATATGTTCGCTCCCGAGTTATAAAAAAATTGCTTGCATTGCTTAAAAGAAGTACAGAATTGCGTTGATGTACGTAACTGTGTGTAATACATTGCAATTATAATTGCAATGCATTATACTCACAATTTTGTTACTGGTTACGAGATTGTTAACCAAGTTTTGCTCTACGCTCTGCAAAAATATCTAATCGATGAAAGAACTTCTCACGAGTGTGGGTTCTTTCTGTGTCCTGGTTTGGAAATGGTTGTTAAGTGTCCTATTGTTAAAGCGTTTTCTCTCAAATTTGGTAATGCGTTTGCTATGACACAGTCTTGGAAAAATTTGATTTACTTGTCCGTGATAATGTTCAAGTAATAATTATGGCCAATATTTCACAATCGCAGGGGCAAAATATGCAGCTAAACTGCGCTTGATACTTGACGGTGCGGCGGGTTGCCTAGAACATATGTTCAGGGGCGCTTGCGTTGTCATGAAAGTATAAATCATCAACGGCCTAATATGTCATTAAATGCAAACCACTCTTTAAACCCTCCAGATACCAATAAGAACAAAGGGTCAACATTTCGGTCGAGTAGTTTTTGCGTCTATTTGCGACAGGTGTTGTGTGACAGGTACCTGCAAATTTCCACGTATATAGATTTCGCGCAGAGCCAAACGGCCGTGATTGAAGTTTGTAGGGCGATTCTGTATCAAGATAGTGGTGGTTTATTAAATTGGTCCGAGATTAATGACATACATAATTTCGACAATAATTGCCGGCGTGATCTCAAATGTGGGCTAATATTTTGTTTAACAGTCACATTGTTTAGAAATTATGAATACACTCTTCATTATCCCTCATACTATTCATTAATTTTAATGAACATATAAAAATAAGGGCTGTAGAGTCTAGTGAATGACGATAAAATTATCAACTACTATTTATTTTTAATGAATTACAATTTTGTTATTGATAATCTCGCGTTTAGTTTAGAATTGCAAACCCACGCATCATATCTACATTTATCCTCGCACTATTATAGATGGCAGAATATAACAGTGTACAAGTTAGTGCCTCAATAATTTCTGATGCCTCCCCACAAACTGTTCCTAATGTGTTGACTTGAGCAGTATTGGATGGTTATTAAATGGAAAGTAAATCTTTATTCGGGTCTGAATGGTACGTGTCCATCCATTTTTGCCGAAGGTTTACCTTCACGTAACTTCCCATACCTTCAATTTAATTTCTTTGGTAAAATCTACGTTTCAATCATTTCAACCGATGACAAAATGACATCGTCAGAAATCTTTTGTGACGTTCTTGTGAGTGAAAGAGGCGACCGGTGTCTGTGTCTGCGAGAAGCAAACAAGTTTTTATTTTCAAAATATATTTTGTGATAATGAGCATCACTGCAATGCGAAAATGAATAATAAGAAAACTAGCGTTCGAAGGCTTGCTTTCTGAAAAAGAAAAACAGAACAGAAATGAATGAAATCTTCATTTCCTCTGAACTATTTCTCACGTGACAAATAATGAAGGAAGCTTCCTGATGACCTCTACCTACCACGGAAGAAGCCGCGTTTAAAAGCTTTTGTGTGCCATTTTTAATTCGGGTAGCTCAGACACAAACACAAAAAAAGTCTGTTTACTTGAGACCATCGTTACTAAGTAAACTCCGAGGACGAAGTTTTGTTCGGGTAGCCTTATTTTAACCTTCTTGCAATCCATTAAGAAAACAAGCTGAAAAATAAATCTACGGAATGAAGAGATTCAACACGCCTTACTCTATTCGCAATCGTTGGAAACTTTTGAGGCTCAAACTTTGGCGAACATTGTCAACACTTCGCAACAAAAAGTCTTTCGAGCTGGAAGCGCGCAACGGACAGACCGTGTCGATGGCGATTTCGATGAATAATTATCGTGGCCTTCAATTGAATTAAAAGAGCGTTCACCCATTGACAGACAAAGGCGGTTCCTAGTTGATGGCTTCTGACGTATTGTGCATTCGTGCAAACTTTCATTCGTGTTTTATTATATATATATATATATATATATATATATATATATATATATATATATATATATATATATATATATATCGTTGTAGAAATATAAATGTTATTTATTGCTACTTGAATGAGAATGCTCTCTTAAAAAGGGATAATTTTCAACATTAATGTGAGGTAATCCCTACCTCTGGACATTCGAAACGAATAGATATTCATACATCTAGATGGTGTAAAATTATGGTGTTTCGCTCATATTTATTAAAAGTAAAATGACTAAAGCATAAATTGTTTATTTTGTGCGAGTGAGAAAAATGGAAACTTTTAACTTTCAAAAGAAATATACACTGAAGAGCTTCAAAACTGGTACAGCCATGCGTATTGAAATAAAAAGATCTGGAACTAATCAGAATACTTTGCTCCGATCAGCAACAACTAAATAAATTAACCAGACTGGCACAGTTGCTAGATCGGTTTCCTACTGCTACAATAGCGATTTAAGTAAGTTTGAATGTGGTGTTATAGTCAGCGCAAGAGAGGTGCGGTATAGCATCTCTTAGGTTGCGATGAAATTTGGAATTTTCCGTACGACCATTTCACGAGTGTACCGTCAATATAGGATATCCGGTAAAACATCAAACAGACGGCTTTTCTGGGGCCCCTAAAATATCGTGCAAGACCGGGACCGACGACGATAGAGGAGAATCATTACACGTAGTAGAAGTGCAACCCTTCTTCCAATTGCTGCGGATGAACGTGTACGAGTGTGGCAACAACCTCATGAATCCATGAACCCTGCATGTCAATTGGGGGCTGTTGAAGCTGGTGCAGGCTCTGTAATGGTATTAGGTGTGTGCAGCTGGAGAAATATGAGACCCCTGATACGTCTAGATATGACTCTGAGAGGTGACACATACGTTAGCATCCTGTCAAATCACCGGCACCCATTAGTGTCCATTGTGCATCCAGACGGACTTGAGCAATTCCAGCACTACAATGTAACAGCCCACACGTCCAAAATTGCTAACAGAGTTGCTCCAGGAACACTGTTTTGAATTAAAACACTTCTACTGGCCACTAAAATGCTCAGACATTATGTGTACACGTAAATTACCTCCCGTACTACTTCAGACATTAGTAGAGTCCATGCCACGTCGTCTTGCTGTACTTCTACGTGCTCGTGGGGGACCTACATGATATTAGGCAGGTGTACCGTTTTTTGTCTCTTCAGTGTATATTTCATAAAGAAACTCAGAAGAATATCAGAAGTAAGTTTAAACATGAGATAAGTAGAATTTGTTTTTAAAAAAGCGACTTTTGTCATGTAAGCTTACCGGAATGTCATGCAAATTTACTTGATCATTTTATATATAAATGACAATTTTTTTATAAAATTGCTTACTATTTATTTGTGATGTCAAGTATCCTGGAAACTGGGTTGTGTTTTGAAAAAGACCTAAAAATTAACTATATAACATGAAATAAACTGTTATAAAAACTAACAGTCTGTTTTATTAAGGTCAAGAAACTTACAATACAATAAAATATTTAATAATTTTCGTTTTGTATATCAAATAGGCACTAACCACCAAATTCCTCACATACGAACTGAAATAATCATTCATTATTTCGATAGCCGAGGAACAAGGAGTATGCGGTATCTGCAATTAGTTGATGCCCTTCCTTTAAGCATCAGGCGATATAGAATGTAAATGGAAGCCACCACCGGTTGCACCTTCCGCAGCTCTGTCGAGTGCAGTATCTCGAGGTGACAGACTAATCGCGATAGCTAGCGTCTTCGCCCAGAGCTGTTGGTCTTTGAGTGGCGAGCGCAGGGCACTGGCGTTGGCGTTGGCGACGGTTAAGGTTACGGCGTGCACGCAGAAGGAGACGGAATGGGGGCCAAGTCAGGAGGGAGGGCGAGGGGCGGTGATCTTCCCCCGCAGTATCGTGCCCGTCGAATGATGTGTTTTCACCAACCAGGTATCTCCCAACACGGCATGGCCCCACGGGGGTACGCTCCAAGTAAGTGTGTGTGTCA
This sequence comes from Gryllus longicercus, assembly GCA_038098605.1. Classification (NCBI taxonomy): domain Eukaryota; kingdom Metazoa; phylum Arthropoda; class Insecta; order Orthoptera; family Gryllidae; genus Gryllus; species Gryllus longicercus. The sequence goes on along the minus strand of JAZDUA010000302.1, from coordinate 876,463 downwards.
TGGGTGAGCATAGAACAAGGAAGTGGCAGGAAATATCGCGTGCGGGTCCATTTGTTATATCACTGCTCCGGCATTTGCCTGGTGTCGATCGAAGAAACCCCGGAAATATGCCAATCAGGGCAGCCGGCCTCTATAATTCTCCTCCATACAGCGACTGAATTTGACCTAGCTGACAAGCTAGTGTGGAAAATTCCGCCAATGCAGGGTTCATGGTGCGGAGTGGGACCCTTGGACTTCCCCATCAGACGTACTGCACTTTCTGCCCTGAGCCACCTCTCGCGGTGGGGGCTGTGTCTGGGGCAGGGGCGGGGGCGGAGGCGGCTCGTGGCGGCCGGAGAGAGCGTCCGTCGGACTCGCGTTCGAAGGAGTCTTTGGGAGTTTTGACAGCTCGGCCCAGACGCGCGTTCGCTCGATTATTTTTCATTGTCGGGGCGCGGCAGAGAGCCTACGCGCTCGCGCCGACAAAGGCGCCCTGACAGATGCACCGCTGACAGCTGCGGCGGGAGGGGGGGGGGCGAGAGAAAGGAAGGGGTGATAAATGCGCGCAGATGTGCGCCTGGCTGCAGAGGCCCCGCCCCTCGCCGGCACTCCCTCCCCCCTCCCCCCCCTGTGTTCCGCGCGGCAGCCGCTGCGATCGCCCCGATAGCTCAGGCCGCCTCGGTAGATTGCGTTCATTATCTTTTGGATGCGGTTTTCTGTTTCCCCTCCGGATGGGAGGGTTAGGGCTGTAACAGTGGCTCTCACTGGGACAGATGGCTCAGGGCATCAACTGATGTCACTGCAGTGTCTCTGACCGGGAGTTCACTAGCTACATAAGTAGGTCATATTCATCCGCTGGACAGTCTGAAGGAACATTCTAGCGGCTAGCTGATGAGAGTGAGAGCAAGTGAATATCGAAGCAGTCCCTTCACAAACGGGCTTCGGACCGCGCGCGATCTTCCCTTTCTCTTTCTTGTCCTGCCATCACTTACATTTACTTTTACTATACCATACTTACATTACATGCCTTACACTACCACTCATGCCGACCCAAGAGCTTGTCCTGACAATGAATAGATTTGTACATAATGCTCAATATGACAGTGCACAAGGACACGAAGAAAGAAATGAAGACGAAATGACACTATCGTCCTTAAATTCATCTGCCTATTTTCGAAATATCGGTTTATAATTATTTTCAGAAATATTCTCTTAATATTTAAAAAGGTCTCTTCTACTTCATAAAACAGTTTAATTCAAGCAATTATAATATTGATGTTGCCTGCTGATCTTATAAATGATCTTGCTGATTTTGGTGATTCAAAATTGAATGAACAAAGTGTGAAAAAAAGATCCACATATCGTCGCTAATATTTTAATTACATTTGAAGAACGAGTAAAAGAAAATACGTTTTCTTATAATTTGAACAAACTCAGAAGATTTGAAAAGATTTCAAAATATTTACTCATAATTGTTATTTGTTCTCATATGAAGTTCTATTCTACACTTCTCGTGTCTTTAATATGTAGATCATTATTTATTAAGTGAGCTAAAAGTTTGTTGGGATCCGAACTATAAATCTATCAAAGAAGTGAAAGAATTAAATTTCAAAAAGCAACCTATTTTTAAGATACTTACAAGTAACTATAGTTATAACAGTTATTAGCGTAAAATTGATATCCTTCTAAGAATATCTGATGTGTTTCGTAAACGCGTATCTCAGCAGCGCATGCATTATTGCTACAACAGCATTGCTCTCACCGCGACGCGTCGTGTGGAGCTGGCAGAGAACATACATTTTCTGTTCGCCGCGCTTCCTCTCAGCGATGAAATATGCGAAGGTACCAGGTGCTCTTACTCAACGCAATTCTTTCTCCGAATATGTACGCTTTCATGCAAAATAAAATCTCTGCGTTTTTGCCCAGAAACCTGTTACGAATTCATACCGAACACACAAGTTTGGAAAGTTTCCAAGAAGGTAAACCACTGTCGTTAAAATATAATCCTGATGGTAACGTGAAACTTTCTTTGAGTTTTAAATGCATTTTAACCGAACGTACTCTTACAAATTTTCTTCTGTTAACTTTAAAGTTTATTAATTTTCTAAGCCAACACGTGAATAGTAAGTAAATGCAAGGTACCACAACAACATCACTGTAAGTCATTTAGTTTTCAGCACATGCTTGAACCCACTCATTTTCCCCCGTGTTTCAACATACACGTGAGTTTGACTGAAGTATTACTTCCACGTGATGGCAAAGTTAATCTATACGTCGAAAGAATAAATGAATAAATATGATATTTGTGATAATAATGAATGTGTCCCTAGATGTACTACAACTTTATTAATGTAAAACTAAATTAATATTTTCACATATGCGAGCGAATATTAGGAAATGCGTCTTATATTATTATATTGAATCTCAACTCAACATCATTTACCGACTGACAATGGAGAATATGTTCCACAAGTGCTAACGAAAAAATCATTTAATGAAAGTAGAGCAGCGTCTTTTGGTAAACAAGTAAATTGTGCCTTCTTCTGTTTCCCAGAAAGCCGACCCGGAAGACAAGCAAGGAGGGATGGCTTACTCGCGACGGAGGTGGGCGGCTGGAAAAGGCAAACACTGAGACACTCGAGTCCGCGATTCAGGCCGCGTCGAGGCCTAATGGACCAAAGTACGACGGCGAAGAGCGCAAGGGGTGACAGGCGACTCAGCGGAACGAGAGGGGGGGGAGACTGGCTTTGATTGGGCGGCGGTATCAGTGAAAACGTGAAGTTATTTAAGTTATATATCAACCAGAGTTTTCCTCCTTCCAAAAAATTTCTATTGAAAATCGGTAAAATCTGTATATATGAATACGAGTAATCGGCTTCTTTGTGAGTGGTGCGTGTGTGAAATTTCGGCTGAAAGAACGCCGGTGGAGAGAACACAGTAAAATCAAGCCCCAGCGTCCCAAACGCGGGAAGGCTAAATGGCGCCGTCGTCGCGCGCTGCGGTCGCAGTGAAAAATTCAGCGCGCGAAGCCCGGGGCGGCGGCAGGCGCAGGGCGCGGAGCGGCGGAACGAACAGAGTGCGGTGCATCGCATATCGCTGGGAAAGCGCCCCCGCCACGCCACGCCCCGCCCCTCTTCTCCCTCCCCTCCCAGCCTCGCCCCGCTCCCTCGTCCCCCCTCGCCCCATCCGTCTCTTCCCGCCCCACCCGTCCCTCCCCGCGAAGTCCTGCCCCGACACGCCCTCTCCACCCCTCCCTGCCTCACCCCACCGCCACACCTTACACCTTACACCTTACCTGCCCCACCTTACCCCGCCCCGCCTCGTCACCCCCCATACCGCCTCTCCCCGCAGTCCTAACCCGTCCGGCCTAACCCGTCACTCCTCTCTCCGCCCCGCCCCGCTACTCTCCACCCCACCTCTCCGATCACCTGGCCGCATCTGCCTGCTCTGACAGTTCCCCCCACTCCGTCATCCCCTTACCGTCTCCTCTCCGGCCTTACCATCTCCTCTCTGCCCCTCCCCGACTCGCCCCACCCCATCATGCGTCGCTCCGGGAGGGAATCTCATTGCACCGCCGGCAGAGTGCGGGCGCGGCGGGGCGTGGGGCGTGGCGCGGAGGGGGGGGGGAGGCCGGGTCGCGTTGGAAGACGCGTTAGGGGCTGGGAAACACGAGCGTAAGTGCGCGAGTAGAGCCACGCAGGGAAATGTAATTTCGAACGAGAGAAGGTTGAAACGAAAATGGAAAAGATAAGGAGACGTGGAGATGGAGGGAGAAGGAGAGAGATAGAGAGAGAGAGAGGAATAGACGGAGATACACAAAAACAGACATAGAGAGAGTCTATGGGGGTAGCAGTCATGAAAAAGAATAAATGGAATGAGAGAGGGGAAATAAGAAAATAACATCCCGAAATAGTACAGCAGCATTTCTACAAGATGCAAATTTTAAAAGTACTTTCTTAAATGAAGGGCATACAAAAAATAAAATCTAGTGCTAAAATGAAGTTTTGATGAAAGGAACGCGAATTTAAACATAGTCCGCATTTGGTTTGCGTTCGCCCAATCCGTTCATGGTACATGTCCACTCCATTTGCGGGCTCTGCGATAAGAGTGGAAAATACGCATTGGTTGGTTTGCGTTGGCTGGACTCGAAGTCTCTTGATGTGGATTGCGACGATTAGGGGGTCACCAAGGGACTGAACTGTGACGGCGCAAGGACGTGACTTGGCCGTTGACGTTATTTTGCATAAAACGCGGTAGAATTTGCAATTGGTTATTTTGAAGGACTATAACATTAATGTCAAAGACACACACATGAACAGTCAAAACACAATACTCCTCACATAGATAGTAATTTTTAATTCAATTGTTCACTGACTGATTGGTTTAAAATCTTAAAATGTTAGCACTAATTACAGATTTTTGCTTACATCTCTTTGATTTGAGAGATCAAAGTACTCTTACACTTTTTATATAAAGATAAAAGTAAAATAAAAACAGTTCGTGACGAAGGAGAGAGAGTAGGAGACGGTGAGAGAGAGAAGGAAGGGAGGAGGGAGCAGAGAATTAAAGAGATGGAAATTGAGGACAATGAAGTAGTATGAAATAAATAAGAGAAAGGCATACGAAGATACACTAAAAGGACCGTAAGTGGTGACAAATATATAGTAGATGACAGGAGGTCCGCAAACAAAACGGGTGGCAGAGAAGGGAATGTGCGATAATGTGTGTGAAAGGTTTACGAAATTCTATGGAAAGTGTGTGTGAAATGAAATAGGACTAGAGGCAGAAATGAAAATCATAGGAGGCTATATACGGATGAGGGTATGAACAGAAAAGAAAACCTTTTTCCAGATAAAGACGCCTCTGAACCCTGAAACTGCGTAGAGTCGGAGTACCAGCAGCGAAAGTGGTGAGGAATCGCGCGCTGCAACCATCGCAAGCAACTGTGGCAGAGAGAGCTGCATGCGCGAGGCGGCAGTTGCGCAATGGGAGCGAAGCGGCTCCGGGAAGGAGCGTCTACATCACAAGGGGAGGAACACCTCTAGCTCCACAGACGTGACGAGGAGACAGTAATGACCATGCTAGATTACCATTAGACCTGCAAACAACAATCAGCCAGTTATGAGCCGCAGAGAGGCCTGGGTGGTCGGCGGAGAGGAAGATTTCGGTGGGGATACCTGGGAAGCAGGGGGGTTGCGTAGTAGGAGAGAGCGTTAGAGACAGTGTGCGGCAAGAATGAAGTGAAGGAGTTGGGATGAGTTGTGGGAGGTGGAGTAGGCATTCGGTTGGAAATGGGTGGCGAGGATTAAGACTAGGGCAGGTGGGATGCGTGGCAAGTGGTAGACTGAGCATTGTAATCGGAGAGGGAGGTGAAGCTGATGGAGAAGGTGATTGGATGTGTTGTGTATGGTGGTGTGGGCAGCGGGGATATAGGAGAACCAAGTGGGATGTGTTGTGGATGGTGGAGTGAGCGTTGGCGACGGATTGATCCAGGGGAATCAATGGGAACCAGGCGAGATGTGTTGCGGGTGGTGGAGTAGACAGCAGAGATGTAGGAGAAGGAGGTGGGATACGTAGTGTGTGGTGGAGTGGGCAGCGGGGACGTAGGAGAACCAGTTGGGATGCGCCGCGGGTGGTTGAGTGGCTACTCGGGTCGGAGTGGGTGGGGAGGATGAAGGAGAGCCAGGTGGAGTGGTCATCGAATGCGTGATGGCGCTGCTAGACCCAGAGAGGCGGAGTGGGTGGTGGCCAGCTCGAGCAGGGTTGAATCGGCGGGTGGGCGAAAGGGGGCGCTGCAGGAACACACGCGGCCGCAGCGCGCTCGCCCGGCCGCCGAGCCCTGGCTTTCAAATGAGGGCGCCGCGCTGGACGTGCTCTGAATCCTGCGAGGGTATGGCCGAACCCGCCAACTCCCCGACGCTCGCCACCGACCCCGATTCATTGCCGTCTTGGGAATCTACACCGGGGGACACGGGAAACAGCCAGTCATGGCAATAATTTCTTGAAAACTGTTATATGCCGGGTGTACCATTTAAAACTGGTTTCGAGAATATATCGAAAATTGGATCAAGAAGAGTACGTACTTTTTTTTTCGTCGGGGTCCATTCAATGATGTCAAAATCGACCCCACACCTCGACCATTGAACGATGCTTCTCCATGCACACTCACGGGGAGATGGTGTGTGAGGTCGAGTTTGGTAACATTGGATAGACCCCGTCAATACAAACATATTTTATTACCAATTTTTCTAGACCCGACACTCGATTTTCGAAAATTTCCCCAAAAGCAATTGTAAATGGAACAGCCTGTTAATTAGTTGAATCTGCTAGCTGTACACCTAGGCTTCCGCGGCTCGAGTCCATTACTTCTAGGCTGTCCGGGTGACGCCGCGTCGTTGGCAGAGAGGTCGACGTTTCGCCCGTCATGTCGCAGGCTTCTTCAGGGTGACGCAGCGTCACCCGGACAGCCTAGAAGTAATGAATCTGCTAGCTCATGCGATTCTAGGTTTGACTAGTGAATTTCTAGGTCTGGTAAGAGATTTCTTTCAAAATTCAAAAGTTCCCGCAAGCACAATGCAGCCTTATATCACCTAGTAGTGCTTCTAGAGCACAGTTAACGCTTCGCTATGTATCTTCGTGTTGGTGAGGAGGTTGCGGCGACCCTCAGTCGTAGATTTTCATAAAACTTCCCCGAAGTTCCCAAAGAATATATTTCTAACATATTTTATACAAAAATATTTTGTTGCCAAACTGTTTCCTAGAAAAAGATACAAAATAGAAAAGTAATTCAAATAGTTTGTTTATCAGAAACAAAAATAAAGATTAAACCTCATCAGCTGAATCTAATACTGTAAAACAATGATCTGAACAAAATTGTTGTCTGATTTGAATAATTCGAGTGTTAGATTTTTCTAATAAATTCTCCAACAACAAAGTATTTTGACATAAAATACATTGTAACCACCGCCTCCCCGATTACCTGCTTCCTTCGGCGATTCAGCTTTGCCCGGTTGCTTCGTCGGCAGACTCCCTAGAGGGAGGCATGCATGCTTGCCTAACTACTTGAGAAAAAGACTCCAACATTTTCATAAACTACTTTAATCACTTAGTATGGTGTGTGGGTGAAGCCCAGTTACATGAATAAACTTATAACTAACTTAACTCTAATCTTAACTTATTTACGGCCGGTATGGCCAGAGTTCATTTCAGCTCCGGTGTCTTTGCCCTCCCGGGCGGCCGTGATCCAGCTCACAGGTGCGGCGTTCGGTCCGCCCTGCGCTCAGCGGGTCCGGCGGCGGCGGCTACGGCGTTGCTTGCACCCGGTCCCTTTGTGGCGGCCCCGGATTAGGCCAGCGGCGGGCGCCGGCCGGCAGCTTCTCAGCGGCGCTTGGTGCGGGCGGCGGCGGGAACGCGCTCGAGCGATGACGGGTCGCTTCGCGATATAGTTTGTCACGTCCCCGGCTCGCACTCACATGGCACTCTCGGTCAGGCACTCGGTAGTAGTGTCCCGTCCCATCGGCCGGCTGTCGTCTCACGAGTCGGGCTGCGATGTGGCGAGGCGGCGTGGCATTCGGGCGGTCAGGCACCAATTAAGTGGCCTCGCTACTGCCCCAGAAACAAGTCTCCTCCTAGCTACCTCCGATGCAAGTGATCTCTCCTCCTCGCTACCTCCGATACAAGTGATCTCTCCTCCTCGCTACCTCCGATACAAGTGATCGAGCTGTCCCTCCGCGGTCCTGCAGGAAGGCTCGCGTACCACGTGATTCCTCCCCCGCATTGTCTATTTCTATTGGAGGTCGCGCCACCTGTAATCTTACCATCTATCACGGCACCAGCGGCAAAGTCGCCCCCCAGCAACCTCTTCCGCAGTTACAGTCACCGAAATTCCCGGAAATAGGCGCGGGTAATTCATTTGCTCGGTAAAGGGGTTGTGGGCGGAGTATTTCCCCACACGTCATCAGGGGTGCGCCCCGTTCTCGGCTGAACAAAAGAGGCGCCCATTCTCGCCTTTTCCCCCGGCGCGCTAAGCGGCTTTTACACAGGTACAGCGGAAACGGCATTTCCGGCTACTCCTAACGGCGGCGCGGCTCTTAACTAAATAAAATAAGTATATGGCTCGTGTCGTCATCCGCGATGTGCGACCGTCCCATTATAACATTAAGAAGTCTCAATTATGTTTTGTGTTAATTGCTTACACCATTGTTTCCTCGCCGACTTGAATTCGCTTAACAAAACGACCATTGCGTCCTAAAAGAGTTAGTTTTAATTGACATGGCGTTCAGTCTCTAAGCCATAAAATCTTTTTAATAATGTGATAATTTAATACAGAGAAATTACATTACCATACGAAAGGTCTTATTACTTAAGGCGTGAGCGTTTTGTACTGAAAATTTCATAGTAAGTAAATTGTATACATTTGCAAAGCCTTTCTACATCGATTGCTGATGTCAGTTTGATCACATCAAATCCATTGATTATTTCTTATCGCAGTGAAGATTAAGAACACAGTACTGAAGATCGTTTCTCTCTAACAACACTAAATAAAATAAAAGAGAAGAGCGCATAAGTTCTTGAAGAGGGAGGATATGGCAGATATATCATATTGAATTTTATTGTTGGTGTGGATAGTACTTATTATTAGAATCACATGAAAAGGAAACAATTCATTAATAAGATTTAGCCCGATTTAGTACAAACGTGTCAGAAGTAATTTTCTATAATCCGGCAATGAAAGTTCTTTTTTTTCTCGTTTCGGTCGTACGAATAATAGTAGAACAAGTATACATTGGGTTGGTTCTTCTCCGCTATTTGCAAGAGCACTTTCTCTTAGAACACAACTTCTGAGGATGTTCCGATATATTGCTGTGTAATAGTTGTATTTTACGCTCATAAGTAAGATTAATCTGTGTTACAAGATATACTGATGTTGGTATTTATTAAGCACCATAAAATTAATAGCCAATGAAATTGAGCGTCTTGAACCAGTGCACATTGTTATGTGTAATCCAAGTAGATCTCGTAACCCAACGGTATCCAGTGCTGTATCTAGGAGTAATAATACTGACACTGGATATCCTCCCCTCCGGTTTCTCAACATCCGACACCGTCGTCGGCGGGCTCTCGGCTTTAGACGCTGAAGCAGCGACGCCGGTCGAGGTGGAGGGTGAATTAATTGCGAAAAGCGATATCGCTCGTATCACGCTAGACGTGCGGCACGGAGGCACTGGCGACGGTGACAAGGGCCGACGGGATGATGTTGGAGTAAGTGATGATAGTGGAGGTAGTGGACGACGGGAAGTTAGCGGGGTTTGGAGAGAAGCGGTGGAATGGTTTGAACGGAAGTGGTGGCTTAGTGGGTAGATGGTGTGGTTGGTGAGGTGGTGGCGTTTGAGAGGTGATTGCTGCGGGTGGGCGTGGCGACGTGCAGAGCTCCGAAGGGTGTGCAAAGATCCCCGTGCGGGGAGGGGTGGTGAATTCTTGCGGTAGGGTGGGGTGGGGGTGAGGTGCTGGTGTGGCGCGGATCGGAGCGATGGCAGGGATTAGTAATGTGCGTTTGGTGGCAGCGCGAGCCCCGAAGAACGCGGAAGGATTGAGCCGACGGAGAGGTGGCGCAGCGGGGTGAGAAAGCGGCGCTAGGCGGCGGGGTCGGGGTTAGACGGAGCGGTTGGCGGCGGGGACGCGGGCGTAAAGAGACCGCGGACGGAGTTGGATAATCGAAATTCAGCGCGCAACGCGGCGCTCAGAGGCGCGGAAACTTCGGCGCGAGCGTTCACACACACACGCGCGCGCGCGCCTGCACCGCTCTCTCGCGCCGCTGCGGGTGAGAACGCTCCGCCCCGCCACGCCCCACCCCGCTCCGCTCCATTCCTCTCCGTCTCTCTTCGTCTCTCTCCGTCTCCGTCCCACTCCGTCTCCGACCCACTCCGTCTCCGTCCTTCTCCGTCTCCGTCCCTCTCCGCCTCCGTCCCTTTCCGTCACCGTCCCTTTTTGTCTCCGTCCCTCTCCGCACAGTGTCGCACCAACCCACCCCCTCTTTACGACCCACTTTACACCGCTCTACCCTTTTATCCCGCCGCGCCCCGCTCTTCGGCATCAGACGCAAACTATCACATTACTCTTGCGAGTAATTGAGAGGTGTACCATTAGAATTTTGCTTTGTTCATCCATTCCTGCTTCAAAGAGATTTAAAACCAAAACATAAATGTTCGTAGATTAGAGCATAGTTACATCATCTGGTGAACATGCAACACACATTATTATCATGAATAACGCGGAAACGATTTTTCGCTCTTCTGGTTACTTTTATCATTCAAACCTTTTTGTTTTATCCGGCGAGGGAGGAACTATAATATACGTCGCCGTATTGTATATCATTTTTTTTCTTATTTACAAACTCTTAAATTAAGATTTTTAGTTTCCAGTTTAATTTCCACATTAACTAATAGAGGAAATGTGTTGCGCGTGATGTGATAAGTGGGTGAAAATTTAAGGTAACAGGTGAGGTTATACAATGTAACATAACGTTGAAAATGTGAGGAAATATTTAGGAGATAATGTGAATGCATGAAAACCAGAATTGTGTAAGTGACATTGTATAAATTCTGAGAAATCCATTTAATTCAATATTACTGTAAAATCATGTTTCTTTGTCTTATCATTAAAACCACGGCATTTCAATTGTTCATTAAAACCACGAAATTACCCCACTACTGAAATATAGCCTAAAACAGACACCTTTTTCTCAGAATTTATAAAATTTCACTTATAAAGTTCCATTCTCATAAGGAACACGCAGATGTAATAAATGCGTGGATACAAACTATTCGGGATATTCGGGCAACGTGTGGGGAAGTTGCGGGGACCATAATTCGAAGGAATTCGTAGGGGAATATGCAAGGAATCATACGGAGCTCTAGAGCCCAAGATATGCTTCTTATGTAGAATTCACAAAATGAAAGCTTTTGGACCATCTGTTATATTTTTGGAGATTTAGCTCTTCAGGGTACCCCCCTCTCCTTAGCAAGGATGGGTGATCAGTAAAGAGCTGAAACTCAAAATATAGGTAAAACTACATTGATGCGCTTATAGATGTGTTATGAATGTCCCGTAATACTTTAAAGAACTCTTCAATGCTTGACTGTTCATACTTATGATTCAGGCTATTTACCTATTGGCTATTTTCTCTTTAAACAAGGGCTTATAAGTGCGGAGTGTTTGTACAGGTTCCGGAAGTTATTACTATTTACTCTGATTGTTGCTATTACTATTACTTATTTATGGTATATTACTATTATTAATATCAGTAGTTCTTTAGCGGATGAGGGGTTAATATGTGGGACTCAGGTTGAAATGTTCTTTTACTCATGTACGACTCGCACACAGGAACACACAATTGTGTCTTTTTCAGCTACAGTACACATTCATTCATTCTTGAAAATTGATCGTGTGATAAAGATGAATTTAATATTTCATTTGCAACCACCGTTTTGCGCCCCAGGCCTCTTTGGCTGATTTCAATTAAACGCGTATTCGTCCACTGCGTGAAATGTCTCCGTCCCCGAACGTGGTTTTTGGATCCTGCTGCGCCTACGTGGCTCGGGGGGGGGGGGGGCGTTTCATTTCCACCTCCTTCGCGGAGCGGCTGTGCCCCGCCCCTCCCCCTGTGCCAGGCGCGGGTTACGCATGACGGAATTCCGCCGTCAGAATACGGCTGGATCCGAAAACCTCGTTGGGAGCTGTCGCGGCGGCTCCGAACTGCTTTGATGCAAGTTGTGCTCAAGCGACGAGACAGCTCCTCAGGCGGCGATGAACGACAGAGTCCGACTTCGTGCTCGAGCCTACCGACTGCCACTAACTTCCATCTGACACTTGGCTAAAGATGTCGCAAGACTTGGCTTGAGTAATGAGGCTGCTAACTACAGCTCAGTATCGTAAATTGAAATCACAAGATCGCACTCACGCTAAATAATGTTAACATAAAAATTGCCAACAATTAATTGTCAATGTGGAGTAAAAAATAATGAGAATGTTAGAGTGAAAACAACGAAATGTCAAACGATCTGACATTGCGAAAGAACTGTACAAAGCTAAGTGAATTTTTTTTTGTTTATTTATTTAATGTCACCACCAAATTGCTTAGGTCATGAGCGACCACTGAGAGTTACATAATTTTACGTTATTTGAGACAGTAATATGAGTAGATCAGTACATGGAAATAATTTTATAATCTACAATAAGCTATTGTCAATATCAAAGTTTTAATTACATTTAAAAATTATGTTTTTTTTGGTTTACAGTAACAGATAGAAATATGAATTAAACAACCCATATTAGCGATCCAAATCCAGCTGATTTTAACAGTTTTATAATTTTATCTCATCAATTTTTTTAATTTGAATAAACCAATTAAGTTGATGTATATTTCTAATAATGATTTTTCTCTTGTTAAGTTCAAACACTCAAGAACAAGATGGGATGTTGACAATTGTGCTCCACACCGGGCTGTGGGTCGGTTATTCTAATCAGGTGACCGTGACTAAGTTCGAAGTGGCCGATCCACTGGAAAGGATGTTTTGCTAACTCGTACTAATTTGCTGTTTAAGCAATGATGGCTCATTAACAATTTTCCTGACAAGCTGGAGTTTTGATGGACTTAATTGTCACAATACGTCTCAGTGGTTCGTAACACTGGGGTTTTAGAGATTTTCAATGCCTTGTAGTGAACTAACGGCACTCTCTTCAACATTGGAAAATGATGTTGCATTTTTTGCTGAGAGGATTTGCCCATGCCCAAATATCGATAAAAAGAGAGCAACTAATAATGTCTGCTGTAAAAGCCACATGGTTTTTATTCTTTTAGAACAATGTAAATAAACTTCCTAGAAGAACAAGATACTTATTGAAACACAATCCGTACACATAATTTATTTTACTTAAAATAGCATGGATCGTTTCGACAAAAAGATACGTTTCCGATATTAAGAAATAAAACTTGACATATTCAACTTGCGCAGTGATATACGTCGAATTATTTTCATTTCATTACTCCGATTAATTATTGCTGTTTTCACTAAGCTGAAGTGAACTGACACACGACTATTTTATTGTATCGGACTAATGGAACATAAAATCAAATGGCATTAATGACGTAGATAAAACTAGACGCAGCAGTGTATCTCTGTCAAAGCGGTAGAATGCGAGTGACATTGCATTCATTACATGATCTGATAGATACTAGTATTCTACGTAATTTCTGCGTGATTAATTTCAGTGTAATGTATTGAAGTTCTTTATCACCTTAATACTATTTTTTCTAATATCAATAACATCCTGAGACCCAGGATAATAAAGATTCAGACTCTATAAATAGTAAATACTTAGTAAAGTAAAAAAAAATATTTCCCGTCAATGTATCAACGTTCATAACGTCAGGTGGAATTGTGTGAGAAATTTGTCACTATGTTACTCTTATCAGAAATTATATTTATCAAATTGGAACCCATTAAGGAAAATAAGGATTAAAATTTACATTTTCAGCTAACATTCTCGGAATACGGATAATTTAGAAAAATTGCAGCTACAAGATAAGAGATACTGTGAACATTTTATTGTGATAGATAATGATAGTGATAGAAGATAAGAGATACTGTGTATTTTTTATTGAAAGATTGATCCTCTTTAAACTCATGACTTAACGAAAATTCGAAGTATTTTTGTTGGAAAATTTTACCTTTTTATTATCCAAATTACCTTTTTTATTTTTGGTTTTGTAAAAATTGTATTTGCTTGAACGGAGGTTAGTTGTAGCTTTTAAATTTAAAATTATGAAAGGAACATAATCATTTATTTTCTTCACATTTGCACTTTCAATTTTTGATCCTGTAGACAATAAAATGTTTGAAGATAAATAAAATGATAAATTTAGTAAAATTAATAAAGAAGTGAACGTTAAAATGCAAATCATGGATCATTTATCATGTAATGATAAATGAAAAGATGCAATGCTGTGCAATATAAATCACTTTCTTATGGATCAAGGATAGAGTGATATATACTGTACTCGTTCATAAATACTGAAAGAAAATGTTCATAAAATGTTTTTTATTTTAAAAACCCGTTTTTAGTGTGTGAGTGTGATGTGTGAATTAATGGATTGGGATAAGTCAGTGATAATAGTATACAGTAAATTAATATATTTTTAATGTTTGAAAAATATGTCAACAGTTAAGCAACATTAATCACGTCATTATAATTATCGTAATATGTAAAGAAGTATCGAGCAGAATTCATTCCTATAAAATTGTATTCGTGGGAAGCTAGTGTGTTGATGTTAAAATGTCAGTCATGTTGTATAGAACGCCTAGAATTTTGTTCGGCTCACTGATGTGTGACTAGTCATATTTAAGAATTACTTCTGATAAGTTTTCTGTTCTAAAATTAGTTTGGGCACGTTTGGGTCACCGCATAAAACCACATAAATAGGAATTAAAGGAAATAAAAACTTTAACAGAGTGTCGGTTCTAAGCTTAGATATATATTTATGTTTATCTGAAAAAGACGGTTTCAATTAGTCAAAAACGGCAGAAAGCTTTGAGGTATATTTGATAAGAGGTTTAAGGTCAATATTTACAACTGATGTAAAACCCTGATTACCGAATATTGTTAAAGATGTAGTTGAAGTAATACAAACTGAATTTGTTTACATTTGTGTGTACAATAATGAACCTTTTACATAATATCTTCTACACAAACTCTTCTATTTTAAACTTTTCGCAAACTTTAAATTTCATTACCTATTTAGCTTGTTTGTAAATTTATTAATTTAATTTATCTATTAAAGCCGAAATTTTCGAATTATTTTATGACATCATGGAAACATTTTTGCACCCAACAAAGTGATTTAATACATTGCCATCACTTCCAGGATATTTGATTCTTTTAGGAAGAACATCATAGTTGCATATTGCAAATGTTTCCCTTTCAGTCATGTAATTTGAGCTTCACTTTCAATTAAGTTGTGTAAAATAGCAATCGACAAGAAATAAAAATAATAATATAATCAATAATTAATGCTGTTCGACGACAGAATCATGAAGTTTGATTTCGTTTAATCTCTAAAAAATTCATTCCACTTTTTGCTGATTTACGTACCAAATCTATTCACCATTTGGCCTCTATTCCTTCTTTTCACCATGTTGTCTAAAAATCTGCTTACATGTTCTCAGCTAGTACACTATTGACTTGTCGATAAAGCCTGGTCTGTACACGCTGGCTTCCGCGGCGTCATGTATTCACTTCATGAATTCATGTATTCCTTCGTCATGTATTCACTAATTTACTTATTTACATATCATGGGTAATCATCAGGGTAATAATATGATTTTGATTTTTTTGATAAATCACAAAAGATAGGAGTAAAGATGATAAATAACATAAAAACATATTTAGATTCAGCAATCATGTTAAATAGTGAAGGTTTAACAAAATAAGTTTAAAAAATACTAACGAACAGGCAACAGTGAGAGTGGAGCTCACTTCGACGGAGTAGTTATATAATCACCCGCTTGTTGGCAACTGAAGTTTCATAAGCTCCCAGTACTTCACTCCTATTACATTTCTGGGGATGTGGATGGAGTTTCAAGAATTCCACACTATTATAACTTATAATGGCAACAATTTAATCAAAAGAGAGGGTGGTTCTCAGCCGTCGAGCAAGCAATTCCACAATGTATTCAACATAATTATTGTTCTTGCTGAATCCTTGTTAGGGCTGAGTGTGTTAAAATCCTACAATAGTGAATACTATTATTCTAAAAATTCGTTTGAAAACTAAGTGATGAAAAGTTCAAAATTCAGTAGATGCATTCAAGGTACTGAAAGAGAAACGAATATTCGCATCGTTTTTCCATACCTTGCCTCAATTCTTTTGTGTTAAAAACGAAATACAAATCATTTTGATTCATACAGTTGATCATCCAAGATTCACTAGAATAGTAACGGGTTTTCACAATCTTGCGTTTGCAATTTTAGGCATCATTTTTAAAATTTTTGCTGCTAGTTTAATGAGGGCACTAATTATGGGGGGATTTAATTTTGTCGCACGTGTTGCCAGTGTTCTTTTCCATATGACATGTGGAGGAATTTGCCCATCAAAAGTCAAGCGGTGTTTGCACTGACAAGCGCGGTAACAAACACTCAAAACCAGATAACTATTTGACATTGAAGCGAAATATGAGGAATACTTGATTACTTGATTATTTCGTATGTTCGTGCACGTCGAGAGCTATGAACATTAGTATCGTACGTGTAGTGCATGCTACCTCTGGGGATGTGACGGTGTATCGTACCTGCTGGAACGTGACAACAGTGACAGTTACATCCCCTCTCCAGGGGGCACCATTGACTTCTAAGCTTACAACTGTACTCCCGAATGTTATAGTAAGAGTGACTTTAGGGGGGAGAGAATAGACAAGGATGTTGAAAGAAAGATCATGGATAGATCATGGCCCGTTTATTAAGGTACTATCCAGCATTCATTGGAGAGAAAGCCATAGCTCAGCCGAAGAGCCCAATCAAGGAAAACATTTCCAATTTTTTTCTCTACGGTTCAATATATTTTGGATGGTGATAAATTCGAATTTGAGGTTTGCCACCTCAAGAAATGTCGGCTTCACAGAGAAAGTTGCAAACTATGCATTTGATCGCAACATTTGTTCTATAAAAAATTTAACGAGATACAATTCCTACAAAATGAATAATTTAACATAAAATTTCTACCAAACTGTTTGGACGCTAGAGCGCACCGATTACGGTTACTTTTTGGGCCCCTGGCCAAAGCGCGAGTTTAGCTCTTTTCAGCCATTCTTTATCGCGGCGGCGTACTCGTTTCACTTTACCATGCTTGAAAACAACTATTCTGAACAACAAATTGGCATTGTTAAATGATTAACACTCTAATACTCCAATAATAATCGCTAGAATTCTCCTGTAGACGCGGTTGAATTAGGTTTAGTTACGTAGTTCGGGTCGAAAATCCTCTACGGACGAGCTCAGAGCTGCCGGTAAGAGCCTCTGCCGACAGTTGTTGCCTTGAGCCGTCTCAGCCGCGCCGGCGCAGGAGGCGCTCGGCGGGCGGCCGCGGGAGGGAGCTGAAAGCGCGAGTGGGCGCGGGCGGAAAGGCTTTCGCAGGAAACACGACGCCCCGCCGCGCCGAGTTGGTGGGCTGCATTGTGTGTTTTTAAATTGACGCATCCGCCCATTCACCGCCCGCCCGAGTGATACGATCCGTCTACGCCTCGCCCGGCTGCCACCACCACGGTGGCTGCGGAAGGCGCACAGGCTGAGACGCCGCCAGCGCCACCACCTCCGCAGCCCTCTCCCCGCCTCTTCCCGCCGCCATAAAGTCTTTAGCACCAGGTCATCGACCCCGAGGCTGAAAAAGCTCGCGCAACTGCCCACCCCGGCCTCGCCAGTGCTCCGCCACAACCACTACCACCCTCAACAAAACCGCCACCATCACCACCACCACCACCACCACCATCAACACCACCACCACCATCACCATCAACACCAACACCAACACTAGCACCACCACCACCACCACCACCAACAACAACAACACCTACCAACACGAATTCCAACACCACCACCATCACTACTACAGCCACCACCATCAAAGTAACTCTCAAGTGCTGCGGCTGCCTCCACCACCACCATTTCTACTTTTACCATCCTCACCACCACTTTCCCCTTCACCATTATGACCACACCATGTAACGCCATCTTAACAACCTCCCCCTCCATCACCACCACCACCACCACCACCACCACCAACTTCCAACAGCAACAGCACCACCTTCACCTGATTCACTCATCATCACTGTTTCCCCACGTCATCCACACCACAGTCACATCACAACCAAAATTAAAACTGCCAGCACCAACACTACGATCGTGAATGCCACCATTACCACCACTTCCTCTGCCGTCGCCTTGACGCTACATCTACCATGGTCGCAACCACCTTTCTCTCCATCACTGTTCCTGTCGGGACCTGGGCCGCCGCAGCCGTCACCATCGCCTTCACCACCCCCACCCCCACCTCCGCCGCACGCCCGTCACCCGAATCCCGAGCGGGCAAATGGAGAGAAATGGAGTTATTGTCCCAGGCGTGGGCGGGGCGGGCTGCCGGGTCGACACGAGTTTAAAATAAAGTCGATGAAATATGGTGACACCGGGGAAGACTCAATTGGTAAAGAAGAAAAATGAGAACGGGACGTCTTGCCTTTTCTTCCGCTATGAAAATTGCGTTCGCCAAGAGAGACGTAGTAGAAGGCTACATGTGTATTATATTACGCGGTGCCTCCCGGCATAAATCAGAAGGAGAGCAACATGATGCACGAAGCCCAGCTCGAGCCGTGGGTTTCAATTTTCTGGGCGCGAGTGCGCGTCCTTGCAACCGGCGCATGCGACCGCGCATGCGGCCGCCGGCGAAACGCCCGGGAACTCGCTCGTGCCGGTGTGGTTTTGTTTTGCGCTTGCAGACGGAGGGAAGTCTTGCACAATTTGAGGAAGGAGATTGGAAAGTGTCGTTCAAAGAAATGTAAATGGTTTTTGGCGAAATATTGTAAAATTGTGTGAAATTAACTGGGGAAAAAAGAGGAGGTTTCGTGTTCTAGTACCTAGTAGTTGACCAGTGAAGTGAAATGGTTATTGACAAGTACATAATTTGAGTTACGTATTATTTTATACAATTATAATTGTAATTGTTTTTACTACTATTATTATAATTAACTTGTTATTTATTGCAAGATAGGGAATATGCGATTCAATAATCAGTTTGATTCAATAATTGAATTTGATTAATTAGGAGTTAAAATGAATAAATATGCGTTCGACGATCAACATTGTGGACTTAGAATATAGCAAAGATCGGCATTAGTACCAATATTATAATTTAGTTCGTAATACAGTAAGTAAAATTTAGTTGCTATTGTATACATTGATTCTTCAGAACGTGTTGACACAGGGAACTGACATATGAACAATAAAAATTCAATTCTGAATATAATGACTGGAAATGGGAATAGATTTTTTAGATCAACTAAACATACTACGCTAGAACAAATAAGAAGCCTGATGAGCGGGCCTGGCCGTCTGAGATTGTTGAAGCGCTGCTGCCCCAAGTTGTTGCATTCGAAGGGTTGTGAGTTCAAATCTTGCTTCAGGCCCGGATATGATCTTGGTTCGAAAACTTGGTGGGACTCTCCCACCTTTCAACGTTCTCACCCCCTTCCTTTCATACTTTCTCTCAGAATCGATATTTACAGCGGAAAGAAGTGGTCTGTTAACTACCGGAAAGTTTTCGACATTTTTTGAAAATATTATAAAAAATTAACAAATAAGTACATCAAAAATAGATAAAATTAGACATGAATAATCCCTCAAATAAATATAAACAAAAATATAAGCAAAAGATGGATTGGAAGAGTATATATACCTAAAATTGTTTTTCAATGGTTTTATTTGGTTACAAAAAACTTGAAAACCAGAACACATTTGTAAAGAGAAGAGTTTGCATAATAAAATATAGAATGATACCATTGAGTGAAAAAACAATGTAAGAACGAACCATAAACGTAACTGTAGATGTCTAATGAAGTAAAGATGATCGATATTATCATTGTAAACATGCGAAATGAAACCAAAATATCTTATTTGTCATGAACGACAGAAATTGCAGGAAGGCTTTCACCTAGCCAGACTTGTGATGCAAGAGAATTGGATTGCCTTACTGCACCTCACAAGCTGCATCAGGATTACGTAAAATATGCAATTATTTCTGATAAATGACTCCTAGATATTTTTGAGCAATATTACATATTACTAAGATTGTTGCCTTTTGCTAAAAATACTTGTGTTCAATTACTCCAAGAACATTTTATGTAGTAGATATTACAACTGCTGGAATGTGAACAAAATGCAGACATTAGACATTTTAAGTTAAATGAAGAGTCAGCATAGTTTCTAATCTTTTCACAGTTTGCTCTTTGCATGTAACAAGTGCTTGCAATTGTAATTTTGGCAATTAATATTTACTTGGTCAATTGATCTTACTTGATCACTCGGTCAAAAGTATTATGTTTATAGTGAGTAAAATACTTTTATCAGACGTCATATTATATTTTGTAATAAATGTATTATTTACGCATGATACTCAATTTATCAGCATTTCAAGAGCACAAAAATTAGAACAAACCTTTGTATGTATGTGAATTTCGGTAGGAAAGCTCAAAACAGCTATTTTAAAAATCATGAAAACGTTCACGCAGAAACATATAATGCATGAACTAATTAAAATGAATATCTGTTTCGTGTGTACGTATAATAAATTCATCAGCATACTATGAAAAATACAATATGTATCCGTATGAAAATTTAATGATATATATTGGAACAGAAATGAGTTTCCAAAACTCGCTTACACTATTTCCATATCAACATTTTCCATTCGAGTGTGTTTTAGCAATTTCACGTTAATCCGCAGATTAATTGCGCCGGCTATTACGACGCGTAGAAATTCCTGCTGTGCTACATGTAGACCGAGCGAAACGGTGCAACGCACATCTCTAGTTCCGATTTTAGTTATTAGTCGCAGAATCAACGAGACCCGCCAGTTTCCGCATTCTGTATGCCCAGGACATACATCCTGCGCTAGCTCGTTCATTTGGTTGCGATTGTACGCAAACACGGCGGATCGTAAACTGCACTGGCATGATTTTCTACTGCCCAGTCGTCCACACTAGAGCGCGGCCCGACACACTAGAGCCGTGCACTACGCGTGCAACGACTGTCTACAACGACGTGACATTTCCATAACGCGGCAGAGTGTCTCGTGCTATGTACGTGCCATTCGCTCTATACTGTTTTGACGCAGCCACAGGTCGGAGTAAAAGCAACGCGTGCGTTCTACATGCAGTCTAAACGAATGAACCTCGTCACTTACTGCGACGGAACAAAAGCCGGCATTCATATTGCAGAAAATTTCGTTTCATCGAGGCAGGTTACACTCATTTATGTTAGTGGGAAACATATTTCATCTAAAATATACCGTGTTTATCATATCATGGGAATACAAAATTATCTGGGTTTACAAACAGTCGGTGTTAAAAGGTATTAAGCTACGAAGAATTTGCAGTGAACGTTAAGTATTCATATTATATGAAATTGTTATAAAATGTTACGAATAACTTGAATAGAATAATATGTCAATTTTTCTAAATCCTGCAGTATATCTTCCTGTGTGAGATACAGGAGAAACTGGAGCTTTTTTATGCAACTCTTTATGACAAATTTGATTGCATTAAACGAGTCTGCACTTATTAGGCTACTATATTTATTCGTGAATATTTAAATGTATGAATACGAGAACGGTGTAAGTAGCATTTTATAAATTCTGAGAGAAAAGTGCTTATTTTAGGTTTTTATATCAGTGGGAATATATTTTCGTGGTTGTAAGGAACAATTGAAATGCCGTAGTTGTAATGATGAATCAAAGATCTTAAATGAACAGATTTCGCAGAATTTATAAAATGTCATTTATCCAGTTCTGATTTTCACCCATTCATTTGACTATCGAACTTTGAGAGTCGTTAAAAATCATGAAGTCAAAACATGTCAACCAACCTCACATGTAGGCACAAACAGGTCTCGTAGGTTTGCATGATTTTCATGATGTAGGTTAGAACACTACATTCGAGAGAGAAATAAATCAGTGTCAAAGTGATGTTTTTCAAAGTTTTATTTACAAACATAAACGCAAACAAATTTATCATTGTTTGCTCTTGCAGAACAGTTTCACATTGGGAGCCGCAGCAGAATCAATAGTTTCAAAATTAACTGTTACTACCACACGAAACGCGGCCACGACATTAAGTGCGTGGTTGGCGTCCTATGTGTCGTCCGCTCGTGTCATCTCATAGGCGGCGAAAGAGCACATACAGTGAGCCCAAAGCATTGCCATGCAGTGGGCCGAAACACCAGTCCTTGGCAAAGAAGGCTAGCAATACCAAGTCAATACCTAGGCTGGTAGTTTAAATAAAAATACATATTTCTATTTTAGAAAATATGTCAGAAATGAAACAAACTTTTATTCGGTTAAAATGGTAGGTAGTAGAGGAACGGCACAAGTAGTGACCATTGTATAGCACTATAATGGACACTTCAAGAACAAAATTAGAAAAATAAAAATTGAAGGCTTTTTACTGACATTAAAATTGCGGACCTTGTATCCTGTGGCGTGAGGTTTAGAACGAAAATAATTTATTTTAACTTCACTTTATACATAAAGCATTACCTGAAAACACCTGAGTAATATTGGCAATGCAATAATGAAACATGAATTGGTATTTTGTAGACCTTTTTTGTTATCAGACACATTTGGGTGTAGAATATCGATTGGTGATTATTGAGTCGAGTATCTGAGCACCAACATTTTGCAATTTTTAATTTTAAAGTGACTACTACCGTGTGAACTTTGGGGACTTGAAAATAAGTTTAAAACATTCGCCATTTTTATTTAATTTATCTATTCAGAAAAAAACATTATAATTGGCAATTGAGTTTAGCATAGTGAATTTAGTACTGTAGCTTAAGAATTTTGAGAAAACAAAGAAAATTTTCTTATGTATTGCCATTACTGAGACTTTTACACTGGATGAGATTAAAAATCAGAAAAATAGTTTTTTTATGTATGTGGTTGGCTGATAGAGAATGAAGTTGCTTGACACTGTCCCAACCAATCCCTTACTACTTTTGTTATTAAACATGACTATAGATATGACAGAGGAACTCCAAATTTTAAAAAATCTGATATCATGAATATCAATAGCTTGGTTGAAGGTTTCAACTGAAAGGGAGAAGCAAAATTTTCCCTTCCCACTGTTACAGTAGACAGTTCGTCAGGTCGTGAAAGACTCCTGTTAGAAAGCTCGGGCTTATGACAGCTACGTGGTCGACGTATGATCCTGAGTGCCAACCACCCTCTTATGTAAACCAGCTTCGATCGCCACTGTTATTCAATACGATAAGGACATTTAATTGTAATGGTTTTGTAAACTGTGAATGTTTATTAACATGATAAATAAAAACTTATTCCCCTTCAAATTATATAACAAAATCTCCGTTTGTCCATTTTTACATCGATATTTTTTTCTTTCAGCCACCAATAAAAGTAGGAGGGTTGGGTTTTAATTAATTCTAGTTTGGCAAATTTAAAAACTTTCCAAATAGTATAAAAGCATCCTGCGTCTATTCAAATGACATGTGTAATAAACGCGTAAAATTCTATTTTACTAGTACAGCACTTTCCGCGCTTATTTTCATGTTAATTTCTTTTATTTTTGCTATAAAAGTACATATTAAAATCATATTAAACACAGTTAAGCTGCCTGTGTTGTTCTATGGAATAAAGAGAATTATTTTATTAAGTTTAAATGCTATAAATTAATTACTACCGTGGTGCTTTACTATTTACACGTAGGATATATAACAATTAAAGAAAATATATAACAATTTCGGTTAATTTATATATCGATAAAATATTTAAAGTATAATGTGTCCCACGCGATCCATTCGTCAATTTGTCCAGCAGTAAATAAACATTTAGTTATTTCTGTACGATGTGCACAGATTTGAAAAAATATTTCAATTAATAAACATCGAATAGTAATCACAGTAAAATCCGGTATCGGATTTAAGACATTTATTGACAATTAAATTTTGTACTGCAAACATTTTATTTACTCTCCGCGACAAAACATGGTTTTGAAATTAATATAATTGATTTCAAATGTATTGGCATCCATACCATTCTGAATGATTTCTCAGTTCGTCGATTGCTATGTGTTTGTAAAATGAACATTTGCTTCTTTGACCTTGGTGAATAAGCTAAACACAACGTTTCACTAAACTTGTTATAAACTAATATATATATATATATATATATATATATATATATATATATATATATATATAAAAAGCACATTGTTTGTACGGGAGAGTGTTAGAAGTAGAGTAGTTAAATTATTATATAAATTATTATATAGAGAAGGAGTGCAGAAAGCAAAAATATATTTATAATGCGTTTACAAATTTATTAATTTAAATACATTACATTGCCTTTGGATGCAAAATGCAGCACGCTGCAAGCCATTACTGTCGTTACATAATTCAACAACGTTGCGTTTTAGAGATTTAAAATCAGAATTTAGTGTCCGGGGGATTGTTTTTCTATTCTCGAATCTACAAAATGTGATTTTTAAACACAAGCTTAGCGTTTAAGAGAAATATAATATTTACTTGCATTTGTACGGTATTCATGAAAATCATGTTGTTAGCAGTACATCTGACTTCTGAAAGAGTTGTTCTCGGTTGGCGCGTGAGGTCACGTGACCAGATTCCCTTGTTTCTCCCACCCACGCGGGCGAAGAATATTTGACATTTTCTTCTTGTTGGTGTGTCACTGATGTTAATTCAGAATAATGAGCTAAAATAATATTAAAAAACATTTATTGAGTTAACGCTGATTATGCTCAGAATACTTTATTTAGAACTGTTAATTATCATTTAAGAATTGAATATTGCTTCAAAACAAATAGAATTTTAGTACCCTTACGCGCACAAATGTGCGAAATTTTCGCACGGGTTCACTTTCAATCTTAATCATTACCTAGTATGTAATTACATAACTACTAACATTATCAGTTTAAAAAATAGTTTTGTGTAGTGGGTGGTAGTACTCATATATTAAAAGAGTATTACGTGAATTTTGAAAAATCAGAATGTTTAATATATATAATAATATTATGTTATAATATAATAATATGAATTGAATTGATGCCTTATTTTACGTGGCGAGACTCTAGCCAGGCGACCTGCTCTTCCGTCTGAAAGCGCAAATTTCGCTATGCTCCTTTTCCAAATGTGGAGTTGTCCAATTATTCACGCTGGAAAAATGTTTCCAAACAATTTATTATTCTCAAGTAAGTTGAGTTACCTGTTATCATACTAGAAGATTAGCTCAAAAAGCCCAGATTTGTTGTTCTGTAAAATTTAGTGTCTAAGATTAATCAGTTTCGCCTCGGGAGTCGCACAGACGCGACAAGAGAATTCCTGATGTATTAATACTTCCGGATGGTAATAAAACATAATCTCTGAAAATTGTAAGTGGTACTCGGTACAGGCAAACTCTGCTATCGTTCGGTGCGCAGAGACACGCGTCCTCCGAGCCGGCCGAGGCGTCGCGCAAGAGTGGGGAGGGGCGTGGAGGGGAGGGCGCGGCGCGGCAGGTGCCTTTGCATGCGGCGGCTGCGGTTGCGAATGCGTTATTCATTAGGGGCTTCCGCGAATTGCGGTGGCGGGCGGGCGCCGCGCTGCGTCGTCCTTGCCCTCGCCGCCCCCCCCACCCGCCCGCCACGAAACCTGCTCACCTACGCCCAATTAGCTGAGTGGCGAGGCCCGCCGCAGGTAGCTTCGCCCCGCCCCTGTCCCCGCCCCCGCCCGGCGCGCTCCTTCCGTTTCCGACGCAGCCGCCTCCCGGCACGTCGTCTCGCGCTCGCGTGAGCGAGAACGCTCTCGACGCGCCGCCGCCCCCACCTTCGTCACCCAAAGCCCTTCCCCGCCGCCCACCAAACCCCGCCGAACACCGCACCACACCACGTCATCCCGCACAGCCCACCCCGCCCCACCCTACCACTCCTCACCCCGCCCCACCCCACCTCACTCTACCACTCCTCAACCCACCCCACAACACCCGCCCCTCCTCGCCCCACCTCGCCCCACCCTGCAACACCCTACAACCACCCCACCCCACCCCGCCCCACCACGCCCCGCCCCCCTCCTCACCTAACCCCGCCCTGCCCTCCCATCCCACTCCGCCCCACCCCACCCCGCTCTTTCTCCTCCCGTCTACTTAGCCCGCCTGCCCTCGCCGAGACTCGACGTCCCGAGCGCTGAGCGCGGCGTCGTTCGGGTAGTGCTTGAGAAACTGCCGCAACCCTTCTGTGTACTCGTCGTGACAATAGAATCGCCGTGGGCGTATAGAACGCATCTGAATACAATTTTGTAAAGGATGATGTATTCACGTAGTTTTTATTCATGTTCAATTACAAAACTGAATATAATATAAATGTATCAACTATCAGTGACTGCGTTAATAAATTGAAAATAAATATTTAAAGAAAAAAAATAATTTTGCAAACGAGTAAAGAATTTGTGATTTTTTACAAACCTTGTAGCCTGAATATTTCCACAGCAGAAGTTGCCAATCACTATTTTCTTATATTTAAGTTGTGAAAGCTTATGATTTTATAAAATTTTGTTACGTTTGTAAAGAAACATGTCATCAGCCATTCTCCACAACCAAAAGAAGCTAAATTTCTAAATAAAAATGATCTAAAACCAAAATGATATTTGTTATAAGTATACAAGTATATAAGTATCACGCCTTCTGAATTGCTTCTAATTTACATTAGGAAAAACAGTCGCATTAGTAAAATATATAATATATTTTTTCAGTGTTTCCAATTGTGTCTTGCCTTGTATTCTTATATTCATCTTCAATGACCATTTCTATGTTATTACTGCTAAATGTTTTTAGTTGTTTGACTGTTCCTAAAATTTCATGTGTACTCCATTGATATCGAATTTTTGAATTATCTTTCTAAAACCACCAATCGTAAGTCAATGCTTTTAATATTTCTAGATCACACATGGAATCTATTTAACGTATAAATTCCAAATTCAATAATAATTAATAAATATTAACTTTAATACGTCGCCCACCGACTCCGAGAAGAGAACTTCTGAGTTTCTAATACTTCCGGATGGTAATACAAGTAAAACAAATCTCTGTAAATTGTAAAAGGTACTCGGTGTCGGAAAGACAGACGTCTGTTAGCCTTATACCAATAAGTTCATAGAACATAAACATACCATTTAATGGGGTTCTCCTTCATAATGAATTATTTTCTTAGTAATTTTACTGCTTCATATTTGATTTGAGAAACGGTTCTAGCCAATAATGACCAATAATGAGATGCTTAAAACAATGGTAGTGGTAGTAGTGCTGATGGTAACAGGGGTAGTTCTGGTAACTGGCTATTGTAAAATATAGACTAATAGAACGAAATATAAAAATTAGTATTTTGACTGTAACAAACAAGAATAACATTACAGTTAAGAGATAATGAAAATGTACTAAAAATGTGGAAAACCGTTAGGTTTGAGAGCAAGACGAAACTCCGCCCTACTTGGAGATTTTCGCTTCATTTGAGATTTCCATTGATGTAAAGGCAACGCACAGAGGTATTATCTAGTAGACGAGATCGTCGGCTTCTGCCTAAAGACTGGCGGATGTGCTATCTGGATTTGGAGAATTTCTGGAAGGCAAAGTACGCGCCGAGTGGGTTTCCTGGTAGCCGCACAAAGCGAGCAGGCGGAGGCTGCGGGAGAAGCTCCCAACGTCGGCGGAGACCGACCAAGGCCTTCGCGGTGCCTCCGGGCACCCCTCTTTCGCCCTGAAGCTGCGATGGCTCTAAGCAGACCCTGAGCCTTGTTCGGCCCGCCGCACACAACCGCCCCACCCCTCCCCGCCGCTCCTCGCCCTTCCCCGTTCCGCCCCGCTCCGCAACGCCCCGCTCCGCCACGCCCCGCTCCGCAACGCCCCGCTCCGCAACGCCCCGCTCCGCAACGCCCCGCTCCGCAACGCCCCGCTCCGCAACGCTTCGCCCCGCCCCGCCCCGCCCCTCCCGCCAAGCCCTGCCCTGCACTCTCCACCAACTCCACACAGCAAAACCTCTCCCCGCTCGAACTCACCTAGCCTCACTCCCGCCCGCCACACCCGTCCGCCACACCCGTCCGCCACACCCGTCCGCCACACCCGTCCGCCACACCTGTCCGCCCGCCCCACCTGTCCGCCCGCCCCACCTCGCCACGCCCCTTGTCGCTCACCCGGCTGCCCCCGTCAGCTAGAACCGCCCCATTCGCCACACCCGATCTGCTGACCTCGCCCCGCCGCACCCCTCTCGGCCCCGCTCCCTGCTTCCTCGAGTCAGGCCTCCTCTCCTGTTTCTCCTCCTTCGCTACTCATTGCTTTCTAGACTCTCCCTCCCTCTCCTGATTTTCTTGCCGTTCCCGCTTCTTCCCGTCTTTCCATCCCCTTCACTCCACCACTTCCCCCGTCTTCTAATTCTCTTGTTATCCTTCTTTACTCCGCTCTTATCTTCTTTTTGTTACACTACTTCGTATTTGTGACTCAAACGCGCTTCGTGGCTCAGTCACGCTTTTATCTTCGCAATTTTATCTACCTCTTTGCTTCTTTCGTCTCCCATTTCTCTCTTTCGCTGCTATTCCTTCTCACAAAACTTATTTCCCCCATTTTTCATCTCTTGCCGTTCCCCTTCCTCCCTTTTCGTGTCTTCTTCACTCCTTCTTTCGCTGTCTTCAACTTCACTTCACTTTCATCTGCGTCACCGACTTTTCCTCTGTTCTTTCCGTGTCTCCTCGTTCACCACCGCCTCTTCTCTTTTCGTGCCGCAACCTTCCCCTCTTCTTCCTTCGCTTTCTCTCGCCCCGCTGCGGGGGCGTCGCGTCCTATCGTCGCCGTCAGAGAGCGCAGCGCCGCGCGGGGGCGACAGCTCCACAGAGCAGCCGCGAGAGCGCGCCCCCGCCCAGCTGTCGCCGCAATTCGCTCTCTAGGATGACGCGCTCCGCAGTTGCACAAAGCGCTCGCGAAAAGAAGCCTTCAAGGGCCTTTACTTCATCCCGACGTACAAATCTTGACTCGTCGTTTCTTAATGTTTATAATTGGTTAGTGACATGGCTCGGAGCAGGCAGGTTCTTAACAAAAGGTCAACATATTCAGGCAACAAGACGCTCTTTTTCAGGTAGCACACCAAAGAACATAAAATCAGTGGACCCATGATAAAAATACATGTATGAGCTGATCCAGGGTACCTCGTGCTGCGCAGAACCACGTACGTCACAAAACATGTAATCACAACAAGATCACTTCGTTTGGAAAGGCAGGCCATACGCTGACTCTCTTACTACAGGAAAATTTTCTAATCTGTCTGCTTTTGAAATTTCCGCTAATTTTGTGACGCCAACTGGTGCATAAATCTCATTGGCTGGAGCCGGATAGGCTGCGCCATAGCTCACCGAAGTCTTTTCTTTCGTAAGTCCCCGTCCACAGTCTAGCACTGCGCCGCCGCGCAAAGGAAGACCAAAGAAGAGCAAAACTGCCTTCCAAACTATTGATGTCGGTGTTTGATCATATGCCACCTGCGAATGGACGGGATAATTGGCGAGTCTAGAGGCTGCAGGAAAAGTATTATTCTGCCTCTACCAACAACACAATTACTCCATATTCAGCCATCTCATTTATGATTCTGTGTTTGATATGATCAAATCGAGAAGACTGTAACTATTGTTGCATTCTCCAGTTCATCTATTAACGAGGTAAAAGGAGGCACCATGTCGAAAATATCGGAGGCTACGTGTGTCTATTTTCATCATCACATCAACACTAACATGAAGAAATGTAGAAAATTTTCAAAATAGTTTCATGTAGAAAACATGAAAAATATTTTTGTTTTATGTATTTACTTTTTACTTCCTTATTAATACATGGCTAATTCTAGAAAATAAGTATTTGGTTATAACGACAGTGACAAAATATTACATTTCAGCGACATTCAAAAATACGATTGATGTGCTTTTCTATTTAGTTAGGAAACAATGGAAAACGTATTTTTATATAGTAGAAACGATATCTAACAATAACAATCAATAGTCATTTTACTTAAGGACAGTAACAACTTATCAGAATATACCTTGAATAGTGTTGAGTTTTTGTTGGAGTTGTGTTATTTGACTCTATTGAGTTGTAGTGTCAGGGATGTCATATGACATTTTCATTGATTCACGGAATGTTAACACAATCAGCCGGATGGTATAAAATAAATAGTTGTCACAGTAGTAGTTGAACATATCGTAATATTAATATTTTATTTACTAATTTGTTTTAATGAGATGCTTAGACGCTATCTTATGCATTTTGACTACCCTACCCAACAAATGAAAATTAATTATTTATATCAGTCCTATTCATCTATTTTAATGTAATTATTTTCAGTCTTTTAGAAAACGAATTAAACTAGTAATGGTACAGAATGGCACATACTTTCTCATATTTGTGAATTTCCTAATTTCTTTGGTGTGGGCTAGCTTGTCGATCTTCCTCCATCTTCCCAGATGCTATCTATCGCCGCCCAAATAACCCGCCACCATAAATACAATAAAAGCATCTAATGATTAGCTGCCTTGCAGCCTGCATTTTAGAATGTGTTACTCTAAAGCTGAGAAAAATAATCAATTTCGTTTGGCCTCAGATTGATGTTTTATTCTATTTAAAAATGGTCTCCTAGGGATCATTGCTGCATCAAATGATTTGAGTGTAGCTTTAAATTAATAAATATATAAAGTCTTTCTAAAATGAACATCAGTATTATAAATAACGAACATCGATACTGCAATTATTGCGTGTTTCAAATAATGGAAAAAATGTTCTCTCAATGTAATATTCACGACGCTGTTTTTTAAGTAAACAATATGATTCAATTGCAGAATACCAAATGTCAATTTTGTTTTCATTCACTCAGTATCGGGACATTTATGTAATTAAACTATTGATTCTGCTAGTATGTTCTATTTTAAGGTTATTCTTTGAATTGCGGGCAGTGATATCGTTTAGTGTACAAAAAAGAGCAAAATAGCTTGTAAGAGTGGGTAAAAATGCAGCAATACGATTGTATTCACGCATTCTGCTTTCGTTTTGTCACTCGGTATTTGCGGAAATCCGGCCTGTGCAGGTAATCCCCGAAAACTCTTTTTAAATTATGTAATTGCATCCAGGAATTTACACAATTCCAATAAAAAGATAATAACGACAGACTGTGCAACGTTTCGGGAATTCGACATTTCATCATACATCTGAAAAACACACAAAACTAATCATCGTTACCAGGTTAAATGCAAGTGCAGAATTTGGCTTTGTACATACAATTACCTCTGAAAAAGAAAGTATTAGGTGTTGTAATCATGGATATTAAAAATAAATTAATATGTTGTATAACTGCTGTATGTTAAATATTTAGGCCTGTTGCTCTTGTTATTCACATAGAATCAATATACGTACTGCATACTATTTCCAGAGCACAAGTTAAATCCGGAATGATAAAATTATTATTAATTTACTATTTACGAGTATTTCTTCACAAGCCTCAAAGATTTCTGTGTAAGATAGAGGCGCCGATAGCTAACAGTGCCCCAGGCTCACAGTAAGAAAATAAAAAGGGTGTGTTGGTTGTTATTATCTTTGATACGATGCTCGACATACATTGCATAACTTATCTGGATCGAGAGGATTGTGGTTACAAGGGAAATATGAGAACAGTTGAATGATGAAACAGGTTTTCTTACAAAGAAAATTATGAAAGGGAATTATGGAAAGGAAATGAAAAGACAAAGCGAGTCAAGTTAACATCTACTTAATTAGTAAATAAAGTAAATCTTAATCAATTAAGTTAGGCAAAAGAATAAAATTATATACGTAGGCGGTAGGCCGTACTGGTTCCAATGATCTCGGGCAACAAAGAGCTCTCGTACCAAAGGATCTCGTATTTTTTGTAGCTTAATACTCTTGATGCAAAAATATTTGTCATCAGAATATAGGCGACTATGGTCGTCACGTACCAGACAACTTGGATTGGCATTATTCTCGCGGAAACCGATCAAACCGCATCCTTTTCTACTTGCGTCCCTACTGTCCGTGTCTCTCTGTCGGCTGAGAAGGCGGTGGTGAAATAGGAGACGCCCGGGAGTATTTTTCCCATCTGATCGTACCTCCTTAGTCTCCTCCTTCTTTAACTTTCTCGCTAAGAAATAGAAATAAAGTTATGTAATATTGCGCGAAGAGACGGCGAATTTTCGGCAGAATAAGCCCCTTATCATAAGGTCCTGATAACGAAAAAGTGGATAAACACAGTTGATAAATTTAGAAAAAAATTCTCTACCATGTGGTGTAGCTATAATCAGTGTATTGTGAGTGCTTCGTATCGAAAAGTTGAATTACGGCAAAACAAGGCTAGCGGTTAAACCGTTCAGTCGAATTTCTAAAAAATTGATACTTCTCAGTCGATCTGGCTGATGTCTTGGCCTCTAGAATTTGAAACCGATATTTTAATTTTGTGGGGTATTTAACATGTAGCTCCTGACACATTTTGCAAATTTTCAAAAAAATGAATTCATTGTTTTTTTAATTTTTTGTTGGATAGTGTGAAGGACGTTTAAGAGAATGGTGCAAGTCTCATGCTCGTTGAATGCCATAATTTTCGAAACATGCAGAAGCACAAAATATGTTCGGAAGCTTCCTATAATTAAAATATTAATACTGGAGATTTTTCCCTTAATGAAATTTTTTCCTTAAAGGTAGATTTTGAAATGAGGTCATGTACAGTTTTTCAAAAATTTGATTACTTTTCGCGTAATTTTGCTTGAAATCACAGGCAAGGAAGTATGTGCATTAAAGCACCACTCGTTTCTTGGTTCAAACCAGGGTCACTTTTACGGAGCGACATCGAAACAGCACCTGTCCTTTAGAGGACAGTACATCGCACAAGCTCAGATTTTAAGGCCAGATCAACATACCAAAGATGATCCAGGAAATAATTCTATCCATGTTCGAAAGAGAATCAGGGACACTTTTTGGAGGGGAGGATTTGGATCTTTCAACAACAGATACTCGTTTTTAGCGTAACGGTACGGGTGTATCTGTCCCATAACCGCAACAAGACCGTGAAAAAAATCAGGAGCCGTTCTTCAGGAAAATCAGAAATTCTTCTTGGCATAATTACTCCTGGTATTGTGGCAGCAACGCTCGTGTTTATTCGAACGGGTAAACAGTAAGTGGCAAAGTCATTACATATCTTGAACGAATGCAGACAATTTTGGACAAAAAAATCTTTTGACGTCCCAAACAAATCGCACGTATTCAGCTATACCATGAGACGATAATTGAATCATTTATTTAATAAACCCCATAAGTCAGGAATTGTCAACAAGATAAACTGAATAATTAAGTACATAGAGAAATTTTCTTTTTTTTAAATTCCTGATGCTTAAATCACGATTGAGAGTATCCTATCAATAGCACAATAGTCGCTTATTTCAACGTTTATGACGTACGGGATTTCAAAAACTAATCAGGAATGTTTTACTTAAACATGTAAATAAATACACACTGCAGGTTCAGTTTGTAATTTGACATATTTACTACAATATTATACATGAAATGTGCATTTACATCAAACATGATTCTTATGACAGACACAGATGCTTGAACTATGTGTTTCCATGATAGTAAATAGGAATATTTCCGTATTGAACATCCCTTTTAACCCATCTCTCTGTCACTTATATCCCAGTTACAGATACTGTATACATACATACATACATATATACATACATACTGTCAGTGATATATACCCCGCACGTCAATGATTTACCGAGTTTCAAAGGCAAACCACAACTTCGCAGAGTTCTCACGGCAATTCTATTCATCTGATTTACGGGATTTAGAACGATGCATCTATCCTGCAGCTTCTATTTTGCAACAAAAATCAAAAATGCAAAAGAGAGTGACTTACGGGATTTAACAAAAATCGATTCAATTTTACTCTACCGAGATTTTGTGTAATACGTATATTTTGGGTAGAGTAGCGGCAATACCGCTAATATAGTGGCAGAGGAAGAAGCAACAGAATGACAGCCCTGGAAAGCGCATTGTCAGTTGATGTCCCTGGGGAAAGACTGAAGCAAATGAAAATCAAAATACAATATTCATTACATCACCATTCATTTTATATGTCAATTTTAAACTCATTTAATATCGTTGAACGTAATAATTTATTCGGATTCATTGAAAACATGTATAATTTAAAATGAAACATTAAGTGGATGTATAGCTTTATTAATTAAATGAAATGGTATACCTCGAAAACACACGCATTTTTTCTGGAGAGGTATTGGATATATTGGTTCCTAGCTGGTTTAAGACCTCGGTACCGAATATACACT
The DNA here is from genome assembly GCA_038098605.1 of Gryllus longicercus. Taxonomy (NCBI): domain Eukaryota; kingdom Metazoa; phylum Arthropoda; class Insecta; order Orthoptera; family Gryllidae; genus Gryllus; species Gryllus longicercus. The sequence goes on along the minus strand of JAZDUA010000302.1, from coordinate 842,290 downwards.
GAAGAGTAAAAAAGCTGGTTCAGCCATGCGTATTGAAATAAAGAGATCTCGAATCAATCAATATGCGGCGCTCCAGTCGGCAACGACTATATGAGACAACCAGAGTTTGGTACAGTTCTGAGATCGGTTACTGCTGCTACAATTTCAGGTTTTCGCGATTTAAGTGAGTTTGAACGTGGTGTTTTCCTATCTTCACCCCTTACACAGGCTTGCAATTACATGCACTGCACCACCACACACGCCGGGATCATCGGCCGGGAGCTTAGAGCTTGCTCCGGCTGCGGCGGTGCCCCGCTGGTGGGAGATACCTGGTTGAGGAAAACCCCTCTAGCTGACGGTAGGTCCATGCCAGATCTCGCTATCCAGCGGGGAAAGATCACCGCCACTTCCCGAGCAAAAACATGCACTACGCATACGGGACTAATAGTCCTTTAGTGATTGACGCGCCTAGAATCACTAACAAATAATCAATCAGTCCTTGGAAACCATTTCCTTGCTCGCCCCATCTCCGTGCCCCAACGGCTGCCCGAGGTGCCCCCGACGGCTGCGCACAATCGATGAGGAGGCGGCAGTTACCGTCCCCGCCACCTGCGACTGGCGACCGGCTACTACGCGGGCAGGCTCAATGAGCGGCTGAAGCACGAGGGCATAAGACATAACGGCGCGGAGGGAGATGTGTGGGACCGGGGACCGCCGAGTTGTTAGCTCGGTTGTAATGCGTCCGTCTGGAGCTGAGATACGGGTGTTATCGCTGCGGGTTCGTTGCGCCTCGGGAAACTGCGAAACGAACTTCCTCTGTCGCGCTGTCTGGCCGGGGAGGAAAGCGCTTTCGCTCCTAGGGCATGCGACTATGTTCGGTTTGCGTTGATATCCTCCCTTTTATCCCCTTATTATTTACTAATTTATTCCATTTATAACTCTTTCTCATTAGGTCTATAATTTAATTTTCGATACCTCAGGTTTTGATTATAGGGCATAACAATACTTACTTCTCAGGGTCTGAATACCTTGTATTCATCTTAAAATACCCGCTCGTACGAGTTTACGGCTGGTAATATTGTTTATGATAATGGGGAAAGTGGACTTGGTGTTTTTTCTTACCATGCATTTTCTAATAAATTATAACAACTGATCATTTTACTTATGTCAGAGCAGCGTGTAAATTACAGGCTGTAACTATTATTTTAATTATATATTTTTCCTCTCTGGTTCCTGACAAATTAAATATTAATCTTTAGTATGCTAAACCAGAATAATTCCATTTAAATTATGTTAACATTAGCATTTTTTTCTTTTAGTAATTTTTATGCAAACAAATTACTTATTTATCTTTATCTTATTTTATTTGTCATGAAAACAATTACGTTTTTATTATTACGATAATGATGATCATCTTTAATTTACGTATGATCATTATGAACATATACCTCTTTTTGTCTTTAAAAATTCGTATTGAACACTTCCCTTTCATTGCAAACAGCTCCTTTGGCGATGCGTCAAAACTCCGTCCCGGGGGCAACACCGCTGCTCCCCTGGTCCAAATTCTATCCCGGGCATCCAGAATTACCACAGTTCCACTATTTTTTGCCTGGATATTACTCGTCGCTCCTACTATCTGACATATGGTCCACCGCAAATTTGTATTTTCGCGGTTTTTCCTAAATAGCTTTAACTCATTAAAATTTCATTCGGCTCAAAGCCGAACATTCGCTACCTACTGAGCCTCATTATGTTCTATTTGAAACGTGTGTAAAATTTCATTTCGTTCACTACCTATCGCGACACATCACGTTCTGCCCAAATTTTTACTTCCAGCAGTTCATCTTGCACTCGCTTGTGTCTTGTTCTTTTTGTTTACTTCGCCACTTCGATGCTATTCTGTTCTTTGCTACTGAACTATCCAATCCGTTCTTTTGTCTGTTCAACAAAGCTCTCATTAAAATAAATATTTATTTTGAAATATTTTAAAATAAATTTAATTATTCAATAGAAATAATAAATTCTAATTAACTCTTCACGACTTTAAATCCCCAATGTCTCGTTCCAGCTCATATTTACTCGGGATTATTTGATTTTATACGATATTCGACCACATATTTTAAAATATTTTAATAACCAATATCTTTTTGACCAAATATCTATACCGTCTCAACGTATTATAGTAATCTTCTCTTTGTAAGACGCGCCAAAGATGGTGACGCAGAGAATAATGGTGAATAGAGCTGTAACCGACTGAAACGTTTTCTTCCGATTCTTCACCCTTTTAAAATCATTTTCGTTGTAACTAGGATTTTTAAAACATTTAGTTGTATTTGAGAAATACTATCATATAAATTCTATTTTCACTGCAAGACATTTGAATATTACGAATAGTTTTCTCCGATGTGTGTAATCCATCACTATACTTGGTATGGGAAGAAAAGCACCTATTCCAATAACACTATGTATCGAAAAAACGTATTTGACGTGTGTGAATAGAAGCTTTGAGCGCAGGTACCCCGGGACTAGGCGCGGACTGTACAGGGGCAATTCCGGGAGCGAACACGACCGGGGGTGGTTGCGCTGCGGGCGGTGATGGGGAGGGGGTGGGGGGAAGCCGAGGGGAGCCACGGGGTGTGGCGAGCGCGGAGGTGAATGAGCGCCAGTGGGATCCGCGGGCGGCCACTACGCACCCGGCCCTCGGCGGGCGGTGAATGTCGCCCAGGCATTGAAGCACGAAGGTCAAAGGCAAGAGGACGCGAACGTTTCACGAGCTAAACCGATTAACATTAGCATATTATTCAGCCTTTGGCAGATGGGCCGGTAAGATTTAACCGGAACTACCACTGTTGTCCAGTCTGAGGCTAATCTTCCGAAACGATTCTTTACCCATTAGACTTCATGAAGTGCTCCATCATGTTTTTGTTGCTCCCGTGTAATATTGAGACAAGTTATTATATTGTTGAAATTACTTATACTTGATTACTACGTATCAATTCTATTTGTAATTATATTTCTGTAACAATAGTTTTAATATAAGAAGTCTCATGTAAATTATAATATTATTAAAATACCTGAAGTTGCAGAACAACTTTCTTTAAAAACATGTACTGCATATTGAATTATATAGAGTTTAACAAGTAAAAGTGAAGTCTAAATAAATGTGCAACAATAAAATTGTGCCTCAATTAAGTTTGTATACCAATACTACTTTACAAATTACCTAACAAATTAATTCAGTTGTTTTAAGATCTCCAAAGAGCTTAATAACCAGATATTATCGATTTTGAACTATTGGAAGATTAATATTTACGCAGAAAAGAAAGCTGGAGTTAAATTCTTGAACATTTGGGAGTGATTATTGATAATAAATTTAAATTTAATGATTACATAGAGTACATAGTTTAAAAATTTGGACAAATTAATATTTTAAACATAATTTAATTATATGCAAATTACTATACCAGATGATTAATTTATGTAATTACATCCCATTTTACTTCCTGTGTAAAAATATTAATTTTAATATCTAAATTTAAGAAACTACAGGTGTAACAACATAGAGCTATGAAGGAAATAATTCATTCCAATAGATACACTCAAGTATTAAACTTGTTCGAAGCTCTGAAATTTCTGTCAATAAAACATAATTAGTTATAAGACGCGAACTGTTATGCGAGTTTTATTAAACATCAGAAAACAGGGAATTTAGTGAAGAAAATCCAAAGAATAATCAACTATAATCGGGCAATAACTCGAACACTTTTTAGAATATTCTAGATTAGCGTTTTTATTGACTATCCTTGTATTTGAGGATATTATAGTACCGAACAAAGCAATCGTAGAATGAAGCTTAAACGATTTATTTAAATCTCTAGGTACGTAAAGTATAAAACTATTTTTCTTAATCAAATACAAAGAAGTATAATTGTGCTATTTAAAATACCTGATAAGTGTGTTGTGACAGTTCTAATTTAAATTTAGATTATACCATTGTATAAGTATCTCATTTTGATACTTTATATTTCCTTTCTGACGAGAAGCAATTTTCATCATACAATATTAAATGTTGATCCTTTAATATTAATTACATTCGGGTAAATTAATTATTTTATATTAGGATAAAGTCGTTCACGCTGGAAACGGACTAAAAATTACTCTGATCATTTTAAGTTTTAACATTCAGTGACGGTTCATAACTAAGTCATAGATGCCATAAGAAATACGTTTGTTTTAAATCGAAATATAGTTCTGCTAAATTTGTAAAAATTGCTACAATGGTAATATCCCCTAGACAACAGAATTCCTAACAATCTGAATTTAAAATGGCATATCTTCTTTTGTAAACCGAAATTGATGTTTTGTTTTCCTTGTCTCTGATTTTTTACGATAGAATGACTTCATGTAGTACACACTTTGAATTAGTAAATGAAACGATTCAGATTTCCGAGCGCAAAAGTTCAAAGAATCATTAATTTTAATTGGTTTATGTATGTGTTTAAAAACAGTTCTATGAATACAAATCCTTTGTTAGACCATTTTTCAATTAATTCGCTAATAGTACTCTTTGTAATGTGAATAAAAAAAATAAAATGAAACAAAAAGTAACTTTGAGAATATAAAAGATTCGAATTATAGGAAGTAATGTATGCAGTACATTGTTCCTTCAGTGTGACCATTGAAAGATAAATATTATAAGGAATATACTCCTTGTATTTTGTAGCCTTATTGATAGCCATTTTTCATTCAATTCACGTATTAAATGAAAAGACCGCATACCTATTCATTAGAGTGAGATTACAATGTTTAATTTTGAAGTATTACTTTAAAAATTGTATGAATCTCACGTGTAGTGTTAAAGCGGTAACATGATCGCCCACATCTTTGTATGTCACCGGGTTATGCCCATTTACAGTTCAAATAAATTTATCTTTATCTTTTATCTTATCTTTGGAAAGACAATCATCTCAAATATCTAGTAAAGGTCTCAAGACATATTTTGGCATTATCACATGAAAATATCAAATAACTTCACTGAGTTTCACGATTAAGAAACAGTCAAATTCAATCATTTTCATATTAGTATTTTATCAAGACCAGTACAAAAGAAAAATACAAAATTTTCCCTTCTATAAAGTAATGTTGGGTAAAATGTGAAACGAGTAAATAACTTATGTAAATAAAGTATTCTGTTGTAGCATAAACTTAATGATTTAGTTTCTTTGTTTTACAATTGGCAAGAATGATAATGAAACAAATAGTTCATCACACTGCAAAAACAGATCGGCTTAGACCAGCCATTTTACTCCCGAGAGGGAAGTGCGCTCTTGTATAATACGGAAACTTTCGAGGAGGCAAGAACTTCGTTCTCGAGTGGGTAACGTTGCATGACTCCAAGGCAAATTAAGTTTTTACCCGCTCACAACGAGAGAAATTAGTTTCAGTCGATCGACTGCACTGCAATTTCTAGCTCCCGAAACGCGGCACGCAGATTCGACGTGAGGACTCTCGGAAAGAGTCGCTGAATACAACTCCAATGACATCGTGGGAGACAGCGCAACGGGCGCTAATTATTTGACTATTAGACTTTGGTAATTAGACAATTTTCTGTCTGGATTTCAGTGTGCATTACCTAAAATATGCTTGCAGTGCCGTGTCTGTTTGCCAACGAAGAAATGTGAGAGAATGTTTGAAAAACTATTAATTTAATTAGACATTATTTTTATTTCTAGGGTGCATATTTCATTGTCATACGAGACGTATCTTACGAATTTAGAATTCAATCCATTACCTTAACATTAAATAACAGGAATTATTACAGTAAAATGGAGAAAGAAAAAAATTATAAAAGGATTGTTCTGTACCTTTTATCATAAATACGTCGTAATTTAATTAATAAGAGCAAATTTATTGTGTAGAATTCGCGATTAGAGTTTATAAAATAGGCAAATAAATCTTGCTACATTACAAAATAATCATGTTGTTTATTGAAAAAAATTTAAACAATAAATTATAATATAATGATATCTTTGACAACAGGACTTAAAAATAATAAATGACTGCCACATTATAAATAAGTATATGAATACTTAAATAGTATCAGAGATCACTTTTAATTCCAAACATTTAGTTGAGACTAAAAGAGACAATTTTGTTAAATTCCTGAAGCTAAGAATTTGGACCAAAATTAGAATAACAATTAAAAATGTTTCCTCCCAGCATGATACTCTTCGGAAAAGCATACATAACAGCGAGAGCCTGTAACCTGTAATTAAGTCTCCATGTTGTACGTCAGTGAGTTGGAAGCATCGCTACAGGAGAGACAATTTTTCCCGCAGAAATCATTCTGGGATTTCACGTATTATTCACGAATTTCATAAATATTTCCGTAGGCGCATCCTCGCTTACGCGGCTTACGCATTTCCCGCCACGCGCCCGCCCCGCCCCGCCCCGCCCCTCCTTTTCCACCCCATTACTCCCCGCACTTTCCCGTCATGCCGAAGTTGCCGACCGCGCCGTGTAGACCCGTTCGGCCGCGGCTGTACGCTCGCCGGGGATGCCCCTCAGGCCAGCCAACCCTCACAAAACAAACGCCTCACCGGCTCCCGTGGGACGTACATTGTAAGCTCGTCGGGTGACTCCGCGCCGTGCAGGCCTGTTGGTCCTCGGGGGTGGAGAGCAGGGCAAGCGGGGGAAGGCATGCAGGCAGAGGGAGGCAGGAAGGGGGAATGGAGGGGTGGTGGAGTGAAGGGTAAGGGGGAAGGCGAGCAGCGAGGGGAGGGAAGGGAATGGAGGGGAATTGAGGGGTGGGCAAGTGGCGGAAGGCGAGCTGGTGGCTGCGGGGAGGGGAGAAAAGGGGAAGGGAGGGGGAGGAAGGCGAGCTGGCAACTGCTGTGGCGGTGAGGGATGGGGAAGGGAAGAGGAAATGGGAGGGAAACGCAGCGAATAGAGCTAGTCAGGTGAGCAGAGAGATCCCATTGGAGATACTGAGCTACTGGAACTAGTTAGGCGGGTCACATTCGGAGCGTCAAGTGGTAATGTTTCCGGTTAAGGGGATGGCAGGATCAAAATAGAATATTACAAACCCGCATCCCGGTTCTCTGAGTGCTACATGCATCGATAATATTGTTCCGTCCACGACACAAAGCCCTCACGCTAAGGCGAGTGGTCGCTCCCTCCCTCCCTCCGGAGGCGGCGCTCCCGCAGGGTGGGCCCGCCGCACCCATGCCGCACCCGCGCCGCCGGCCCCTCCCCCGAACGGCGCCCCCCCCCTGCTTTCCCGAAGGGCTGCTGCCTTCTGGCTGGCAACGCCACTTTCACTTGTGCGACGAGAGCCACCGCGAGAGCCACCGCGAGAGGCACAGGCGACACCGCCTATCCTTGGCCGTTTCGTTGAGCAGTCTCCGCGCTCACGAACGTATCTTCATGTTTTGCGCTTCGCGCATGTAAACACGCTGCCCTCGGCACGTGTACCAGTGGGTTGAGTGCGCTGCTCGATCATCGACGAGCAGCCAATACACAGGTGTACGGACGCCACCTGACTCACACACCTTCGGTTGCCTGCTGGCGAGAGACCGTGTGTGCCACGCGCACATTCTTGCAGTCACGGCCCACCTAGGACCCGGTCCGTATTCAAGCTGCGGGACATACTCTCCCCACAACCAGAGAACTGTGTGGGACGCCTGCGTTCCAGCTTCGCCCGGGAGAGGAGCACCGCGCGTCCACGCATGCTGCAGCCACCCAGCTGCAGGTATTCGGCAACACCGTGTGCCCATGGACGTGTAGTGCGACAAAGTTCACGACGTCAATTTCACGGTGATAATTAAAGACGAACATCCATTTTGTACAATTAATTTGCTTTCATTACTGTAATTTAACATTTCATTTATCATATCATCCCATTCACGTAGACTAGAAATCTAATATCAATAAAACGTATGTGCAATGAAATTCTTATAAATTCGTCATCCTCCGCCTCCCTCCTTAACCAGCGCCATCCCTCTCCCCCCCCGGGCACCTCACGGCCCGGTGCGGTGTAAAAATTTACTTTGTATAGAGAAGGGCCTTTCAGTCCGCTAACGCCCCCCTCCCCGTTCCAGGTATTCTTCCCCCTTCTCTGTACAAATATTACTGAGATTTTTATTTGTTTTAAAACATAATTGGTAACCTTTGAAAAAGGGATGTTCTGTTGCCATAGCAGAAAACGTGTGAATTTAAGTGCGGGAATTTGAAGACTGCAGTGCCAAAAACAAGAAGTAAGAAAGTAAGTACTTGGTGAACATGAAATTCTTTTTTTTTTATCAGCCGGTGATATTTAGTTTTGAGTCCATTTATATTTTAAAGATGTTTTTTTATCTTTGTAGCTTAAATATCCGACTTTCCCTTCTGCGTCAGTCGCAAGTTCATCTTTAGCGTGAAATGTAAAATAATGAAGTGAGGTTACTTACTCAATGTGTAAAAAGTAGGAATTTTTATTAAATGGAGGTAAAAGACTAGAATACTTAATTTTGAAACTACCAAGACTGCTGTTCTTGTCAATGTGAGGCTATTTTGCAAACAAAAGTGAAAAAATACATTGAAAAAATTTATTTTCACACTGACACACTCAGTGGAAGTACAGGGCCAACCTAAAACACTAGTAGGGGTGGTTGGCATTTTTTTATTTCATGTCCTTTGCGATCAAATATTCACAAAAATGCACCATAAGGTAGCCTAGTTTCCATTGACAATCAAAATTATAACTTGTCATAAACTTAACCGGAGTTGCGTAAAAAAATTAAAATAAGACCAATGGTGCCAACTAGTCCAGAACTTATCAATCACATCGAAGACGCCGCACGAAACGTGAGCTGTGAGTGGTAACAGTAACTGGTAAATTATATTAAGTTATTTAAAAAAATCGTGTAAATTTACTGCTCGGAAGACGCCGCTGCTTGGAATTATTGTATTCGTATATACAATTCGGTCTACACACTGCCTTCTTCATAATAAATTCTTCTTGAACATCCCAGTATGGTAGAGCAGGTTGGCAACATTAACTAGAACGCTATAAGAATATGTCAGAACAGGGGCTGAAACTGCTTTGCATGCTGAGTCTCCAGTACAGCAAACTTGGAGTGTCAACTACAATATTGATAAGTCCAGTAAGAGAGGTATGTTTTATATTCCGGGAAGTGGCTCAATTCTCTCCTTGGTGGAACGTGAGATTCGGCGCCAACCTAGTTGTCGTCTTGCGGATTTTATCCGCCAGGTACCTCCTCTGCGAGGCACCGCCTAAGCTCAGGACTAATGTCATAACATGTGCGTTGGTGTTGTGCCTGTGTGCGTGCGTGTAAGGGGCAAGGATCGGACAAGGAAGGGGAAGGGAAGATCGCGCGTGGGTTGTGTCCCGTGTGTTAGGGTACTGCTCCGGCATTCGCCTGGCATTAATCGGAGAAACCACGAAAAACTATCGATCAGAGAAGCCGTCCACTAGAATTCTCCTCTAGCTGACCAGCTTGCGTGGAAAATCCTGCCACCGTCCGGGCTCGAACGTAGGCCCTCCCGGTCAGAGGCGCTGCAGGGACATCAATCCGTGAAGGCGATGTCTCCAGTGATGAGGCCGCTAGACATCTCCTCCAGACTGGTACAACAGGAGCCAGTGAGGCGGGGCCCGCGCTCCCACCTGCCGCGTGTTTACGGCGAGGGTTTCGCCGGAACGCACTCGCAGCCTGGATCGACCCGGCCGCCGCCACCGCCGTCAGTGTATTTGATGATGAGCGCAGGCGGGCTGGGCCGAGCGGGGCTGGGCCGGGCCGCGCGCCTTCCCGCAAACGCTCGGCGCAAACACACGCGGCGACGAGTTCCAATCGGCAAACGCACCCTGCCCCCCCCCGTCCCCCTCGCACCTCCCTCCCACGCCGTGCCCCGACGCCACCGCCATCCCCGCAATCCCCACCACACCCGTCATCGCCCCCATCACCTTCGAACCCTGTAAACCTGTCCTCACTATCGGACCCCGCTGCCACCACCGTCACATCTAATTTTCATCTACATAATACATTCACATAACACATGGCCTTTTCTGTTAAATAGTACGTATCAAGACTAATCTTCTTTAGGATAGATGACTAATCTGATTAAAAAATAACGACCATTCGTCTACTCAAGAAGACCTTTTTATGTTAGGGCTCTTAGCACTGAAGACGTGCACTTCATAGACCTGGCGACGGTAACAGTAGAGGGACAGCCGTTGTCATGAATGAAAATGGAAACGGTAAAATGACAACAGATGTGTCGGGGACGTCACAAAATAATGTTGGCAGCGCTGGAGGAGGGAGAATGCAGGGTGGTGTGGGAGGAAGTGAATGGGAAGGCCGCGGAAGCCGCGATCAAGGTCTGGGAAGCGGCGACGGTGGCGGTGGGGGCGTTGAAACTGGCAGTGGAAGCGTTGGAGTATCCGCCCGTTGAATCTGTGGGCGTGTGGGGGTGAGGGTGGGGCTGTGGTCACTAACTTTGGGGAGGTACACAAACATCAGAAGCGCTGAATATGAGGCCTCTGGGAACACGTTTACCTTCCAGCCTTAGAATTGGTGTTTCACCGAAATTGGCTGTGGATCTCGCGGTTGGAATATTGCGATCCCATCATTTTGCCTACATTTTTCAAAAAACATTGACGTTCAGTTCCTGTAGGAACTTGTCGCATCCAATTGTAATACATTAAATATTAATTAACTTTACACCTTGGCCTCTCAAGCTGGATTTTGACGGATCATGCCTTTCTCAAGGCCATTAAAAATGAATGAACGTCAGCTACAATGACCAAGATCACTACTTTTTAGTCCCATCCTACTCCATCAATTTTCTTCACAATTTTTATATGTTTTAACTAGCTTACCCTTACGTAATAAAGCGTTTTTATGTTATTTAATTTGTTATGTTATTTAATTTGTAATGTATTGTTAATGATATTTGTAAATGTTTTGTTTAAAGGGAGATTTGGATAAGTGGCTGGAAAATGTCCACTTAGAGATTTTCGAAAACCGGCTATTTATGACCGAGAAACGCACCTGCGGGTTTTCACTAAGATACCCTGAAATTATATTTCAACGCAATAATTATGCAAATTCAAAGAACTGGAGTAGAAAAGGCGCCTATATCTTCTTAAGTTTCCTCAAGACTTTCAGTTTCTAATTCTCTCAGTGGAAAAAGAGCCAATGCCTTATTCAGCTGATTTTAAAACTGGATTTTATGTTTAAGGTATTGATTTCTCTCCAGTGACATTTAAAAAAAACCTGTTGTAGGTGCTTCTTTAAAAAAGTCATTTATTTGTTAGCTTTAAATAATCTGACAAAGTCTAGTTTTGAACAAATGCTCAGCATCCATCTACTAAGGAATATTAAATTATAATTATTTCTCTGTCTCACTTTCCACCAAATTTATGTTTCTAGTAAATGGAAGAGTTTAATAGTTCTAGTTAATTGTCTAGAACGAAATTGTAATGAGTTGTTTTATTAGAACCATCAATGTCATCATTGCACTCTGAAACTCTAATTTGATGAAATATTGTATTATTAAATCTTAGTAAAAGCGCCGGATATCAGATAAAATGTTTTCATTTAACTTCACTTCTCGTTGATGGATTTCATTATTTCACATTGAATAATTTGAAAATAAAAGTATGTAGTTGAGGAGTACGAAGTTAAATAGAATAAAATGGAATTTAACGTTGAGAAATATCGCGGACGAATCGAATAGGGAAAGAGCATTAAATAAATGGTCCAATAACCAATACAATCAATGTATATTCTTTAAATTTAAACTTGTGTAACAAGGAATTATTCTACAGCCAAGTTACCCATGAAATAACCGAATTTAAAAAAAAACTATAGCGAAATTTTCAACAATAATATTTTTTCAATTGTTCTGTGTTTTGTTTTTGCCTTGATTATTTTGCAAACAGCAGCAGACATTGAGTGAAATGACTACGTAACATTATTGCCAATGTACAGATCTTGCGCAGGTCTCTCGTGTTCGTGCAAGAGATCACAGTAATGCAAATTACCTTACTATGCACGCAACCCATTACAAGGTAATGAGATCATGAGTACCTCTAAAGTGCACTAGTTCTAGACTGTGAATATTCTAGTGCACATGGTGTAACATGATTACATCTAATTATAGAGGCAAATAGGAAATTATAAATTACGTGCTGTCTGGCCTCTCTTTATAGAAATCCCAATAGAGATACTTGATATTGAGATTTTCTGCGAAACAATTTCACCTATGCAATTAAAACTGAATCGAAGTCTTTATTGAGACATTTAAAACAAAAAAAAACTGGCTCATGAAGTAAGATTGGTTTCATTGGCATACTTCAGCACTTAATATTTTTGGCAGGATATTTGATCACCACAAAATTTCCAATTTACCGGAAATCTTTCGGATTCTGTTTTATAAATACGTAACATCATTCTATGAGCTTGCTAAAATCATAGAAAACACAAGAAAGACTGACTTGTACTTAGAATTGTCTCTTACAGTACTACCTTTCTAAAGAGGTTGTTGTACGGCCAAAGATAAAATTTTGTATACCACTCTCTTTATACTTAAAATGTGAAAAAACATTGGGTCACTTATTCAGAAGGATTAAACTATTTTAATCGATGTGAATGAGCATATTAATTTTTTAGAGTGCTTCCTCTGTTTTGAAATAATTTTAAAAAAAAAACCTTTATACAGATGCTCGTTCACGTGTGTATTAAAAACATTGAACTACTCACTTTGAATTACAGTCGAAACATTTTTCACGAGTTAGTAAGGTTTTCTTAATAAAAAAAAGAGTTATCGGAATATTGGATCTGAATGGCAATGATACTCGGTGCATGGATAACTGCAATTTGAGTAGTTGGTGAGTGGCAGAGAGATGTGTGAGTACGTGGTGAGTAGGTTAAATACCTCATTTTATCTAATATATAAAAAACAATGTTTCTTTGTCGGTTCGAAGTTAATTCTCTGCCGTTCATCCGAGCGATTGTTAAATTTCTCCCGGGAGAGTCAGCTACAGAGAGAGACAGACGAAGGCAGAGATGCAGAGAGAGAGAGAGAGAGAGAGAGAGAGAAACAAACAGAGAACGAAAGTTAGAGAAAGAGAGAGATACTGAGACACACACACACAGAGAGAGAGAGAGAGAGAGAGAGAGACGGAAAGACACGGAGAGAGAAACGGAGTGACACGGTGAGACGGAGACATAGAGCGTCAGGGACGGTGAGAGAGACAGAGAGAGAAACGGAGAGGGAAGGAGAAGGAGAGAGAGAGAGAGAGATCGAGGGCAGGACAACGTTTGCCAGGTTCTGCTAGTATGCAATAAAATAAAGCTTCGTGCTCTAGATAAAATGACCTGATCTCACATCCGGTATAATAACGGGTAGACTACTGCAGAAGACAATATAAAACAATTAATCATGCATCAGGCAAATGGTTAGAAAGGCGACAACACAAGATAAAACGCATATTACACGTGGATAAAATATAATTATGCGCCCGTTAGTAATTATACACTCGAGATACCACGCTCGTGAATATTCAACTAAGTTGCATATAAAGATCTCTTTTAGTCACTTGTAAGGTCAATACTAATCGCTCTGAAATGTTGTTATCCTTACTTTCCCTATTTGAAGTGTGTAGACAGGGGGAGAACAAATATATTCCAATTTCGTAAAAATAACGACCACTCTTGAGTTAGTTTTTCCAAGAATCGAGTAGTCTTGCTTTCAAATACATGTTCCATTTCTTTACTCACTATACGAAACGAAAACATTCATAATGTCATAAGGAGCAGGAAATGGAGTTTTCACATTGCCTGCTTACTGTAGAGCGCTCGTTTACCTTCGCTGTACACCTTCATCTCCTTCCGTAACTTTCGTCTTTCAGAAGGATTAAGCTATTTTAACCGATATGACTGAACACTTGAATTTTTATAGTATATTTTTCAATAAGCTCATGCTGGATGTTATTGACGAGTTTATGTTTACGAAACGAGAGACGTAGGAGAGAGTATCGTAATTTCTACAAGTGAATAATAGACATTATGCGCGAGTAGAAAATTACACTTTCTCTACGACATTGAAGTATTAGATTTTGAACAGATTTCCCTTTATTTGATAAGGATTATCTTCATCAAACAGTGTATGTGCGATGCTCCTATCATTGAGTGAAGTCTTAACATAGAGTAAATCGTCCTTCAGCTAGAGAGTTTATGCTGTTGAGAACGTTTTGTAAAGTAAACCAAGAAAATGTTCTTGCTACAAGAATTCACCCTATTGCTTATTCGCTCCATATATACTGTACATAATCGTTCATAATACTTCCTTGATTTTTCTCGCAATCATTGTAGAGTTGTTGAATTCGCTGTAACCAGAATTTAAGCTGTAGTACAAGTTTCATTATCACTGTTGTTGGTTACAAGATTAATTTTCTGTTAAATGATCAATCCGAAATGTAACGAATAATACGAGTATAACAATGTCTACGTTACGTCTATGAAACTGCTAAATCATTCACTTGTCCACCGCTGTTCGAAGGAAGTATTAATTGCAAAGAGAATGTAATTTTACCCGTAGATTCCGAAAATTCTAAGAATGTGATTGGTCAACAGGTCGTGGATTCCACAGTGAAATTCACTGGGTATGTAATCGATGTCATTCGTTGATTAACTATAAAATAGGAATACGTATATTATTAAATGGCCGTAGTAAAAAGTACTCATATTTCAAAACAATGTTTAGTACTTATTTTAGGACTTATTTTTAAAAACAATCTCTGTAGAGATACTCTTGTACATGGGCATAAACGAGGCAGGAGACACAGTAGAAGACAATGAAAAAACAAACTAGTGGAACCGAAGATTTCAAAATCTTTCTCGCACTAGTCAGTTCTAATCTCCTACTTAAGGCTAACTTTTCGGTACTGCCCCTCCCTCTTCCCAGCTGCTACCTGTCGGTGCCTAAAATATATTTTTTTACACAGTCTCAATTTTTTGTTACTCTAATAGTAGCACTGAAATATGCACATCAGATTATTACAGAAGAGTAAAACGTGATTCTCGAGGCAAATTCTTCTTGCTTAAGAGATTCATTCAATATGAAATTATGTGATCATATGCTTTTGCTGCTATTAAGCTTCACAATGATACGTCCTGATTACGTCATCACCGATCACCCCTTTAGCACCTCCATTTGCAGTGCTCTTTACGACGCCTTCGTCTCCCAGGTCGCCTATTGCAGGTGTTCGTTGGGCAACGGCCACTGCGTGTCGTCACCGCCGCCGCCACCGTCGCCGCCGCCGCCGCCGCCGCCTCCGTCATCGCCGCCGCTGCCGTCGGCGCGTGCCTCCGGGAAATGCGCATTAATAATTCAGAGGCTTCCGAGATGTTTATCCCGAAGCGAACGGCGCGCAGCAAGCGGTGGGCGGGTGAGCTGGCGGGGCACAGCGTGGCGTCACGTGGCGAGGCGTGGGATATGCCATGGCGGCGATGGCGTGGCGTGGGGTTGCGTGGTGTGGCAGAATGGGGCAGTGAACGAATGAAGGGCATGGGAGGCTTGGCGGGGCGTGGCGGGGCTTAGTGAGACGTGGTGAGGCGTGGCGTGGCGTGGCGTGGCGGGGTATGGCGGGGCGTGGCGTGGCGTGGCGGGGTATGGCGGGGCATGGCGGGGCGTGGCGTGGCGGGGTGAAGCGGGACAGGCGGGGATGGGGGCAGGGAGGGGCGTGACAGGGCAGGACAGGGAGGGGGGTGGGGCGGGGCGGGGCGGTAAGAATCATAACGCTGCGTGGCGTTTCGAGAACTGGCATAGTGAAAAGTGCACACAGTTATTTTTTTTCTCGTAAATAATATTTATAAAACAATTCTACACACATTATTATAGAAAATATCACAATGTTTAACATTTTTTTCCAATTATAAAATGATATTCTCTTGGAACAATTTTTAGCTTGAACTAGTGCTAAAACAGTACGTATTTACTCGGTCGTATTTTCACGCAAAATTACGCAAAAAGTACTCAAATTTTCAAAAAATTGTACATGATCTTATTTCAAAAACTATCTTTAAGGAACATATTTGTTAGAGAAGAGTCTCTATCTTTAATATTTTAGTTGTAAGAGGACGCCGAAAAATTGTTGAATTTTTTTTCAAGTTTCTAAAAATAAGAATTTTTAACTAAAATGAGTCCCGCACTATTCTCTTAAATGTTCTTGAGATTATCAAACAACACAATTTAATTAAATTGATGGTGCCATTTTTTAAAGTTTTGAAAATTAACGAAAAGCTTCATGTAAAGTTCCCCAAGTATTGGTTTCAAATTCAAGGAGCCGCGACATCAGCCATATCGATTGAGGAATATGAGTTTTGGAGAAAATCGGCTGACTGGTTTAGCCGCTAGCGTTGTTCACGGACGGACAGACGGGCAGACCGATGAGCAGACCGACGGGCAGACCGACGGGCAGACCGACGGGCAGACCGACGGGCAGACCGACGGGCAGACAGACGGGCAGACAGACGGGCAGACAGACGGGCAGACAGACGGGCGGACGTTTTGCCGTCAATTGATTTTTCGGTACCCAGAATCCGTAAAACATGAATTCTGGCTACACCACGTATTAGATTTTTTCCTAAATGTAGCTACTGGATTTATCCACATTTTCGTTACTACGGCCCTGTAATAAAGAGTTTGTCAACCGATAATTCGCTGTTTTTCCGCGCAGCATTACGTGAACTTCTCTCAATTTTCCTTGCGAGAAAGTAGAAATCACTGATTGCAATTTAACTGCTTTCGTAAATTTTGCGTCACGTTAAGCGTGAAAGCGGTTACGGCGCTTCTCTGCGGCCCGCGTGATCGATCCCCAGCTCGCACGCGAAGCGCGAAGAAGCCGCGACGCGCGCTCAAAGAGCCGCTGACGCAGATCGACGCCGACGCACCACGCGCGCGCGTACTCGGGAGCCGGGGCGTCCCCGGGGGCGCGCGGGGTGGGAATCGATAACGCATTAAGCCTACAATAAGGCGCTCCCCGCGGACCGCGCCGCGGTCGGCCCTTCGCTGGCGAGAGGCGCCGGAAAGGGTCTAGCACCGCAGGAGGGTTTACTGGTCCCGGGCGCGCCCACTGTTCTGGTCATTAGTCCCATAAATGTAGTGCCTACTATAACGAGTGGGCCAAAAGTCATTATCCGTTTTTACTTATACTCCATTGCGGTTTTAATCACGCATAAATGTTAAATCCCGCAGTGACAATTATACATTATGATAATTAGTTACAGACACACTTGAGTGCATTGCTAAACAATCATCCCCAGCAAGATTATTCGTTACAGATTTGCTACGTTCCCTATCCATGTCATTTTGTCGAAAGAAGAAAAACTTTTTGTATTAGAAGATGGTACAACGGTGATTATGCGTTAATAACTGATGAGTGGAATGATCACTATATACTGTTCCTCTGACACGAAAAGCGGTATTGAATTTACGAAAACTTTCGAAGCAAATGGACCAATGATGGACTGCCATAGGTCGGGTAAGCCATAATTAAGTAGGAGACAAATTTTAAATCATTAAGAGTTATTGTACAGAGTCCTAAAAAGTCTACTCAAAGGCTTCAGAGATGTGTCTATGCAGAAGGTAAACAATTTTAAAACAATGTAACAAAATAATGAGGATAAATAACTTGAATAAATAACTCCCATTATTGGGTAATGACTTTTGCCCACCCTGTATTACGGTTGGTGGAGGTGGTCCTTCCCTGCTGGACCGTGAGATCTGTCGGCGACGTACAAGTCGGCACATGGAATTTACCGTTATCCTGTTACGTTTTCAAATGGAACATAACTCTCGCTGGAACAAGCCTTAAGCTCCCAACATGTATGAACCACTCGTATGGTAGCGGTGTATATAAGTATAAGGGTATAGGAGAGAAAAGGCGACAACAATGTAGAAAAGATTAAGCGCGGTAAGGGGACCGATTGTTAGTGTACTGAAATAGCATTCGCCCGTTATCGATCGGAGAAACTATGGAAAACTAGGATCAGAGCAGCCGACTGCTAGAATTTTCCTCTAGACAGGGGTTGCATTTAAAACTGCAATGTGAGTCCGCACCAGGTTTTCTAGAGATTCTTCCTTTTCCCCCTCTCATTCCACCATTACTTCATCTGTACAATATATTCAAAATCGTCTGACGAAGAAAATCTTGTATTCATTCACTGCAGGTATAGGAATTAAACATCGGAATCGTTATTTATCATCAATAACCGTAAAAACTGTGACGTAAAGAAGAAAAATATAATAGCATTAGTAGAGCACGCAGTCGATCAATTCAAATCTTAACACGCTGTGAAGTCGTTACAGCTCAAGACATTTTGATGAAAAAAGGAAAAGTTATGTAGATATAAATCTCTTTGACTGTCACTGCAGTGCCTATGACCGGGACGTCCTGGCTATGGTTCGACTCCCGACGTTAGGAGGCTTTTCGACACTAGCTCGTCAGCTAGGTAGAAGTCTGTCGCTGTCTGGGGAAGAATTATAGTGGCAGGCTGCAGTTATCGGTAGATTTTCGTGCTTCCTCCGACCAGTACCGGGGGAATGCCGGAGTAGTTTTCTGTCGGGCTACGGACCGCAAGCAATATTTTCCCTCACCTTCTCATATCCTCCCACCTTTACCACACTCATACATACACTCGCTACACTGCCACAAATGTCGGAAGACTGGTCGGGAGCTTAGAGGTTGACTCGACTAGGGCGGTGCCCCGCTGATGGGATATACCTGTTTGGGGAATCCCCGCTAGCCGCCAGTAGGTTGTCGCTGAATCTCACCATCCAGTGGGGGGAAGTATCACCGCCACCTCTCGAGGAAAAAACAGGCTTCGGGACTACATTTACGGGACTAATGACATAAGCAGTTGACGTGTCCATAATCACTAATCAATCAATCAATCAAAAGGTATGTAATTCAGTGATTTATGTCATCACATCCCATTTGAATCAGTGCAAAGAAAAAGGTTCGATGTCACATTTTGGGGGTTTTGATTTAACAGTAGTAAACTTGTCTTGCATAAAATTGGGTTGTTTGTTACCTCTGTGATGCGTATTAATCCTTCAGCTTTTATTACCAAGCAAAAATGTTCGTTGACCAGACCTTAGAACCTCTTTGTTTGTTCTCCAAAAGTTGAAGCTCCTGGACCTCGAATGATTTTGTTTCTTCGATATAATTTGGAATATATACAACTTCCGCATGCGGGCGCTGGTGCACTGCCGCCTGGGGCGGCGCTGGAGGCGGCGAGCGGTCACGTGGTCTAATTCGACCGCGCATGCGCGTGAGCGGGCACGCGCCAAACGCCACAAGCGAGGCTGCCTCCCGAAACAGAAGCGCTTCCGCGCGGATTCGCTTGCTCTCGTTGCTCCGCGCCCCGAAACATGCGATGCGAAGTTAAGCTGCGCGTTTATAACTCGATCCTGCCGGTGACATTCGAGGAAAGAGATTACGCAGACGCTGGGAATATTCGTTTTACGTTTTAAGCGGTTCCGTTTGTTTTGCATTTTAAGCATTTGTTTCGCGTTTTAAATATTCAGCTCTGGTAAGTAATCTTTGTTTCTTTGTGACGCGTGAACGGGAACCTTTTTCTCATGTTTTGCGCTCGTTTCGAAAATCTCTTTTCTTCCTCTCTCTCTTTTCCCTCTCTCTCTTTTCCCTCTCTCTCTCTCTCTCTCTCTCTCCCTCCAGCTTTGGGAAAGTAATCTTCTTTTCCTTTTTTCCAGTAGGTCGCGCCTCGGTGCATTGAAAGAAACATTTTCCTAAATTGAAAGGAAAGATTTACTCGTAAATATTTACAAAAACTTCTATAGTTGTGGTTCATGAAATCTGGGCTGCCCAGGATACAATGTTTTGTGCGTAAAGCTGCCAATGTTTCAGTCACTCTCTGAGGTCATTCGTCCTTCGAGGTTGAGCGAAAACGTTGGAGACTTACATTTCAGTGTTTACGATTATATTTTTTAACAAACGGTTTAAACATTCTGCTAACAGTTTTTACCGCCTCGGCCAGTGTTAATCTCGTGACAAGTCGTACGAAATATTTTAATTGCTGTACATTTTTAAATAGCTGTGTACGGAGAGTGGTGTGTGATATTCGAGGTACACCGACTCAAGGATGTTTTATAAGAAGAGTTCCATACCTAAAGTCTTGCTTTTGCTTATTAAGGGTGGCAGCGTTGCTAGCCGAGTTGCTTGATTACGCTGCGAGAAGTCACGGATGAGAAGCAATTCAAGACACTACAGATTCCTAAACGGGTGACCGTCTGGGGAGCCCGATCACTAACGACGCTGAGCTCCTGCCCGAAGGGGTAAAATTCCCTGACTGGCTGCAAAGTGACGAGGCAAAACGACAAAAACTTAACGAAGGATTTCTTCAGAAACACTTAATGCTTAGAAGACGTGTTGAAAATGATTTTGAACAACGGCTTGTTTTGGGGTTTTATCTAAATGTGTTCAAGTTAACCAGGCCCTCCTTTTCAAGAGAGGGTAAGGCACCGAACAAACTTGCGGGATACTCAGATTTCAGGTCAGTGGGTCAAGTGTCAACAGGAATATGCGCTGCTTACAATAGATATAGACTTAGCTGAAATATAAGAATTTAATTAATCGATACCTAAGGTTAAAGCCATAATATCATTAAAGCCATTTTCTGATGCATTGTACGTTGTTCGCACAAAATTGCTCGTCTCGTGGATAGACAAGATTTACATTGCATTACAATGGAGTCATAGTTTCTTTTTATGGCTGCAGTTGTGTTCTGTATTTAATTATCAAAATGGAAGTTAACATTCAGTGAAATTATTGGGGAGGAAAATACCGAATCAGTTGACGTCACAAAACACGTCTGTAGAACATACTATAATATTTATAAAAATAACTTTCTTTCAAGATCCATTCAAAAAGTTTTACCAACTTGTTCTACTTTTGACTTAAATTTTTTTGTTATAGCGAAATACTACTTTAGCGAAAACCCACTTTAGCGAAATAATACATTATCCATGTTTACTACTAAATAAAGAGAAACAACACCTGTGTTCTGAAACAAACACATCAAAATAACGTCGTACGCGTCAGTTCATAATGTCAACCAAAATCTTCACACAAGTGTAATTCCAGAGGTCGTTTGCAGGCAAGCCCGCCAGTTGAAGTGAACGGCTCGCGTACCTCCACAGTTTCGGCTGTGCCATCGTTGCGGGATCGTCGAGCCACGCTCGTGACGTCATTAGCTGCGGCAAGCCAGAGATTGCGTCACGTCCGATGGCCAACATAACAACGTCTTAAACGCGCGCGCCAATGTCTGGTAATAAAGTCGGGAGCGCTTCCGGGCTCCGCACAACTCCTTGCTCCTCTGAGGCTGCGAAGGAGCCCCGCGAAGGCGGACCTAGCCGGGAGAACGTGCCTGTGAAGGACTTGGCACTCACGGAAGAGGGAAGGGAGGTGTGACGCGGAATATTGTCTTTTTATCAGGCCCCAGAGGGAGGTGTGCAAGTTAACACACTGTCTTTCAGAATACGGTTTACGGATTCAAACCCGGGTACGAGCAATGGGTTTTTAAAGGATGGGAAATGATCTAGATGTCACGCTTGTCCCATATCAAATAATCTCCTCTCAACGCCCGACAAAATAACATCTATCGACAATTCCAGCTACAAACATCCTAATTCAACAGCAATAATACAACGCAAGTAACGGAAATAATGAATGAAACTGTATTTGTTTTGGTTTTTGGTTATTAAAAACCATGCCTTAAAAAGTAAGAAGCGTTGAGACCTGTTGTGATACCAAATTCAAAAAAAAAAATTACTAACACGACAACCCGTATTGAGGATTAATCAATCGACACGCCAGGGAATTAAACAGCAACAAACAACACATTTTTAGAAGCGGTAGCTGAGAAGAGAATACAGTTTTAATAAAACAATGTACGCTTTCACGGCTGGATATATTATTAATACCTTCCGTGCTGGATAACGCTCAATAGGCCACGGCTATCCAGCCCAGAAGGTATTATTAATAATAGAATACAGTCTTCTTTGAGAACAGTACTATATGTGGGCGTGTCTGTCAGGAAGGTCCGGACTGGTCAGAACAAGGGCCGACTGGGCACCTAGGCTGAAGGTTCCAATGCTATCCCGTGCGTAGGTGCATATATTCGCGCGCACGCGCATGTTTGTGTGTGTGTATATGTATGTGTGTGTGTGAGTGAATGTTAATTTGAGGTGGGTCTTGTCGTATGCTGATCGTCTAACCAAGAATATCACAAGTGTACTGGCTAATGTATGGAAAATATTGAAAAACACACTTTGTGGAATGATTAACGTACTGAAAGGGCTCATACAAACTAGTTATACTGGCAGATGTAAATGAGCGCTAAGAAATTTTGTGTAAGTAATGTTCATGTTGATACTGCATCTATTTTTTTCATAATTTGCGCTCAAGCGAGCAGTATTTCTTATTCTTTCGCAATGTTTTTTAACAATGGAAATTCTTAGTCAAAACCATGATTTGACATTTGATGTTCAATGTATTTACTTGGGATAAATCTTGATACTAGCTCAAAGTAAACACAAGAATAATTTGTTACAAACTCAGTCACTCATGAAGGTAAGTTATGATAGGTTTCTACGCGCAGAACCAGTGTGAAGTTTCATGTATTTTTGAAGAGAAAGCAGAACTTTGGGGAAAATTATGTATGATTATTTTTATAATTATTGAAAGTAATTAAGAATTGTGATATAGACGATTTCACTTCATAAATAACTGCAAAGCAACGTAACTCATCAAGTAATCCAAATTTATTGTGTTAACAGGGTAATAATGTATCAGTAGAATTAAATATTTGATTAGAATTCTGAAAGATTTTCGAACGTTCGATTCTTGCAGATTCTTGCAGCAGTTACCACATATGTAATAGCCTGATCGTAGTAGCTTAAACTGTTTGACACATAAGGTATTTTTTAACTCTTTAATTTCGTTCGACTTAACATCAGCGAATGAGTCTGAGTTTTGAAGATGAATTATTTGACGATTGTGAATAAAGTATTGAAGATATTGCATGATTTAAGATATTCATTTTCTTTCCCAATACAACATCTATTTCGTCTTTTGCAAAACCTCGTCTTTGTTCGCTTTTTATGCGGGAGAAAATTTCTCCGCTTTTCGGCAGACAGCTGAGTTTCTTGTGACTTTCTTCTTGTCTCAGACCGTAAAACTGTTTGAAATGACTGTGAAAGCTTTCCTTGAAACTTCATAAAGCATTAATTACTTCACGAAACTTTGATACTAAACATTTGATTCGATCTGGGCCGTAAAGTAGTACTTTTTATTTGGTTTTATAAGAGGCTGTCAAAACTTTCGGAAAACAGAACGCACAAAATATTAGTTTATCACTCCATTTATTAGAAATTTTCTTTGCATTTTTCATGTCTCTTGGAATAGATGCTGAGGTCTGTAATTTTTTCTATTTGTTTTCTATATAAGAACGAACACGAGTGAATGCTAAATAAAGTTACATAATGTGCTAACTTTCTGATGTACCATACACCAAGCTAATTTCTGTGAAGGTGGATCTTCTAATATTTGTTCTTACCCTCTTTGTCGACACAGAAGCGAATAAAAAGTTTGATTGAAAAAACATTTTCTGAAAAGACAGAGACGTAAAGGAAAGTTATTCATTTTATATCTGCAAAAGTATGTTGTTTAACCTCCAAAGAAACATATAGTTCTCTGTAGATTGCTTCCGGTAGTTTTCCGCGCCGAATCCCACGTCCCAGCGAGGGCGAGACACTTCTACCTCCATGTGCTCCAATCGGCTTGGGTGGCTCAGGGCATACATTGATGTTCGAATTCAGAGGCTGTCTGAAGGAAAATTGTAGGGGATGGCTGATCTGATCAAGTTTTCCGTGGTTTCTCCGATTAACACCAGGCGAATATCAGACTAGTATTCTAACAAACGGGCCACGGACCGTGCGTGATCTTTCTAACCCCACCTTCACCCCTTACACTAACATGTGTACCACACATGCCGGGATATCGGTCGGGAGTGTAGAGCCTGTCCCGGCTGGGGCAGTGCCTCGCTGGTGGGAGACACCTGGTTGGAGAAACCCCAGCTCACCGACTGGTATGTCGGTGCTGGATCTCACCATCCAGTGGGGGGGGGGGAAATCACCATTTCCCGAGAAATACAGATGCACTACTGTCACGGAACTATTGACCTTAGCACGTGACGCGCCCGGAATCACTAATTAATGAATCAACAACTTGCACTCTATTCATCGTGACTAATGACCAAAGTAGTTGATACACGTGAAAACAGTAAATTCTTACTCAGCCTCGCCCTTTCATGTCTGAACCATGCGTGACTAACGAATATTTAATTGCATAAGAAGCTGCAGATTTAACAAAGAAGGCCGTGTCTGGTGGCTCCACGTTGATACAGCTCAGCCGCGTCGCCCAATTAGCATGCGTTGCCATTCATAACGCCCCAGGTCGATTTAATGCGGGCAGCGCGCTGGGAGACTATCGGGCCCCATTGAAACCGCCCGTTGTGTTGCTGCGCGGCGCGGCGACTGCCGCTATGTCGGTCCTTTAGACGGGTGGCCGAAGTGTTCTCACAGGACGCAATGCATTCCACGCCAATTGCCACCGGACGACTTCGCGTGTCGAGTTTCGGTGGGAATGGGCGCTTTGTGGGCTGATCCTGCGACGAGCCCTAATTGTCAGTGTCCGAGCGCCCGCGGTGCGTGGACCGGTGCGACGGGCTGCGTTGGCCCAGGTGTGATTCTCGGAATGCGCGTACAGCTGATTCGATTGGGCACAGTTCGGCGTATTCCATTGCCGCTGGATCGTGTTCCAAGAGGCGAGAAATAATGTAAGAAGAAAAGGGTCAGGAAAGCGTGTTTTCGCAATGGAATCTATTTAGTTTCGTAAAATAGTAAAGGTTTTGTAGTAAAATACACTCTGCTCTCTCCATCATGTTTTTTCATCAATTTTGCCCATGCAGAAACTTTCAAATTATGTCAATATTTTTTGTAACATTTTATATAATAATATTAAAATATACTTATCGTAATATTTCTTTGTTATTTACAAATTAAAGGATTTTAGCACAATGTATAAAATATCATGACGAATGTCCGGAACCGATCGCTAGATATTTCCTCTTTCCTTACGCCTCATGACATCCCTGCCCGGTCAGCAATACGTGTAACAGGGAGTCAGATTTTTGTGTATAGAGTTGCAGATGGCTGACAAACATTGGAACCTATTCTATACTCCAGACTTCTGCGACGCAAACAAATGTTGATCCCGCAATATGGCAAATGACTCATTTCTGGTGCTGCTTTTGTGGAAAAATATTGCCACATACGCTTTATCTTCTACAATGACGTTTTCTACGAAATTGTGTCGTTTTTTTGTTTATGTCACAGGGAAACTTATTTTCTTTCACCTCCTAAAAAACGATGAAAATTAAGTACTGGCTGTACGAAACCACAAAAATAATGTAATGTGGTAGTATTGTAGGGACTACTCCGCAGATATGCATTGAGAAGAAAAATGTTAAATTTTGAACGAACAAATGTGGAGGCAAATAGAATCCGCAATACCTCTTCAGATCCCCTAAACCTGATTTGAAGAGCGAGTTTTGTTTTTTATGCCGTAATACACAAATCGCCACCTTTTTCGATCTCCTCATTAGATTGTGGAATGTAATGGCCCTGCTTACAAGTCACTGTCGGCACGAAAATGAGATACTGCTCGTCGTCATATATAATCACGAGAATATCTCCAAACATATTTAAGAGGACAAGTATTACATTTTCACCTCATAAGTATGTACACTTGCAATAATTATTTATGGTTACTAAAATTCGAAGAAGTTTCACTGTCCAATTTTGCGTGGCATCACTGTCATCAAAGAGGGTGTGATCTTGATGGGAAACAGCAAGTCTAGAGTTATGTGTTTGTGACATCTGACAATATACAAGTACAAATATCTCCAATGGGTTCTCTTATGTAAGAAGAAGAGCGAAGGTTTTCAACTCCACCTTGCAAAATCGGGCTGATATCATGTAACACACAGTTTGGAGCCAGATCGTCTGAAAGTAATTTCACTTTTAAAACCATGATTTGCAAAGTTCAGAATGTTTCGATGGGTCCAACTGGTCAACTCCTATTTCTTCTGTAACTCTGTTGGAGGAAGAGCGGAAACTTTAGTAAAGAACATTAACTCTCTTAAATTGTATATGACGTTCGAGGAAAAGAACAAATATACATTTCTAATTCACTTCGCTCTCAGTATGAATTTGTTATTCACACTCTCCAAAATTGGAAAGTTCTATTCTAGAATATCGATGAACAAAAATAGCATTAATTCACTTAGAATCCTAGTGTGGTGTTACAACACGAGTTATTTTTTACTGGAGAAATTTCCTGTAGACAACATTAAAGCATGAAATTTATATTCTGTGAAATATATAATAATAACTTTGAAAAAAGTACATTATCTCGGACATATTTTATTTGGTATTTTTGATTAAGATTTGTGACGATATAAACTTAGGTATTGTCTGACACAAACTTACTTGTACAGGGTAATTAGATTAGTAAAAAAATAACTACTTTTCAGGAGAGAGGTTACAAATTTGGAATTCAAGTTTGATTTCTCTTATTCTGTCTTGGTTTTCCTCATTCTGTCTGCTTGATATCGATGCGGGACATATTTTAATCGACTTATTGTCTTATATCCATTTATCTTTTGATCTAAAAATTTATAAGGAAAGAAAATTAGAAACTTGATTTGAATTCTTTCTGCTGGGTATGATGTATAATGTATTTTGAGACGAATTGTTATTTTTTCCTCTTTCCAGCACAAGAGAGAGCCATTTATTCAAGTGTATAGCTGTAACTGTAATGATGTACTATTAAATGAGAGAATGCAACTTATTTATTTCATTTAGTACATTATTTACCCACTTACGTGAAATAGTAACTTTATAATTTCAGCAAATATTGCTTCATGTATTTTGAGCGATGATAATGCGTTATTTGTGTATCAAACTTCATGCAAAACGCATTCACATGACCCCAAAACTTCGTTTTGAAATTTTTTCATATTTTAACATTTTAACTATCATACAAATAGGATTTTTTATTCATGTAATTTTTGTGCAATATAAACTGTTTTAAAAATTAAATTCTTCATATAGGAAAAGAAAATATGTTTCTGTCAGTAAAATTGGAGACAATCGTGTGTGGATGACCATTTAAAAAGAGTGAGATAACCGACTACATTCCTTGATCAGATGGTTCAATGATTAAATATTTGTTAAAAGTTGTTACAAAATCACCATTAAGTTTAAAATGTTTTGGGGATGGTATGGATTCTAGTGGTATGTGGAATAATCACAATGTAGAGATCATCATCTTCAAAATCGTTAGACGTTTCACAGTATGATAATGCACGTTATTCCACTGGCACTATTGAGTTAGTTCGAGAATGTAGACAAATAGCCCAACGGAACATATGTATAACATTTCAAGTTGGTCAAGGTCGTGGAGGTGAACAAAGAGGCGGTTGAATCTTTGCTGAAAACTGCTCCAAAATGAAAATTGACAAATATAGATTTGAGAAAAACAAACAAACAGTTACATGTTGCTGTAAGGTAATGAGTGCCAAGAAAAGAACGGTTGAATGACACAATAAAATGATCATATGCTCATCGTCGGTGTCCGTAGCTACTATGCTAGTCGACAGTGTATTCGTATACATCAAAGAGAAGGCTTAAACCACTTGATTGGGTCGATGAAAGATCTCTGTTTAAAGATAGCTCAAATGGCGATTCCCCACCAGAAAAGAAAAAAAATAACAGGATGTGATTGCATTGTAAATGCGAGCACCAAGAAACGAACGATTGAAATATACTAATAGAATGATGGCGAGCGTTGCTCGCGGATCGAAAGCCCGTGTGAAATCATGCCTCGATGGCGCTTGCGGGGACGAACAGAGAGGCTCCTGAGCCCGTGGCCTGCGCGGGCGGGTCGATGGGCCTCGTGTGAAAGCTGCTTCGAAATCGCCACAGCGAGGGTCGCGGATCGCTGGAGCCGGCGGGCGGCGCGGCGGGCAGTGGGCGGACGATTTCGGGAACCGTTTGTCTTTCGCTCCGCACACGAGCCATTACCGCCGGGTAAATAAACCAAGCTCCGGCCCTCCCCCTCCCGCCCCTCCCATCCCTCCCCTCTCCTCTCCTTCCCGCTCCGCCCTTTCCCGCCGGGCCTTCCCCTCCCCTCCTCGCCCTTCCCCTCCCTTCCCCTCCCCGCCCCTCTCCACCCCTCGCCGCCTCTACCCACCCTTCCCCGCCTCTCCCGGCCCCGTCCTTCCTTTCCTGTCCCCTCCCCACCACTCCCACCCTCTCCCCTCCCCCAGACTTGCCCCCTCCCGCCCCTCTCTCCGTTTCCTGCCCATCCCCGCTCCTCCTTTCCCCTTCTATACCGCCCCTTCCCGATTCTCCGAGCCCCCGCCTCCGCCCTCGTCCCCGCCCCCGCCAGTGGCCGTCACGCGACCGCCGTTCGCAGAGGCCGAGGGAAAGAAAAGAGGCGGCCGGGGGATGACGGGTGCGCGAGTGGTCGGGGTCGGATTTGGATCAACGTTGCTCTCAAGGAGTGTTTCCGGGGTCGGTAGCGAACCTCTGCGGGTCGATGTAATATTAAAGGGGGTCAATGATGATCAAAGAGGCTATTGGGATAGTAGATTATTCACCGGCAATTGATCCGTACAATCATGATACTTTTGAGTACAAAAAAAATTGTTAGTTCTTTTCTTATATAAAGTTTCAAAACATTTAATAATACTTGTATACATTTCTAAAAACTGAAAAAATATAATAGTACAAAAAACAATAAAATATAAACCTAATAAACCAACAAAGCTATTGTTCATATTGTTTGTCTAATTCTTGGTCAAGTTAAGTGTGCAATTATTTGTGATATAATTATTTTGTATGCTATATTTTATAAAGAACGTCAAGGAGGGTGACAAAGCAATCTCTCTTTTCAAATGGATCGATGAGAGATAAAGGTTGGGTGTCACTGATCTAAAGCAAATAAAACACCTCAAACAGTGTCAGTTGATTCCAAAGAACGTCGCAATGTTAAGTCGAAGCAACTTCTGCAATTTTGTTTGGCTAATCTATGAAGTCATGTTTTAAAACTTTGCATATAAGGATACATTTCTCACTACTCTTTATTCATCAACATAATTTACATTATCAGATAATCAAATCTGCAAACGATGTTTTTTTTTGAAATACTTACATATGTTTAGTTTTCCCACGATATTCTTTATTAGTATATGGGAACAATTTCAGTAGCTGTTAGCAATGTGGTTCACTTTGGTTGGTCAGCTCCGCCTTGGTACGGAATTTATCATTAGAAAAATCGTGGATTCATTCAACCATTGCCTCTCACCCAGTGGCATTACGTATAGAGCATGAATAGATATACTACTGGGCACTGCTGTTACAATATAAGATTATTTTTACTAACATCAACCAATTTGTGAACCATTTAAAACATCTATGCTAGTAAATTATTTGTGTGATGTGTGTGTGTGTGTGTGTGCAAAAATTTGTCATATAAAAAAGGTTTGCAAATTTTGTCTTATTTTGCAATAAATAAAAAGCAAAAGTTTATATAAATCCTACTTTTACGAGTAGATTGAAGCAATGAGAACTATACAAAATATAAAATAATTTCAAAAAGTTGATGTACTTTATCTAGAAGTAACTTTTAAATTCGGTCTCAAGAACTGTAACAGTCCAGCCTCAAGTGCGACGATAATCAAACGCTACATTTAATGACGTAAAAGTTGTATAGTTACAAAAATGTTGAAAATATCAACGTTGAGAATTAGTTAAATAAGTAAAAGGTGTTGTTCGGTACCCAATTATTCCAATTACAATTAATCTAAATATCTCTTCGATCATATAGCGATCATTCTCAGAACTAAAAAAAATAACACAAATACATAAAATGTAAGAGTAAAGTATAAATTATACAAATTATTTGAAAATGTTATGTACAAAATGTTGAAATTGAATGCCAGGTGCGTAAGCAAACTGGGTCGCTGTATGATCGATTTACGATCGAAAAGATCTTTAGAGTAAGTATAATTTTGATACCGGACAACGTATTTTACTTATTTAATTATTAGAAGGTATCTACATAACCAGCAATCTTATTAATTAAAGTTGAGAATTAAGTGAACACTCGCAAGTGAATCGTGGTTGACAGAAATAAGTCAGAGTTATAGTATAGCGATTTGGCGGATTTTTTACACTACTTTGTTACCTGGATCGACTTCAACCCCTGACAGAAGGATACCTCTGATGACGAGTAGGATCAGTAAATGTACGTGGTTTCTCCAATCATTCCAGATGACTGCCGGAACAGTACTCTGACATATGAGCGCGATCATCCTTTCCTCTTCCTTGCCCTATCCGCACCTATTACACACACACTGACGCGCCCTATACATGTTGGGAGACCAGCCCGATCCTGCTATTTATCGTGACAAGATTATTGCTACCCCCGCGATGAAAACATGCACTCATTTATGACAGTAATGCCTTAGCAGTTGACTCACTAATCACTGTATCAGTCGGGTTACCAATCCGAGGTTTAGAGCATGTCCCGGAATGTTTGTTGTCCTGCTGAGGGAGATTTCTAGGTGGAAAAATTCACAAATCAATATGCAGGTCAGCGCACAGGGAGAGTTAGCACAAGAACGTTGACAAATAGGCGAACGGAACATGTGAATATAATTTCGAGTTGGTCAAGGTCATGGAGGTAAACAAAGATGAGGTTGAATGTTTCTGAAAAGTGATCCGAAATGAACATTGACGAATAGAGATGTGAGAAAAAAACGTACATTTAGGTGCTGTTATAAGATAATGAGTGCGAAGAAAAGAACGGTTGAATGACACAATAAAATGACCATATGCTCGCCGTCGGTGTCCGTAGCTACTATGCTAGTCGACAGTGTGTTCGTACACATCAAAGAGAAGGCTGAAACCACTTGAGTAGGTCGATGGAAGGTCTCTGTTTAAAGATGCTCCGAAATGCGAGAAAATCGCAAGTCGACATGCAGGTCATCGCAGAGGGAAAGAACCTACACCACCTCCAGGGATATGAAGTGCACTACGCTTAGTGGACTAACGACTTGAGTGGTTGACTTGTGCGCAATCACTGTGAGCGCGGAGGGCGCGGGTGGGGAGGGGGTGGCAGCGCGGCGCACGCAAAGGCGTGGGCGGCCGGGCGGAGGGCGCCGCGCCCTCACCGCCACTGGCAGCTCTTCTCACGCTCTGCGTGCCGCGGGTGCGGGTGCGTCGCGGAGCGTGGCCACGCCCCTCCAAAGAGGCGAGAGTAGCGTTTGGTGGGGAGAGGCGACTCGTGTGCCGCCTTTGAGAGCAAAAGCTCGTTTGGCCGTCCAACACCAAGGGTTAGGAGTAGAAATCGAAAAGGAGTTTTCGAAGCTGAACATGTAGAGGAGACCGGCGCTAGTTGTGACAGTTTTAATTTATTTAATTATTGATGCTCTAAGGAGAATAATTTAAAACTTAAAATAAAAGGAACAAACAAAATGATTCTTTGCATTAAATTTTCATATAGTTGTTTTTAAAATACATTACGTTTTTAATAATATACAAACAATTTTATGCATCAGTGCACTTTGTCACAACCTGCCCCTTCCCGGGGCAAGTTGTGACTGGACTGGGGTACGTTGTGACAGTGTTCTTTTACAAGTAAAGGGAACTGGAATATTATTATATTCAAATACAACAAACGTCTCTGCAATGCTGATTCATTTATTTACTAACTTATATTTAATCTTCATTATTTTGAACATTCGAATGACAGTGAATTTACATATAATATATTGCATTTTTAGTACAGATTACACGAGTCCATTTCTTCACGGCATCTTATTCTCTCCACCCTTTTATGTTTGAAATGGTTCTAATCAAATAAGGCAGAGACACCCTTATTCATCTTCTGAACTCTCAGATTTGTCTTTTGTCTTGTTTTTACATATAAGATCTCTTGTTTTTCTTCTATATTTTTTGAATGGGCGATATAAAGACATACCTAAGGACTGGTGTGTGATCGAAATGACACCAGAACTATCCCACTTTCGTTTTAGAAATTCCAAACGTCTGCATGAAGATGGAGGCGTAATTATCAGCAATACTAAAACTGGACACTTTTTAAGCACCTCACATCCTCCAAAATATGCTTTATATATAATAAAAAGGCGGCGCCAGTAATCAATCAACTAGGATTTGCTGTCCTACACCAGCTTCCAGTTCCATACTGTATTAAGTGTTCTTCAACAAATTTTCTCGGAAATACAAACATTGGAGGGATTGAATATACTGCAGCGTTAACTCAAACAGTTAGGTTAGGCACCTTTCTGCTGAAGTCATTCCAATCAGATTTAACATTTTCTGCTATCATTATTCTAAGCTTTTGCAGTGTTCTTAACCCAGTTTCATCTACGTTCCAAATAACATTTGCATTGAAGCCGTATTTTTCGAAAACAGTGGCTACCTTGTGGCACGTTAAACATTTCAGCAGTCCAGCCTTAAACTACATCTTCCATATTCGACTTCCAAGGCGGCACTTTTCCAGCACAGCATTCTCTCTTTTTAATCACTTCGTCTCTAGTAATTCCTGACTATATTTACGGAAATTAAAATTATTACTGTCGAACACTATCGCTTCAAGTAGTAACAATGTCACAACGTGCCCCTTAGAAACTGTCACAACTAGCCCCGAAACACACTAATATGAATTTCCGTTTTTATTTCAAGTTAGTTGGTCATTCATATAAACCAAAAAATCAAATTATAGCTTAAAAAGTATTTTTTTCAATGTTACTAAGTAGATGAACATACTTCAAAATTATTGTTGCTGAGGTTGACTGCAACACATCGATAGAATTTCTATTTAACTACCCGTAAAATACAAAAACGTTCCTAAATAAGCAAATCAAGCAATGGTTCCCACTGCAACTCATAGTGCAGACTGAGGCAAAGGTCTGAAACGTACATGTACACTATCACGAGCTGTGCTCTATTGGATCGGTCAGTAAATACGATGTCACAACATGCCCCAGTCATAACTAACCCCAGTGTTCCCTACTACATGTAGACAAAAAAATGCTAGAGAAACTTTAATATTGCGAACTTTGATGACCCCATTTTGAATTACGGAATTCAAAAATTCGACATATACTGCAACTTTTCTTTTTATACTTGTACCATCGCATTCATTTCTCTTAAGAAACTAGATATTGGCACTTCACTAGATTTCTGAACTTTAGTGCACGCAACTGAAGGGAACCCCATAACAGACGTTGGAAATTAGGTACCGTGTTTTTTTTAAATATCTGATTATTAAAAATTACATTAATAATACAGTATATAAATATACAATATAATATATAAAATATTAAAATATAGTATACATATGTACATTCCTTTACCAATCATAAAAAATATCGACTACAACAATCTTGAAACATATTTTTGTATATTAATATTATTCTTCTCTAAAATATTCTACGAGAAAATTACTGAAGGCAAGAATTATTTGTTATAATGAAGTGCAATTGAATTTGGAAACGCAGCTTTAATTTTACTGTGAGAGGGAACATTATTTGCTGATATTACAGGCATGTAAAGAGAACAAATACGGATATCCATTAGATACGCATGTTATCAATGAATGTACACAAAAGTTTTGTTTGTCTCCATATTGCGTGAACATATTACACTTTTTATAATGTATAAATAAGAGAGTAAGCGTTGTTTTTAAATCTGTCAAAAGCATTCGGAGAAATGTGTACCAATGTTTCATAAAAGCGAATACGTGTTTACAGCGACTTTGAATTCAATCATTTTCATAAGGCTTGTATGTTCCAAAAACCAACCCACATACAGAATAGATGATACCACAAAACGCTGCTTTAATCCGTTACATGTATGCCAGAACAATCCAAGGGGTTTACACTTGTATCACAGCTAGGGGAAACTCCCTGTGAATTTCACTTTTCAAAGAGAATCAATATATAAATACGAGCTACGCTACAAAAATTCAGATTCATCGTTCCGTTCTTTACTACAAACAAATGAGCGATTGCTTTTAGATAGATTTTTGCTTCATGCCACATTTTACAATACACTTTTACCCAGTGGTCTTGTTATTTTATTCTAATTCTGTATTTTGTCGTGATTACCTATTGAGGAAAATGAGTTGCCACAGTTAAGTAGCACCTCATCAAAATTGCACTATCAAAATTGGAAGAAGAAATCATTAATTGTTAGTCTCAATTTCACGAGGTTACTTTTTGTGTTACGATTGGCAGTGTAAAGTGTGCTTACTTCAAGCGAGTATCCTGATACATAATGATGAGGGGGAAAATGTGGTTAATAATACTGTTTCTCGTGAAAAATTAAAACAAAACTTTCACTTCTGCGTGTTATACCTTAACAAAAAACTGTTTAATTTCATAGACACTTTTGGGAATACGAAAACGGCTATTCTTTGGCGTCTTTTAGAACGCCATTGAATACGAAAATACACCTATTGATTTTAATTCAGTTTCATTTGGCAATTAGCTCATATTTGAGCGAAAGTACTTGTGAATGGTGTATATTATTATTATTATTATTATTATTATTATTATTATTATTATTATTATTATTATTTCGTTGATCGGCCAACTAGGACCACGCAGGCAAGCACTCTGCCTTTACCGTGGCCCAGTTTTTATTCATTCTCACGGAGGCAGGTGCTTGCGACAATTCTTTGGGGGGACCAGCATTTAAGCTGGATCCGGTTTTTATCCCCCAAGGTTGTTAGCCCTGGGGGTATGGAAGATGAAATGACGATATATGATGATGATGGGGGTGAAAGGACAACACATACAGACATACACAAATACACAAATACATCCATGCCCGAGGCGGGACTCGAACCCGCGATCTTCTGGTCCGAAATCACTCCGGCACCACTGCCCTAGCGATCTCGGCCATCTGATCGGCTATTATTATTATTATTATTATTATTATTATTATTATTATTATTATTATTATTATTATTATTATTATTATTATTATTATTATTATTATTATTATTATTATTATTATTATTATTATTATTATTAGCCAACAAGGATCCCATTAAAGGCAAGGCCCTTCTGCCTTTCGCAGAAAATTCTGAATGAAGTGTTAGGGTGATGATGGGGGGTGGGGTAGTGGGAGGTATTCGTGTGATTGTTGTATCCATCGAACCGAAGGAACCCACGTCAAGACCCGGTCAGGATGTCCGGCCCGAGGATCGAACCGTTACCTACCGATTGCGATATCCTAATAAATGGGTACTGTTCCGGAATTCCCCTGGTGTTTTTTAAAATTAGTTTTACAAGATCAGGGGAATGACCCCTTTACAGGTGTGTATTATCTTTTATTAAAATCAATAGTGACTCGAAGTTACAACTAATTGTAAATTAGCGCACTATCATATCCTTATTTCTGAAAGAGGACATACCCACTGGGTACCAATATGATAATTTTTGTTAATTTTGTGAAATTTAATCTAGCAAGAAAGTAAGCGAGATATAGAGAGAGAAGTGGTACAAACATTTATGTAACTTCTGGGGTACGGAACAGATCTTTTGGAAGACGAGATTTAATTTTTCTGGAGCAACGCTGGTTTTTCCCTCGTTAAAGTGGCTGGTGTTGATCGGAGAAACACCTGCACTGGCAATTCTTGCGGCCGGCTGCTCTGATGGGTAGTTTTACCCATCAGAGCAGCCGGCCGCAAGAATTCTCCAGGCAGCGGAAGGAATTGATCTAGCTGATAAGCTAGTGTCGAAAATCCTTCCACTGACCGGACTCGAACAGTAGGACTTCGCAGTCAGAGGCTCTTCAGTTGATGCCCAGAACCACCAGAGCCAATATCATCAGGTTGCAGAAACCGGGGATCAAATGTTTGCATTTTGAATCAAAATCTAACGGTAACGAAACTTGAAACTGTAGCATTAAAAACGACCTTTGAAAAATAAAAATATTAAATAAAGGTAATTACTGTTTCCGGAAAGGCCCTTGTTTTGTTCACAATGAAACACGAAAATGTGATCAAACAAGCCTCGTTCGAGGGGCAGCAGTTGTGAGCAAATGGAGCGGTTATATAAAATTTGCATACATCACGAGAGCTTCAATGCCACGCCGACGTGTCACTCACACCAGCACACGTTATAAATAAACAAGAGTCGTTGTTTAGTGCGAGGGAACTGAATTCTAAATGTTTTTGTAAATTGGTTTTCTTGGAAAGTAATGCATATAGTAAATATATATTTTAATGGATCGCTTGTGCAAACACCTGTCAAAAGTGGGCATATACTTTCAAGCGAAGGATGGAGGTAGTAAATCGGTCGCCAGCACATTGTTTCTACAAGTTGTTCCATTGTGGGAGCGGCAGTGACGTATTGCAAGCGGTTCTGGCCTAGTTGGCAAGATCTGGTTGATGTTTGCTCACCGAAAAGTGCAGATGATTTCACCAAATGATTGTGCAGTGGTAATTAAAAGCAAATAACCGCATGCCCCATCTAAATTATCTACATCACAGGTTCTCAGACGTTGTAAATATTTTCCTCCTCACATGTGATTGAAGGTTCAATGTATTCCCACAATTTATTAATTATTAAATAATTTTATAATTATTTAAAAATTATTATTATTTTTATCTAATAATTAATGTAGTTATAAATAATTACATAGAGTTCATATAATACAGTTTAATGAACAATTGCCTTACTGGTATAATAAATAATTATACGAGAACGAGGAAACTCTACTTTATAACCAATCGCAGCGATGAAAGTAATTAAGAAAGAGAAATCAGTAAGTTATCCAAAGATTTCAGAAACTTGAAAATTGTAGTATCCTTTTAAATGAAGATGTTCTTGTCTGTACGTGTATAATATAAATGTATGTAAGTCCCACAATGCACAACCACCATCCAATTTAGCATTAAACTTTTGATTAACACCAAATGGCATCATTTCTTAATTGCTCAGTGTAAACAAGTTTCAGTTCTTGGTCGTCAGTTCCGATTAGAAAAAAATAGAATCTGAAGAATCTCTGTCTGCAATGCAGTATGTAGTTGTGAGTCAAATTAGTGTTTCCGGTCCCATCAACTATTATGGTCATTAGTCCCGTGTGTGGAGCCGTGAGATTGCGGTGATCCATTCCGCTGGAATGTGAAAGGCAGGGTGGATATACACGACGGCTTGCGGGGTTCCCACCTCCAGGTGTCTGCCCCCATCGAGACACCGCCCCATCGAGAACACTGCGATGTCTTAAGATGCTACCCCGGCATACTTCCAGTATTGATAAGAAAAATTACGGAAAATGTCGAAGACATGCAGTCGAATGCACGAAATGCAGTCGACCGCTAGAATTTTCCTTTAAATAGTTGCTGGATTTGATTAAGCTCTGTACGTCAAAACTTCGCGAATGTCGAATCTGGAACTCCAAAAACCTCCTCATCAGAGACACTACATTGATAACTGTTATTTCCCGGTCTACCTCATCCGGCAACTATGGGGCTACATGTTAGATTAGTGGCGGTGGCTGTGTCGCTTCTCAGTAACGCCACCGTGTGTCTCCAAGTTAAGGCAGCCTTCCCCTCTCACGGTCAGCGGCGATCGGCGGTGGCTGCGTGTGAAGGGCTCTGTTCCTTCTCAGTGGCGCGAGTAGCCCGAGTGGTTCCGAGTACAGGCATCCTTCCTCTTTCGCGGCCAGTGGCAGTCGGTGGTGGCTGCGCGTGAAGGGCACTGTCGCGTGTCGGTGGCGCCACCGAGTGGCTCCGTGTGAAGGCCTTGGCCTAATTCCACGCTCGCGGCTGCGTACGGGCCGGTGACTCGTCAGCGGGGCGCGGCGCTGCGCTGCGCGGTGTGGGTGGCAGGATCGACGGGGGAGGCGCGCGGCGGCCTTCTTTTATTTCCGCCGTAAAGGGCGCCATAAAGCGGCTTGGAGGGCGTGCGGAGCGGCAGCCAGCGGCAAACGCGTTGCGGCGCTTGGGGGAAAGATCGAACGGAAAACGGCAATGCTCTTAAGCCCGTTTTACATGGTCATTTTTTCATCATTTTTCATCGGTGAAGGAAAATGGCGGACCAGAATGGATGTAATTTGTACAGAAAAATGATGCATGCTTCATCTTTCGGTAGAGAGTAACATACCAAAAAATGAAGGTATATAGTCGGTATACAGTCCATCCAGATGACTACCGTGCTTCTGGTGTCACTTTTTGGATCTTTTCCTAGTTTGTTATACGAGTTGTGCGTTTTATTCGTTTTGTGCAGTCTTAGAGTTGTAATGTGTTGAATTGTAATGTGATGCGATTTGTATGTACTACGTTCTTATGTCGCCTGGCTCTATACACAGTCCCAGAATACATTTGATAACATGTACCCTGAGCCTCCTATACTTGTACCTCCAGTCGGCCGCCTTATTGGAGGCAAAAAATTTAAAAAAATAAGCTTTTTCATGAATGGTAAATACATGAAAGCATGTAAAAATTTAATAGAAAATAGAGGTTTTACAAAAAGAACTTGATTCAGTTTTGAATAGTTTTCATTTTACGCCCTTTTTAGACTAAGAGAATTTAAGAGTAGCCAAGTTTTAAAACTTGACTACTCTCCACAAGGAAAAGCAGATTCTCTCCCTTTCTTCGTAAGAAGAAAAAGTATTGTAATCGCGCACCGGAATAATGGTTAATTTTCAACAGTAAACCCTTATTGCAGGTTTCTGAGAACGAAACAGTGGCTTAATCTTGTAACGTGGATAGATCTTATGACTCGATGTGT
Organism: Gryllus longicercus; assembly: GCA_038098605.1. NCBI lineage: Eukaryota > Metazoa > Arthropoda > Insecta > Orthoptera > Gryllidae > Gryllus > Gryllus longicercus. The sequence continues at coordinate 803,327 of JAZDUA010000302.1, read as the reverse complement.
CTAGAATAAATGTTTCGTAGGTCCTTGTTACTCAATAATCCATTGTCATCAAAACGCCTCTTCGTCTGTTCATTCATCTATCCCTTAGTCCTTCTGCCCCTCTCTTCTATGCAACTTGTAACTCTCATGTTTTTTGTAACTGTACTATCGTATGTTTTGAGTTGTTAGTAATACCAATTATCCTTTTTTGGGAAATTGAATTAATTAGTTCTTTGAAAACAACACAAAATCGTGTTCTACATGCACCTTACAATTGCATGCAATTGTTGCAATCATCTATAAGCTGAATACGTCATATATACTCGTAATTTGGCTTCTGTGCAAATTTGACTTTTTTGAAAAGTTTTATCTAGTTAGGTTGCATGTAACAATGGAACACCAAGCATGTTTTTGCATATTGTTGCATGTTTTATTTGACAGTTCTTCTAAAGTTAAGAAATACACGTTTTTTCGTACTGGCAAAATGAGATTTCATGAAAAATCTGCACAGATAATTAACCTTTATGTAAGACTCACAATGCAACGATCGTCGTATGCCCAGAACGATCGTAGACCCAGAAAATATTTCGAGGATGGGGAAGGGGCATTTTGTAAAAGTAAATAGCACATAACGCAACGTTTATAGAATATAAAGTTTTGGCGCCTTTAATAATCGCTTAAGTTTTAGTGAAATAGATTAAAATAAAATTAGATGCTACCATAAAAATATTATATTAAAAATTAACTAAACTTTCAAATTAGTTAAACTTTGAAATTAATTCACAAAAATATATATTTTTGTGTAGAAGTTTATAAAAACCATTTAATGTTAATTTTGTTGAGTGTGTCTTTTAATGTTCTCTGGCTCGTCTCCCTCTGTAACCACCGTTGCAGATTATTGAGCGCAGAAATTCCGTGCAGTGGCAGGGCGTCATGTCACTTCCGAGAAGTGCCTGGGACGGCGCGCCGTCCCTTCCCCCTCCTCCCCCGCCCCTGCCCAGGCTGGACGACGCAGGCAGAACGCGACTTCTCGGAAGGGTGCTGCTGTGCTGTCGCACGTCGTGGCCCATTCAAGAGTCATGGCGAAAATGCCCTCTTACCCCAGTTCCAAGTTATTCTCGCTGGCTTCTCTATAGCAAGGCCGAACTGTGCCGGCTTCATTTTACAACGGCGACGGGCCGTCGTGAACTGTCGCCCCGGTGTCATTGTAGGGGTGGATATTCTGTGATATTTGCGCATCTTAGACATCGGCTTCTGATGGCATTGCAGTGCCTCTGACCGAGAGATCCTAGTACCGACGATGGCAGGATTTTTGACAATGACTCGTAAGCAAGGTCGCGTTCAGTCGCTATCTGGAGGAGAATTACAGAGGCCGGCTGCTCTAATCGGTCGGTTTCCGTGGTTTCACCGATCGACACTAGGAGAATGCCGGATCAATACCCTAACACACGGACCGCGCGCGATCTTTCCTTCTTTCTCCCTTTTCCTATCCTCACCCCTTACATGCACTAATTTGCACTACACTACAACACATCCCGGAAGACCGTCGGGAGCTTAGTGCTTTTCCCGGCTGGGGCGATGCCCTGCTGGTGGGAGATACCTGGTTGGAGAAAACCCAGCTAGTCGACGGTAGGTCGGCGCCGCATCTCGCCATCCAAGTGGAGAAAGATACCGCCACCTCGCGAGGAAAAACACACACTACACTTACGAGACTAATGACCTTAGCAAGTAACGCGCCTAGGATCGATGATAATCAATCGCATCGCCCTCGCTTCGTATATATATATATATATATATATATATATATATATATATATATATATATATATATATATATATATATATATATATATTCTTTTGGAAACTGAAATGGAATTTTAGTGGCATAAATATCCTTTGTAAGCCTTCATTTTGGGGGGACGTAAAGTAAGATGTTCTATGTTCTAGATTTACTTCATAAAAAGGATCTCAAACTTAAAGGAAGTATCTGAGCTGAATTTTAATCGCTTGTTTCCTCCTCCGAGTGACACATTCTGCTACACGGCGATCAGCTTTCTGTTCAACTACTGCGAATTCGCATAGCAGCACCATACGCTATCGTCATCGACTTATTTCCTTCAATATTTAGCACTTTCGTATGTCCTATTTATCTTAGAAAAAGTGCCGTAGTTTAAATGGCCGTTAGTGTAGATAAACGTTTAATGATTAAAGGTAATGAAAAGATGAGGAGCGAACATCCGGTCTACCTGTGCCATTTACAATTCAACGAATTATACCAATGTAATAAAATGTTTGCATACTCTTTAACAGCAAAATACTAGAAAGTATTTTACAATTTCGCACACGTAACTCACAATAAACCTTTACATTTGCACTTTTTTTCACGAAAGTATTTATTTCTTCCTATTCGTGGAATAAATCTCCAAATAGACTACATCTTCCCTAAACTTGAAAATCTAAACTTCAAAATCTCTTGTCATTTGAAATAAAAGTTAATATTTTTTACTTCCGCAAAATGAGCAACTATAAATATCACCATTATTAGTACCCTGATAATGCGCCCAACACAAGAAAATGCTGAATCACCAGTAATATTTACTTTGGTTTGTACTCGGCGCTGCGGCTCGTGAACGGGCCAGCGGCGTCACGGTCATGGGTACGTGTGGTTTGCACGAAGACCGCAACGTACGTGTATACTGTGACATAACAAGGAAAACGGACACTATAATCCTGCCTGTTTGGGAATCGAATCTGGGGTCACGTCATGAAAAGCGAACACGTTGACCAGTAAGCTTAACTGCCAGGCTAATATTCACTTATATTTCTTTTATTATAATGTTAAATTTCGTTTCAAAATTGTCTGAAAAATGTCTAATACATGTTAATTTGGTAATTGGAGAGACACTTCGTAGAAGATCACTCACGATGGTGGAGATTATCGGGATGGTGGAGAATCGGGCAGTTTAAAAAACGAACGGTAGCTGTGTAAGCATTCTTCAGGTTTCCATGTAAAAATAAATCTTGTGGGGAGCTTTTGAAAATTCTAATTCCTGGAATCTCGCGCCGAATTCAACATTCGAATTCTCAGATCGTTCCTCCCTTCCGTTTAAATTATTCAAATCCAGAAGAATTCTTCGAATGCTGAAATTTTAAAATGTTTTTCTCGATGCTTTGGTTTTCAAAATATTCTCACTCTCTTTGTACTGTCCCCGAACAACTTTCATTTCCTGAAATTATTCTCTGCCTGTAATGCTTTTCTAAAAGAAACTCGTATTATAAAACTGTTTATAGATTAAATTAAAACTCTTTCTGAATATGACCTTTATTTCTAATACGAATTCGAGCACATTGAATAATACTTTTCTCACGGAGATCTCGATAGTTTTATATCATTCAATTTTTCTCTCGTTTTCTAGACTTATAGGAAAATAGAAGTTGGGTATGTCGTATCTTCTAGAATCCTGTATCCGGATATTCTCGCATGGATGAATAAAAATGGTTTATGACATCAGAAATTACTACAGTGATGAGTAATTAGGAGTCGTTTGAAATCGTACATTTTGGAGCGGGGCAATACATCTGAGAACACGAGTGGGTTGAGGAAATGCAATTGAGTGTTTTGGCGACTTGAAACGAGAGCATCGATTCGAAGTTGAGCTTCGGCGTACGAATTTCTCGAGTTCCCCGTAGCCTCCCCCCCCCCCAGCCACCCGCACTCTGCGGCGCGGCGGCGGTGGCGGCGGCGGCGGCGGGACCGCCCCGTCACGCGACAGCCGCAGGCAGCTCTGCGCCTTGAGCGGCCTCTGGTGGGAGGAGGCGGAGAGGGAGCGGCTCTGACAGGGGCAGGGGCCGTGAGGGCGGTGCCGGTGCGAGTGACCGTGGGAATAAAGAATACAAAATTTGTTGCAATTCAGAATATCCTTTTCTTCACAATCCTTCATGCATAATATCAATACCCCTCAAGTTACATGTCCCTGCCACCGAAATAATGGTAATGATCCCCAGTAAATGCAGGGTGCATGAACACGTGGTTTATACAAATAATAAATAAACTTCTTCCTATTATTATTATTATTATTATTATTATTATTATTATTATTTATACAAGTGGCACACCTAAGTACTAACAAACTGTTTTTTTGTCTGTCCTGGTCATAATCTTCAAGTGGAGATTTCAGTTTATGGAGCAAATGCATATTTACGGGATACAGTTGTGTGTTTGAAAAATATTTTGTGACACTGCACTCTTAGTCTGGGAAATCTGGGAAAATATGGTAATGTATTAAATACACAAAATTGAAGTGGATTGTGATGGGATATATTTTTTGTAGAAGCAGGCTCCGACCTTGGCATGTCGAATCCCCTTTTCTGTACCTCTCCTTTCAGACGACCTTTCCAGCATGTCAAATTTCATTTAGCTCTTTTATCTCACATCAACCAGATGTCCTTTCACCAATTTATTCGTGTCTTGCCTATCACATTTAAATTGCCATACAAATCAAACTTTGTAATATACAAGTAGAGTGTGCTTAAAGTATCCATTTTGTTTGGTTGTTTACGTTATTTCAATCTATAATCTTGCTAGTTTTCTTGTTGAAAATATTATGTGCATAATAATATGAATAAATTTGAAAAAAGAAATAAATTTATGGAAATTTCAGTATTAGAGATCCGAATTTAAAGTGACGTAAAATAAATTAAATTAGTGAAAAAAAGATATAGGAAATTACATTTCTGCTTATGTAAGAAAATATCTACTAATCCGTTGGGTTGTCACGTCTCTTAAACCAGTTAAAACTAAAAAAGGAAAAAGATATGATTTAATTAAATCTAAAAAAAATCATCGAAAGTTAATAGTCATAAGAATCTAAAGAAAGCGAATATTTGTCTATCTTGGCAGTGAAAATATTAAATGAAGTAGAAATAAAGCATTTGTCACAGAGCTGAGATATCCATTTTTTATCATCGGTTTGCCAGAAAGTATATTAATAAAATATTTACATTTCTTTTACGAAAACGTTCTTGGTAAAAATCATACGTGGATAATAAAAGATAATAAAAGCAATATTTACATTGTAATGTTAATTTCTAAATTACTGAAAATCTCTGAGGGTGAAAGTGTCACAGCCTTATATTTGATGCGTAAGAATAGTACGTACACCGATAGGCCATGAAGGACAGAAGCGAGAGGGCGTAAGCCCGCCCGCACGCCGAGCCGAGCGTGAGCAGTTCGGCGACGGAAGGGGGAGAGCGCACGGAGTGGCCCCGAGCGGCGAAGACCGCGCACCGCGTGGGCGAGGCTGGCAGAGGTCGGGCGGGGAGGTCAAGGTCTGGTGGGTGGGGCAAGGGGGAAGGGGTGGGGTGGGGAGGGCGAGGAGAGCGAGACGATGCGCAACGTGAAGGTGGTGCGGTGCGGGGAGGGAGAAGCAGAGGGCGGGGCGGGGTGCGCATTGAAAAACGGTTGGCCCTGACGGGGCGGGGACGGAAGAGTAAAGCGATGAGGTATAAAGGGGGTGGCGGGAAAGTGTTAATGGGATGAGAAGGAGCGAGAAGGGCAAGGTCGGCTAGGGAGCTAGGAGACGAGAAGTGAGAGAGGGAGGGGATGAGTGAAGCCGAAGGGGAAGGGGGTGAGAGGGAGACGGGGAGGGGAACGAAATGGGATGAAGGGGACGAAAAGGAGCGAGAGGAGAGTGTAGCGAGGGGTAGGGGCAAGGCGGGAGGAGGGGGTTAGCCTTGACAAGGGCGGAGAAGCGATGTGGGGCGGAGGGGGAATTGCGGTGTTAAGGGGAGAGAAGGGGGTGAGGAGTGGTAATGGTGAGACGGGGAGGGGTGAGAGGAGAGGTGGGGAGATCGGGGGCGGTGGGTTGAAGGCGATCGGAGCGTGGGTGGGGCGGGGGGGGGGGGGGGCTGCCGGCCGTGGGAACGCCGAGCAGCCGGAGCCATTAACCGACGTCCGCATTGTTCGAACCCGCACCCCCGCGCATTCAGATCCCCTCGCCGCCCGAGATGAAAGGCGGGACTGGGCGCGAAGGCTCTGCGAGTGAGCTGAGCGCTGAAGGAGAATGGGGCAATGGCGAATCAGGAGCAGGAGGAGGTAAAAATTGGAAATGAAAACAATGACTGTAGAGCAGATTGATATACAAAATATTAAGCGTGTTTATGCAGATCAAATAAGACGGAGAAAATAGTGATAAGAGCAACGAAGACAATAGATCAAGAGATTATCATCAAAACAGTAGGTGGGAAAATACGTTTCAATATTGAAATGTCTGGCGAAGGTTAGGTTTGTCGTCGACGTGAGGCGAATCGAGTAGACTTGTTACGGACTGGAGCAGAGGAGTGCTGTCACAGGGGAGCAACAGAGACACTGGTTATTGTAGCAGCAGGTAGTCGAGGACAGGCTTGATACACCCGGCAAACTGACTCTGGAAGAGCGACGTAGGCTTCCGCGGAGTCAATAGATACTTGGCTGTCGGAGAGACGCTTCGTCCTAGACAGTTGCTTGGAGAGAGCGCTGGCGAGGGCGCTGGCGACGGCGCAGACGGGGGTGCTGGCGGCGGCGCTAGCGCTGGCGAGTGCGCGTGCGAGTGCGCGTGCGAGTGCGCGTGCGCGTGCGCGTGCGAGTGCGAGTGCGAGTGCGCGTGCGAGTGCGCGTGCGAGTGCGCGTGCGAGTGCGCGTGCGCGTGCGAGTGCGAGTGCGTGTCGCGACGAGGGCTTGCTGGCGTTTGGAGACGGTTCGGGAGGGCGCGATCGCCCGTCGGGAGCCAGGCGGCGTCGCCCGTGGCCCCTCCATATTGATCGCGGCCGGCAGATTGCCCGGATCAGGTTGCTTCGTGCTCCAGGAGCTCGATGGTCGCGGGCGCAGTCGGGTCTGGCAGGTGGGGACGGCCTCGTTCGCTCTTATTTTTTCATCCGCTCACCGAGAGTTATGGCGTGATTGGGCGCTCTCTCTGCTTATTGATTTCTAAAGCGCAATTGCTTTCTTGCCTCCTTCTGGTTAAAAAAGTATTTATTTTTCCCGAAGTTAAAAATATTGATTCTCATTTTGTTTATGGAAAAGAATGCTCTCTATATTGTGTTTATATACTTAAACCCTACAAGAACGAAAACAATCAATGCAGCTGATGAAAAAATTACACAAAATAATAATACAAAATAGTAATGTTGATCTTAAAATTTTCCTTGTGAAGGTGTTCTTTCACATAAATAAATGTGTGAGGTAGTATTTATGAATTTGAAAACAATTTTTTTTCTCAAATTTATGAATACGTTACAACTGGATAAAGAACATAAAGCCAACATTAAGAACCAAACAATTTTAGTAACTCAACATACAAATTAAAACTATATTAATTAGAATAATTAAAACACAATACATAACATAACAGATACCATTTAGAAACACCACTTTTTAATGTTATACAAATTATAGTGCAGAGGGAATTATTATTTCCTACATTAATATCTGATAAACTAATTGTGCTCTTATTTTCACTTCTTCCTATTTAGGTCCAAAAATTCTGCTGTATCATCTTTTACAACTACATTGGAAGTCTTAAGGAAAACCATTGAAGAATCAATATTTTTTCCCCTAATGTTTGAAGAGATTATAACTCCCGAAACCCTATCTAATATGTGTTCACTTCTACTTCTGCAATTGCTGTATTACTGGTTTTAGAAGCAATATAGTATTTGCAAATTTATGAAAAACGTGAAAGTGAGAAGTTACACGTAAGAACACGTGCTTCATTTCTTGACTTGATAAATTGTATTGAAATTTTCTTGATTTTCGGTCAACAAAAAGACATATTTTAAAGTGACATAAAATTAATTCTATTTACATTTTTTTATTGACTTAACTCAAAAAATTTCCATACAAAACGTAAGAACGTTCATTCGTTCTCTTGCATTACTTACAGTTTTGTTTTTTCCGTATTCACTAGAAATTCTTCTAGGTTCTAAGTTCTGAGGAAATACTGTTCATAGGTTTTCACAGATTTATTTTTTAAAATACGATAATTCGAATCCAAATTGAAATGAAATCTGCAGCGCGATTCGCTAAGTAATTCAATTATTCACTTAAAGATGGCAACATCAATGTTGACAACGTTGTGAAAGAAAATTATGGTTTACGAAGTGAAAATTGGCTTTGGGTACCTGAGTTAAATCAACACCACTTACATAGATCTATTTAGGTGCGGTTTGTTTTATTTCCGGTATACTCACTAAGATCACAACTTCAAAACATCCCTATCTGGAGACCGAGACGCGTCGAATGACACCTCGAGTAGTGTACTGGGCGTAGTCTAACCGTGAGTGTCAGATACGTACACTCAGAGTTGCTCAAATACTGAATATGGATAAAAGGTTTTGTCTTTTGTTTCTTGGATATGACTTTTTCCATACAATTCTTGGCATTCTTTCGGCACTTTACGCATTCTTTCCATAAAGCTTTACAGACTGGAAACGAAACAAAAGTTATTCTGTGTTCTAATGTAAGCATATTTAGACAATCACAGAACAAATATTTGTATTTTGTACTTCAAATTACTGAATATGAAAAGAAGTATTTAATGCTCGATGCAAGGCGAAATCTTGCGTTTATGTTTAAAAATAATGCAGAGAACAATTGAGAAATTTAGCTATTTCATTTCAACATAAAATATCCAACAAAATATTAAATAAGAAAGTAATTGACACATTCTATGTGTTTGTGTTCTAAAGTCAAAGAAAAATTCATGAACTGATCATTATTTTTCGATTTATTAAATTGTTTTCGATTCTCAGAGTATGATTGTTCGTTTTTGAAGTTTCAGAGGAGGCTGCGTTCTATTCTTGTCCGCCGTGGTTGGATTAGAAAAGTCTTTCTTTCGGGAAGAAAATCGAGGATAATCGAAAGTCTTCAGAGTCTTTCAAAGTAACAAACTCCTTTCCAAAAAATCTACTCAGACTAGTGAACAAGTGCGATTTCTTCTCATATCTCTTTAATTCCTCGAAGGAAAAGTTTTCTTATTCAGTGTCTTTTTTCTCGGACTTTTTAGCTGGGACCCTTAAACCAACTTCTGAGAGATGGTACAAAGAGTCATTGAGAGTTCCACTAATCAATTTATTTCTTACCAGGAGCAGCAACGGTTCCTCGCAATACAAACGATAAAATAATTATCATTTAGGTTTGTTTCTTTTATTTTAGTAAATAGTGCATGACTGGAAATGAAAAAGTGATATTAATTTCTTAAATTTAATTTAGAGTCGATTCCTGGTTATTGTACAGTGTTTGAGAACATTAAATGGCATTATTGGGAACATTCCAAATAATTTCCAATATAATATTATTGAAACATTTCAAAACAATGAAAAGGTGTGAATTTACATGTGACGATGTTTTTACAAATCAGAAATTATATTGATTCTTTGAAAATGGAATTAATTCGTTTTTACCTTTTCTTAATTTATTTGGGGTTGTGTCCGAAATATGTCTTTGTTATTACGGGTAGCAACATCAATGATACGAATCATCAATAAAATCACGTTTGAAACAAAGTAGAAGCTCCAAAATGTCAATAATGGAGCAAATAAATTTGTATACTGTGTCTCTCCAAATATTTACCGGGAAATGTAAAAAAAACCTTAAGATGGATAATAAACGCAAAATAATTACGCTGAATAAATTTACGGTATTAAGTATTTTTAAATATTTCGTAAACGCTGCAGTATTTTATCGAAATGATTGTTTACGGAAAATGTAAGTAAAATATACCTCGTAAGTCATTTTATATTTCAATAATATTGTATTGCAGCATTTATTTAATAAATTCATTATTTGTTGTTATAGATTTTTAATATTTATATGCAGCGAATTTACTTGTTCTAGTATAAGAGTTTAAAATAATGTAACTGGAAAGGGATGTCTAAAAGCGGTTGCATATTACATTTACGAAGTCAGTGACTATGTCTGAGTGTTGTAGTGGCCAAGAATGGAACATTTCACCTGCATATTGAAAGGGGTAGAACTTTGGGATTCTGTAGGTGGAATCGGCTAGAGTTGGATCAAAACTTGAACACTCCCAGTTAAATATTAAGTTTCACGAAAGTTTAACTCTATCGTGGCGATTCATAAAAAATTTAGCTGAACTTTACTTCTGGAAACTTGGCTAGCTAATAATTCTGATGAGCACAAAGGATGTATTACTCAAGCATGCATTATGATAAAACGAAAGGTTTGCAAAAAGGTATCGACAAGCTCCTTCATCATCTTCTTCCTCTTAAAAGCAGAAGATCGTTAATTTTAAATTCATCTACGAGCTTTTCAAAGTTTAATTAATGAACTCCTTAATAACTTCGCTCCCAGTATGTTATGGTCGAGTGAAGGTAGGAAAGTTATAAAGGGTGAAGTGAGAATGGTGTCTTAAGAGATATTAAACTGAAAGTGAAATACGTCATGAAACTTTGTGATACGGTGGCCTAATTCTTTTAGACATGTCGAAAACTGTACGTTTCTTGCGATGAAATTAAAGTACCGCGGCTCCTCAGAATGCGAGAAGTTATTTCCTACCTTCTCTCGAGGTAGCGGATGTTCAGACCAGTTCCATTTTTGGCAAGCTACGCGCAGTTTGGGCCATAATGTACCAGTTCCAACACAACAGAGTTGTAGTTTGAGGAAAAGGAACATGTTACGTCACAACCAGGAGTAATACACAACGTTGCAATTTAATATAATGGCATAGCACGCAGGTCGGAGCAACTTTTGATCTCATGGAATGGATAAAAGCAAACATTATACTACATTATTTACACTAATTCACCACATACTCTTTGAAGAGTCAACAATGTTAAAAAATCAATTTGTTAATTACATTAAGACAATTACGAGAATGAGCAACAACGTATATTTCGATCACAATTTAAGAAAAGAAACAATAATTGTACATATTCCAGTAAATCACTATCTAATCTATGTAAGAAGAGTAACGAAACTAAAACGACCGTATTACTGTGCGGAGTAAGCTCAGCTTAAGGAAGCGAAATAAACAATTAGTTGAATATTTTAACGCCCCACAAGCGTTTGGAAGCTGACGATCCCAATCGACTGCGTCCAACGGGATTAGCGGCTCTCGTCTGTGTCCCCCTTCCCCTCTCGCGCCCCCCACCCCTTCTCGCCAAGCGCTCGCCCGTGGGGACTATGAAGTTTCTTTCCTGGCAAAGCGGTTCGGATGAAGTCCGGGAACTCGGCAACTGCATAGAGTTTTGGAAATGGTTTATTCACGGTCGCATTTTCCCCAGAGAAAACAAATTCTGCTGCAAGAGCTTTTGCACGACGTGGAAAGCAAGATTTTGCGTTGAAATATTGATGCTTGGAATACATGAGTAAGGGATAAATAGCAACAACGACATCCTTGCTCCATGGCGAGTTACGTATCATACATATTCAATGAACGTTAAAACACGTAAGGCGTAGAATTATTAAAACATTTAAACGATCTAAGAGTAAACTTTTAAACCGTTTACTGCATTTTCTGCAATATTACTATCAAAAAGTACTGAATTTTCTTCATATATGCACACACAACTATACATACACGCAAACATTTAATGTTTTGTTGAGATGTACGGATATTCTATTCTAAAACAAATATTTTAAATTTGATTTGACGGTAATTTTTTGACTCTTTTTTTCCTTCCTCCTAAATGCACGTACGTTTATGCTATTAATTGTAATGTATAACTCATTAAGGTGTTTTTTTTATTTCACAGTGTTTTCACAAACCAATTTACTACAGACCTTAAGCTACCTGTTTCTTAGTACTAATTCGCCCTGGAATGAACGAGGGGTTTGTGTAGGCTACCTCCCCGGAAAGTGATACACGAGAGTCGAGCAGGTTGCATACACCGGTATTACGTCCTCGAATAGGGGTTCATAAAGAAGTTGATCTACCAGAAGTTCCACAAAACGGGTGACATTTGTATTGACGATAGTAAGAAAACCATGGTTGCAAGAATACGAACTATTACGTTATTTGTGATTTTTTTGATGATTTATCTTAATTGACAGATATGAGAATTGATTCATTTCTAAGAGGTGTATTTTGGATTTATTAAATAGATTGAAGAAATATAAGAAATTTAGTAGACGCTTAGTGAAAACGAGTAGTATTTTGAATTATACCAAATATCAAAGGTTGGGAGAGACTAATTTAGCATTATCTGGAATACTATATTATCTGTATATTAAAGAACACGAACAATTTATAATGTTACGCGATTTTAGCAATAAAAATCAATTAACAAAGACACAAACAGAAACGTAAACCGACAACAATGAAAATGACTGCTTCGGTCGTTCTGCATTAAAAACCTTCGAATTTCTTCCGCCTTGAATCAACTCCAGAGCGGAGCAGCGGACGGCGCACAGTGAGCAGCTGGCGACGGCAGCGCCACCCCGGCAGCCACGGGAAACTACGGTAACAATGGCACGCGACTTGGGCGCTGCGGCTGACGGCTCGCCCCAACTTAGTCGCCTGTCACGGCAGGTTGGGTGGGGACGGCGCAGCGCGGTCGGCCCCGGCCTCCGAAGGGCCTGCCTGCGTGGCCCAGGGCAGCCAACTTCGCTCTGCGTTTCTGATTCCCCAACGCCAGACCACCGTCCGTTTTCTGCACCAAGTCAGGTGTACGGATTTCTGCGAAAAGTGTAGACTATTATCGATTTCCGTGCTATTATTGCCCATTTGCTAGAGGTGTTGGTTGTTCATGTCAACTACAGGTCATTACTCCAGCAGAGTTTAATGATTTTTCCTCGGAAAATAGCGGTTATCTTCCTTCACTGGATGGCTAGATCCGACGCCGACGTACCGTCACTTAGAGAGGTTTCTCGTAACCAGGTATCTCTCACCAGCAGGGCACCCCAGCCGGGACGAGCTCTAAGCTCCCGACCGGTTTTCCAGCATGTGGGGGAGTGTAGTGCATGTTAGTGAACGTAAGAGGTGAGAATACGTCAAGAATGAAGAAGGAAAGATAGCGCGCGATCCGTGGTCCGTTTGATAGGATGATTCTCCGGCAATCGTCTGGTGTAAATCGGAAGATACAAGGAAAACTACCGATCAGAGCAGCCGGCCGCTACAATTCTCCTCCAGACAGCGACTGAACTGGACCTAGCTGACAAGCTTATATCTAAATTCCTGCTACCGTGGGTAGTGTAACTCTGTGACCTTCCGGCAGAGATACGAGTACTGCAGTGACAGCAGTTGATAAACTGAGCCACTTCTCCTGGCCTAGGAGTGATGATGTATGTAATCAGGAATAGAGGTTTTACAGAAAAAGTAATCATAACTGTATAGACAAAAATGTAAAATTGTGATACAACTACTGATTACTGAGTGTTGCAAACCTCAATCGATTCGGTACTAACTCAAGACCTCGAGATCTCGGGACTCCCAAAATAGTGTCCTGTTAAAGCGATAGAATACCACTAGAAGCCTTCCCGTAGAAAGTCGGCTGGTTTAGCACAGTGACAATTCCCATATACTCCTAATTCCGGACAATACTTAGCATATTAATATAACGGGTCTCAGCCAAATCTCAAATTCATACGTGAAAGTGAAAAATACTCAAATTATACATGACTACGTTACAAGAAATGTAAGTGTTGGTGGACATGGAAAGGTGGTTGCCCTTGTGCAAGTTACGAAGGGAAATGCTAAATGTGTGTGCCATAATATTGTTTACAACATTACCATATTAACTTCTTCCTTAACTTGTATTTTACAATACGTTTTTCAACTGCTGCGAAGAATATATAAATATCATTCAGATTAAAATATACAATATTTCTTTAATTTTAATATCTCTTCTGAATAGGGATGCACTAAATCAGCGAAAAATATTTTTTTAGAAACGAAACAATACATTGATCTCGTATGGGAGAAGAATGTAATTTATAGAATCTGTTTACGTATTAAATCTTCAACTCAATGTAAAAGAAAATAAAATGAGAATAATGTAACCTGATTTCATATTGGTAGGATATTGCAGAGAAGTGTGCTATTTTAAAACCACATAATAATAATAATAATAATAATAATAATAATAAATATTATAAAACGCTATTGCATTTAGTATTTTATTAGAAATAATTTATTTTAATTATATAATACTCCACATTATTAACTAAATATTGCTAAAATGTTGCTGTATTATTTTTTTCCTGTTGAAAAGAATGAGGCAAAGTTTCATTACTAGTTACTTGCGAAACTAGTTACTTCCAACCAGCTATTGTAGTACAGAGAATACTGTTAAAAACGTCCAAAGAAGTTTGGGAATCCGGAGCATCTTCATCAGTAAATGTGTCCACAACTTTCAGTTGGATATTCGTACTATTTCGCCTTTGTCCTGGCCTTCTCCTTCCCTTTGCCAGTAACGAAAGAATTCCTCATTGACGCGAAACGACTTGTCTTTAAGACCTTTCGTGTACTCGTTTCATTCCATCAACGCCTTACAATGAGCAAGCCCTCTTCTTCTTCTTCTTCTTCTTCTTCTTCTTCTTCTTCTTCTTCTTCTTCTTTCACCTCCTCCTTCCTCTTCCAGCATCTCTTGAATTTCCAACAGACAAGGAAGAATGCAAGTTTTTTTGTCTTCCCCTTCCGGATAGTATGTTTGGAGTTCGCGGCGACAGACGCCTGGCATCCGGAGACCAAAACGAGCTGGGAAGGGAGGGGTTCCCAACATTCCAGAGCCAACTCGAGTTAACTCATCCTTCTCTCCCTCCTCCTCCTCCGGCCACCTCCACCGGCGCGCGGGGAGAGGGGCGGGGAGGGGAGGGGAGAGGTGGTGCAGGCGCAAGAAACGGCGCGATAAATCGCGCGAGAAATTGTGTAAGAAGCGCAACACGAAAATTCACCCCGACACTGCAAGAAAGGCAACGTGCGGTGTATTTCGTGCAGTAATTTGAGGACACGGCAAAACACGGCGTCGTAGCTCACCTCCTATTTAGGACTGTGACAAGTTTGGATGAGAGTGGCTGGAGTAGGGAAGAAGAGTTTGGTGAGAAGAAGAGAAGAATGGTGGAAGCGGTTTCAGACGAAGTGAAAGTGGTTTAGAGTCTAAGAAGGCGGATAAAAAGAGGAATATCGTCAGGATACATTACTGTAATAAGTCAGATAGTAACTAAATACAATTAGTTTCTTTTGAGTGACATCACAAGATGATATGTTAAGTTAAGAATATATATCAATCAAGTTAAAAGAGTATTTACTTAGCGGCGATGATAAATCAAAGGGAAAAATAATTGCAGTACAAATGTACAAAAATTAAAGCATTAAAACAAAAACTTCTTCGAGAAGTACGTAACTAACTGACCACTTATAATATATTAATATTAAATTATATTCACAACGTGAAGCAGAGAGAAATGAAATATGACATTTTCGGGTAAAGATCACAATATTAAGATGCAGTCTTAATATTCGCAGAGCTTCCGAAAGCACTACGAGAACTACGACGATTGAGCAGTAGGATTATTGTAGGCGTGCATTGTTTTCGATTAGCATAAAATATTTTTTCTATGTGGAAACGTTTTGAGAAAATCTCAAATTTATCTCAAATTTAGTTGTTTTTTAACGTGAGACGATTTTAGTCAAAATTTGCCGCAAAAATGACTAATACTTTGTAATACAGACTTGAAATAATTTCAAATGGCGATGTTGACATATAGTTTGCATCAAGAGGACCATATCTCAGCTTCAATAATAAAAGCATATGATAGGATCAAAAATCTTTCCATTTTTGAAATTGAAAAGTCAGTTTCATAACTTATAGGGTTTTAATGAATGGCTTACTCTACTAATAACTTCATCTTGATTGAATTGGGCAGAATATTTGACAGAGAAATCTGAAGCAGTTTCTGAAGGAATATTGACAATGGCCTACGGGATTCTTGTAATTTACTTCACAAAATAAAAAGATCCGTTAGAAATTCATAAGATTCATTACGTCGGGTATAAAGATAGGTTAGATCCTTCGGAGAATATAACTTTTTGAAAACTCCTCCTTTTGGTTTAGACAGTAGTATTGTGTGCACGGTTAATATGCCATCACTCCAATATTTTTTAATCTTGAAACTCCATTATCAAATATAAAATTACCATGGTACCAACATGGTTTATTCATTTACAACAAAGAAAAAATATTTAAATCTGAGAACATATTTTTCAGTAATTGATGAACAAACACAAAAATGTACATGATGGACTATAAAGTCTCCTCGTTTTGAAGTCAGTTAAAATTGAAATGTTTACTTTTATTGCATTTACACCGCTCCGCATTATGATCATTTAGCTTATACAGTTTTTGTGAATTGTTTCTACGTCCACTTTAGGTATGTCACTTCCAAGAACTTTCCATTAAATTAAATATAATTGTTCTATATGAAACATTTATAAAGTAATCGTTTGTTAACAATAATTTTCCCTCATAAATGTAGATCCACATATTAGTGATTTTAAAAAATATTATGAAGCGCGATTGTGGTTGTGATGACTAGAGCATTCATATCGATAAATTGTCTAGGTGGTGTACATTATTTCTTGTGAAACACAAAATTGCAATTGTCCTGGATATTACATAGTTCACCATACTGATTAGTGCAGATAGCAGGAACGATTCATTGCTAAGTCTGTATAATCTAGACATGCTTTTTTTGTTCTGAACATAGAAACGAAAGCTTAAACCCCCAAATTCCACATAACAGACATTACAGAACCCGTCCTGAACTCGTGCACATTACAAAAGCCCACTCATTAACGGTTTTCACATTACATTGGATTTACACCGTTATCCAATTTTCATTGAAGGTATTGCATGCAGGATAAGGCTTTGTTCTGATAGTTGGTACTATTTTAACAACTAATAATCATGAAACTTCCCGCCACACCCCAATAACCTATTTATTTCTCTGAAACAGCGTATTAAATAATTCACAGCACCCGTGTCGCACCATTCACGCACGCAAATAATACATAACACTAAAATTACGCCGCGTATTCACCCGGACAAGTGATTGGTGGGAGGGGCGCGTGTTTGAGCGGAGTCGTAATCAGAACACAGCGCCCTCCTGACGCACGGCCGCCTGTGGCGAGCGCATTTACATATTTCGCTCAATGGCGGCAGCTCGGGAGCCCCATCGGCCGGCCGCAACTGCAGCTAATTCGGAGAGCGCTCGCGGGTCCGATTAACGCCCCCGCAGCGCGCCCGCGGCGCCCTCGCGCGCCCGCGCCGGTAACTGAAACAAAACCGAGGGTGAAGTTCCCTCCCCCACCCCTCCTCCCACCCCCGCGCCCACCAGCGCCGCTCCTGGTCAGTCGGAGATCCCCGCACTGGACGGAAAGCGAGTCCTGACGGGCAGACGGGTTGCTCTGGGGCGCTGCTAACTACAAGCACAACACCCCGAAGGAAATATAACTCGAGTTAGAGAATAAAGAGAAAGTGTTAGTTATGACACTTTAAATGAGAGTGATAAACTGGAATTAGAGAAAGCGTGAATTCTGCCGCTTATGAATAACCATAATTCAACATACAAGACTTTCAAATGATTCAAATTTCGAGTACTCATATTTTAAAGAATTTGAAATATTATCATTTACGGAATAGAAAAAAATTATCTATTCTGTAAATATTAAAAATTCGAATTATCAGAATGGAATTATTATGGATTTTATTTATTTATTTATATATTTATTTATATTTATTTATTTATTTACTCATATATTTATTTATTTATTTACTCATATATTTATTTATTTATTTACTCATTTATTTATTTATTTATTTATTTTATATTATATTATTCAAATTAGATGCCAAATTATCAAAAATTCGAACCACCTATTGTCAAAATTTTATAATATATGAACCACTTTAAAAAACCGTCTTCTGAAAATATCAAATAAACGTCTAACTCAATTTGAAAACAATTATTTACTATACCTTAAGTAGGAACAAATAATGGGTTGTAACTATTATTATTCACATATTGACCTTCTCCAGAAATAAATAAATACAGGCGACAAAAACATTCAACAAATTTCATCTGGATATTTTGCGCCATTCACTTCAAATTATTTATTAATTCAAAACTGTGCACCAGATACGTTTCTTCCTTTGAACAGTAACTTTAAAGTTATAAAAGTATTTTGTTGATGAGTGTGGGTGAAATACTGTGATGATTTATTACTTCGTATAAACATTTAGGTTCATGTAATAGTTCTTGTATTGTTTCAGGTGTACAAGGATAAAACTTTTCTATCATTATTAAAATGTCTGTTTACTTATGTCTCACTTGCTAAGTATTGTACGAGCCTTACCGATGGCATCACATTAATTTCGTGAATAACGTGAAGTAACGGGTGAGGTAACGATAATTGTTAGTGAAGATTTTCTTTTAGTTTAGTTTCTTTTAGTAGTTGACGGTGATTACTCAGGCTATTTCTTGTTGTATCGTACCAATAACCGATTAACGATACTTTCCGTTTTGATAAATGAAAACCTTATCGTGTAGACAACAATGAATATGACAATGAATCTTATCTTTCGGGAAAATAACTGTTTGATATTCATTTATATATTACTAAAATTGCTAAGTATTTTAGGTTTTGATTACATATTACTTTATCTCTCAATTCCATAAACCCTAATAATAGAGCTGGTAACATAAGGTCTGTCATTTTAGTTGATGTCACTTAGTATTGGTTGCATAAAATTCGATGGTGTTGTTTTGTTTGAGTTGTGGTTTCTGTGGTTGGATGGATTGTGTTCTGTGGTAAAGGGTTAGTAACATGTTTGAAATCAATGCACTTCTGTGACAAAACATTGCCGTGTATTGCATGTAATTAGTAATTCTTTGATTGAATGAAGCGTCTTTTTCTAGTTAGCTGCCTCACTCACGGGTCATCATATTTAAAAACACTATTTACCTACTAGAAATTTTAGTTAAAATTGAAATATTCATGTAAAAACTCTACGTGTGTAAAATAAACTATGTGTATAAATAATAAAATTTTCTGTACCGAACCATTCAATTTAAACACCATTGCTTCAAAATGGGCATGCTACGCGTATACATCATTCATAGTATTATTAAAAAACTAAAATATTTAATATACGATATAATATTTAATATATTCATGCAATATTTTGATGATGATTTCCTATGCGTAAGGAAACTACTCAGCCTCTGGGCATGAGTGAGGTGTCTGAGGTTTCGGTGGATATTCAGGAACTGGAAGAAAGCATTAATGAAAAATTTGGAATGTGATAGAAGGCGCATAAAATCCTATACGCAGATACATTATTCATTGCTGTAGGTTTCTTAATATTTGACAAAACAGAATGTAGATAACTGCAATATTTTTTAAGATTGAATGAACTGCGATATCGCAGATGCTTGAAGCATCGACCAAACTCGATGAGTCATAAGTAGCGGGTTCGAGTCTTCTAAGACATGGTTGTTTCCGGTGGTTTGTTGCTATTAAGGTGATGGACTTCTCACGTCAATATATATCCCATCTGAAGCATCACCTCATTAATAACGATTCATCTTTGCGTATCAGTCACCCTTAATCATCACATGAACATTTCATAGTACAGTGGAAGGCCGCGGCAAATCAGTGCAGTGGTCACGTGCTGAGAACGGGGAAGCAATAAAGCGTAAGCGTCTCCTGAATTACGAAATGAAGTGGTACCTATGTTCATCTCATTAATTTATGAAATATTCATAATTGTAGCATGAATTTGTGAATGAATGAACTAGCATTAAATTGTGAATGATTCACAATTGTACTCGTATCACAAAGTTGAAAAATAGAGAGGAGAACAGTGACTCAATAAATTTCTTGGCTTGATACTTCCATTTTAAAATAAACTATTGGTCGTAATTAATAATACTAGTCGCGGGATTTATCCCAATATTGTGAGATTTATCCCAATTATTGTGTGATTTATTCCAATCATGGAATTTATCCTACCCGTTGTGTAATAAATCCCTCTCGTTGTTGGAGTGTTATTTTTGAATCGTTCCATCCTAATTTCATCCAAGGCCATAGCGTGTTCGCGTAGTGTGCAATGTGCAGCGGGCGGGCGGCCGGTCTGGCTGGCCGGCGGGCCCTCGCCGCTCTCCACTCGCGCTCCGCCTAATTGGACGCTTTACCTGCAGGCGGCGGCACCGGCTGCGGCGGCGGCAGCCTGCGCGGGGCGGCTGTGAAAAATCACCCGAGCGGCGCCGCCCCTTCTCCGCCCTGCCACGCCCCCCTCTCCGCCTCCCCACCTCGCTGACTGCTGCGCGCCACGCTCGCCGCACTCCCCGCCCGTTTCCTACCCCTCCCTCACCTCCCCTTCACGCTCCCTTCATACCGATTTAGCGCTTGTGTGTCTGTGTACGCTGCCATGCTCCTTCCTGGAGAGGTGGCTTATGTCAATTGATGATGTCCTAGGTTCTAGCCTCAACTGTGGCAGGATTATCGCCACTATCTTGTCCGCTAGATGAATTCAGTCTCTGTCTGGAGGAGAATTTTGGTGACCGACTGGTCTGATCAGTAGTTTTCCGTGGTTTCTATAACCAACCCAAGGTGAATGCAGGAGCAGTACCCTAACACAGGGCGCAGGACTCCGGATGATCTTTCCTTCCCCTTCCTTGTCCTATCCCCATCCCTTACTTTCAATCACACTATGCACTACCGCACACATCGGGAGACCGGTTGGGAGCTTATAGCTTCTCCCGGCTGGGGTGGCGCCCCGCTCGTAGGATATACCTTGTTGGGGAAAACCTAGCTAGCCGACAGTATGTCGGCGCAGAATATCGCCATCCAGCGGGGGAAGATCACCGCCACCCAATGAGGAAAGTACATGCACCACCCTTACGGGTCTAATGACCTTAACAGTTAACGCGCCCAGAATCACCAATCAATCAATCTTAAGTTCTTCCCATATTTACGACACACCTCCTCTGCACGTCCTGGGTTAAGCGTACCTTCCCACCCATATATTTTAGTAACATATGTATCCGATCTAATGTACGGCCAGCCCCTCACCAACGCCGTCATTCCTATCAACACTCCGCCCCCACCAAAGCGCTGCCCCTACCAACGCCCCTCCCCTACCAACGCCTTGTTTTTACCGACACCCCGCCCCTACGAATGCCCCGGCCCTACCAATGCCCCGCCCCTATCAAGGCTCCTGATCCGTTCTCGGCTTCACCTTTATCCACGCCCTCACCTACTCCGCCCCAGCCAACACGCAGCCCTACCAACGCCCCGCCCCTACCAATGCCCCACTCCTACCAACGCCCCGCCCCTATCGACGCCCCTGATCCGTTCTCGGCCTCCTGTTTATCCACGTTCCACTGCCATCCACATGCCGTCCTCTGCCGCCAGCGCCCACACCCCATCTCCTGCTTTCTTCCCATCTTCGCTTTGTCCATCGTCCTCGCAGCCTTTTCCGCACTCTCACCCTCGCCCCCAGCTCTCCCCCCTCATCCCTCGCCCGCGCAAGCGCTTTCGCTGCCGCCGGTTGCTCCAGGGAGCATCGTGCGAGTCGCGTGGCAATCTCTTTTTTCTTCTTCTTTTTTAAGGTTGCCTTTTCTGACGTCTGGTATCTTTCACTGTATCACACCTGCCATCTCGCACTTTTATTTTTTATTGCCTCTTTTAACGTCTTCTAGCCGTTTTTGTGATCATTGATCGGTGCACTACTGAAGGTAATGAAGAAATATTCTTGTTGTGTTTTTTAAGTTTTTTTATTCTCTTTGTGTTATGTAAAGCTCTGATAAACAAATTTTCATTAGCAGTGTCTTACATCACCAATCTTCACACTTTTGTTCCACTTAATGTTTGATATTAATTTTTATTCAGAACATTTCAGATTTAATTTTTTCTTATCTGTATTTCCCTGTGACATGCCCTAACATTTCTTATTTTCTCCTTCTCTCTTCAAATTTTAATACATATTTCTATAGTATTTTAATGTAAAATATCGTTCACGCTCGTTTACTACTGCAACGTTTATTCCCTTCATCTACATTATTTTATTTTTTTCTACGTAGCTTCAACGGGTTTTTAAAAAGATCCATTCTCATAAAATTTATTTAAATGATTCTACTTTCTAATTTTATAACTACTTTTGATCTCCATTGCTCACATTCACATTTTAGTTCTGTAACCACGTTTTTCATTCTTATCTGCACTTCGCATGATTTCTGACCGCCTTCCCCACTCGCAGTAGTCTTTTTTCATCCCCGTATCAGTCTCTCACACGAAACGTACCCGCTTCCCTGTCCGATGCTCACCTGCTCTTCCATCTGCCATTGCTGTTTGCGCTTATCTTACATCGCCATTCCCACAGCACGTTCTATTGCTCACTATCAGATTGCCGGGAAATATGAGTCGCTCTCAATCTCTGTTTGTTGCTTACGTCTCTATTCTTTCCTTCCGTGCACCGTCGTGCACTTGCCTGTTTCCCGCTCTGCTTCATAACGCCGCTGAGTAACTGCCTGCGTGCCTAGTAGACACTTTGGCACTTTTGCATCCATATACTTGTCACTCTGACTAATAATGATCTGTCATAACTGTCTTGGATATAATTAACTTCCTGTTACTTTGGTTACCTACTTTCGGAAATAAGATGCATTTTAAGGGCCCTCGTAACTTGACGTTTAGTGTATCCTGCAGTAATTAATTACAAAGCTAAAACATTGGCAGATCCAATACTAGTTGTATATTTTTATCTATTATGATACACAAAACCATAATGATTATTTTCTAATGTTACCCCGTTGAATCATTCTGGAATAAGTGAAATGGAACTGAAATTGTTTTGATAAAGCTATACATAAAAATAATATTTTAATAATTTTGTATGTGTATTTTAAATAATTCTAGCAATATTTTATCCTCTGCTTCCACATTTATCCTGCCCCGAACATGTCTTTATTAGTCCGTTTTCCTCTTTTGGTCTACCCATTTATGTCACTCAAACGCACAGGCTTTCGCACCTGCCAGTCACTCCGTTTTCCTTGTACTTCATCATTCGCGTACCCAACAGCTGCCTCTCGTTTCGATCCCAACGACGTATCTCCTCCTTCTCCCCTTCCTTCCTCACGCCATCTGACCCCGCCCCCCTCTCCCACTTCTTCCCCCTCCCCCCCGTCCCCTTCCCCACCCCCGGCCGACGCCAGCGCTTTTAACCAGTGATCGGATTCCAATAATTTGCCCTCTCCCCGCTCCAGGTCTCTCACGCGCGTAGGTTTTTTCCCTCCCGCGAATTTAGTGGACACCTACGCACCGCACCCGCTTCAAAACGCCAGCTATTTACGTCCGGTCGATGTGATTAAGTGCGAGTCGTACTTTTCAGTCAGTGCGGCTGACGCCCCGGTGTCCGTCAGGGGGCGCTGTTGCCTCGTAAAGCAGAGACGCGGAGCACGTAGCAGTTTTTGTTTATTTGAAAATAAAGCGAGGGGAAAAAGCGACGCTTTTTGGTGCAGTCAATCGGGCACATCAGATGTTTACCGCGACGATATAAAAAAGCGGACTTATACAATCGATATGTGGCGGGCGGTCGCGCTTCGCAGTCGATAAGCTTTGCACAATCGAGGGCGCGCGTTTGCACGCGCAGCAGCGTTTGCTCGCGAATTCTATGGAGTTTCGCGTGACTGCGGTGAGCGGCCTTACCCAACGGGCGAAGCTGACTTTGGTGGATGGCGGAATGGAAAATGCTGCCATTCAATGGAATGTTGCGCTCGGATAGACGCAATTGTTCGGACAGGACTGTGTCAAAATGCATGAGTTTTTGAAAGTCACAGAAATATGCTCTTAATATTGTTTTGAAATGTTAAATCGATAAAATCAGTATGAATGAATGAATATAATATTAATTGGTGTCTGGTGTTCATACTGAATATGAAATAAACCACTACTACATTAAAAAAATATTGTGATCCTAGCTGAAACTACTGTAACTACGTATAAATTATGGTAAAGAATTAATATTTATTGAATAAAATATTTAATTTTGTTTGTTTGGTTGATCGATTGATTGGTGATTCTAGGCTCACCAAATACTAAGATAAGTCCCATAAGTAGAGTGCATGTTTCCCCCAGGATGTGGCGGTAATCTTTCCCTATTAGATGGTGAGATCCGGTGTCAACCTATTGGGTTTTGGGTTGATACCTGGTTGTTTTCCCGAACCAAGTATCTCCCACCAGCTGGGCACCGCCCCAGCCGGGACAAATTCTAAGCTCCTGACCGGTCTCCCGACTTGTGCGGTAGTGTAGTGCATGTAAGTGTGTGTAAAAAACACGTGAGGATAAGACAAGGAAGAGGAAGCAAAAAACGCGCGCGATCCGTCGCCCATTTGTTAGGGTACAGTTCCGGCATACGCCTGGTATTGACCAGGGAAACCACGGAAAACTACAGATAGAATGGCCGGCCGCTAGAATTCTCTTCCAGACAGGGAGTGAATTCAACGGAGCTACAAAGCTAGTTTCCTCAGAACGCGATCCTAGGATCTCCTGAGGCATTGTAGTGTCATAAAAAATTTCATTTTATACATTGTTTTAAATATATAAGTTATTTTATTAATATATACATACCTACATCCCACTGCCCCAAAACTACATATTTTAATGTAGTTTATAATGTATTGTAAGAAGTATTGTAAAAATTTAAAAGAAATTGTGTGAGTACACTCACAAAGATAATGTTATTAAATTTTAATTTTTATGCTATTTTTTTGTTTTCGTTTTAGTAGCCAATAATATATTTTTTAATGAACTTTGCTTTTATTTTTAAAATGTTCCCATTTCTAACACTGATTTATTTGCAATCCTAAAAGAAACAGTCATATTTTCTTTAATATAAATGAAAGGAATGATATTTGAAATTAAAAATATGAAAGCTTCTAGACCTAAGCGTCTGAATTTAGGGTCATAAAAATCGTGAATATACTTTTTGAGCTAAATCTAAGCAAATAACATAAAAAGGATAGTAAAAATATTACAATGGGCTTTTCGTTTTATGTAAATTACCTGTTACTGGCAATTTTCAATGGCGATGTATACTCGTAACGTCTTTACTAACCGCTGTTCATCTCATCACCGCTGGTGGAGTTGCATCACGAGTGCACCCCCCCTCCACCGCGCTGCACCAAATCGCAGCCGCTACATGCCTGCCTGCGGCTCAGCCTTGACCCTCCCGCACCAATTTGCCACAACTCCCCTCCACGACACCAACTTCAAACTGGCACGCGCTACCCTAACATCGCCCGCCCGTCTAGAGGAGTTTGCTACTTGTTCGCAACGTATCTGCTGCAACCACAGGGCCACCTAGGGCAACACTACCGCGCTCTTCGACGTACGGAGCCACGGGTGCGACGCCTCCCACCGAAGTTCCCGACGGACTGCTCGTTCGCGCCGCCAACTCCCGCACTTCTCATTTAAATTTGCGGCGAGTTCAAATACTTTCGTGGGAGCAGCGCGCTCCCGCGGGAGTGCCTTATCCTCCGCCCGACGCCTTCGTCTCCGTCTCGTCCCCCATGACGTCACTACGCCACATGGCGACGACTCAACCTTTCCGCAGTTAACAATGCTGTAAAACCATTTTCAAGTTTCGCGGTTTAAATTTTCTGATAAAGAATAATTATTCATAACGGAAACATCAACAGAACTTACATTTAATTTATCACTGTCTTATTATTAAAAAGTAAAATTCCTTAAAACGAAATAGTGGAAATGTTTGCCCACGTTTGTCAGAGATGTTTTGCACTTTTATTTTTAATTTAATTCTTTTAGGTCGCTTTAGAAACGTCTGTCATTAAATACCATTAATGTTAAGTAACGTTTTAACCATTAGATGCACTACACATAAAAAATTATAAATTACAAGAAATTTCAAACTAGTTTAAATTAATTTCCGAAAATAATTTATTTGTTTGCACTTATTATTGAACTGTTTTATTTTAATTACGAGGTAACTAATGAGATTCAATTACCTCAGACACACCGTTGCTGCTTGAATTGTGTCTGTCGATTTATTTACTATATATTTTTGAAAAACAACACAATTTCTCGTCTTAAATACGTTTAATGCACGTCTGGGTGTAATTTACCACATTGCAATTCAACATACAGTATCAAAAATTGTACAAAACTATCGTTTTTTCTTAGTTTACTGTGTATACATGTGTTTCTTATATCTTACAATAGAAAATAAACTTAATTGTGGTTAATTACACGCAGTCGATATCCTAGATGACGGAGTAGTTATTTCGTGAATAGAGCGACAGAGATCTTTTTGGTAACACCATTCTTCTGAAAACCTCTGTCATTGTTCTCGGATGTCGTAGCTTCCTGTTCGAGGCAATAGCCTTCATGGTGTGGTCACCAGAAGAGTCTCGATTGAACCGTGCGCGGCGCAGCTTCTAGCAGAACGTAATGTGTTGTACAATTTACAACTGATATTTTTTCCTCTACCTTTGATTTTTTTAGTATTGTTAAAAATGTAAGCTTAACAAGTTAAAAAAATGGTGACAGTAATCGTGTTTAACGTTGTTTCTCTTTGACAGTTTCTAAGTAAGCAAAAGTTCAAATGAAGCATTAAGAGATCACCTCTTATACTGTACTGGTGTGACTTTTAGCACATGTGCTGCAGGGTTGAGAGAACTTATTAATACATGGCATTATGCATATTTCTGCCAGAATACGCTACGAAACTTTCCAAAATAACCTTGCGACATATGAAAGAATCCTTAATGAATTTCTCAATGCTCACGATATAGCTGACGTCATACGACCGCAAGGCTTTAAAGGATTGGTCAGCGGCAACTAAACATTTGCTATATACGTATTGTACTAAGAAACATTTTTTTATATTCTTGGTATGTAAAGATCCTTGTACAGTAAACATAATATACTAAGCGTAATTGCAGAATTCACGAAGACTATTTTTTATAAAATATTTAGTCAATTAAAAAGTTACACACGAATACTTCATACCGAAAAGGTGGCTCAGAGCATTAGCTGATGTCAGTGCAGTGCATCTAATCGGAAGGTCGTAGTTTCGAGTCCCGATGGTAGTAGGATTTTCGACACTAGCTTGTCAGCTAGATCGAATTCATTCGCTGACTGGAGGATAATTCTAGAGGCCGGCGGATCTTACCGGTAGTTTTCTATGATTTCTCCCATCAATACCACATGAATGCCGGAGTAGTACTCTAAAAAAGGGCTCCGGACTGCGCGCAATCTTTCTTTCCTCTTCCTTGTTCTGTCCTCACCCCTTACTTACACACACACACACACACACACACGTGCACTGCACTATCACATAGACCGGAAGGCAAGAGCACTACACACGTACTAGACTATCAAATAGTCTGGAGCTTAGAGCTTGTCCTATCTGGGGCAGTATCCCGGGTGTGGGAGATACCTGGTTGAGGAAAATCCCCGCATCCGGCCTAGGTCGCAGCCACTCCTCGCCATCCAGCGTAGGAAGGCCATCGCCTCCTCACGAGGACAAATCATGCCCTTACGTGACTAATGACCTTAGCCGTTGACCCACCCGGTATCACTAACAATTAATCAATAAATGAATATTTCCTTTATTGCTCTTTCACAGTGTGCGTGTTACTGTTCGGAAAAGTGTTTTGTGTGGTTTTTGCTGAGCAGCGTTATGCTGCTACAGATCACTAGCGTTCGACACCTATTGGCGCCGCCGCCGGGGGGAGGGGGGCGTTCACCCCCCGCCGCAATCGCCCCTAAGTGGCTAATCAGAGGGATCGGGTGTCTGTGCGCGGGCGAGGGCGAGGGCGAGGGGGTGGGCGAGGGGGTGGGCGCTCGGAACTGGGTTAGGGCTGCCTCGGAGGGGAGCGCTCGAAGGCGGGCGGCCGAGGCAGGGGGAGGTCTGTGATGTCTGCCGATCATTGGCGCTCGCTGAGCGGAAACAAAACCATTCAACCACACTTGCAGCAAGAAAATTAGAAATTAAAGTCAGAAACGTATTTTAGGATCTTCACACAATTTTGCGTTAAATTTTATGAGGGTATTTTCAAACATATCTTTTCTTTATGAATCGTTCCCTTTTTTGTACAAAATAATAGTTTTTAATTGCTAGATAAACAACAGAAATATAAATTGAAATCGGAATGTTGAGCGCAATGAAGTGAGTAATATTAGTTTAAAGAGCGGTAATAGCCCTTTATAATAGGAATGGTAAAAGTGGCATTTTGTTTCGCGTGTGTGAGAGATAGCGACACGAGGCCCCTTGGTAGAGAGACGAAATCCATGAGCACAATGTAATCACTTTCACCACGTGTGTTCAACACTACTTGTTTGACAGCCTTACTTGCTGTTGCTTGTATTTAATTCAAGTATACAAGCGACTTAATAATGTGCTATGTTACATTAAGGTCAGTTATAGCTTATGCTGTCATACGAAAGATTTTTGTTTTCTGTTTTGTAACCACTTGTTTCGCCTCAACATTTAGGCATCGTCCCACTCGTAGCTATAGTACTAGAAAGTGAACTTCGACCACGCTATGTATGCCTTAAAAATTACTTTACTAGAGGCCTCTAAAAACTAATTTCAAATTCTTAAGGTATCTCGAAAATAAGGGAAAGTTGCAGAAAATATTTTTTTTATTTTAACAGTATCTGAACCTTTGATATATTCTCTTTAACATGACGAAACACGTTTTATTTTACGATATGTCGTTGCTT
This sequence comes from Gryllus longicercus, assembly GCA_038098605.1. Taxonomy (NCBI): domain Eukaryota; kingdom Metazoa; phylum Arthropoda; class Insecta; order Orthoptera; family Gryllidae; genus Gryllus; species Gryllus longicercus. The sequence continues at coordinate 774,603 of JAZDUA010000302.1, read as the reverse complement.
TTTTTATGTTTCGCCCCTTTTTTCGAAAAATAAAAAAAGCAAATACAGACCACCAGAAAAAAAGAGTAGAAGAAGGTATTTGAGAGGAATAATGAAAATAAGAGAATATATAGACATAGGAAAAGAAGGCTAAACCTATAACCCTGGATCTTTCTACAGCATTACAAACTTTAAAGCCATTTCCTGGAAAGTTGACCTTTTCGCTGTCACTGGTAATCTAAAACATATTTCCAGTTCTATATAAGATAACTCTCTGATTCTTTTTTTCTTATATTTCATAAATATATAGCTAATGGATGAACCAAAACTAAGTATTTGAACTAATTATTTCAAGAAAAGATGTTATTTTAGAATTTTTATATTTTGATTATTCAATTTTCTGACGAAAAAATAATACAAATACCTAAATACTAATGATAGGAATATTGCTTTGATTCTGGCACACATTCAAGTCATATGTTATCATAATAAAAAGTAATTGAAGCAATAGATATAATAGTTCTAAAGTTATGATGCCACAGCGCACGGCCTACTGTATCCCAAATTCCGTTATCCCCAAAATATTTTTTTTCTTAATGTTTTTGTTTTCACTCTAGACATATTTATTCAATAAATTTATTAAACAATATTAAAGAATACTTAAATTTTTGCAATTTTTTTTCAAAATAACCAAAGTTATATTTTTCTTTCGAGAAATTAATTTAGAATACTTATTCGTAGAAGTTTCTTTACAAACATATTTTATTGTATGCCATTTGAAATCCCAATTGGAGGGTCCGAAATCAATTTTGGAACCCTCTCTGTAGCGTTGCGGGGCTTGGAGTCGGAGCGCAGGGCAGGTGCTAGCAGCGATGCGCCCATCCGCCCGTCCGCCCGTGTGCCTGGCTGGCGGAGAGTGAGCAATGTCCGTGGAGCAGAAGGCGTGCGCGGCCGTCGCTGCTTGGCGCAGGCGGCCGTGTCCACGGCCCCGTCCGCTCCGCCGTGCGTGGAGGGGGCCATGGCGCACACGGGCGGACGCCGCGCCCGCCAGCACCGGCCTCCAGCCGCAGTGGCCCCGACACCTCCACCTCAGTGGATAACCTCAGGGATGTTCGGAGGTGGACTTTCGACATAGCTAGACGGATAGATCGAATTCAGTCGCTGCCTGGAGTAGAAATTTAGTAGTCGGGTCTCTGATAGGTAGTTTTCTGTGCTTTCTCCGATCAAAACCAGGCGAATGGCGGAGCTGTACCCTAACAAACGGGTCACGAACCGTGTGCGATCATTCATTTCTCCTTGTCCTATTATCTCCATATACATGCACACACAACCACACACACACACACACACACACACACTCACTCACACTCACACTCACAACTACCACAATCACACAACCACACTCACACGACCACACACACAACCACACACGCAACAACACACACAACAACACACAACCACACACACACAACCATACACATACAACCACACACAACCACACAGACACAATCACACTCATACACACAACCACACTCACACACACAACCATACACATACACCCAACCACACACACACACACACACACACACACTTGTTCTACTACGCCAAACATGTCGGGAGACCAGTCAGAAGCTTAGATATTCTCCTGACTACGGTGATGCCCCTCTGGGGGCATACCGAGGGGAAAAATATCGAAATCGAAGTTTAAATCGGCGCCGGAGGTCAGATTCTAGTGAGGAGGAACATTGCCACCACCTAACAATATGACGTAATAATTTTACGCCATCAGTGACTATACCAGTTGTCTCGCTCAAAAACAAAAAACAATCAAGAGTAAATTCATAAATTATTTGTTCATTAAAATCAATGTAGCACGTTTTCACTTTCGAGTAGCTTTTGCTCTGGCATTCTCGGACCAAGATTGCCCACTGGGCTAACGTGCGTTAGGTGTGGCGGGGCGTGGTGGCGGGGACGGGACGGGGCGGGGCAGGCGAGGTCAGACCGCGCACCGCTCAGGTGCCTCGCGCCGCCTCGAGGTGCCGACGGCGGCGTTGCATTTCACGAGGTTCACTGCGGCGACCCCCGCTACGCGCCCCGGATCCACGCCCAGGCCGCCTCTGGCCGCAGTGCTAATGAGGATGTTTGGGCGAGGGAGGAACTCGATGACTGATTGATTGATTAGTGTTTCCGGGAACTTCAACTGCTAAGGTCGTTATTCCCGTAAGTGGGGCGCATGATTTTTATTGCGGGACGTGGCAGAGGTCTTTCCACGCTCCATCGAGATCCGGCGCCGAACTACCCGTTTCGCTGTGGGTTTTTCCAATCCACGTATCTCCTACGAATGGGGCACCGCCCCAGTCGGGACAAGCTCTCAACTTCCGACTGGTCTTCCCGCAATTTTGGTAGTGTAGTGAATGCTGGCGTTGCATGCGGGCGGTTCGTGTCTTATTTGTTAGGGTTTGGCTCCGGCTGTCCATTATTTAGAATTGCCATAGTACGTAGAAAGTTTCAACTCATGAAAATATTTTTGAAACAGTTTAAAGGGATACTCGAGGACTCTACTTTCAGGTAGTGACATAATAAGAGAAAAATCGTGGTCAAAGCACAATGCAATATCTTCCGTCTTAGCCAAGATGCTGTAAACATCTTAAACAATTGCCTCTTTACAAGAAGGACGGTCCTAGCTCGTTTCGCCATTCAGAATCTCTGCACACTCTCTTCCTGAACACTCAAAGGGAAGAAATTTTAATGAGGAGAATTTTAATAACGGAGATTAGCTTAATGAAGCCTTTAACTTTAGATGTTCCATAATGATAAAGATGAAGGGTATCAACACAAATTTCTTCAATTCTTTCAAGATATCAATAAATTTAATTTAATACATGTCACTTCCAAAAATATGAAAAATATATTTTTATATTTCTACCCCTCCTCCATTGGATTAATTTTTACAGCGATTGTTCTAAAATTCTCATTTTATCCTACGCTGCGCGTTAGCGCGTAATAAAATATACATTGACACTTTAGCTCTGTGCATTTATAAACATGAATTGTATTCCGATAATTTGACAATTAAATGGACGTTACGAACGTCAAATTTTAATATGTTCGATACCGTAATCGATTTCCAAGCCATAAAGCACGATGCAACTAAAAATTAAATATAGAAAACAAACCAGTGTGTGTTGGTGTCATGTTTTAAACAAGATAATACGTTTATTAAAAATTTAAAATTACACTCACAAATAATGAAAAATTCCTGGATAGGATTTATTGATTGTATATGCTTGTTTAATTTATTCCACATCATCCAAATAGTTAAAACGCCTTTCACGCAGCAAAAATTTCATTTGCGCTTTTATTTTGAGCCGTGTAAAGTGAAAGGGAATGGTGTGATTCTAGAAAGCTTTCCACAATGTTCACAGCAATAAATTATGAAATTAGGAACAAATTGTTAAAATGGTAGAAAACAGTCACCGATAAGTATACAGCTAGCATCATAAATGCATCGTAAATGCAACTTTGTCATTTGTACACACTTGTTTTACAGTCGAACGCACACATTCTGGACAGTGTGACAAATCTGGTACGATGAGCACAGCAAACCCTCGCACAATGTTCGTCAGAATACCAATTAAATTGTAAAGAGAAACCTGATATTGTTTATTATAGAGGTGTAAAAATATGGTTTAACCACAATTGTGGTAATTTTTTAAGTATAAAGTTAAAAGTTTCGTTACATCTTTGTCACATCAGTGGATACAAAACAAATTTGATTTTGCATACTATACATGTAATAATAAGTAAATGAAGTTTATAAGCTGTCTCTGCCTTATGCTCTTTGATTATTTTGAAGATACTACAATAGAAAAAATTATAAACTTTAAAGAAAAGGTCTCCTTATACTTATAGCAAAAAGAAACAATTAGTAAATTCAAAATCAAATGAACGCTTTTGTAACTTTTTAATTCAATTACTACTATTCTAATTAAATTGTGCAGACACTAGTAGGAAGTGATTATTTGAATAATGAAATCAAAAGTAGCGTCTCAAGGAAAATAGAATTGATAACATTTGTCTAAAAATATTTAACTAAACGCGAGATTTAAACTCCTGTGTATAAAATATACATTTTATTGCCGTCACATCAAAGATAGCTTCACTAAATACAAAAAATCTTTAAACTCTAAATGATACACTTTGACACATATTTTTTCTTTTGGCACACGACACAAAACACTATCGGAGCAGGAATGATCACTATTCGCTGTCTCGCATACAAAATGCAAATAATTCCAGCAGAATCAGCGGTAGACGGGGCGCATTCCGAGGGGAGGCCGAAACATCAAAGCCGCTGGCGACAGGCGACCTGCGGTGGCCGGGCGCTGGAACGTCGCGGCCAGTTAATTTAAACTAATGGGCACTACGTATTCACAGATGCGTCACATGACTGCCAGACTGCCTCTGCTCGTCACAGGCGACCCTCCCGGGCCTCGCCGCTCTCGTCCCCCTCGTGTCCTCCTCATCCACTTGCTCCTTCCCGCCTCTTCCCCGACCGTCCGGCCCCGCTCCCTCTCTCGCCGCCACGTCTCGCCCCAGCTACCTGTCCCCGCCGACCGCTACCCGCCAGTGTCACTGCCACTCCCTTGCCTTCAACCTCTCCGCGCCCCCACACTCCCCGTCTCTCTCCCGACCATCGTCTCTCTTCGCCACCCACACCCTTACCCTCACCCTTAACCCATCCCTACCCTCACCCTCTCATTCTCACTCCAACTCTCACACTCACTCTACACCCGCCCCCACTCACCCCACCCACATTCTCACCCCACCCCCACCCCCATTCATACCCTCATTCCACCCTCTCCCCCACACTCACACCACTGTTATCCCGCCCTCACCCCACTCCCAGCCCACTCTCATCCTTATTCCCACCCTTACCCCCATCCCCACCCTCTCCCCTATCCCTCCCTTACAATCACCTCAACCCTCGTGCACCTCGCCCTGTCACTTCGCTCCCATTACATCTCATTAGGCTCCTTTGGTAAGACCTGTGTCATTGCTCCGTCACACCCGCCCTCCACCGCCCCCACCAGCACACCCTCCACTTCCACCACCGCCGCCGCCCACCCGCCAACTCCCTCCCATCGCTCAAACCCGTTCGCCACCCCGTAGCCATCTGCCTCTCTGCTCCATCACGTCGTGTACTGCCACGTAGCTCCCCGCCACCCCCCACCTCGACACATCTCTTCCCACCATCCCATTCGTTCCCCAATACCTCGCTCGTCGCCACCCGGCTGCCTTCGACACCCGTCCGTGGCTCTTTCTCTTCGACCCCACCCCCGCCTCCCTCCGCGTGGCCGGTGCAGCGGAGGGGCGCTCGTGCAAGCTAAACAACGAGGCGACGCTTTTGCGATTTCTCTCTCGGCGAGAGATTAAACTCTGCCTCGGTGAGAAGGTGTTTGTTCGGATTTTATCAAACATCCACCGGGTATTACTAGTAAAAGAACGTACCCATGTTGTTGGTGAGATGATAGATATCCTGTATGAATTGTGGTTAAAATTTTAAGAACCAAAAATGTTATTGTTTGTGAACGAAGGCAACTATTAGTACTTTAAAAAGGTTAAAGGAAAACTTAAAATGTTTCTTTTTGTTCTAGAATTTATATATGCCGATGAACCTTAATGCACGTATCACACAGATGATTCAATGCATAAAATGAATTTTGTGAATGTTTCCATTTATGTTTTATTCGTATAACTTTAACACACGTTTGTTATTATGTGTAAAATTAAATACAATTGAAGTGGTCGGGGTATTATAGTGCTAAACCACGCTTATATGATTTCTTTGTGACCAGAGGAAGAACAAAGTGATAGTACAATGACCCATGTCTTCATTTCTGTATGTACTTCTGTCTGCTTTCTACTCACATGCTGTACTTGTATGAACACACTTGTTCAGCATTTCAATCGTAATGATTGTTTTCAGGAGACATTCTAAGATCTTTGTTTTAATTCTGAAATGAGAGTTAGCACTCTTCTCCCCATCCTTTGAATTATAATAGACTTCAGTTCACTAGTTCTTTATCTGCTCACTATCTTCCCTCAAAATGTTGTTACTTTATTTATCACTGAAAATATTCTGAAACACTCTGTTGCAGAAAAAGAATTAAAAATAGAAAAATAATAATGTTTTGATCGTCGTTATACCTCTTCTTTCTAGAATATATCAATAAAAACGATCAAAGCAGAGAAATGTAAATCAGTCTTCAAGAACATTACGTTCTAAAGAAATTGAATTATGATTCCTTTTACTCGGTGCTTACTTCGCAAAAAAATTAGCAATGAGTAGTTAAGCGAATAAAATTTCACCAGCGAGCCAAGCAAATTTAGTGTGACATGTGATTCTCTCTTTGCTAATTTTGTTTGAAGATTTGCATGAGATAATGTTTATTTTATTTCATCGTTTGTTTCGTATAATAATGGCGAGCGCAGAGAAACATATTACCTTTTATGAGCGAACGCTACAAGTTGCTAGTACTTATTTGTCTATATGCTCGTTCGTATGTGTTTAGCATTAATTTTCTAGCTGTAAATGAGAGGTGAGAGGGAGGGAGAAGTGTATATTTCTCGTGTGTTTATTATCTTTTCAACGGTTGGTAATGGAATCTTACATATGTTGTCATTGGAGGAAAAAGTACTGTGCTATTTAAAAATTTATTTGAGAACGTTGTAAGAAGACGAATTATTTCACATGCGAGAAACAAAAAAACAAATTCGCATTAACGGTTACAATAACTGCTCAAGCTTCCCACAATTGAGTTTGAATTTATAAACAGTTACATGAAGTGTTGAATTTGTTAGAACAACACATAGTAAATTGAGGGTTGCTATCGTATGTTTAATTCCACCACTGAAAGCAGTTATATTATGATGTTCTACATATTATGATGTATGATATTCTATTTATCCAGCAGAATTCAATAAATAATTTACACTTACTATACAAAATTAACATAAAAAACTTCAGCATTTTTAATGAAACAAAATGGGAAGTACTTTGATTTTCATGTCCATTATTTCCTTGAAGATTTTCATAAGTAAACATTACATTTAGTTGAATTTCGAAAATAGTACTAATAGTACTAACTAGTTGGGCACGTGCTGAAATTTTGCACTTTTTAATAATAGTTTCAATAGTGGAGATAGCTTCATTATCTCTGGAACGCAACTGCTAACATTTATAACAGTTTGTGCAACGGATACCCTACAAAATTCGAATAGTTTATGCAGAAAGGTCTTATTTCTTAACAGCATGAGAGGCATTCATTGGATTCACACGGCGATTAGGGTGCATCGTGCCCGAACTACGCATGACGATGACGTGGCACAATAAACAACACCTGAAATTAGCGATTTAAACGATTTTATTCTGAATTAAAACTTTATTTATATTAGTTTCAAATACAAATGTCAATATATTGATGAAACACTTCACGGCTGGCTACGATAAAATGATGTTTTCCCCCAGGAAGTCTCTTCTTTTGCACAATACCTACGCAATCCACTGACGTATCAAGCTACTAGGAGATTGCAGTATGCTATGGAACTAATGTTAGACATCGGCATCCATTATGCAGTATCCAGTAATATGCAGTTATCCAGTCTGCAGATACCAAATCCCTGTATATATTGAATGCCTCAGAGATGAACATATCACAGTCGACTTCCGTTATAGTAAACTCTGTTATAATGAACTCTCGGTTATAGTGAACTTAAGTCACTAGTCCCGTTTCATTTACATCACAAATGAGTACAAGATTCGGTTATAGTGAACTTTGAACCTCTGCTATAGTGAACATAGGAACGCCCTCGAAAATTAATTCCTTCCGAAAAAACATATATCATTTACGTGCCACAAATTCAACACCAGTAGCAACTTACGAGGTGCATCCTGAGACGAAGAAAGGGTTGCGGTGAAATTTTAATACTGAAATTTTTGCTACCGAGGTTCTACTGTATATGTTAATTGGTAAACAATGACCATTTTAGTCCCCTTTCCATCCTCAAAAATGAGTAACATTCGTTCAGAGACATCCTGTATCGTGTGGGCATGGAACGAGAAACGGGCTCATGTGCCGTGGCGCGCAATGTGAGAGTCCTGTAACGCGAAAGTGCGGTGTCGAGCCGGAGAGCTGGAAAGTGTAGAGCGGCGGCGGTGGAGGCGGCAGCGCGTCCGTTGTGCCAGTCGTGGGCGTCGCCGCTGTATGGGGGAGGTGGCTGGGAGAGGTGGCTGGGAGAGGTGGCTGGGAGAGGTGGCTGGGAGAGGTGGCTGGGAGAGGTGGCTGGGAGAGGTGGCTGGGAGAGGTGGATGGGAGAGGTGGATGGGAGAGGTGGCTGGGAGAGGTGGCTTGGAAAGGTGGATGGGAGAGGTGGATGGGAGAGGTGGCTGGGAGAGGCGGATGGGAGAGGCGGATGGGAGAGACGGATGGGAGAGGTGGATGGGAGAGGTGGATGGGAGAGGTGGATGGGAGAGGTGACTGGGAGAGGTGACGGAGAGGTGGCTGGGAGAAGTGGCTGGGGGAGATGGCTGGGAGAGGTGGCTAGGAGAGGTAGCTGGAAGAGGTGGATGGGAGAGGTGGATGGGAGAGGCGGATGGGAGAGGCGGATGGGAGAGGTGGATGGGAGAGGTGGCTGGGAGAGGTGGCTGGGAGCGCGGGCGGCGCCTTGGGAGGTGGTGGCGTCGGCGGTGCGAGATGTAATCGCAGCGGCAACAACCCTAGCGGCTGAGTTTGCGGTGGAGCCGATGGCGGCGACGCAGTTGACAACGTTACTTGCTGTGGCGGCACTTGCTGTGGCACTGGTGGCGTGTTGGGGTCGATGGATTGATAATTATTCATTACGAGCGCGTCAACGGTGTAGTTTCGTAAGTATTGTGCATGTTTTTATCGCGGGAGGTGGCCTTGAACTCCCGCTTGCTGGTGAGATCTGGAGCCGACCTACACGCCGGGTGTGAAGGTTTTCCTCAAGATTGTATCTCCACCAGCAGGGCACCGTTACACCGGGACAAGCTCCAAGCTCCAAGTTCCCGACTGGTCTCCCGGTGTGGGTGGAGGTATAGTGTAAGTGTGTGTGTAAGAAAGGGGTGAGGATTGGACAAGAAATGGGAAGGTAAGATCACGCGCAGACCGTGACCCGTTTGTAGTGTTCCGGCATTCGCCTGGTGGTGATCACAGAAGCCACGAAATAATACCGATCAGAGCATCTGGCTGCTAGAATTCCTCAAACAGCGACTAAATTCGACTTAGTTAATGTTGATACCGTCGGGGTTGAAACCCTAGGTCTTCCCAGTTAGACGCTCTGCAGTGACATCAATTGATGCGTTGAGTCACGTAAGCATGTTGGCGTTTTGGGGATTCGCGCTCTGATGATAGGGCGGTGATGTAGACGACAGCGATGCAGTTGGCGAAGGAATTTGGTGTAGGTGCTGCGGCAGTAACAGTGATGGCAGTAGTGGCAATGGCTGTGATGATTGTGGAGGTGATGCGGCGTTGGACGCGGGAGAGCGGCGACGGCGTCGGAGTAGCGCTGGCCGCTCGACTTCCGAGTATGGCCTCTTCGCGCAGCCGCAAGTACGGTTTGTGGGGCTACACGAGGGATTCAGGCCAGGAGAAACACACTCATGCCTCCGCGCACGGCTTCAAATGAGATGCCGCCGCGAAATGAAACGTCATGACGCGCGATGGAGGGCGGCCCGAGACGAGATGAGATGAGTGCGTAGCTCGCGGGGCGCCGTTAGAGCCCTGAGGTGCGAATGTGCGGCGCTGGAAGGCGCAAAGTGACAGAGGAAATGCGTTCATCGTTCACGTCTCTGTTTCAGGTGCTGGGCGGTCGGGGAGTGGAGGCGGGTGAAGCGCGGAGAGGCGGTGGCGGCAACGGCTAAGTATCCAGGAAGCGAATGGAGCAACCGGACAGCGAGAACAACCGGAAATAGAGGACGGAAGGGTAGCGTTACACAAGGTTAGGGTGCAGAAGTGGTGAACGAGAGGGAAAAAGAGGCAAGGAAAGTGTGTGAAAAATGAAGTGAGACGAAATGAAAATGAGTGAGGTGTAAAGAGAGGGAAAGATAATGGAGAGGGAGAAAGTGTGAGAGGAAAAAGCGGAGAGCCAGATAAAGAGTGAGCAGCGGGAGGGGCAAGGGGCCGGAGGGCCGGAAGGGAGGTGGGAGGGAGGGCGGGCGGGCGGGCGGCGCGGAGAGCAAATTGAGAGAAATGAGCCCCGGGGCGCTCGCGGGGGGCGGGGGGCAGCGTCGTTCATCATAGTTTGCGCGGAGCCCTCGGAAAAACAGGGATGAGTGTGTAGCCCGTGTACCGGCGGCGCGGCGCGCCCTGCATCCGCCACGCAACACTTTTACGGACGACGTCTGCGAGGACGGCGGCGCCAGAGCAAGAGGGGAGGAGGAGAGGGTGGTGGAGGCGGCGGCGGCTGAGGTAGCGGAGGAGGGGAAGGCGGAGGTGGAGGTGGCGGCGGTGGCGGCGGAGTAGGAAGAGAGGAGACGGTGGTGTATGCGGTTTCTGAGGCAAAGGTGGTGGTAGAGGGGGAGGCGGAGGAGGAGGAGAGGGTGGTGGAGGCGGAGGCTGAGGTTGAGGTAGCGGAGAAGAGGAAGGTAATGGCGGAGGCGGAGGTTGCGTCGGTGGCTGCGGGGTGGGATTGAAGAGATAGGAGCGGTTTCTGAGGCGAAGACGGCGATGGATGGGAAGGAGGAGGAGACAGTGTGCAGGCGAAGGAGGGGGAGGAGAAGAAGGTGGGAGAGGAGGAGGGAGAGAAGGGAGAGGAGGCAGTGGCTTCGGCGGAGGAGGGGGAGGAGGAGGAAGAGAGGGTGGTGGAGGCGGCGGCTGAGGTGGCGGAGGAGGAGAATATAATGGCGGAGGCGGAGGTGGCGGCGGAGTGGGAAGAGAGGAGATTGTGGCGGATGCGGTTTCTGAGGCGAAGGCGGCGGCGGAGGGAGAGGAGAAAAAGGAGGAGAGGAGGAGGAAGAGGAGGAGGAGGCGGCGTTGGAGGGGTGGGTGATAGAGGCGGCGGATGAGGTATTGGAGGAGGGGAAGGCAGTGGTGGAGGCGGAGGAGGCGTTGATAGGGGCGGAGTGGGAAGAGGAGAAGGAAGAGGAGGAAGGGGGGGAGGAGGCGGAGGAGGACGAGGAAGAGGAGGAGGCGGCGGAGGACGAGGCAGTGGAGGCGCCGGTGGAGATGGATGAGGTATCGGAGGAGGGGAAGGCAATGGCGGAGGAGGCGTCGATAGCGGCGCAGTGGGGAGAGAGGAGGCCAAGGCAACTCCAGACGGGGAGGAGGAGGAGAAAGAGAAGAATGAGAAGGTGGAGGCGGGCGCTGTGGCGGCTGAGACGGCGGATGCGGTGGAGGCAAATGAGCAAGCAGCGACTTGTTCTCTCGTATGCAGTTGTAGGCGCACTGCATAGAAAACGATCTTGAGCGGGGTGTCGATTGCAGCATAGATAAACAGTTTCTCAGTCCTGGATTACTCAGCGTGAGATTAATTCATCAATGTACGTTTCCAGGCTGGTCAATCGCTTGTATCATTAGATCCACAGGTGTACTTGATGATATACCCGGGAAAAGACGATTTCTCTCCCCTTCTGGAATGTGAGATCCAGTGCCAACTTACACGTTGATTGATTAGCGATTTCTGGTGCGTATACTACTGTGGTAATTAGTCAAATAAGTGTAGAGCTTTTTGTTCGGGAGGCGGCGGTGGTCATCCCCCACTGTATGGCGAGGTCCGGCGTCGACCTACCGTCGGATTTCGGTCTACGGTCTAACGGGATTTCCTCAACCAGGAATCTCCCACTAGTGGGGCTCCACCCCAACCGGGGCAAGCTCTTCCGGCATGTGTGGTAGTGTAGTGCATGTTAGAGCAAATATGTGTAATAGGTGATAATAAAGCAAAGAAGAGGTAGTAAAGGTCGCGCGCGGTCCGTGGCCCGTTAGTTAGGGTACTGCTCCGGAATTCGCTTGGTGTTGATTGGAGAAACCACGGAAAGGTACCGATCAGTGCAGTCGGCTGTTAGAATTCTCCTCAAGCTGGGGAAGATCACCGCCACCTCCCGATGAAAAACATGCATAACACTTACGGAACTAATGACCTTAACAGTGGACCGGCCCGGAAGCACTAATCAATCAATCATCCAACCAACCGATCAAAAAATCTGTAGCGCATCGGCAGGAGTTGTCCTGAACTACCAAAAACGGTTTGGTCGTGTGGCTGTCTCCACGCGTGGTCTCTAGTGCGTCGTACAACCGATTCTAGACCATTGGCGCGCCGTTGCGTAAGAACAGTTGTGCTCGAATGCCGACTATTGTCACGACACCGGAGTATTACCGTTGCCAAGACCTCATGTTGAACGACAGAAAGAAAGCTATCGTACATCATTGATTAAGATGTGTGAAAGCTTTCTTTCGAACTTTTTGCTCGCGCGCTGTGGAAATTTGTTTTACGCGTTCTACTAGTAGAACACATTTTTCGGTCGCCAATTCAAGTACACAAAACGCAGAGATATATAAAGTATTACGTCCAATGGACTGTGACTTCCTGAGACAAACAGATATTTTGCTTTTTTATGAGAATAACGACTCGATGGAGATGAAATACGCGGAAAGAGTGAAATTTTCCTCTATCCAAATTCATTCTAATTTTCTCACTGAATTAGTTCTCAGTGTACTTTCGTCTTTCGTCTTTTTCCGTCCAATAAAATAGAAAAACGTGGTTGGTAAAACAAACAAAACTTTCATATTCCTTCTGGTAATATAAATGTTGTGTCTTAATATTTATATTGGTCTCAAAAACGTATATAGTAATGCACCTGTTGGAATTGTTGTGAGTCTAACGTATGAATTTCATTGGTAAAAGAGAATGTGCATAACCAATCAATGAATGTAAATAGTGTTTTGTAAAGTGAATTAGTGATTTGTATGCATGGACCTGTAATCAGAACGTTGCTACAGGCATGGCACTGCATGTTAAAGTATCGACACATTGCAACTGGTTTGTACAGCTATGTATTAGCTTCTAATGGATTTTGGTGTGTTGTGGCACCACTTGACATTTAATGGCTTTCAGAAAGTAATTATAATGAACAAACAGAACGAAACAAAACTCATAAATGAACCATTAGTATGAAATGTACATCAGGTTTGTTCCTTGTTGTAAAATCTCGTATGTTAATGTTTGTAAAGTGAAGGGAATGGTGATATAACACTGATGAATGTCCCACATCCAATATGAATCCTAATGAATTATATTTGCGAAACCTAACAAATAAATTTGATCACAAACAGCTTACCTCAAAATATAGGGGGCAACGTTGCAGAATTATCATTAATGCATTAGCTTTATTCCAAAAATAACAAGTGAAAGCGGAACTCTCTGCACAAAAAATATTTAGTTGTGTGCAGTCTTTGATCACACAACTACTAAACAGCTGATACAAAAGGTGATTGCTTCGGTTTCCAACCTCTTAAGAAATTGTAATCGCAGTTTTAAGAGCCGTGCATGAAATGCAGAGCTCTGTACGAGCCTATTTAATTTATTCAATGACTAGTTGCTTCAATAATCTCTTATTTCTTAAATGTAGACTATGAGAGCCGTTAACCCTAGCAAGGGGGCCCTTTGTAGGCTGAGGGATGTGTAATTGCTTGTTTTGTATAATTTTAATTTGCTGGAAATCGGAAAATCATGTATATTGTATATGATACGTGATTTGTTTGGAATATGCTGCAATTAGTTCCAAATTATTGCTAGAATTCGATCGAACCCTTTAATCCGACGAGACCCTTGTTGTTCATCGGCCTGATTCTTCTGTGCCATAATTCGTTGCATTCACGGATTTTAACTGTTCAATAATTTGAGTATATATAAAAATACTTGTCATCAGCCTACATTATTTTCTCCATTATCACCTCTCGTTCATTTCTAGTGCAATCACTACAGTTCTGTTCTCAATTTGTTCAAACGATGGCGAGTAAAATAATCGGCGCGATTAACTCAGTACTGAAAATTTGGAATACATTTTTGAAATATCTTTAAGGTTTTAAGAGTTCATGTAATGTGTTACGAAGATAAATCTACATTTTAGAAATAGAAAGTAATATAATTTAAACTCGGGCATTAATTAACCTCCATAAAAACTTTAATAAAATCCAAAACCGTCTGCGGATTCCGAAGTCCCCCCTGTTGATAATTCATTGGATCAATATTGGGGGAGTACCTGCTACCGAGGACACCAAGGCAAGATTGCAAAAACCGGATGGATGTTCGAGCCCCATGTAGGGATTTTTGAGACTATTTACCTACGTGTTGTGGCATTTTGAGCCGTTCCAAGCATGCTGCTTAACCCTGCTTCCTGATCCGTTCGGATGTTTGGAGCATGTACTAGAAGTATGTGCGCGCTGAACTCGATCGGTGCCATTTCCAAGAACCCTGCTCTCCCGCCAGTAACAGCTTGGAGCTGCTGACACCAGGTAGCGTTCCGTACGGTCCTACGGGAGGCAGTCGAGCGCTGCAGAGGTACGGTCATTGTCCCTCCACGGGCTTAAAACCGGTTGCCATGGGTTAGTACTCACGCTCCGAAAATATGGGCCTGTGAGTCGCTTTGGTGTTAAGAGTGAGGGAATTATGTCTAGAGCCAAAGTAGTAGTGCTAAAACAGCACGAACTTTCTCCCGCGGTTTTTCACGCAAACTCGCGCGTAAAGTACTAAAAGTTTCGAAAAAATTAACATGAACTTGTTTAAAAATCTATTTAAAAAATGATATTATTAAGTGCGAAAATATTCAGTATTTTACTTGCAGGAAGATTTCGAAAAAATGTTGAACTTAAGCAATTTTCGACAAATTAGTGTTTTTAACGGAAATGAGTCCTGCACCATTCTCTTAAACGTCCTTCAGACTATCCAACAACAAAATTTAATTTGAAAAAATGGAGCCTTTTTTTAATTTGGAAAATGCTAAGTAGGGGGCTTCGTGTAAAGTACCCCCAAAATCGAAATATCGGGGAAAATTCAAGGGGACGTGATATCAGCCAGATCAATTGAGGAAACTCATCTTTGGAGAAAATCGGCTAAATGGTTTAACAGCTAGCGTTGTTTACAGACGGACGAGCAGACGTTGTGCCGACATTCAATTTTTTGGTATCAAGACCCACAAAACATGGATAGTCGCTACACTACGTGTTAGAGGTGTATGTGTAGAGTTTTTCCTAATCCAGCGACAGGATTTATCCACTCTTTTGTTACCAGGGCCCTGTAATAATAGCTTTCTGCCAAAAATTTGCCGCTTGTTCTCGCAGCATTACATAACTTTCTTCTCCGTAGAGAGAAAGTGAAAAAGGACCTAAATGGATGAAAAAACGAGGGCAAAACCTCTGAAGCAGAGGTTTCTGTAAACCTCGAGGGAGGTAGAGAGATAAGTCACATGGACGTTCTTTTCCAGCCATGCCTAGGAATTGTGGCGGTTGATTACCGCGTCTCTCCGCCCCCCCCCCCCCGACCTGCGTCCTCCCTGCCACCGCCCGGATGCGCGCCGCAGTCGTGTTGTGGCGCCGAGCGCCAGTCAGCTGTCTGCGGCGCGGGGCATCGATCGCCAGGGGCCGCCTGCAGCATCCGCCACCCTCTCCCCCCTCTCACCCCTACCCCTCTGCGCCGCCCGCAGCGCTCCCCGCCACGCCCCCGACGCTTGTCTGACACCCCTAGCTGTCCTATTTGGTTCTGTCACATCATTACCACCTTCCTAATAATATAACGTGCTAATTTGTTTCTCCTTCCTATTCGGATAGTGATCACACGTAATAATTTCATGTACTAATTGGTTTCGTCTTACGGTTCATTCTTGAATGTTTGATTTTTGAGGTATCACTTTCTTTCTAATCAAGTACACCGTTTCCAACGTAAATGAAACACCAGCGAAGTCTTGAAATAGTTTTCCAGATTTGGCTTTCCGGCATCATTTTCACTTTCGTAATAATTCATTCATTCATTTGTTTCACTTTTCGTTTCAAAGCTTCATCATGCATACTTTGTTATTTCACAAGCATACAACTGTTTACAGCACATTTACATTTTAAAAACAGTTCGCATATTATTTATACTTAATAGTTAACTTCAGAAAACAGTCTACTCCGCGGTCTTAATATTTAATAAATTAAAGGGGTTGGTGCGGTAGGTAAGCCATTCGAAATCTTCCGCTATTCGTAGTTATTTCGATTCTCGTCGAATTGTGTCTCAAGTCCTTCTTAAATATGAACAAGATATACATAGTACATACATAACACCAATTGTGGAGTAAACTTTCTACCTCCTTAGGAAGCCCAGTGGACCAATTGCAGAACGGGAGGTACTAGGGTTTGAGGACCGACGATCTTTAGACTAGCCAGATAGCTATGTCGAATTTAGCCACAGTCTAAAAGAATTCTAGCGGCCAGTTGCTCTGATAGGTAGTTTTCCGTGGTTTCTTCTATGAACATGAGGCGAATTCCGGAGCAGTACTCTAACAAACGGGCCTAGGTCCGCGCTCGATCTTCCTCTTCCACTAACACACATGCTGGGAGACCAGTCAGGAATTTAGAGTTCGTTCTGGCTGGGGTGTCATGCTGGTGGGAGATACCTGGTCGAGGCAAACGGCGCAAGCCGAGCGACAGGTCGGCGCCGGATCTCGTCGTCTAGCTGGGGAAGTTCGCCGCCACCGAAAAAATCATGCACTGCACTTACGAAACTAATGACCTTAGCAGTTACCGTGCCCGGAATCATTGATCATTCAATAAAGTTTCTGTTCATCTGTTATTTACTGAACCTAGTCACGTATTGTAATCTTCCTGTTTCGGAAGCTTCCCTGCGTATGGGAACCTCAAATAAGCCTCCTCGCCTCGCCTCGCCCTGCCGCGAATGACAAGTCCAATGACAGAGCCCGGATTGCGCGGCGGCGAGCAATTATTCGCATACACACGTATTTCGTGATTTCCCCCATTGTGGCTCCGCCCGGCACTCGTTCTACTACGCGAAATTTAATTACTCATTTAAATACTAATGAGGCGACCGGTCATTATCACCAATCAATGAAACCTGAATTTGTTTACTCAAATATGCGTCATAACAACCCGCAAACGAGTCGAAGCGGTCGCGGCCCTTCCGATTCACAACGAGAGCGTCGCTCTTTAATCGGGTGTTCTCGGAGCCTATCAGATCGGGGGCAGAAAAACACCCTGAATGATTAATGCGGTGCGGATAGTTGTTACGGAACCAGCGCCAAGTTGGCTGCGCTGGGTGGATGGTGGGATGTTTTAAATTGGGTTTATCTGCAGGATGCTGGATTGCGTGTGGTGGGTAATCTGCGTATGAGTAGTTTGCTTCAAAGCGAAACACGACGCTTGTTTCGTGTTTTATTAGGTCCGTGGTACTTAGAATGTGCTCAATCAAATAAACTGGGTTGTGGAATTGTAGATATTTGCTTTGAACGTGAACAACATTTTTGAAGTTTAAATTTAAAATATAGTAATCGAGTCCTAGCTCACCGAGTCAGTCACTCACGGTTAGAGCACTTCCGATGGAATAAATGAGGTGTCATGCAACGCATATTTGTGTCTTCGTGGGGAGCTAATATATATTTTTTGCTTATGTATCCAGAAGATTATAAGAAATTTACATAATACGTGTTTTTTCATTTTTAACGACATAAAACACATTTGTGACGCAATTCCTGTTGAGAAGTCATATCGAATGGGACAATTCTTAGCCAGTTTCCTCTAGAGTATTCTGGGCAGCTGTATGGTGTGTTTTTGAAGGATTTGTAGTATGAAGTATTACGAGGTTAGGTTTTTTAAAGATAATGAAGTATTAATTTATTTATAGATATGCAAAGTGCAAACGGCAAGATGAGTGTAATATACATTTTTAATACCAGGTTCCAATACATCTAGGAGTACATGGGTAAAACTCTGTACGTTTCTATGGGCTCCGGCATTTACATCAAATGTTGCAAGTTAATTCATTTTATTGGAGATAATTTAACTTAATTTTGGAATGATACAAACAATTAAACAAGTAATTTAATCGACACTTTTTCATTTAACTTTCTATCCCTGAAAATTACAAGCCAGGAAAATGCAATGTGTTTAAAATTTATTTTTATTATGAGCAAAACACAAATTAAACTTTTAAAATACCCAACGGAAAAACCACGCCAACGTAGAATAATATAGACAGTTTTTTGATTTTGAATCATTAGATATTTACATTGTTAGAAAAAACTTAACTCCAGCATGAAACTACATCACCGTATGCACTATCTAATGAAAAAACAAGAATATATAAAATGTTTGTGTACTAGCTTAATAATAACGCAAAATTAATCTTAATTCCTTCTGGATAGTAGTGAACACATTCTTTATCGCACGCTGATCCCTGCTGGGGACCAACAAGGATATATTAAAGGAAACAATAATTTATAGAATGTTTGGGCAAAGCTAAATCACATCGCAAAATTAATCTTAATTACTTCGAGATAATATTAGTGAACACATTCTTTGTGCCAAACTATACTGTGATCGGGCACGGGATCGGGCATCGAGCACAAATAGGAATTTTTTAACGACATCTGGATTCACGCCTGGCGGTGTTATTGCTTAAGTCACAGTTCATTTTTGTTGTTGCAAACCATTGAATGGTCACTGAGCTCTGGAGTCCTTGCAGGAAGCAGATGCTCATTGCTGGAGCAGCCTCTGCTAGGGCCCGCAGTGTCCGTACAGCCGGCAACAAAATAAAAGGCAAACATTTGCTTGCCGTCTAGCCGGCGACAAATATGCTTATAACTTCCTTAAGGCGTGTGTTACAAGAACGTTGCGTTGACGCGCGTCACCTAACACTGATGATGTCAGCCGCGTCGACGCCTGCCCACACGAGTCACTTTATGCGCGTCGTAGATTAACACTGTATCTTTTGCGAGTCGACACATGCGCCCTCTTGGTGACGTGCGTTGTGTCCACAGCTCAAGCAAGACGCTTAACCTTCCGGTGGTTTAATATTCCACCAAAAAATATTCCACACAAAACCGAGCGCGCAGGAGCACTGGATGGTGTTTCGAGAAAACAGACTTCTGCACCCTCAAAACTTCTATAATTTAATTGAAGAAAGAACAAAATTCACAACTATTCATCATTACATTACAAATGTTCATAAATTTTGAAAATATCCGAAATGTTGCTAGTTTTAAGTAAAGTATAATAAATAACACCTTGGTTTTATACGTTTTTCTGAAACAAATATAAAAAAGAAACTAAAAAGGACATTAACTAGAAAATTGTTATTAAACAGACAAATTAACTAAATGAAGCAGTCCATTGTCCTTAAATTTTAGTAAAGCATCATTTACTTTTCATCAGGCTATTTCCAGCAACTTAAGAAGATGCCTGATTTATTCTATTACAAAAGTTTCAACCTTCAGTAAAGAGAAGTAAAATTAAGACTATATCAGGAAAAATCAATCAAAACAACTTTTAACATCTTCAATTCTCCTTACAGTGATCGGAAATAAATGTAAACAAACAATGTGAATAAGTAAAATGTTCGTTCGGAATACTAAAGATATGTACATGAGTGGACATGGTAGAACACTGAATGCTGCAATCTGAACCTATCTTTAAATCTTTACGACTGATAGGCAGAAGGCAAAGAAAATGATATTCCCGCGTATCGTTTAGAATGTTGCTAAGTGAGAATACTGAAGTCCCCTGATATGTCAAAGCGCAGTACTGCCTTTGAGTGGAAAATCGGCACAAATGCAGCAGTGAAAGTACGCTTTGCCGCTTGCCCGCTGGAAGGTTAAGTTCCAACGGGAGTCAACTTATGGCGCGTTTTCTAGTTTTCAACGTTAGGCGGGGCGTCTTGGCTACAACGTTTACACGCCAAGAGCGCTCGTGTGTCGTTTCGCATCAGATACAGTGTTAGTCTACGACGCACGTTAACTGCTTTGCGTGCGTAAGCACCGACGCACGTCACCACAACTGACGTTATCAGCGTAAGGTAACGGGCGTCAACGCAACGCTCTTGTGTCACAGGTCTTAAAGATCACGCGGTATCAGGCTAATGGGGGGCGGATGTCTTCATCTTACGAAATATATTTACGCGAGGTTGCGAGAAAGTCTTGTTCACGGCAATTCCTAAAATTGTTCAACTCTTAAACTAACGTAAATAATTCCAAAATATTTGGTGTTGTTGTTTGAAGTCATCTCAACTCTTTGTTTCAATTCGGTGCTTGTAAGTCTGGACATGCTATGTCTGGTAGTCGGTGTGTAAATGCTGGATATCTGGACATCCGAGTAACTTTTTCAATGTCGATGGTTAAAGAGAGATTATGTATTTTCATCTTGTTTTGATTTCTTCCCTTGTCTTCAGAACTTATCTTGATTTATCCAATAACAAAGTGTATTCTTTTGTAATTTCATATCTACTGAAAAGCCTACACGCCTTTCATATGATAGTCATATTTGTTGTTATCTGGTCAGAAAAATTTAAATGACTAGAAATAAAATGCAACATTGATAAACTAAATTTTTTATTATTTTACTAATTGTATTGGTATATAAAAAACATTTCAAAAACCGAATACATTACAAACATTACAAAACATGCGAAATTGTTTGCCTATTTGTAGTAATTCAATTTTCTATGATGCTCTATTAGCTTGTTGATGAAATACAAAATATCTTATTTTAATCATGTTGTCTTGAGAAATTGCTTCTGGAATAAAAAGAAGTAATCACACTCTTTAAATATGTCCTAGCATGATATAACTGGAAGTAATTAAACAAAATTAAAGATAATTTTCCCTATTAATGACGTTGGCGTCCATTTCTCATATTCCCTCAATTCTTACTACGACATACGAATAGAGTAGTTTTTGACACATACATGGACCGATTTACTGATGACTGCCATGAAACCGCGTTCAGTGACAATAAAGCATGTGGCTACACAGACAGCTGCTCACATTTGACCATCAACGAGTCTTGTTTTTATTCCGCCGTTATGGGCGTAGTTTGGTTCTTTCCGTTGCCGCCTTTTACGACTTTTGACAACATGCAACCCTTCATGTGCGTATAGAGATGGATATCGAGGGTCGTTAAGGTCGACAGACGTCTATCTTTCATCGTACGTTGAACGAGCCCAGCAATTATTGTAGGATGAGTATAGACGGCGAATGGCCCGATGACAATGCGACAAACGAAACGTATTCACAGTGCATTTTGATGAGCTCACGTGAAACGCGATATCGTGTGTTTGAGAGACGCTTAGTGTAATAATTTCAAATGTTTGTAAAACACGCAGCGTGACAAAAGCGACAACTAACAGTGATAACTTCTCCTCATCCTGCTTGTCTTGTTTACTGGCCGTATCCACACATACTCTACGTTAATACATGCATAAATGCTCGTTTAATACTTATGTGGATGTTTAAGTTCCTGCTCATGTGCATACATAAATCTCGTTGAAAAGAACGAATATGAATGCTGATTATCAGATGCGTGCCCATAATGCAAGCGTGCTTCTGCCTCTTGTTCAATCAGTCTGCTTGTAGCAACACGCGCTTTCTAGCATTTGGTTTGTCCTGCCAAAATGTGTGTGGTCACGACAACACGCCATTGTTATAATGCTTGCCTTTTAATTTTATTTCGTTTGTTAAACATGGGAAATGCGAGGTTTAATGTACTGAAAAGTATAATTTATTTTGTCATGCAAAGTCTACCGTAGTATTTATTCAGCCCTTGTCTTGTCTTGCATTTTTCTAGTCTCTGAAATACTTTTCAAATATTTATCCAGGCCCGCCTTGTCCGCACCGCACTTCCGCTGATCTCTCTCAAACTGATTCGCAGAAGAATGCACCATCATTGAAACACATTGATGAAATCAATTCTAAAACTCATACTAATCGTAATCATATATGTGAAAAAATAATTCTGTAATACTACAATATTGCATAAAAGTTGTCTATGTTTCTGTAACGGACATATCAAAATGCTTTTTTCTCTCTCTCTCTTCTAACTATTTCACCTTGTACTCATACTTTCAAATCTCTAATAACAAATCTATACCAAAAAAACACAACACGTATCTCTAAAATTTAAACTCATTTTATGTATAAAATATGTCGTTAGAGCGATTATCATTGTCAGTAAGTTTTTCATACTGAGACACAATGCTCATCTTGGAACACTATCAACACTGATTCAGCACTCTTCTCATAAGAAAAATTACTTATTAAACGTTCTAGAATCAAATAATTAATTAAGTTTAAAATGAATGTATAACTAGTTTCAAAAACTTCAATATATACCTTAATGATGATACCACGTTTCGTCCGTTTCATTTTTCACTTGTTTCGAATTGAAAGAATTCTAGTAAAATATAATAATTACTTTAATAGAGATACAAAGAATATACGAGAACCTAAAAGATAAATGAAAAATACGAAAACTAGTGAAAGAAAAACGTAAAGTATTGAAATGAGTATATAAGATCATTATAAAAGTAAGTTATTGTCAAGGTAATTACATAAGTTTTACGTAACAAAGAACGTGAGAGTTACTTGTGAATTACATAAACTCTGCGTTAAATATACTTTGTACTGATACGTAACACTCATGGTGTAGGACACTGGAATTTTTGTGAGACTTCACATATTTCGTCGCTTACAGACGCTGCCTCTCGGATGATACTTTCATCTAGGCGAAGCCATTGGTCAATTTCCTAACATCCCCATTCAACATGCGTGCCTCGGTAGCCCACATGAGTATTATACTTTCTACAGTGCGCCAGTAAAATCTCCGCACCGAGCACAGTCAGAGCCTCCTATTAAAAATTGTACATGTTGTTAGTGACAACAAGATCTCTGGGAAACAAGTGACGGAGATAAGCCTTCCTACATCTGTTAGGGTTGTAGAGAGTACGTATTGTACGTTTTCAAGCTGCAGCTCGTGCTTCCATCGTAATTTTTGTTGAAAGCGCTCTCACCTACAAGGTGCTGCTGAGGAGAGATTTTCCTGGTGCGCTGTATGTTGGACCAGCGTACCTCGTGATCCCACTGTGTGTATTAGAGACAGAGGGCTTTGGCGCTGCGCTCCGTCACACCTTACGGCGCGGACTTGCTCTTATCTACTTGCGAACAACACACCAAAGAGGGAGATGGAATTAGTCCTTCTGTCTGTGATATCTGGGTTATCTGGGTAATTTCCTCTCTTTTATTTGCATTTCTTAAAAAGCGCCTGTCAGTTTGGACTTGAGGTTTCAGTTATTCATTAATTGAACAATGTTTAACATGTAATTAATACATGTTCAATTTTTTTTTTCAATTTTATATTGATTCGATAATATTGCTACTCTCTACACAGTGGGTTACTATCCAACGCCCGATATGCATTGATCCAAAATAGATTTACTAATACAGGTCATAAGTTAGCGCGACATCAAGAAATGTGACCTTATTGATTACAAATAAGTAATGACAAAAACAAAATATTCTTATTTCTATAAATACACACTGCATTTCGTTTACAAATACAATCATTATTCACAAGTGGAGTATTACCTACACGCAAGACACTTTGAGTAGGTTACTGAATGTTCAAAAAACACTGATTTATTACATTCCTCACAACACTTCCTTATCTTTCTTTTTCTTTTCTGTATTTGAGATTTGCAGAATACAAAATGGCGCTAAGTAAAGGAATTATTCCTGATGTATTTCGTTCTATGTGAGTTTTTTGGACAGCAGATACCAACGATCTTTTAAGCATGCTTTCAACACCAGATTCTAGAGAGAATACTCATTAGCAAGTAGGGATATTTGAATGCATGATTACAGCTCGCATTGCCATCTCCTTTTCAAGTTTCTGACGAAATATTCTTTACTGATGAGTCATTTCGTAAATGAGAATTGTCTCAGTACAAGATGTAAGCCGCTGGACATGCCACATCTAAAATATTTTCGTTTTAAGGTTGTGATTTTAGACACAAAGTCCGTAGGATGGATCGTAGGGCAGTGTAGTAGTACCTGCGGTGTAGCTCCGGGTTCGATTCCCGTCCAAGGAAAAAATGTATGACATGTAGCTTTCTTATAAAATCGTCTTGGTTTCTGTCTGTGCAACGACGAAAAGCCCAGGCAGGCGGGGTTTGCTAGTTACGGTCAAAGGAATGCGTCATGTTCCTCTCATGTCTCTCTTACCCCACGCGTCAAAATTACACTAGCCCCATGGGGGACACAGCTAGTCGGCAAAGTTGGGCAATCGATTCAAATCGCCAAATCAATACATTTTAGGTTCAAGAGAAATGTAAAGGTATTAGTAGGGTCGGAGGGTAATGAGATGTGGGTTTTTTCTTCACTTTAGAACAATGCTGTTTAGTATAGAAATTAATTGTAAGTTATGACAAAAGAAAATGACTCATTTTGTCAGTTTTGCATTTTTGGTCGATTTCAACTAATAAATAATTTTTTACCTTTTTCGCCATTTGTAACGAAATTTTTGCTGATATCATCGATTTAATGTCATTTTAATGGTACCTCCGTCAAATAATATTTACAATATTCTAAAAATGTTCTCTACTAATTTCCTGTGTAGTATAATCGATTTCTTCGCTTAGAAATTGCAATGTCAGCCGTTGTGTGCAATCTAAGGTTCCTGTGTTGCCTATTAGCGGCATTGTTGGTTCGGCTAATTTCGGGATAACTAAAGACAGAGAATTCCTGGTACAGAGCAATACAAACCAAAAGTTTGCTAGTTGAGTGCACTTGAATGATTAGAAGCCGCTTCGATTACATCAGTAACGAAACCAGCTTGAGTTGTTCATCCAAACTGGTTTTAATCACATCATTACTTGACTTTTAGGGCTTTTATAAACATTTTAGAAGAATTTTATTGTATCATTTTTGGCGATGATTTAGGTCATTAAAATCCGCCCGTAGAGATGAGCTAGGAATGCACACCGTAAACCCATGCACAGATTGTATCACATACTTGGCCACAAATGGTCCAAACCCTCGCGGGTCGCCAGTGGGCCAGGAAACCCTCGTGCACTCCAACCTTCACCAGCGAAGTAGTTGCACGTGGAATTCCACCACCACCCCACCCCCTGCAACGCGCGATTTCCGTCGTCGCCCGCTAGATCGCGCCCACGCGCCTCCCCCCCCCCCGCGCCAAATGCCAGCGACGCGGTGGCCCGCGCCCGCCCGATCGATACCCGAGCAAAGGTCGATTACTGCTGTCGCTGACGCGGCCGCCAACGCCAGGCGCGCCGACGATGCCGCCCTCGCCACCGCCCCCTACTCCGCCTCCGCTGTCACCAGTCTCTGCTTCACGTCGTCGCTGCGAAAGGGAATCACCGTCCGCCAACGTCCTTACAGCCGCCAGCGCTGTCGGGAAAGACTTCTAGCAGTACGCTTTATAACGGGAGAGGTGGCTCAGGGCTTCAACGGAAGTTACTGCAGATTCTCTGACCGGGAGGTCCTAGGGTTAGAGTCCCAGAGATGAGATTTTCGACACTAGCTTGTCATAAAGGACGAATTCAGTCGCTGTCTAGAGGATCATTCTAGAGGCCGGCTGCTTTGATCGATATTTTTCCGTGGTTTGTCCGAACATCACCAGGCGAATACCGGAGAAGTACCTTAACAAACGGGCCGTGCGTGATCTTTCCTTCCTCCTTCTAGTCCTATCCTCACACTACTTACACTTACATGCACTACACTTCCACGCATGCCGGGTGACCGGTCGGGAGCTTACAGTTTGTTCCGGCTGGGGCGGAGTCCCGTTGGTGGGAGGCACCTGGTTGGGAAAACCCCGTTAGCCTACAGTGCCGTATTTCGCCACTCAGTAGGGAAAGATCACTGCCCCTCCCCGAGGACCTAGTAATGGGCGCGCTTGGAATCACTAACAATCAATCAGTACACTTAATTGTTAACGTCAATGATCATTACTTTGTAAGTAAATATTTTATCAAAGGAGATGTGTCAGATTCCTCACAAACTAATGCCGGATTTCGAGGATTTACACTCTCAAGATAACTCTGCCAACGAGATAGGGGTACAGCGCAATCGGTTTCCAAGCTCCCTACTGTTCTGGGTAGTGTAACGCACGTGATTGTGAATGTGTGAGTGTGAGAGGATAGGTCGAGGACAAGGAAGGACAGATCGCGCGCGTTTCTTAGTGTACTGATCGGGCATTTTCGTGGTATTGATAGGACAAACTATTGGAAATTTACGATAAGAATAGCCTGGCGCTAGAATTCTTCTCCTTACGGTTGTGGAATTCCTTTCAGCTATGTAGCTAGTACAGAAATTTCGCCAACGTCGGCATTTGAACACTACGACCTTCTGGTCGGAAACGCTAATTTGACGACAGTTGAGCTATAAACTCTCTCCGTCCATTTTAGCAGACACGAAACATCGTAACGTTATTAGAAGATTATTAGCAGAAAAAATGTGTAAAATTGTTTTTTGAGATGTCAGTTTAAAAATTTAAACCATTAAAAAGAAGGCGATTGTCAAAACATATAAACCTTTCAATAACAACATAGTTAGTCTTATACTCGGGCCTAATGACCATTATTCACTCGCAAAAATTATGACACTCGTTCCTACTTTGGTTGTGTCGTAAACATCAACTCATGAATAATGGACATCATTATATGCTCGTTGAATAATATACTATTCTTCCCTCTTGTCATCACCGTCACCGCCTTCGTCGCCATTGCCGCCAATGCGTTTTGGCCTTACTACTGACGTCACGGGCATAGAATGACGTCATGGGCTTCGCGCTATCACTGTCATTCAAAACATTATCGCCGACGCGGATGAAAAAGCCACCACCATGACAACCGCTCGTTTTGGAGTTAGTCGTATGGGCCTGAAGACGGCCATACCTGCTGCCCTCTTACTACCGTCCCTAGAAACTAAGCACCTTCCCTGTAGCTAACGCCTTGCCAATCACTAATGTCACTTGTTCGTACATTTCATCATTTTTCACCCACCAGTACCATTGTTGCTGTTACACTAGTCCTCGTGTATCGCAGTAATCGCTTCTGTCAGTTGAACTCCACGTTCTCGTTATCATCATCGCTACTCCCATGTTTTCCGGCTCATTATCTTCATTGCCATCTAATTGCCTGCTCCCTTTTCTTCTCCAATGTCGCCATTGTCTGATTCCACCAATTACCAAACTATTCCGTGTTCTCTCCCGGTTACTTCACCTATCCTTGAGCCACCGTCAGCCCCATCACCATTTTGACATTCTTAACCAATGCCTCAGCAGACGGTACCCAAACCATTTCCCGGCAGCTGGTGACTGACTCGCCTCCATCTCAAGTATATATCTCTCTAATACCTTGATCCGGCCCTATCCGAATTTCTATGCCCTAAAACATATCCATTTTGTTATTTTTACACTGCGAAATATTTCTTTCTTTGGTTAGGTCAATAATTTACCATGATAAAACAGACTCCGTCTTGACTTGCTTACGAAACATAATCAGTTCACAAAACTGTATACACCAAAGACAAATAACGAATAAGAGTTTAGAAACCTCCCCACTTCCTCTGCCTCCCACCGTTGAAAGCCATTGACATCGCGTTGGCAGGATTCAGTTACTTTTACACGACAATGTTTGGGGCGACAACAGCAGCATTTTTATAAGTAGACTTAAGCACGTCACTACTAAAAGATGAAATGGTGACCTCAAAACTGAAACATGTAAAAAATGTCTTTTCAACAAATAATGACATAAAGTGGCCTTACAAATTCATGTCAAACGTCTCAAACACTGATAAATATGTTAGTACTAAAGAAGAAATGTTTCTAAAAAACGAGACCACAGATGCAAAATCCTATCCCTAATTATCATCATAGTTATTCACATTTTTTACGATCTCGTTACCACCTTTGCAATCCAGATATACAGTCACTTGTTCTTCCTCCAACATCGATACCTCACGAACCCTTGTCATTGTTGCTTCTATCTCACACTCGCTATCACTTTCGTCCAGATTTGCCCCTTGTCCTTGCTTTGGTGGTCATTATTGTTCTCTCCACTTTCCTCCTAATTATTCACGTACATCAGACATCTTGTTCCCTGCCGACTCCATTTTTCCTTGCCCAACGATCTTCCATTTGTCGTCACATACACCGACAACATGTTTCCCCTCCTGTTTTGACCTCGGTCATTTCTACTTCCTAGCTCTCATCCGCGTGTTTCATAATTCCCTCACTACTTTCACTTTCTACAGTCCTCCGCCATGTTCACTAGTATTATTTGTACTAACGACACGAGCCGGAAAACATGGTGATAACGAGAACGTGGAGTAATTCAACTGACAGAAGCGATTACTGCAATACAAGAGGACTAGTGAAACAGTGAGAATAGTACTGGTGGTCAAAAAAAGAGACGGTGAAGGGAACGAAAACAAGTGTGCTTTGAAAGTCACCGCTACTTCGCCTGCGCCTCTAACCGCCATCAATTCCCATGATCTCGTCCCCATTCCTTTCCCCGCCCGTCACCCCCACCACCACTCCGTCCTTCCCCTCTACTGCCCCTTCCCCTCCCCGCGTCCGGCCCCCGCGCGCGCTGCCGTGCTAAGCGGCCATAACGCGGGGTTTCATTAAGGCGGCAGCGGATGGCGGACAAGAAGTTGCGCCCGAAATGGACGCGCGCGGTGGCCCCGGCGGCGCCGGGCGCCCCGCGGCGCGGCGGCGGCGGCCCCTGGCGGCGAGCGGCGCTCTTTACACGGCCCGCCCCGCTCCAGGAGCGCTAACTAGCCACGGGACCCCCACCTGCGTCCCATGGGGTGGCCCTAATACGAGGGTTGGAGCGTAAGTCATTGCAACTATTTTTTTTTACTTTCTGTCTACGGAGTAGAAAGAAAGTTATGTAACGGTGCGCAGAAAATCGGTAAATTTTCGACAGACAAATTCTTATTACAGGGCTCTGGTAATGAATAACTGAGTAAATCCAGTTGCTAAATTTAGACAAAAATCCTCTAACATGTGGTGTAGCCAGGGTTCTTATTTTGTGTGCTCTCGATACCAAAAAATCGATGACGGCAAAACGTCTGTCCGTCTGTCTACAAACAACGCTAACGGCTAAATTGTTCAGCCGATTTTCTCGGGCGAGAAAGTACCCGCTGTTTTAAGTTTTTTGGTGTGAATATACGAGCATGTGTGTAAAATGTGAAATATACAGATGAACTACGTGCATGGACATTTAACGGCACATTAAAAGTGTGTTTCTCCTATTTAATAAGGTGTTTGAAATTGTACAGTACTGGATTCATGTTCTAAAGCAATGTAGCATACGCTTGTTTACAATATTCTCCACGTATTACATACCCATTTTCAAGAACCGATTAGGCAGATGCTCGGTTACCGCACTCACACTCACAAGTTGTCACGTACGTTGCTGATCAGTGGTTGTTACGTGTCCTCGCAGAAACTCCCCCCTCCCATTTCGCGACTGACCGGTATGGAAGAGCACGATATTTAAGAACTTGCATTAACCACCTATGACATTTTCGTGCATTTCTCATTTCTCATTTCTCATCTCTCATTTCGTACATCTTGGTGTATGAGCGCTGAAATATATCAGCAGTAAGACAACCGATTTGGCATTGTTCTCTGTACTAATAGAAACACTCACATAGCCATCTGTTGTTGTGAACATGCATAGTCGCCAAGACTTAACGACTCTCGTATTTAAAGTCCGTTTTACAGAGTCGTTTTTCATATGTACAGAAAAGTGGATCAGACGGAATGTAATTTGTACATAAAATGACGCATGCTTCATTTCGGTACCGATTTCATCCTGTTTGCCTTCCGTGCTCCTGGTGCTACTTTCTGAAACGTCTTCTTATTTGCATTGCGTGTGGTAGTTTTATTCCTTTTGTGCAGTTTTGAGAGCGCTCTAAAGTGGAATTGTACCTAATTTGAAGTGATTAGAGTGATGAAAAATAAAATATATTCTGTGTTCTGATATCTCGTTCCGTGCTGTCTTGAAACTGTTCAACGGTTTGATCTTCAGTGCTTGTTTCTGACTAAGGGACTATTTTCAGTACGAATAAGTGCAGAAAATGCAATGGCAATGAAAAACGTTGTCTCGTTGTTGCACTTTCGATAGCGAAACGGTGAAGAAAAGAACGTCTCTATTTCATCCATTTTCTGTGCAGAAAAATGATGGAACAATAACCGTGTAAAACGGGCTTAAGAGCTTGCGACTCCTCTGGTAACGATGTTGGTGGCGCGCCGTCCATGGAATCACTATGGTTTACAACGCGTTTGGCTGAGCTCTCTGTTTGATTCGTGTGCAGCCAGAGAGTGTAGCTTACGAGTATTTGAATAATTCTCTAAAATCAAATCTGTCGTTCATTTGCCGATACAAATAAGTTATTCCTTGGGAGCGAAAATTTCTATTTTTGTAATGTCCAGTAAATAATTTTAATCACGATTTTCTGTACTTTTATTCATTATTCAAATATGTATTGTGTATCCATACAAAAAGTATGGATTCTGAATGTAGGTTTATGGATTCTGAAGACTAAGAAATTGTGAGTGGAAATGCAGGTATTTATCTCCCTTACGTTACATACAGATTTTACTGTTGTTGTTTTTTATGAAAAATAAATCAAATTATATCTACGTCAGTTACACCTGCGATGTAAATCATGTCTATGTACATCTTATTGCCCAAACTTACTACAGTTTTCGGATAATGTTGGTGACAATGGTGTTATAACACGGATCTGTTTTCTTTGATAATCAGTATACATGGGTTACACCTATCACATAAGCATTTCTTTGGGTATCGAACTGTATTGCTCCAATAATACTTAGCCGAAGAAAATGTATAGAGCCGTTCACGCTGTTGCTACATTTTACTTCCTTTTGGTTCACGCAGTCTTAAAAGAGCTTAAAAATAAATTACTACTTACTCTCCAATTACATTATCCGCTTCTTTCTCTCCGAATGCGGTTCAAAAGACCTGAAGCAACGCCTTGAAAGGCATATACCGACTTAGTCGGCTCAGGGCGGCAATTGACGTGACTGCAATATCTCTGACCGGGAGGTCTTAGTGTTCGAGTGGCAGAATTTTCGGCACTAGCTCTATAGCTAAGGCGAATTAAGCTGTATGGAGGAGAATTCTTGAAGCCGGCTGTTCTGATAGGTGCTTTTCTGTAGTTTCTCCTATCAACATTCGGCGAATGCCAGGACAGTAATCTCACAAACGGGCCACACACGCGATCTTTCTTTCGCCTTTCTTGTCCTAACCTTAACGTCAGTCGAATATTCACTATTCCACTAGTAGTAGTCAAATAGAATCAAAGGAAGTTACGATCCAATTTATTTTAAATAATAATTTCTCGTAAAAATTACTACTAATAAAATAAATTAAAACTGACAAGGATAATTAAATGCAATTTTAAACTATACAATCGAACGAAAGATTAACTAGAACGATTCTAATGATTAAGTGTCATTTCTTGATTTGTCAACTTGTCTGTGATTGGTCAAGAACCTGTATGATTATGCAACGGGTTGCAGCCACCAAAATGAAATCCGTTGCCCCGCTCTCTTGCGTCTTTTCGCCGCCCGAGTGCGCGCGTGCGGCTGACAATGCGCCGGCTGGGGCGAGGGGGCGTGGCCGGTGCCGGGCGACGCGACGCGAGAGCAGCGATGGGCGCGGGCGCGGCGCTGGTCGGGGCGGGGCCCCGCCTGCACCTGGGCGCGCGCGCCATGCGGCGCTGGATCGCCGGCCTGCCGCGGGGCGCGCTGCTGTGCTGCTCGGCCAGAGGTGCGCTTCTCGGAGAACGCCCGCAGCGAGGCACACGGCAATAAATTGCAGTGGAATTGAAGGGGGAAAATTATATACAAGAATGCAACATTGATTGATTGGTTATTCCGGGCACGCCAACTTCTAATGTCATTAGTTACGTGAGGGTAGAGAATGTTCTTTTATCACGAGAGGTGGCGGTGATCTTTCCCTGCTGGTTGGCGAGATCCGGCGCTGACCTACTCATTGGTCCCCTCCCCCCCCCCAAGCAGGTATTCCCGACCAGCGGGGCACTGTTTCAGTCAAAAGCAAGCTCCAAGTACACGTAAGCTTCCGTGACTCGAATCCATAAATTCTCGGCTATCCGGGAGACGCCGCGTCGTTGGCTGGGAGGCCGACGACGCGGCGTCTCCCGGATAGCTGAAAATTTAATTTAAAGCAAGCTCCATGTTCCCGATTAGCCTCCCGGCATGTGTGGTAGTGTAGTGCATGTATGTAATGACACATGTAAGAAGTGTACGTGTCAGTAATGGCGAAGAGAGGTCAACGAAGAAGAATTCAGATCCTGCCAGCCGGATGCGAGAATTCTTTTCCTTACAGCGACAGAACCCAACATAGCTATCTAGCTAGGGACTCGAACAAATGATCTCCCGATCAAAGGCATTACGGTGATATCAATTGATGCCCTGTGTCACCTAAGCCTATACTAATGCTGGATTTATTAATCACTCTTACATACTTTTTCCGAAGGTTAAAGGTAAAAAATAGGGTTTGAGAAATGGCAAGATCATATTTTGATCATTTATTGTACTTATGTTCTTTTCCACAGAAACAGAGATTGCCTTTTCTTTAAGAACTTTTCGGTCTTCGCATGGTTGCTCCGATTGCGAAACCGTTATCTACTTTGCCATACATTAAAATAAGAATGCAATATATTTATTAGCAGGCCTATCTGTAAGAGAACGCCAGAGTTTCCATAAAGACACTTTTCAAGAAAGAGACGGTTTTTAATTGTTTTGTAGCAATTCGATAAGCAATGTAATGTTATCTTTAACTTATGAAATATTATTATTATTTTTACAAATTTAATTCCGTATGATCGACTTTAAAAAAGGCTGTACATTTCTATACAGCTGTGATACATTTACTTTCTTCTCAATATTTCAAAGACTCCTTCCATTAAGAAAATGCCTGAATTGGCAAGCGCGGACTAAGCCGCGAACGCCGAAGGTGAAATTTTCATTTTTCCTTTTCAGATAGCGACTCCGAGAGTACCGGAAGCGAGGATTATTCCACCGATCTCTCGCAACTGTCCAGAGAAGAATCCGAAATACGAACTTCTCTTGGGAAAGACGCCTCAACGCGCAGAAGTTTCACGAGAACGAACCTTCTGAAATGCAGGAACAGTGATTCTTTCGTAGCCGACGAAGTGATATATGCCGGGGATTACAAGGACGCCAAATTATACATTGTGTTTGCGGAGGTTCATCACCTTCCGCCAGCGACCGGAAGTAGAGACGTCATCGCGTACCCGTTCGCAAGCAGCGCTCCAGTCTCCCTGATCTCCGAGAACCCACCTCGACCACGATACTTCCCCTGTTGCCCAGCTCGAGAATGCCATTGCGTTATATTCTTGAAACTGATGGAAAACCTTTTCTTTGACATAATAATGGATCAACGAGAACTTTGTAGTCTGCATATCACTACTGTTGGAAAACTCATCGCTGATGTTTTGAATCTGTGGATTCAAGTGCAGGAAAATAAATATCGCAGAAGTATGGCTTTGATCCCTCTCAGTAATCGATGTGACGCCTGGCTGAGTCTTATGGAATAAATAATATTAGTTGACAAGTGCGAATATATTAATGGTTGAATAATGACATAATATATTCGTTTTAAGAGTAATTTTTAATATGAAAAATATTTTCATTAATATGAGTTTGTGAATGGCAATGGTGTATTAGATGTATATTTACTCCCAGCTATTATAAACCCACAAACACATACCCTCTCCGAAAAAAGGTATGTCACATGTTAATTCCCGATATACTGTAATATACAATATTTCATGTTTAAATTACCCTTCAGAACAATTAAGTGCAGAGAAAGTCACCTTTCCAAACATTTCTGAATAGAATGATTCTTCCCATACATTCTTCCATACATTTTCCTTCTTTCCCACGCAGTGAATAAAATCCCGACCGCTCTTCCACCTGCGCCAAATCCCCCGAAATCGTCGCGATCCGACTCCTCAAAGATGCCCCCGGCGCAGGGGGCGACGCGGACAAGTAAATCGCCTTTCCGAGCGGCGCTCGCAGTCATTTGTCTGCGACACGGGCGCACGCGACGCGCCGGGAGGGGAGGGGAAGGAGATGGTGAGGGGTGGGGGAGGGGAGAGAAGCGACGCGCGGGGGTCGTTCGTCACAGTTGACGCGGCCGATCGAAGCTCCTTCCACGTGGGCGGTGCGTACGACGCGCGCACGCAGTTTGCGTGACACCTGCCTGCGGGCACCCGCCCCGTCGCACCCCCTCCTGTTTCCGGCCTTGCGCTACGCAATGCCTCTGACCGGGAGTCACTGGGGTTTGAGTCCGACGGTGGAAGGATTTTCCACATTAGCCACAAGCTAGGTCGAATTCAGCTTCTGTCTAGTGGCCGGCGGCTCTGATCAATGCCAGGCGAATGCCGGAGCACTAACTTAACAAACTGGCCACTGACCGCGCGCGATCTTTCCTTCCTCTTCCTTGTCCTATCCTCACAACTTTTACATGCCCAACTCTACCTCAGAATATCTACCTGCTTACCTTTATCTCCATTCCTGCTTCACCTATATTTCACCCCTATATCCATCTACACATCATCTCCATCCTCACCACCTCCTTTCTCGTTCTACCTCTCTCCTCGTCTCATTTCCTTCCCCGACCCATCTTCAATTTTGTCTAGTACCCTGCATCTCAACTTTTTGTATTGTTACTCGATCTTCATTCTTTACTCATCATCCTACCATTATTTATGTAACTGATCCGATCCTTCCCCTAAATGTTTCCGCTCCTCAGGTCACATTCCTGCTACAGCTTTCGTTCCCATTCCATCATAATATTCTCTCACACACCTTTACCTTCACTTTCACCTCAACTTCCACCTCAACCTCAACCTCCACCTTCACCTTCTTCGCCCCATTCCCGTCCTCTTTTTTTGTTATGATTCCCGTTCTCCTCCGCCCCACATACCAATCCGCTTTGTCTTCCTTACCTACCCAATGCGCCCCCGCTTCCAACCACCCCTTTCTCCCCATCCGCCGCCCCCGAGCGCCCCGGAGAGCCGCACGCCCGTCACAAGATAAAGCAGCGGGAGGCACAACTACCCCTTGAGACAGCTACTTCGGAAGATAAAGTTGTTTCCAGACGGTAGATTAATGCAATAGCGCGACGGCGCTGGC
Organism: Gryllus longicercus; assembly: GCA_038098605.1. Lineage (NCBI taxonomy): Eukaryota > Metazoa > Arthropoda > Insecta > Orthoptera > Gryllidae > Gryllus > Gryllus longicercus. The sequence continues at coordinate 739,327 of JAZDUA010000302.1, read as the reverse complement.
AGCCGCGATGGAACAAAGGTGCGGAAAGAAGAATGAATTGAATTTGAATTTGATGGCTCGAGCAGGGCAGCCGTGGAAATGGTGGATAGTTATTTTTAGGCTTCACGACGCGTCTGGTGGCGAGATATTGTGAGTAATTTACATGCCAAAGCGTCAATTTTTTAGAATTATTGTTCGTAGTAACTCTCTGACAAATAATTTAAAGTCATTGGAGGAATATTGGCCTGCCTTATACTACTTTTAATGAAATACGGTTTTCGAATCTTCAGTACAATTAATTGAATAACAAAAGTACACAAAACCATATCGAGAAAAGATATTACATATAATTGCAAAATAATTCTAAGACTGATTACTATCTTATAGCTTAGAATTACTCTTGTGTATGGACGGAGACAAATTAAATTAAGAGAGAAAAAATAACATAAACCGTTGTATTAATATATGGAATAATGAAAACTGTGGTGGAAGAGTGTGGAAACTATATTTAATTGTTAAAAACAACCTCTTATTAAGAGCAGCAACCACCTCTCAAAATATAACTTGAATAGGATGTGTGCAACAACATGAAAAAACAACATGAAATGCCGCAGTTTAACGAAGGAGAAACGTTGTTGAACACGAAATGCAAATAGTTGTCAGCTGTTACAAAAAAATGACATACGAAATAGTAAGGTGCATGGGAAACGTGACCTATTACCAATCAAGAGAAATAGCTAATGATTTGCTTTGGAATATTGTGAGGCAAGGTCTCTTCTCTCCCCCTTAAGAGTGAGAGTTAAACTAGGGCCAGGCAGGAGGGGGCACCTAGCTAGCAGTCGGTTAATCGACCCAAAATGACATATATTACATATGTATTCCCATAATAGTTTGCGTAGAATACAGAAATATGTGAGTAGATTTATTTTGGAAATAGTTTGAAAGAGATAAGATATATACTGAGAAAAATGTACGCACAGTTATATATATATATATATATATATATATATATATATATATATATATATATATATATATATTCCTTCAATAATTTGCTTGAAATATAAAAACTGTGTGAGTAGATTTAGTTTGGAAATGTTTTGAATTAGTTGAGATTTATATTGAGCAAATGTGCACAAAGTTGTTGCCTTTGGAAATCGGCCAATCGACGTCAAATGCTAAAAACAAATATATTTTCTTCATAAATCGATTGGAATAGAAACCTTCGAGTACATTTATATTGGAAATGTTTGTGTATATTTTCTCAATATAAATATCATCTCGTTCAAAGTTGTTGCCTGTTAGAGTCGGACAATCGGCCCATAAATATCAAGTACAAATATGATTCCTTAATAGTTCGCTTTGAAAACAAAAATGAGTGAGTAGATGTATTTTAGAAATATTTAGAATGGGATGAGATTCACACACGAAGTTGAAGACAAAAATGAGTGAGTAGATGTATTTTAGAAATATTTCGATTGGGATGAGATTCGCACACTAAGTTGTTGCCTTCGGGAGGCAAGGACGAGGGCGCTGTTGCGCATGCGCGGGCACTCACCGACGACGTTGAGGCGCACCTTGGAGTTGCGCGTGGGCGAGCGGCGGAAGTCGACGCGGCAGCGGTAGTCGCCCTCGTCCTCCGCGCGCACGTCGTCCAGCGCCAGCGTCGCGGGCTCCGTGATGGTGCGGAAGTAGCCGCGCAGCTGCAGCAGCTCGCTGTCGCGCCAGTGCGACGCCAGCTCGCTGTGCTTGCCCCGGATGTCGTAGCTGCAACACACCGCACACACACACGTTAGACCACTAGCACAAACAGGTTACTGGGCTTGCCTCCCATATCGTAGTTGCAACAGACCACACACACACACACAGACACACACACACACACACACACACGTCAGACCACTAGTAACCAAACAGGTCGCTCTGTTTTCCCTGGATGTCGTAGCTGCAGTAGACCACTAGCACAAAAAAATAGTTATGTTTGCCCAGATGTCGAAGCTGCAACACTCCACGCACACACTCGTTAGACCACTAGTAACAAAATACCTCGCTGTGCTTGTTCCGAATGTCATAGCTGCAACAGACCGCATACACACGTTAGACCACTAGTAACCAAACAGGTCGCTCTATTTTCCCTGGATGTCGTACCTGCAATAGACCACAATCACAAAAAAGTCGTTATGTTTGCCCAGATGTCGTAGCTGCAACAGGCCACTAGCAAGAAAACAGGTCGAGGTGCTTGTTCCGGTTGTCGAAGCCGCATCAGGCCACACATTCTCTGTAGAGCACTGGCGAAAATACCACTACCGTCAGAGTGACTCAAGAAAGCTGGTCAGGCAGCTCTCCTTTCATCTACGAGTACATACTTTTAAATTTTGGCCGATTCATGTAGGATTTGTGGTGAATATCCTCATTCCATCATAGATACACCATTCACACCATATCACCAGCACCCAAAAAGCGCATCGGAGCGTGATTGGATAGAATTCTGGCCTCTCCACTCCCTACGCGGGGATTTTCAAAGGGCGGAAAACCCCACAGTGGCCTTATTAAGTCCGTGACAAACAAGTGAACCCTGGCAGGTACCCGGCAAAATTATATACCTCTGGCAATTTACCGGATATTATTATAGCATAAACTAAAGTTTATCAAAGAAGTAGAGACCACGCAGTTACACCGCTACATCAACGTACTTCACAATGAGAAGGTTGTGTTTCTTCGTTTTCCCGCGGTGTTGATGATGTGACGTATCACAAACAAGCGCTTCGAATCCTAGTGAGGTTGCAATGTTGCCATTTACAATTCCAAACCTGCTCTAATTAGCTTCACAAAATTTGTAAACTTCATGTACTTTGATAAACATTTATTGCCAATGAATGTTGTAATTACACTGTAACATATTTATAATGAATAAGTGAATTCTTAAAATAAACGACTTTAAAATATATTCTAATGGAATCATGTGTTTGAATAAAACAAATTTTACATATATCGCTTTTAGAACTCTGCTCTAGAAAACGCAGGCGGTGGTGTGCTTGAATGGTGGGCACGCCATCCTTTTCTGGGAAATCGTAAGGATATGCAGAGAATGCATAAAATGCTTAAGCCAGGATCAAGATACTTTAAACACCCCTCCTGAATTAAACATTCTAAAAGAAATGCTCTTTGAGAAAAAATGGATGGTAATAAATGTTTCCAGAAACTATAACTACGGAGAAAAAGAAATGACGTGCACTAAATAGAATCCAATCCAAAGAGGCGACCATCCTTACATTAATGTATTTAATCTTTAATGTATAAGAAATTGGATTTATGTTTTTTATATAATATTGCCTTCATTCATCGTTCTTCACGAATTTTCATCATCTTTCTATTAAACTAATATTCGAACATTAAAACATTAAATTAGGTAAATGCAACGATATATACAAAAATAAATATTCATCAAATTTAAGTGATAAATTAACTGAAATAGATTTACAGATGGAATTCTTAAAATAGATTCTGTCGTTCATAGTTATAATCGTTGTAGCCGTAATAGTAGTCGTTCGTAGTTGAAATCAGCCGTAACAGTAGATTCCTCCTATTAATATTCTGAATACCGGGGCAAAACTCCACTATCTTCTCTCACTCACCAACTCTTCGTACATGTGCAGAAACCATTCACAAACTTGTGGCTTGGAATATCTGGTAGCAGATATGACCGTGTATGTGACTGGTAATATATGACCGTGTTGTGAAGAAATTATTAAACGATAATTTTTATTTCACATAATTCATATGATGATTGTCATTTTGATTTCTGAAATTATGCTAGTAAAAAGTAATATGCTTTGCTTGTATATTGTTTGTCTCTGGCCAACAAGTTCCACAGCCAATTGAAGACGACTCTGCATGTTTTCTTTCATTTAATGTTTTTATTATAAATTATTCCTTATTTTAATAATAATAATAATAATAATAATAATAATAATAATAATAATAATAATAATAATAATAATAATAATAATAATAATAAGCCTGCCCTGTCGGAAAGATGCGGCAGCCGCGGAGGAGGCTGCGTCGAGGAGGCTGCGGGTTCGAGTCCTGCGTAGGCATGGTCGTTTTTGTGATTGTCCCTGCACCCCTTATCATCAACATATCACCTCATAATTCAAGGCGTTGGAACCTTGTCTTACCGCCGGTGGGGTACCGCCGTAAAAGACTGAACCACGTTATTACACACATTCATCTCTCCGAGACCTCAGAAGATAACGTCTATCGTGGTCATAAATGGCCTGTACGCCAATAATATTAATAATATAACGACATTTCGAGGTGAAATGCCATCCCATTATCAAGTTGCTATATTTGTTAACATTAAATTATGAATATCAATTTCAATTTTACTTAAAATTAATATATCATTAATGTATAAAATTATAAATGTGTGGACTTTATTGTCGTTAAATTTTCATTTTTTTATATTTCAAGAAGTTGAATAAATATCATATTATTTATCTTTCTATTTCTGGCATTGATATTGTAGCTTTTTCAGAAATGGTAAAGCAATGGAAAACGTACAAAGAGGAGAGAGGGCAGTTATATTTTAACTCTAATTTATTTCAATTGTTTTTATTCTTAAAATGAAAAATAATTTGTAATAAAAACATTACATGGAAGAAAATATATGCAGAGTGTTCTTCAATTGTCTATAAAAAATGTTGGCCAGAGACAAAAAATATACCTGTAAAGAAGAATAACAGACAAATATCAAATAAAATATACTTTGCTCTTTGGGTTTGCTCTCACGCTTTTTGCTTTTATAGGTAGATATTGGAGCTTAAGTTAGAAGAACAGCCAACAAATAAAAGATTTGTTTTGAGTTCGTAGAATTCTGGCCTCTATTCAGGCTAGATCGATTGGGGAATATTCATATGGTTCGTATGAATTGTAGGGTTTATACGGACGGATATGCTGAGAGACAAACCCTTTGAAAGATAACACTTTTTTCGGTATAAGGTGACCCCAAAACGTGTATTTTCCCTACAATTGACATGCAGCAGAATTACACAATTTTAACTCTACTACGCACAGAATGTAATAAAACTGTTTTCATATTGGTTTGTCCTTTAAACTTGTCTTACTAAGCTAGATACCAGCCAGTCCTGTCATGTATTGTGTATTTGATTTGTGAGGGAGGTGTGCATCAGTGCATTGTTGGAATCCAAGGGGTGCAAAAAGGCCTACTGAAGTTTTCTGAGTGTTTAGAGATGAAGCGCAACGTTAACTTGCAGTTTCATTCCGAAATACATTTGTTTTCAAATTTAAGCATTATAAACGACATTTTCCATTACAAGAAATTTTTCATAAGAGTACATCTTACGGTACAAATTATAATATGCCTCCCGTTTATAGCATGAACAATTGCACATTCACACATTGTGTGAATTTGTGCATTGTGCATGTCATCACACATTCAGGCAATCGCAAGGAAAGAACTTTGGAAAAGTACAGTAATCGAAAAATTCGACCACCGTGTTTTCGCACAGATGTCTGATACCCGTGAAGTCGTAATAAAGTTGTTTCCCAAAATTAACTTTGATTCTCTTATAAATATATACAACTGTTATACAAAAAATAGTCAGTAAAATAGTGTATGTTGTTATTAAAAAACAGCGTAATTTGAAAACTCTCACCTACCGTCGTTCATTTTCAACCCAGGTACTTCGGCAATAAACATCGTAAACTAGTTGCTTTAACTACCATTTCCAATCTGTGAATAAGAAAACGGGTAGACATGGTAGCGATGTATTCCCCAAAGGCAAAATAGCACTTTTCAAATTAGCATGGGGCAAAGGCGTCCTAATCTCTGAAAAGCTGATGATTTGCTAATTGAATGGCTTGATAACTGGAAGGTTTAATGGTGGGTATTAATTTAGATTGAATCCTTAGTGGATTGCGAAGTAAATACTTGAGCTGCTAACGAACAAAACACGGAGACTTATTAAGTGTACGTGAAACAATTCATCGGCATCTCTTCTGCAGCTGTACGCGTAGGAAAGCTTAGCGCTTTTTCCACAAAGGAAGGTCGTTTGTTTCATTTGTAGCAAAAAGACGGATTTATCAGAATTTGAACTGTTCTTCTACGGAGCGTATCAAGGATACCGCATGCAGCGATTGTTTTCTGGCAATGGAACCCCAAGGTCAGAGTCAGATTTGTCGTATCTAATCTGATCTAAAATCTCGGAATAAGCATCTCTGGAGAAAAATAGAAATTTCATGATCAGAGCAGTTGAAGAGCGACTTTGTATAAACACACAAAAATATCAAAGATTCTTATCAGGATTTTAAATATACTATTTCGTTTATGTTTTGGATTGGATCATAAGTGTTAGTGTTAATAAATCGTTTGGATGTACATTAGTAGTGTGTTTATGTAGAATATAGAGTATACTAGTACTTCCAGATTTGCTTCTGAAGTATAATTCAACAAAGTAATCATCAAGTATAATTTTCTATGAGGTAAATTCTCTCATGATATTCCCATCATTGATATTTTAGCTTCAGCATATTCCTCTTCGGCCTTTGTAATGAGATGCTTTTTAGAAATAATGCAGAACATCTTACTACCATAGGTGTACATAAGGCAAGACAGAAGAACTTTATTAGTATCCTATTGAGTAAAAGAGAATTTACTGCCAAGAATAATGAACAAAACTCAATTCGACATCAGCTACGATGTCGATGGACGTGGCCCGTAGCTGCCTGTGCAGTGACGTTGGTCAGAGAGGTGTGTGTGAGCAAGTATGTTTGGTCGGAATGCAAATCGTTAATTCTAAATCGATATGGACGTCACGTTGCAAGGTTACAGCTTAGAACGTAGACGTATATAGAACTTGAAATATTCCCCATAACTGCAATAAATATAATAAGCTAGTACTTAACATGAGGCATGATGGTTACTGGTCTTAGATATGCATCATTGTATTAATCTCCTAGTTACTGAATTGAGTCAACTCAACTACTCCTTGTCAGCATTAATTTCCAACTGAATACTGATTTTACATGAGATTCTCACTTAAATTTAAGGCATTTCAATTTTAGCAGCCTTCTTTTAGTTATATTTTAGTTAGTAATAGAATGAAAATAGCTCAAAACGAGGTCCATATGCAGGCAAAGCAATGTAAGAATAAGACCGAGAGTGAGGTGGCGGGGCGGAGCGGGGCGGTGAGGGCGATTTGAGATCAGCCGAGAGAACGGGGAGGAAGAAAAGGGGAAATTGCAGCAGGGATGGGTGGATAAAATAGGGATAGAGGAAAAATGTCACCTGCGGGCTGGGATTTGAATAAAATTACTTTCGTTTTATAGTAGACTGAAGGCCCACCATTAATTATTTTTCCTGTCAATCAGACGATTGTGATAAATAAATGCACAAACAATGCCGGTTAGTTTAACTTGTACATAGTAAGTCGAAAAAAATTATGGTTGCAGAGCCTTTGATGAGAAGAAGAGGAAAAAATCTAACAATTTTGCAAATGCACACTCACCCTCTGGGGATTCCCTACAGGCGAAACTGACGTTCACTGACGGGTGCACGTGACTGTTTCGAACGAAAGCCCGCGCGGCGCGCACCGCTTTCCTCCCCCCACTCCCTCCCCCTTCTCCTCCCCCTCGTCATTCCGCCCCCGCCGCCGGCGCCGCCGCCGCCGCTGACCTTGCGCGGATTTCTCGCATACCGACGTGAGGCACGCGCGACGCAAATCACGCCAAATGACGTCCCGATAATTTGCACACAGCCCACCGGCCAGCGCGCAAATCCCCACCCACCCTCCATCCGGCCACTCGCCCACTCGTTCAATGGCCCATGCTACAGTACTACCCACCCTCAAGCTCTCCCTCTCACCCACCTACTGACCCACCCGGCCACCCAGTAACACAACCATCCGTCCATCCACCTTGACACACACTCACACAAACTATCTCTAAATACTCTCTCCCATTAACCGACACACCCACTCACACAAACATGCAACCCTCCCACTCGGCCACACGCCCACTCTTCAATAACGCACCTGCCTATCTGTTCCCTTAGACTCTTCCGCTTCCCATACGCCCACCCTCCAGCACGTCCACCCACTAGATCTCCCAACCACCCACCCTTTCAGCTCACGCGATCACCCACCCACTCACTGGTCCACACTGACACGCATGCCCACACAGTCCCTCCACCCACTGACACTCCCACACACCGAGACACATTTACCCATCAACTGACACACCCACTAACATACACACCCTCTGGCCCGCCTGCCCACACTGCCCCACCCGCCCACCCGGTCTCCAGCTCTCTCTCTCTATCTCCCTCTCTCTCTCCCTCTCTCTCTCTCTCTCTCTATCTATCTATCTCTCGCCTACTGACACACTCGCCCTCCCAGTATCGCAATCATCCGTCCATCCATACTCTGACACACTCTAACACGCCTGTCCCATCGACTGATACACCCGCTCACACACACACCACTATACACACCCAATGGCCCACCTCCCACACCGCCCCACCCACCCACCCACCCACCCACCGGCCTCGGGCTGTTTTTCCCCTGCGGCGGCGGATTTCGCGTGCGGGCTGCGCTGTGCGCGACGCTAAAATTCCTGGCGCGTGCGATGAAAGGCCGCGCATACCGCTGCCCAAACGCCGGTGGCGTCCTCAGCCTCGTTGCCGGCCATTGGCAGTTCACTGATCCGAACGTCGCTCCCTGTGTCTCCTTTTGCCGGCTGCGAGCTGTCCGAAATGCTGTGAAACTGACCTGATGCATTTCAGTGTAAAATGAAGGAAGAGGACGCTTGAGAGTCATTGCAAATCTAAATTTAACGGTAAAATCTGGAAGGGGCGCGTGTCGCGTGTGTCAGTTTGCTATACAAGCCTGCTACTGATTAAGCTCTTTTGAGCGGTGACACCAACTTAGTTTATATTGACTCTTCCACTTATGAAGAGTTTAACTATATTTTAAGAAGTTTATCGCTTTTTCTATCCGATTTTTCTTACCGCTTCTCCCTACTGGCCAATTATAAACTGTGATATATTTTTCTTCGGAGACTGTATACGCCGATAGCTATGTCGATTGCGTATGTACTATAACATAATATCTTTGATTTGAAAATAGCTTTCAGTAATTTCAATACTTGGCGCATTTTGGAACTTTCTTAGACATAATTTCATTCGTGATATAGTCCTCCACTCATGTTTCGAAAATTCTCAGATAAATCCCCTCCTCGCTTCACGAGTAGGGGATTTATCGACAATTTCCGAAGCACTTGTATTACCTATGGGAATTGAGAGAAAATTAGTACAATTCTAGGTACGAATACTACCGTCTTAGAACCATTGGTTTCATTTATCTTTCTACGGCTATCAAGCAATGGTGGTTCACAGTCCTTCAATACTAAGCATCTGATTCAGTTTAGTTCAGAATTATGTTAATAAAGTATAGCTGTTATAGTTTTCGCTTGATAGGAAAGAAGAAATACATTACATACGTTTTCAAAAATAATTTACTAATGTAATCCAAATTAAGTTTAGAGTCATATAATTCCAACGTAAATAGTGATATATTTCGTGCCAAATTAGTTTGCAATACTTCTTGCGGGAAATGTAATTTCGCTCGCATTGAAGCGCATTCATGAGCCTAGTGATCAGGAAATGAGCATAATTGACAGCAATCTCTCTGGTCAGCCACTTCCGTTCACATCCGCTCGCCGCAGCGCCGCCTAGCTGCAAACTCAATTACTAGGTAGCGTCCCGGAGTGAGGCAGCGGCTGCCGCAAGCAAGGGTAGGGCAATCACCGCTCGCTTGTGCGGCCATCCAGCGAGGACCCGGTGGGCGCGGGTCTGTCGCATTCGCCTGCCCACCTGCCGCCCTCTCTGCCCACGGGCGTGGACCGGCCGACCTCATTACGAGAGGTGTCCTCTGGCGGACACCTCGCCAGCGTGACGTCTTCCTTCATTGCTTGCTTAGTTCAGTAGTGATTCCGGGCGCGTCAAATACTAAGGTCATTAGTCCCGTAAGTATAGTGACGGGCTCCTGGCAGTGATTATCTCGCTTGATGGTAAGACCTAGCCTCGGCTAACGTGGTTTCCCCAATTAGGAATCTCCAAGGACACCGCCCCAACCCTCTAGGTTCCTGATCGGTCTTTCGATATGTATGGCTGTGTGTATGGATGTATGTATGTTAGTGTAAGGTGTGAGAATAGGACAAGGAAGAGGAAGCAAAGATCACGCGTGGTCCATGGCCCGTTTGTTAGTGTACTGCTTCGGCATTCGCCTGCTTTTGATCGGAGAACCCACAGAAAACTATCGATCAGACTAAATTCGACCTAGCTGTCTAGACAGTGCAGAATATTCTGCCACCGTTGGGACTCGAATCTAGGTCCTTACGGACAGAGGCACTCCAATGACATCAGTTCATGCCCTGTGTCTCCTCTCCCGGTGTGACGTCTTGCATTGATATCTATGGTCAAAATATGTTAATTATAGTAACAGATTTTCTTTGAGTTAACCCACAAGAATCTGCAATAGTGCTTTTATTGACTGCCTTATAAATTAATATCATGTTTTATTTTTCGAAAAATTAAGCTCTCGTTTTGTGCTAATAATGTCTGGGATAATTAACTTAAAAAATTAATATCTATATGATAGCTAACTTTGAAGATGAAATTTGTTCACAAATTATCCAGTGTAAATCTAACAATATTATTGAAATCATTAATTACATTTTCAGTAATTAATTAAAACGGACAAATCTGACTGAATGACGTTTTCATTATTTTTGGATAGAAAATTCTTAGAGAGGTTTGCCTATTTTTGTCGTGGTCTGCTTTCTAACTTATTTGACGACGTAATTGTCGAAATACATAAATAACTTTAGGAGCAGTAATGTGTAGATTTAATAGAAATTATAATACAGAAAGAACATAGTGTATACCTTAAAGAACATTCATTTCTTTTTTTCCCTTTTACAGAAATTATAAATTTGTTACGTTTTCATTTTCGCTCACCAGTTAATCAGCAAACGTGCAGTCACATACTATACGGTACAGGTACTACGCGGAGATATTAGCTATAAATAATGACGAAGACTGTCGAAATAAGCTAATTATGTGGTGAAATTAATTTATTGCCTCCGGCGTACAGCTATAATACTGTTTGCCTGGCGACGCTTCCACGCTTGCGACGGAAATTTTACTATTTCGTTGGAATACTGATATTATCATAAAATGAATCATAAGTTCACTCATTAAAGTAAAGCACGTTTTATTCTTTTACCTTCTTGTTAATGCAATGCGCAGCGTCCCCCTGAAATCTTTGAGAGTCCAGAAATTCCTATATAACCTCAAACAGAATAATTGTATTCAGAAATATGGACATTAAACTAAAAGATATCACAGATAAAAATCGCGACTTCTAATGGTAATCATGTGAAATATATTTACTCGAGAACAGAAAAGATAATTCAATTTGCTAGCAGGAAGATTTCTGCTGTTCAGACCAATGGAAGGCAGGCACTAGACTATGTTGTTTCCTTACAAAAACTTGCAGACATGCAGAGGAATATGCCTTTTTCTTTGATGACGGACACTTGTTCCATCTTAGATGGTATAGAGAAATCAAAGAATCTCCCGGCTAACTGGATGTAATTTACAAAAAATATATTTCTTAATGTTAAAACGAACGCATGATTTGATATAATTTGTTACTAACGATTTCATTAAACAAACCCTTTTAAAGAAATTCCATCTTTCAGTTCAATGAAGAATTGTAAATATTAATGACTATAAAAAGAGATAGTTTAATCGATATTTTATAATGGGGTTCTCTTCTAAAAGTTTCATTCTTGAAACAGCATGGTAACGTTGTTTACGAGATTGTTCTTTCACCATAGCTGCGCCGACAGAGCAACAGAAATGCTACTCGTCGACGAGTGAGCAGAGATCTGCCAGCCAGCACCTTTCGCTTCCACCACCACCACCACTACAACCACCCCCACTACCTATCATTACCACCTCCACTACCACCACCCCTACCACTTCCGCCACTACCTAAACTGCCGCTGCCGCCGCCACCACCAGCAGTACCACCACCACCACTACTACCATCACCACCATTACATCCACCGCTTCTAACGCCACAAAAACTGCCTCGACCACCCCACAGCTACCACTGCCTCCAGAGTTCACCGCCTCTACCTCCAACACACAGACTCCATCACCCCATTGCGTCCACCACCTTCTCCAACGGCTCCACCTCCAGACTACGTTTCCTCATCTTCTATTTCTACACCCATTACCTTTCATTATCCCATCTTCGCTATCTCACCTACTCAACATCTCCATCACCACATAATTTCCACCATCCCACCATGTCTTTCAGCCCACCTCAACATCTCCATAACGTTTCCCCGTCTCATCACCTACATCATTCTCGATCTTTCTACACCACACCACCGTCATTCTATTGTATTCTCCATCTGCTATACCACCCACCCCCACTGCCCAATCACTTCCACTTCCGCCTCATCCTCCACTACCCTGATGACTCCAGATCCTTCATCCCCTTCGCATGCACAGGTTCTGCTTCCTCTGCCCTCTCTCTCACTCTTGCGGTACGCTCACCTTTTTCACCCTTCATCACACTTCCAGATTCACCACCTCTTTGGCTTTTCCTCTGTCGACCAACTACGTTACCTTCTTACTCCGAAACTCTAATACGGTTGCTCGCCTCCTTCATCCGTCGCCTCCTTCCCCTCTACCGCTTCCCACCGACAGAGGTGGCTCAGGGCATCAACTGATGTCTCTGCAGTGCATCTGACCCGGAGGTCAGTATGTTGAATTTAGTCGCTGTCTGGAGGAGAATTGAAGAGGTCACTTGCTCTGGTCGATAGTTTTCCGTGGTTTTACCGATTAATACGAGTCGAGTGCCGTTTCAGTATCCTAAGAAACGGGCCACGGACCGTGCGCGATCTTTCCTTCCTCTTCCTTGTTCTACCTTCACCTCTTACACACACTTACACTCACATGCACTACACTACCACACATGCTGGAAGACCGGTCGAGAGCTTAAATCACCTCTCGGCTGAGGCGATGCCCCGCTTGTGGGAGAAACCTGGTTGGGAAAACCCCACTAGCCGACGGTAGGTCATCCCCGGATCTCGCCATCCTGCGGGCGAAGATCACAGCCACTTCCCGAGGAAACAAACCTGTACTACACTTACGGGATTAATTACTACAGTAGTGGACACGCTAATCACTAACAACCAACCAACCAACCAATCCACCGCCTCCGGGCTAGGTCGCTGCCTCTATTCACTCTATTTTCCCCACGGCTGCCACTTTCGCCGCATCGCCTGTCTCTCCGCCACCTCGGTTACTCCACCCCGCTCTAGCCCCTCCACGCCCGGGACAAATGAATGTCGCGGAGCGTCGGCAGTCGGACGGTGGCGATAAATTTAATTTGCGGTCCGATTGAGAGCGCCCGCGCCCGCCCTCTCGGGGAGGGCCGTGTTGTGACGTAATGAAGCGCGCTAACTCGGCGACGGGGACTGTATTAATTGACGTGGCAACTCCCTCCGCTTCTCGCCCCGTCCTCGCCCGTCCGCCGCATGCGACTGCTCGGTGGCGCTGCGACACCGCCGCCCGACGCTCCTCGGGTTCGAGGTCTGACAGTGGCGGATTTCCGACACAGGCTACATAGCATTGTCGAATTCAGCTGCTGTCTGGAGGGGAATTCTAGCGGCCGGCTGCTCTGATCGGTAGTTTCATGTGGTTTCATAAATAAAATCCTAGTGAATGCTGGATTTATTGGTTTATTGATTATAGTGGTGCCAGGCGCGTCAACAGCTAAGGTCATTAGTCCCGTAAGTGTAGTACATCTGTGTTACTCGGGAGGTGTGGTTGATTTTCGCCTATTGGATGGCGACATTCGGCGCCGACCTACCCGTCGTCTTGTCGGGTTTTAGTCGAACCAGATATCTCCCACCAGCGGGACACCGCCCCAACCGGGACAAGCTCTAAACTCCCGACTGATCACCGTACTCGTGGAGTGGTGTAGTGCCTGTGAGTGTAAATTTGTGAAAGGGATAAAGATAGCTATCTAGCTAGTGTCGAAAATCCTGCCACTGTAGGAACTCGAAACCTAGGTCCTCCGAGTCAGAGGTACAGCAGTGCATCAATTGATGTCCTGAGCCACCTAAGTCGTTATATAGGAAGATCGAACTCAGCCGTCGACCAGAGGAGAATTCTAGCGGCCGGCCGTTCGGATAAGAATTTTTAAGTATTTTCTCCAATAAATTCCAAGTAAATGCTGGAGCAATACCGTTACATACGGTCCACGGACTGGGCTGAATCTTAGTTGCCCCTCTACTGTTTCACAGAAACAATTATTCTTACGTGTACTTCACTACTATGCACGTCGGGATCTGGTAGGAAGCTCATACTGGGGGATATACCTGGCCTGTGAAATCCCGTAAGTCGCTATATAGGACGACGCCGGATCTCGCGTATGAGATCGCCATCAACGCCATCTCGCCGCTTCATCGTGCACTACACTCATGGTCCTAATGAAGGTGCTTGACACGCCTGGAAATACGAAATACCCCCACCCCAGACTCTAGGCATCAACTGATGTCATTGTAATGCCTCAGACCTGGAGATCCTGGCATTTGAGTCCAGGCGGTAGCAGCATTTTCGACACTAACCAGATAGGTCAAGTTATGTCGCTCTCTGGAGGAGAATTCTAGTTGCTGGCTGCTCTGATCGGTAGTTTCTGTGGTTTCTCCGATCTACACCAGGCGAATGACGGAGCAGTCCCCTACCAGACGAGCCACGGACCGCGCGCGATCTTTCCTTCATATCCTCATCCCTTACTAACACACACATTCACATGAACTACATTGCCACACATGCTGAGAGACCCGTCGGAAGCTTAGTATTTGTCCGGCTGTGCCGGTTCCCCGCTGGAGGAAGATATGTGGTTGGAAGATGGACAAACGGAGGGTCGAGGGTTTTGCCGTAAACCAATTTTTCGGTATCAAGGGCTCACAAATCTTGAATTTTTAATTGAACAACATCTTAGAGCAAGTTCTTTATAAAATATTGGATCAAGACTTATCCACCTTTCGGCACCAAAGCCCCAGAAAAAATGTGATTTATGTCAAAATAATTGCTATTTCTTTGCGGCAGCATTACAGAACTTTCACTATACTTCGTATACTATTCTGTAAATACGTGTGTATACACGTAAAACAGTTATGATGTAATTATTGGATCTACTTTTTAAGTAAATTAAAGAATGGAGAGATAATCAATAAATCAACGCCACCACCGTTACTAACAAAAATAATATTTTATGAAGTTTTTAACACTCTTCAATACAGAATTTTGTTCCATTCTGTAAACCTTAACTCTTTACGGCTTCCTATTCTTTAAATATTCCAAAGACGTACCTCCAAAGTTTTCCTGCAGAAATTTTAGGCACAATGACTCCTTCCTCTCAAATTTAATCAAGTCTCTCAAACACCCACGTATTGTTTTCTTTTGTAGAACATAAAGTTTGAGGCGTGACTACCACGCGGAACGAAGCCTGTTTCAAACTCGAGATCAATATGCGCATTGCAGCGCAGGGTATACGCGCTGTTTCCACGCAGCCTGCGAAGAACATTGCTCCCCAGCTGATGCGTGGAACACGGAATGATCTCGTTGAGAAGATCTTGAACATGTGTGAACACCTCGTTTATTTGCATCGAGCTATTGCTAGTGTAGATATTCTGAGGTGAAGGACCGACTGCCTGTGTACGATCAGCTGATTGGAACACAAAATGATCTCATTGTGATCATCTTTAAGATGTGTGAACACCTCGTTTATTGTTCTCGAGCTATTGATAGCGTAGAAATTCTGTAGTCAAGGACTGACTGCTTGTGTACGATAAGCTGATGCTTGGAGTGCAATATGATATCGGTGTGAAGATCTTTAACATGTGTGAACACCTCGTTAATTTTCCTCGCGCTATTGCTAGCTTGGAAATTCTATGGCCAAGGACTGACTGCCTGTGTACAATCAAGGAATACAGAATGACCTCGTTATGAAGATCTTTAACATGTGTGAAAACACTAGTTAATTTTCCTCTAGCTGTTGCTAGTGTGGAAATTCTGCAGTCAATGACTGACTTTGTGATCAGCTGATAGGTGGAACACAGGCTGATCTCATTGTGAAGATATTTAATATTTATGAAAAAATGCATTTCTTTTCGTCAAGCTATTGCAGTAACTCTGCAGTCAAGGAATTATTGCTTGTGTACGCCTTGGTGATTCCGATCACGGCAGATGATGAATTTGTGAATGGTATTTTGATTGTCTCTGGGCAGAAAATAGAGATAAAATCGTACGTCTGAACTCTACTAATTAAATGTATGCCAAGAACAAGCAATTTTTATTGCTCATTATATTCATGAATAATTAAAACGAATTTAAATATTTGTGGTAAGAGGTTGGAAGAAAGAGTATAACCAACACATGAGTAGTTTCTTGCAATAAAATGAAATTAACTACGGTTTCGATCCACGTAATATTTTGATTAACAACTGACGGGAGATTGCGTTAATTTTATTAATTTTAGAATATTATTAAAATTTTATTTATATAATTATATATTATTATTTATACTATATTATTAATTATTATTTACATTATTTATTCAAAAAAGTTATTAATAAAGCAAGTGTTAACACATCTAGAGATAACTGCATTTTATGTAAGAAAGAAATCACTACTTTTGGTGAGTAGATAGCTCAAACTACTTTCTAAACGAAAAATACTTATTGTTTTTTAAGTATATAGACGTGCACAGCGATACATTGTAGTTCAAACAATACCCTTAGAAATGAGTGTGGGTGGAATCTGTTGTGTTTCCCACTACCTTGTTACATTCAAAGAAAATAGAAAATAGAGTTCAGCTCGTTTCTGTACGATTCGTTATTTTAGTTCTGAATGTTTACGAAATGCTCTACGAAGAGCGCTTAATAGAATACTCTCTCTCTTACTCTCTCTCTCTCTTTCTCTCTCTCTGTCACTGTTATTCTCTCTCTCTCTCTCACTGAATTCTTTACTAATCACAGTTAGTATAACATTCGGTTTTATTTTAGAAATAAAACGTTGAATACTCCAGACCTAAAGTTTATTTCCAATATAGTATACGAGCAACACAATCCATTTTGTTTCGAATGAACTTGACTATTCAACATTTATATCATCACTAAAATCGGGGAAGAATATTATCAACTCCTGAATTTTGAAAACAAGCAACGAATTATATATCATTACAGATTCAATTACTAAATTCTGCGAAGTTTCTTTCGAAATATCTTTCTGCCTCTACATCACACGTTATTTTGTTTTGAGCATTTGTGTATGAAATCTGATTCTCTACAGGTAATACGGGCAAAAATATTACCTCCAAAAATTAAATACTGTCACACAAAAGCTACAACAATCTATACAAATGCTTTTTTTCTGAACCACAGACACACGCTAAGGCACAACTAATGAATCTTCGTTGACTCATCGTTTTGGATTACTTTTTGATGGACAGAATGTGGTACTACCACATGCAGATATTCTCGGAGAGCAGACTCAGACTTTGCCATTCATATATCCACACACATATACACATACACATAGAAACACTACTTTCATACACATTTCAAATGCGTGAAAAACATTTCGAGAATCCACAAGCGGCCGCAGGGAGGATTGTGAGTTTGTCCGGAAAGATACTCCACCGCATCCCGTGGTGAACACACACGCGCCTGCATTAATTTTGTAAATTCCTTTGATGCTAAACAAGTTCTTTTTATACGCAGGAGCCCCGTTCGTTTTTATCACGAACTCATTAGGCCCAGGAACGCGCGCGAATTAAACGCGCACTCAATCCCAGGCGCGGAACATGTGCGACGCGCCGCGCGCGACGCGCCGGGCCCGCCCAGCGCGCTTTGGGGACGCCAAATGAAAATTTGCGGGCGAGGACGCGAGGACGCGCTGGGGACGCCGCGACGCGCGCGCTGTCTGGTGGCCACGCGTTTCCGACCGAAACGGGTCGAAAGCCGAAAGCGTGATGAATCGTTGTTGGCCAGACTTTGAGGAGGAGGGAACACTCATTTTATGCAAGCAAGAATGCCAAACAATCATGTACTCCAAGGTTTTTCAACAAATGTAAATATTTTTAACGATTTCTTATTTTTAATAAAATCTTAATTTAACTCCTTCAAACATATATTCTAGAGTAATATGAGTCATCTCCTTATGATTACTAATGTAATTTTGTTTTTGTTTTTAATTGTACACACACTATTGTGTACATTTTACCTTTGCGTGAAATGTTTTTTTAATATGAAAAGTAATGAATAGGGAGTCAGTGTAAAATAATCTATTAAGACATTTACGTCTTTGTACTATCTCAGAACTAATGAGTTGCTCGACATCCTCGAAGAGCAAAACATGCTTTTACATAATTATTAGATCACACACGATTCATTGGGAATGTGAGATCGATATGAGGGACTTACCTCAAGCTCACGAGTTTCCTCAATGTTCTCCAAACAATATTAATTAGACGGCATTGCTACTGTTAATATAAATGTTTTCCTCCTTCACGTAGCGAGGAAATCATGCATTGTGTTTGTTGTGATGTTTGCGGTGAACACACCCACCCACCCACACCCACACCCACCCCCACACACACACACACACACACACACACATTTGTCGTAGTTAACGCGATTTGCTTTATCCCTGTCGTTTCTATATTGTACTAATTCCAAATATGTAAATTTTCTCTTTCTTCTTCTGCGAATATAACTACGCCATCCGACGTCTCTTCCATCTTCTTCTATCTTGCCAGTCATATTTTTTCATGTGACGGTTTGTTATTTACATTAGTATTTATAATACAGTTTTTTAGGTGATTTCTGTGACTGAAACCGGAAGTGAAGTTTGGTTCTCTAACGGAAAGTCGACAGGGAAATGAGTGGCAATTAGGAATGTTTGAAGATTCTAAAAGAATCAGAGAGATGCTATTCAATAAAAGAGGTTTGTTTTTTTGAATATGGTAATAAGATGACAATTGCGGTAATAGCGTATTTTGATGGATATATCAACGATTGAAAGAATATTGGAGGGCAAGCAGTGGTTCTATTCCAATAAGAACATTAGCATTGTGTTGGAAACGGAACTAGGAAATATTATTCATAGAAATTACGTTTCCATTATCATAGTGCGAGGTTCAAACGAGCAATTATAAAGTAAAATTCAGACAGTGAATGTTATGTAAACAATATCTTACACGGACCATTTAGGCCAGAAAACTTGTTTTTCTAAATCAATTGAGCATCTTCGAAGACTACTTTGCTCAAAAAATCTGTTCTTCCAAGAGCCGTGATCGCTGGAACTCCGGCAATTAATGCTTCAAATTGTCTGTTCAATGCGCGCAGATGAAACGTAGGGGTAGTTTTCACGGTTAATATACTTGTACATTGTTCCAATAT
The DNA here is from genome assembly GCA_038098605.1 of Gryllus longicercus. NCBI lineage: Eukaryota > Metazoa > Arthropoda > Insecta > Orthoptera > Gryllidae > Gryllus > Gryllus longicercus. Next base: position 719,776 of record JAZDUA010000302.1, on the reverse strand, counting down.
CATCACTTAAATCATATTGTAAGAATTGAAAAGTGTTCAAAATCAGATAAGAATATGTTTGTTTGTGGATGAATTCATCAAACAGATGAAAACGGGAAGACATAAATACCGAATTAAAATATCCACGCTGTTTACTTTCATCATACTTTTAATTAAACGCGGAATAGACTACATTTTAATACAATATTTATGCATGTACCTAATCTTTCTTTAAAAGGTAGTTATACAATGAACTTTTCTTGCATTCTATGTGGCTTCATAAACATGATATACAAACAGCCTCTTCTTGGCGGAGTGTCAAGAATAAAGGAGAATAAAACTGCTCAAGCACAAGTTAGCCCATGTTATAAAAAAGGGAATTGTTTCTAAGTTTTAATCATCACATCGCAATTTGGTTTCCCATTAATGAGTGTAAAAATATTGCTTACACGACTGAGTACTGACTTCGCTTAATAATGTTCTAGCTTATTTATTCAATTTTAGCGCTTAAAACAACGTGTAATTTGTTTACAAAACAATCTGTAGAGTAACACCATTGGCTGCAGGAAACGTAAGTTGATGAATAAAGGCGTAGTTCATTTTAGACAAATTATCTTTAGAATACAATAGTTTGTTTAAATAAAGGGTTAAATACTTCAATACTGAAAGTCCCACCAATTATGGGCCACCCCCATAACTTCTAAACGGTTCACGATCGGGGATCAGTTTTCGCTCCTCAATGCAGAATCATGGGGGAAGTAATATGCTGTAGAGATATTGTTCGCAATATTTTCCGTTTTTGAGAAATTCAATCCTTTTTGATGTTTCAAATGAAACTATATATATTTTCTTATCAGTAATGAATATATCATAAAAATAGAAATACACTGATGTATCGTATGTATCGTATCTTGAGTATAAAATTATCGTTTCTGGCATGTGGTTTTAAATTAAACGTGCAGTGTCTCAAGTAGCAGTCCTCGCAACTGTCGCCTTTGGGGAAATTGACCTTCGCGGCCTCTTTCCGCAAGAGTGCCTTGCGCCGCGTCTCCAAGTTCTTTTTAAAACGTTTGTATTTTATTTAATTGTTTGTTGAAGTACAATGTTCAGTTTACAATAAAAACTTTGCAATTGTTTAATGACTTAATCTAATTAACTTAATCTAGGTTAAAATTGTACTTAATTAATCTTAATATAGGGAGAGGAAACAAAAGCACCCCAGGAGAATTATTCAACATTTGCAAATATCTGGAGGAAAGAATGGAGCGGGAATCTGTTCTTAATTCAGGTTTTGCATCTGGAATCATTTCCGAGTCTGTAGTGAGTTGGTGCCTTTATGAAGGATAAGTTTGTGTAAAAGTTGTTTGATAGGAATGCTATTTGGCGAGTTATTTCATTTATGTTTAGATCGTTATGAAGTTGTTTATTACTAATGAACCATGGCGCTCTTGTTATTGATCTTAAATATTTGTTTTGAAACACTTGGAATTTGTTGAGATTGGTTTTGGTGGCATTGGTCCAGATCGGGCATGCGTATAATAGAATTGGGCGAATAAGAGATTTGAATAGCGTTAGTGCATTTGACAATGAGAGATGGTTGTATGAGTTTAGTAGAGGTCTTAATTGGATGAGTTTGATTTTTGCCTGTTGTGCTTTTATCTCAATGTGTTGTTTCCAATTAAGTTTAGTATCTAAATTCAATCCAAGATATTTTATTGTTTTCATGATTGGGGTCCAATTTATAGGATTATTATTTATAAGTAGCGTGGGGGGGGGATATGCAAAAGGTTTTAGTGAGAAGACTTTTGCTGCTGATTTTGAGGAATGCTGATTTTGAGGGAGCGTCTTCAAGTCTTCACATGTTATTCTCGGCCGATGATTACGTCATGTCCATGCACATTCTTCATGATTTCACACCTTACATTAAATAAATTTTCTTCCTTTAACTACCACACGTTGTTTTTTGGCACAGTATGTAGTTACTTATTGAGAGTACTAATGACTACCATTGATATTCTTTTAAAACAGTTAAAATGCAACACATACATATCACATAAACTTACTGTGTGTGCTTTGTATTTTGTTGCACATGACAAATCTATTAAAAGCATTTCAATTATCTCATAAAAAGCTAATATTTCATGTTTTTCGAAAACAAATTCGAAGCGCAAACGATCATTTCAGTTTGTTTCGTTTTAAAATATCCTCTCGTTGCAGAAAATGTCGAAAGGCAATGGAAGGAACAACTGACGGCGACAACACACGAGTGGCAATCATTCATGGTACAAAAGACTGTCCCGATCGCCTACAAAACAGCGGCCAAGGGACTGACGCCAATATGACCTTCTACTTGGACGCGCGCTTCAAAACTAATGCCAAGAGGTCAACCTTAGGACGAGAAAGCAGAATTAGAAATAGGTACAATGTTTGATGTGTGTACAGTCGTGTATGGAATAGAATAATAATATAATTAAAATAATAAATATATACAAACAAAGAAATAAATTTTATATAAAAATAAAAGAAAATAAAGGCTGTAAGAACCATGTAGAACATATAATTATATCTAATAAAGTTGAATACAATATATCATTTTGAGAGAAAAAGTTAGAAACAATAATTAATTAATTAATGAAAACCAGGATTTAAACTGGTGATAAATCAGTAGGGCTATGGGTAGAGGCTTATTCAATTGGTAAACCATCACATGGTACAGGTAGCTGAGTATTGACTACAGCAGTCTAATGACCATACTTGACAGTAATAACAGTGCATTCCTAAACATGAAAGAGCTTGAGAGTGATGTTGTGCATGTGTCTCAGTGGTCATATGTTGGATGATTGGTATTTTGCTCTTAAATATTCAATCAGAGGAACGTGGGTTTTAATGACACAATATACATAATCTATTGTATTTTCAGTATAATTAATATGTAATTTTATTGTTTTAGGTTCCATATCTTAATTTATATAATTGTGAATGTTTTATTTGCATTTTACGTAATTCAACTTGGATGAAGTAACAGTGTAAATATGTCTCTCCCTGATGAGGGAACAATAAAGTTCCGAAACGTTGGCGAACTAAGAAATGTTAATGACCATAAAACAATGAAACATTACTAGAATTAATAGTGTGGTCGTGAATTCAAGACCTTTTATAGCAATTGCTTCATTCCAAAGAGTAGGTATTGGGTCGAAACGATAGTTGACAATTCTGAAACAGGGAACATATTTTTACGGATTTGTTGAACTTACAATTGTGACCATGTAGTTAAATGTTAAGTTCAACCAGAGACTGTAGAAAGACGCTACGATTTTGTTCCAATTAATTCCATCTCCACGAGATAGCGCTGGCTTCGCTCGGATCTCCGTATGCGGTTCAACAGGTCAGTTCAAATCCGAACTTTCTTGTGGTCAGTTCTCGGTCGCGCACGATATACTTTTGGCTTGTGTTGCGAAGTATAAATATTATAAATTGTGTTCTGACGGTAAAGTACTCCTTTTAGACAAGTGTGTGGTGTTGAAGTGATTTCTTTTAGTGAAATGGAATGAATATTCGGCGTGTGCTGCTTATGCTTTGAAAAGGAAGTGAATTATATAGATCAGTGAAAGGAGTAAGGTAAGTCAACTGTCGTATTTTATATTTTGTGGTTTAATGGATATTAACCATTTTTAGAAAAAAATATTCATTTTTCAAAGAAATTGTGTTGCTTGTTCCTATATTTTGCTGATTTTATTAAATATATGTTTTATTATATTTTCTTTGAGACATCTGCCAATTACATGCTCGGAAAGTTTCTACTGCAACTTTTCACCAAGTTTTTATATAAGTACATAGTGTTAGCCGTTAATAGTATGTTATGCAAACAGTTTGTAATAAGCTTTTTTGCACGAGTACATGTTTTGAAAGGAGCGGCCTTAGGAGTGAGTTACACTATGCCCCTTGTTAGCCTAATAATTTTATAATAATTTTCTTTATTTACTTTCAAATTAACTAAAAACGGGACAATTTAATTCATTACTACTTCAAAACATATTGTGGTGTTCTGAATAGTCAATCTTGTGAATACTATATTTTTTTATTTCAGTTAAAATATTATGAATGATCAATTTTGTGAACCACTGTATACGATTTCTCTTGCTATGATTTTAAAAGTTGCCCTCCAGTTAAGCATAGTTATAAATGTTTTATTTGGTTCATCTGGGTAAGAAGATTCTGTCAATGTCAATGCTTTACAGGCTTACAAAATTTGTATATTGATAGAAATGGCTACACAAGAATAGTAATGAAAATATATATTTTGTGCTGAATGCATTTTGTGGTTATTTCAAGCATGTTTCGATGATTAATCTTTGTTATTATAGTCACTTAACCAATTTACATTTTCAATAAGGCATGGTGTTCATTCCACGGAAATGCTGGTGGCAATATTGAAATGCCGTTTGAGGTTTAATTATCCTATCTAACAAAACAATTGATACTATGGAGGTCTTAACACAGCTTTGAAATTGTACTTTTATATTGAAAATAAATAGTTTTTTGTCGGTAAAAGTGAATAAATGTTCTATGGTTTAAAAAAATAAACTAACCGTATAAAATTTTATGTTGTTTGTATATTAAGATTTAGCACGAGTTTAAAAATGTATGTCCCGTGGCCAGTGTGTTGCCAAACTTTGTCAATTCTAGATCAAGTTGTAAGGACGATACCGCCGGAACGTCTGCCAACGGCTGCAGAGGTTTAAAGGCCGCGGAAGCCTGAACACGAGCAAGGTCATCACTACTGTGTCGGGGGGGGGGGGGAGAGGGGGGACGCGGCAGAAACAAATAAAACCCCGCCCCCTCTCGTGCTGGCAACCCACGGTGCGGGCGCGGGCACCGGACTTCAGCCTTCCAAGGAATGAAACGGAGGGATCTGTTTCTGAGCTCTGCCGGTAATCTCTGATATCAACCGTTGACAGAGGTACAACAGAATCGGTGTATTTTTTCTCGTTAACTCAGTGGAACATTCTTAGCTTACTAGGCCAATTAGAACACGTACGTGTATATATTGCTTCTTTTAACATTGTTGTTGGTAAACATATCTGAGTTATATCAACGTTATATCTTATATCAAAGTTCTCTGAGAAGTGCGAGGAATGGAAGGCAGAGGAATAAACTTCAGGTGACACGTTGAATTTGTCTCCTCGTCTTCTGTGTTCGTAGTATGTTGCTTCTGCCATTCAGATGTGATAAATTTGAATGCATCGCATGCATTCGCATGTGTAATTACATGTTTCTCGCGATGAAAGCTGGAAGTTAGCAAAATGCAGTACAATAAAACTCTCTAATCCGACACTGTGGGACTGAGAGTATAGTCGGTACGCAAAAAAGGTCGGATTAACAGAACAAAATACAATAGTCAAATTTTATGTAAATTTTTAATTTCATACAAATAATACATACTAAAATAAACTGCAGAAATAAATAAAATAAAACAAAATAAAATTGAATGCAGAAACAATTTTTTATTGAAAAATCGAGTTTTTTGTTTTTTGTTTGTTTGGAAGGCAACAGTTTAGACCATCTTGCAGTGTTCCTACATTTCTTCATCCACCAGATATTCATAGGTGTAACTAGTCTTTGCACTGACCGCAGGGTCAACTATTGTCAGTCGGCGATTATGTTGGCGCCTGCGTTATCTCAAGCAAGGGAGGTCGGATCAACTGGAGCGTGGAATTAATCGAAGTCATATTAGAGAGGTTGTACTGTATATGTTTCGGTAGTTTACAGAAAGAGATACGTTAACGTATTTGAAAAACTAGTTTCTTTTCATTCTTATGTGATTATTTTATTGAAGAATATGTACGGGGCTTATTGATAACGCCAAATTTTCCCCTCGTTTTAAACCTAAGATATTAACTCGAAATGTGCAAATGTGAAACCTTACTCAAGAGATATTTGGGATATTTCCTTCATTTCCTTCGTGAATAAATCGACTCACTTCAGCAAGAAGACGAACGACAAAGTAAACTTCAAAAAGAAATTTAACAAACATAGTAATAATTTTTGGGTACAGTTGACGCTTTTGTGTACTAGCTGGCGTCCAGTCTCTAGATTTAGGCTTGAAGTCTGCACAAGACGCAATTTATGACAAAATACTTTGTTGTCTAATAGTTTGATTGGAAATTAGAAACAGGTGAATTCATGAAAATTAATAAAGAAACTAACTTGCAATCGATTAATCGAGAAAGGTCGTGTTTCGCGATTGCTTCTTAATGTTTCTAAAAGGATTTTCTTTTAAAAGTTTGCAATTAGCTTATATCTTTAATTAATTATATCTCTTGTATGTGAAATATCTCAATGCATTTTTCACATTGAAAATAAAATATATCACATATTTTTCCTCATTTCTTTCTTTGTGCAATATGATGTGTTATTGCAGAAACAAAATAATCAGCCTAAAACGCTCGACAAAATCACACCGAGCTAATGCATCAAAATGACATTCATATGAACTAGGTCTGATAACTGAATGATTAGGTGCCCTCCAATTCTTTTCCATCTTTCAAATAGAATCCCTCCATGGACCTGCGATTGAAATTTCACCGCAAAATTCAAAAAGTGGGTCTTAACCCTTAACCTGCCATCGTTCATGAATCGTCTATCGAAGCAGCGAAAAAGAAAAACCGATAAGCGAGAACACGTAAGAATTGCAAAGTTTTTATTGTAAACTGAACTTCAGCAAACAATAAAATTAAATTAAATTTTAAAAAAATTAAAAAAAGCGAGAACACACGGAAACGAAGGAATTTTTGTTCCGTTTGTATGGGTGTTGCAATCGTGTTCATTTCTTTGCAAATTACTCTCTTAATTTTGGAAGTTTGTGTAAATTTGTTTCACTGACGAGTTTGGTTTTAAATTTCTTTTGAATGAAAACTCCAGTTAGATATCTCAAATAATTAATGACATTTTTGCTGTGCTTAACGTAGGTGGTACCACAGGTACTGGAAACTGAAAGCACATTATGCAGGCTATGTAAAACTAGCTAGGTATTTATTTTTTTCAACGTTGTGATGTGGTATGGTGAAGTGAGTAACAAATCTGATACACTCATGGTCCTGGAAATCGTTTATTTTCACTCTGCGGTTCAATTCGGAGAACTGCTTGACGCATTGCTCGTGCTTGTATTCGTGTGTCAATCAAAGGGATATGTTCATCATCACACCATTTGTTCTTTGAGTGGTTATAGTACACATTATTCACGTGTCGTTCATGACAGAAAAACTAGAATGCAATGCCCCAACGCGTATGCGCCATGTGTGTTCGCTTTCATCTCTTTTTGAGCCGTGGGAAAGCAATCCTGTTAACATGAAAGTAGTTCGCCGAAGGCAAAATGTTCCCATTTCAAACAGAATTATGACAGAATTGCCAGCTTTCAAGTGAAACATTCCAATCACATTTCAAATATTTGAGCAAATGTCATATACAGCCTCTGGTTGTCTACATCACATATCAGAAAGGAATTGTTAGATCGAAGTTTAAACATGACGCCTACGATTTATTGGCTTTTAATGTCAGTGTATACTTTTTTTATTGAAAATTCAAGAAAAATGTTCAGAAATTATAACATCTCAATATTCAGAGTAATCAAAAGTTCATTTTCTAAAAAAAAATATTATTTAATAAAGCTTTTATACTTAATAAAATAATTTAAACATACACAAAACTGTTTATATATTTAGCTGTAGATTTAAATCTGTTAATAATTCTGCAATTAAGTTTGAGAACTTGGTGACAGAATACACTAACTTGACAATACAGAACTTAACCAAATTTGCAAACTTTACAAATGAACGTGAACATTTCACCGTGCAATCTTTCATAACACTGCACTTCACCACACTTCACTTCTTCGCATTGAGAATCACTGAGCGGTAATGTCTTTCTTACACACTCATTTTCTTCAGTTTCACAACGCCACTGCACTTCACGCCACTATGCTTTATATATGGTAATATCTTAGTTCAGAACTATGTGAATGTAAAATTCAAAACTTCAAATTAACATGATGTTAACATTTTTAAAGTAACAATAAAGGTATTAAGCATTTATTCACATTAATTTATTTAGTACTTCCAGTTACCGAAGGTAATGTTGAATTTGAAATGTAATGCTGAAACCCACTGTGCATACTTTTCGGATTAAAACAAATAATGACCATTTGGAAACGCTTTTGCTGAGAAAATATCTCACGTGAAGGAATAATTTTCACTGCATGAAATTCGCTGTAGATAAATAAGGGAACATTATAGAAATGCATCATTCTATGTATGCGACGCACTTTTAATTTTGCACATTTTTGCATAGCATATTTACTCAAAATTTATATTTGTTGATTTGTTTTCATTAATCGAGTTATTAAAAATAACTTTCAAAATAACTCGTCGCAAATTTTATTACAACTCACGTCATTAAAATAACTGCCTCATTAAAGGTCATAGGAGGTCGCCTTGAGTCCCCATTCATAAAGTAATGCTCCGGTGCCGGAGGTTATTAGCGTTTTAATTTCAAGATCGACCGGCAGAAGGCACCGTGCGTATTGGAAAACGTTAAAAGGGGCCGTGACTTCCCATTCATCATGTGGAAACTCCCGACAGAGGCACTACCCTCCACTTATAAGGGCTATGACTTTCCCCTTCCTTGCCCCTGCCTCATGGCTCTCCCTTATTTTATCTCTGTTGTGCTTCCGGTGTTTCTTCTTTCCATCTTTTGTTTCTCTTTGGCGAGCATCTTCAACTGACAGACTTAAATGTACCATTTCTCTCCAATCACGATAGGAAGATAATTTGATTCTCAGTTCCGTCCGAGATGTAAGACAACTTTAAATGCCATTTCAAGTAGAATACGTTGTTTTTTTAATGATTAGAGTGAATATGACACGTAGTAATTGCTCAAATATTAGTAAAATATAGTTTCATTATTTTAAGCGATCTTGTGTACGTCAAACTCGTTTAGCGATTAAGGCCATGAAAGTAGATAACGATGGAATCATGGAGTCGTCAAATACGTTGGCGTTGTGTCACGCAACGTGTGAAGTAGACTGAGATACGTTCGTACTAGGAAATGTACATTCGTGCATGCTCATCACGTGAAGATATTTTATGTGATCGTGCGATGCGAAAAACGCTCGGCCTTTTCCTTTTGAATATGGGGGCTGCAACTGACATCACGTTATATAGACCGCTTTTTAGTTCAGTCTAAAGATAACGATTTCGAAGGATCTTGGATATTCAGTCAGTATCGCATATCACGTGCAACAAATGCATTCAGAGAACTTACCGTATTGATATCATAATAATACGACTTCGATGATTTGATGAAAATGAAGGTACGAATTGTACAAATTGTTTATTCATTGAAATAGGTTTTTTTAATATGAAGGATTATTGTAAAAGAATTAACCGATTTGCAAGCCCTATTTCTCACTTTTCAAGCAACTTCACGAAACGAGTCCCATGCCATTCAAAAGGTCGAGGTTTTTGGTTTTAAAGTATCCAATAGAGCGCTCTGAATGACACTTTCTAGATATGGTGTAGTCCACATTAACCATGCGCAGCATTTCTTCCCAGAAAAATTCCTACCTCTTTGATTTGCAATCACGTGTACGCGCTTGATGCATCAGCAGTTTACACGGCTTCATGTGAACACATCTATTTAAAACACGCTAAATAATGAGCCTGGCAACCCAATCTACTTGACTACCTTGGGTTGTTGATTTCTGAGGAGTATGCTGAAAAAATTTCAATTTTTTCATTTTCCTGGGAAACAATTTTTTTCCTTTGAGTAGACAGTAACTGCTCTGAAACTGATAAAATCACTGTCGATTATCTCTATTAGGAGATAGCTCGTTGTAGTATCTTAAAAAAACAGCAGACCTGCAAAAATTGCGCCATTCCTCGCTAAAGCAGCAACTGAAGTGGATGAGGTGCGCCCTATTCGAGGTGTAGCATCCGAAACGATTTGACAGATTCTATTCACAACGTAGAAATTTGCTCGTTTTTATGACATTCGATGCGTTTCGAGAAGTTGCTTTATAGCTGAAAAATAGGGCTTATAAATTGTTTTATTATCATCATGTATGAAGAAATCGTATTAATTGTGTCAAGAATTATTACTTAAACTTTACTGTATGTTACAAGAAATGTATTGATTTACAACATTAGCCTGTAATTAAATTGTCGTTCAAGTTTTGTTTATTGTTTTCAGTGAAATTTGAAAAATGCGAATTACTAAAAAATATCATTTTCTACGCAAGGTACCCTCGATACGAACATCAAAACCAACGCTTATGGACTCCAGATTACGAGACAGACGACCCTTTGGCTAACGAAATATTTAAGCACGCACTGCTTTAGCTTAGACAGCAGGAGGCAACAACTTTTCGAGGTTAATAAACATGAGATTTCAAGCCCCGCGCTATCCAATTAAATTTCGCGTGTATTGTGTGTGTTTTGTAGTTTCTAGTTAGTTAAGCAAGTAGAAACCGTGCGACTGGCAAACATGGAGTCACGATGCACTCTCACTCGCCGCGCTGTTGACGCAACACAGACAACGAACGCCATGCTCTGCTCCGCTCCGCTCTGCTCTGCTTTGCGCCGTATCGCCCTGGTTGTCGCACCTTCCCCCGCCCCCCCCTCCGCCCGCGCCCGCGCCCCCGCCCCCGCCTCCGCCCGCGCCCTGGTCCTCTCCCCTACCCTCGCCCCTCCCCCTCTCGCCCACCCAGGCCTCACCCTCGCCCCCACCCCCGCCCCCCACCCTCGCCCCCACCCTCGCCCCCACCCTCGCCCCCCACCCTCGCCCCACCCTCGCCCCCCTCCCTCGCCTCCGTCCTCGCCCCCGCCCTCGCCCCTGCCCTCGCCGCCTTCGCCTCCGCCCCGGCCCTCGCCCCCGCCTCACCCTCGCCCCTGCCCCCCCGCCCCGCACTTGCCTTTGCCCTAGCCCTCGCTCACTCCCTCGCCTCCGCTCTCGTCACCGATCCCGCCCTCGCCCTCGCCTTCGACCTCGCCCCGCCCCCACCCCGCTCCCGCACCGCCCCCGCACCGCTCTCGCACCACCATCGCACCGTCTCCGCACCGCCCCGGTCCCTGCCACCCTTGCGCTCCCCCTTCCCTGCCCTCCTTGCCCTCTCCCCTGCTCCCTCCCCGCCCTTACCGCCTCCTTCGCCTTTGCGGCCGCCCTCAACCTCGCCCCCGCCCCCAACCTCGCCACAACCCTCACACTCGCCCCTGCTCCCTCCCCCACCTTCGCTCTTGCTCTCACCCCCACTTTCGCCCCCACCCTCGCCTTCAACCCTGCCTCCGTCCCCGTCCACGCAACTGCCCTCCTCTTCGCTCTCACTCTCGCTCTCTCCATCGCCGTCGCCTTTGCCGTCGCTGTCACAATCTCCATTGACCTCGCCATCGTCCTCCCTCCCTCTGTCGCCACACGTAGCGGTAAACACTCGCATCCGGCTCGTTATATCAAAGTTTAGAGAGGCCTGGCGTCGCACGCTCAGGTCGTCAACCAACTTGGATAATTTGCGCGAGTTTGAATATTTCACCCTTTGAGTGGGAGTTGTAAAGAATGATCCGAAGGAAAATATTAACGAGTGCGTTATTAACTGTAGAAAATAGTGTCTGAGACAAAAATACTGTAGGGTTGATTTAATTTACTAACGTATTTTATCTATTAAGTGGTCGTAATAAAAAATGGTTGAAGTGAAAAAAAAAATTAGTGAGCTCTTTGTCTGTGGTAAGTTTAGTTTAGTGGAGAGATATATGCTAGAATATGTGAGTGTATTGTAGTATACACTCATATAGAACCCAAAAAATCTCTATGGAATATATTTCGTCCATCATATTTGCAAAACTATGTGGAACGGTTCTAGAGAAAAATCTGAGAGAAAATCGAAAGTTTATCTTGGATATGACACTTTAAAAAAAATGATTTATCGAACATCACAAAAAATGAACTGCCAATACAGATGGAAAAGAATTCTTTGGGACTACCCCTGAAGATCAGATCCAGTAGAGCTCTTAAGAAATTCATTTGGAAAGTCTCTAATCTTCTTTCGTCATTTTTCCTTAGTATCCATGTTTCACTTGTGAAGCAGAGAGTGGGTTGAGATATCACATTCTGAAATCTCATTAGGGTGCTATTCAACACATGGTTTTTAAAATGCCTCTTCATAAAGCCATTCAACTTATTGTATTTACTTACATTTCCTTGCATTTCGAGGTTGATGTCATTTGATATTTTGCAGCAAAGTTAAGTGAAGTTAGATACTTTTGGACTCGAAAGTCTAGTATACAAAACTAATACATTTTACGTGAGTGTTTTGTTCTTCTTGCAGTTATTAGTAAATGATATTTTGTTTTATCCACTTTAAATGTCTAAAGTAAAAATTAATAAAGTTGGAATTAATGTTATAATAAGATATTAGAATCCAAGGCTCCAATAACCTATGGGCCACTGTTAATAATAATTAGTTAGAGATCGTGAGAAGTGTGTACACATATTTCTCGTAATCCGTTTTATTATCTACATCACTATAACCGTTATTTTCAATTAGTGTTTTGAACTGAATTAGTGTTTTTGCATTGATTTTTTTCGTTTAAAACAAACGTTTCTATTTGAGTTCAAAGAGAAATTCTAATTAATTTTAGAGGCAATATTATGCACTTTTCACATTATTTCAGTTTTAAAAATATTATACTTGAACGAACGGTAAAACTATTACATTGATCAATCATTTATGTATAGTAGCACGTGTAAGATTTTACTTCGTGTTTTGAAAACAAATAAGCACACCAAATTGTTATCACGATTGCGCACGAAAATGGAGTGGAAAAAGGCCCAACTTGTGATTCCTCGTGAGTTAATCGACGCCTCTTCCAGGACAAGCCTTAGCTTTTTGTATTCACGAGAATTCTGACGTCCAGAAAGATCGCGGGACATAATTGGAAGCAGCAAGCACTTGTGGCGCTCGCAGCCTTGCGATTGCATCCATCAACGTCAGATGCCCGCGAGACGCTGTAGGCCGGGCGCCTGGCTCTCCATCAATCACTCCATTAGCCGTTACAGGCACCTGCAGAGCTCAACGACCCCGCCCCTCACCACCCCCAGTCACCTCGCCTCTCGCCTCTCGCCTCTCGCCTCTCGCCTCTCGCCTCTCGCCTCTCGCCTCTCGCCTCTCGCCTCCCGCCTCTCGCCTCTCGCCTCTCGCCTCTCGCCTCTCGCCTCTCGCCTCTCGCCTCTCGCCTCTCGCCTCTCGCCTCCCGCCTCTCGCCTCTCGCCTCCCGCCTCTCGCCTCCCGCCTCTCGCCTCTCGCCTCTCGCCTCTCGCCTCTCGCCTCTCGCCTCTCGCCTCTCGCCTCTCGCCTCGCCTCGCCTCGCCTCGCCTCGCCTCGCCTCGCCTCGTCTCGCCTCGTCTCGTCTCTCTCCGACTCGTCTCGTCTCTCTCTCTCCGACTCGTCTCGTCTCTCTCTCCGACTCGTCTCGTCTCTCTCTCCGACTCGTCTCGTCTCTCTCTCCGACTCGTCTCGTCTCTCTCTCCGACTCGTCTCGTCTCGTCTCTCTCTCCGACTCGTCTCGTCTCGTCTCTCTCTCCGACTCGTCTCGTCTCGTCTCTCTCTCCGACTCGTCTCGTCTCGTCTCTCTCTCCGACTCGTCTCGTCTCGTCTCTCTCTCCGACTCGTCTCGTCTCGTCTCTCTCTCCGACTCGTCTCGTCTCGTCTCTCTCTCCGACTCGTCTCGTCTCGTCTCTCTCTCCGACTCGTCTCGTCTCGTCTCTCTCTCCGACTCGTCTCGTCTCGTCTCTCTCTCCGACTCGTCTCGTCTCGTCTCTCTCTCCGACTCATCCCAACACACCTCACTCCGTACCAACTCGTTGTACTCTGACCCGTCCCGCCCCGTTCTATCCTACCTACCCAGTCTTATCCTACCCATCCCGACCTATCCCACCCATCCCGTTCAAACTTGACCTAACCTTCTCGCCCTGTCCCTCCCGTCCCGTCTCCTCAAGATGCGTTCCGCTCCGTCCCGTTCTATGTCTGTCCGTCCCGCTTTTCCCCTCTACCGCACCTTCCACCCACATCGCCTTCCCGTCCCACCGTCGCCCTCGTTATCCATAGGGCGTCCGCCAGCCTTTCTCCTGCCACACTTACTCTGCTCTTAATTGCTTCTCCGTTACCGACCTCTCAGCCTTTGTCCCATGCCTCTTCTCCTCCACATACTAAGAAGTAACACGTGAGCTATGGTATACTACAATGTCATAGGATCGAATAAGTTGATGTCATGCCAGATATTGAGTGAACGGGAATTACCCTATGCAGTCCCCACCCAGCCCCGCATCGCACCGCCCCGCCTTGCCATGCTCTGTTCCGCCCCACCCCACCCCACCCCGCCCCACCCCGCCCCACCCCGCTCCACCCCGCCCCGCCCTCGAATATTTCTTTCTGCAAATCCTTCATGGGGCATAGTTGTCCGTAGTTTGGATTACCAGAAAAGGGAAGTAGGGTATTTTTAGAACCTTACGTGCATTTTGTAACTTGTGAATCATGTAGTTCTGCCAAAGCAAACGAACATCGTATGATGCTACTAGAGTTCGGGAAAGTTTCTTCGTAAAAACGGATGCCGGAGTGAATTAAAAGTAAATGTTCTCTAAACAGTGCACTGATGAGAGAACGTTAATTAGTGCTCGGCTATTTTATTCGTTTAGAAAACCACTTCAAGTCGTTTACAGCATATTCCCATGTGCGCTCCATTTCCGACTCCCTCTAATTAAGGATACCTATAATGCGATTTGTGTTGTTATATCCTTCAAGAAGTAAATTTCATATCAGAGGAGTATTTCTGATAAAATATAAATAATAGTAATTAAAAAATAATGAAGATCTATTGTCGATTAATAATATTCTCGACCTTCTAAATCAAAATAAACAAATTAATTAAAAATGAAATAAGAATCGCGATATTTCTTACCACGTACATTTAAAAATGAGTAAGAACTTCTTACAGAAACTTTAATTGAAATGTTGTATATATTCTAAAAGTTTCCCCTTGTGTGCTGTAAAGAAATATGGAACTTCTGTAATATTTTCAAATTTTCTGAAAATATATATTTCTCTCCAACAGAGAAAAGTGCATTTATAAATCTGAATTCTTATTTTCTTTAAACTCTCTTAAATTTTGAAAATATCAAATACTTTTTGAACCTCTCATACAGATCCTTCAATCTCAGATATTTCTATTTCAATATACTTTTGCCCTCAATTTTATATCCTTAAATTATATGTATTGTTTTATTTTTACTTATATGCATACATTTTATTTAATTATATGCATACTTATATAAATTATTGTGAATACGTTTTAAACATTGTGGATAATTGATTAATTTTGATGGCAGATGTGATATTTTCCCAAAAGTGTTAATAATTTTGAGTGCGTTGGAATTTCTATCTGTTCCCGTTGGAAGGTCTTACTCGCGCAAATTTTCTTGAACGATAGATACAAGAAATGCGGGTAGAGTTGGGGTATTAGATACGAAATCCACTCCTAGATTTTATGAAGCAATGCCATCTATGGAAATTAAGTCATTCCTTCACAACTTTCTCAATTCAAACTTCTGTGATGGATATTCACCAGCTTCGGTCATTTAGATTTTTTGGGAAAATCACGCATAGAAGTTCTCGTTTTCAACAGAAAATACTTTCAATTTTGCGCCAGTGAAGATTGGAATTATGTCATCTGTGCTCGCTGCGACCTTTTGACTACAACTGTCCATTGTGCCAGAGAGGTGGAAGCAAGGTCATCTTTCAAGAAAAGTTGTTCCGATTACTAGTAAAATCAGTCTACTTTCCGTTGAAGTAAAGAGTTGTGACTATGAGTTCGTTTAGTGTTCTTCACGGTACCCTAATATCACGTTTCATAACATTGCGAGGAGGAAGGGTTTCGGTATGCAGCGCACTCCCTCAATTGTTTATGTAACTTCCACTCCATTGGTCAAGTTTGTATTGTACATTTCGTCTATGAATAGTTTTATTAAAAAATATTGCAATTATTTTGTACTAAAAAGTCGACTCTATTTTGTTCTTCTAAAGAAAGTCGTGTTAGATTAGTTATCATTGTTTTCAACTATGGAAAAACAAACATTTCCCTTCCAGTCCGTCGTATGTCCGTACATTTGCACCCACGAATGTAGACCCCATGACTCTAGTAAGAAAATTGTAAATTTGCTTGGTAAGAAAATGCAAGTGTAAATCAAATATGACTGTGTTAGATGAGAGAGAGTGTTTCCTCACCATATTTAATATAATATAAAAATATTTAATTGCGTTTAAAAATCACGTCTCTTGGTAAGATTTCATCACTCCTTGCACTATTCCGCACAATTCCTCCTTGAACAGAGTTTCTTCTGCAGAGCGAGTGAGGCAGAGGGAGGTTCCTGGGAGCGAGGGGTTGTGGAATCTTCCCACGAAGCGCGGGGCGCGTCCAGTCCCCAGGCGCCTTGCGTCGGGTCCCGTTGATTAAGCTGGGAGCGCAAACAGGGCCCTCGACACTCGCAGCGGTGAATCTTGCTTCTGGCACTGCGACGCCCGCCCGTCTGCACCCCCGCCCGTCCGCTCGTCCGCCCATCCGCCCATCCGCCCGTCCGCCCGCCCGCCCGTCCGCCCGTCTACCCACCCGTCCGCCCGTCTACCCGCCCGTCCGTCCGCCCGTCCGCCCGCCCGTCCGCCCGTCTACCCACCCGTCCGCCCGTCTACCCGCCCGTCCGTCCGTCTGCCCGCCCGTCCGTCCGTCTGCCCGCCCATCCGCCCGTCTGCCCGCCCGTCCGCCCGTTTGCCCGCCCGTCTGCCCGCCCGTCTGCCCGCCCGTCCGCCCGCCCGTCCGCCCCACTGCCCTCTCCCTATCTCGCTCTCTTCCCCTCTCTCTCTTTCCCTTCGCTCTCGACAACAACAATAATTCAATTTATTTAATAATTAATCATTTTAGTGAAATATGTGAACCTACTTTTTAAGTGCTGGTTAGTTGCAGATTAATGATACCGTAAGAATCAACTATTTGCGCTCTAATCCCACGTCAGACTTGGATTTTAGACATATTTACGTTCTAAAGAAAGTATTTTAAAGATGCAGAGAAAACTGGCGAATTTCTTCAGAACTCGTATGAGACCCTGATATCTAAAAAGAGGATATGTAATAAATTACTTCATTTAGCACCTGTAGTCGTAAAGTATGTTTTATGGGTTCTTGATGGTAGAAAATTGCTTTACAGCTAAACGTCTGTCTGTCAACGCTAGTGGCTAGACCGTGAAATAGGATTTTCAACAAATTTGATATTCCACGATAGATGTCCAAAGTTGTGACCCCATGAATTTGAAATGGATATTTTGATTGTAGGGGCTCTTTACATGAAGACTCATCATTTTCAAAATATTCTCGAAACCGACTCCATTTTTTTCCACTCCAACTTTTCCGTAAGAGTAACGAATCTTAAATAACGTAAAGAATCTTAAATGAATGACTCGTTTAAATCTCTAATTTTTCGAAAATTGCCACAGTTCAAAAGTTTTTCAAGACTTCTTACTAGAATAGTCTAGTACAATTTTAAAAAACCTAGTTAGATTAAATAAATCGTAATAAAGGTAAGCGCGCATGGATTGTAGGCAATTTTAAAAACGGGTCGGGAGATGGACTTCGAACCTAAAAGCTAATAAAAACATTTTAAAAAAATGTGTCCCCTTATTGAAATGAAGTCAATTGATTTTACCGAAAACAATCTTGATAATTATGTCAAGATTTTTCGGAGATCACCTAAACATTTCTTGCGAAACACTATTCATTTCAAGGAAATCGTTTCTCCAGACACTGGAGCCTGCTCTCCGCCCATTCCATTCCAGTCTCGCAGATAATTCAACTCACTATCGTTGGTATTCTGAAATGCCTCTCCCTCCGCCGCCGCTTCGGTTTCGTTTGCTCTCTCACTGTCACTATCATTTCTTCCAAGCTGACCCTCTGACGGATTTCAGTTACCATCTTCTTGCTCTATGAAATTTTACAAACCTTCTCTCCCTCTCGCTATTTACTCTTCTTGCTCCACGATCACATTGTCTCTCGCTCTTGAAATCTCATACTGATGACCTCACGCACCTCCCTTTTTACAGTTCATCTACTTTTTACATTTCATCGTTCTCTTCCTAGATTTTTGCAACTACGCTCTCTTGACATCCCGATCTCTCTAATTGGCGCTCTAAATAGTCTGTCTCCGCCGACCAAGTTTCTAATTCTCTCATTCCCGTTCGTTTCACTCTCTCTCTCCTCCCTTCCCTCGCTGTGCCCACCCCTCCCTCATTTCTATTTTTCTTCTCCCTCCCTCCCATCCTTCTCCATCACTTTCTCGTCCTCATTTTCTCCTCCTTTCTTCCTCTATCTCTCACCCTCGCCTACTTTTTCCCTTTTCTCCCACTCCACCTTCTCCCTACACTCTACCTTTCCTTCTCCATCTTCTCTCTTCACCCTTCCGTCCTTTCCCTACTTCTCTCTTTCCTTTTCACGACTTCTCTCCCATCCCCTTCCTTTCCATCTTGATCCTTCTCTCACCATTCCAATCCTCGTCGATCTCATTCTCTCCATCTGTAACTTATCTCTCTCACCTTCACTTGGTCTCTGTCCTTCACTTGGTCTCTGTCCTTCACTTGGTCTCTGTCCTTCACTTGGTCTCTGTCCTTCACTTGGTCTCTGTCCTTCACTTGGTCTCTGTCCCTTCACTTGGTCTCTGTCCCTTCACTTGGTCTCTGTCCTTCACTTGGTCTCTCTTCCTCTGTCTTCATCATTGTGGCTCTCCCGGAGTTATTACTCTAGCCCATTCACTTTGCTGCCCTCCTCATTCGTCGCTCTCCCGAAACTCGGCGGCTCGCCTCTCGGCCTTCGCTCTCCTGAGTCCCCCGGGCCGTGGCCCCAGGTGTCGGCGTAGACACCACACTCCCGAATATTCGCAGACTTACGCAGACGCGAGGGCGGGGGACAAACTCGACTCGCGGCCCCTCACGAGGTTCAGGAGGTTTTCAGTGTCCGGAACAGAAGCTAGAAATGTTTCATCCACAACAAGAGGAAATGAACGTGTGTGACTTACAAGTTGAGAAGTTTACAAAGACATGTATAGTCTCGACTTATGTTACATCTGTGTAAAAATCCCAAAGAGCTAAATTTCTCACTAAGACGTTTATTTTCATCATGTTTTGTGAAAACGAACATTTCGAATCGACAACAACTTTGCATTTAATAGCACTGCGCCATAATGCTCAAATGTACCTGTTCTTGTGCATTTAATATTCAAAAAGTAATAAAATTTCAAGTTATAAAATTTCAATTGACAGGAAATTGATTTCCTTGAATATATCAATTTCCATGCATTGATTGCCAAACGGGATTATCATTGGTGGAAGCATCAATTTAATTTCCTCTAAAACATATGATTAATTTTCTCCATAAGACAAACCGCAAGACCAGGAGGCAACAAAAATGAGTAACAACGTAATCCGTGCATAGCAAAGAATCGTTTACAGCGCAGAAATAAACACGTCACATGCTATGTTACGTTCAATCAATGATGAAATAAGAGAATATAACATTTTGCAAAATAATTCTTAATATAAGTTATTTATTTTCCAATGGTGATGTTTCTAACAAATAATAATATTGCTATTTTTAACTACATAACATTGTAAAAAAACAAATTATCAACAATATCTAACAGGGTAATTCCACGCCAACTCCACATTGCATCACACCAACCCATCTCAGATCGAAAAATTAAAGTTATTTTCTTTTTCTTATGCCAAGATAAGCCCAAATTTAAATTTTCAACCATTTCTGATGTAAATAGCGTATGTGAGAACAATTATCGATTTTTCGCGATTTTCAAGCATTTTACAGCATCTTTTTATAATTATCCATTATTTCGATATTTTTTAATGAAAAAATATGTTTAAACTACTATTTTTATAGGAAATTTTCCGCAGAATTCGAATCTGTTAATGAAAATATTGAATTTTTTTTCTTAATATGACAAAAATTGAAATTTATGATTTTTATTACTTTATTTTCAAAATTAATTTAGTATTACAGTACAATTAAAAAGTTAGTTTCTTATGCTTAAAGTACGTGAAAATAAGTGTACATTACGGTACAGGAAAATTTTTTTTGGGGAAATAGTGTTTAAAAGAGTTAAACGCAAGAAATACAATAAAATCTCTTTTCTAAATGTGTTTTATCATTTTTAAATAACCTGTTAGTATTTTCTACTACTTTTAGACTGTTTGGATGACTTCGGTGGTGTAAAACAGTTTTTAATAAAATGTGCGTCCTGAACTTTTTTGGGAAATACGTTTTACATGAGTTAAAATTTTAAAAAATCGTGAAAAATTAATCGATTTTTATCGTTATATCGGAAGAAAATACCTCTCTTCATGATACTGTACGAAATTGAAAGAAATACTCATTACGCCATAGAAAAAGTAAAAAAATGTTGGAGAATAGGGGCCTATGAACGTATTAAACATTTAAATTATACATGGCTATGTCAGAATCTGGCGCGTGATCGCAAGATAATTTCAAATATAGGGGCCCTGAGCAGTGTTTCTAACTGCAGGAATGTGTACTGTGTGTGTCTCACTAATCTTAATCAAACCGAAGGAGACGTGAATGGAGGGGCGTTCCCGTAGTTAGAAACACTGGCCCTGAGCCCTGAGTGCTGTACTTGCCACTCTGCTGACAAAGAACATTTCCATGCCACAAGGAGGTTAAGCTTTATAATAATTTCAAAATAAGTTCTGAGTAAAACATGATGTTTTAAAACATGATGTTCAAATTTTTCATATTTTTCAAAATAAAATTGTTAATTATATAAAGGAAAATATTCCAAACGTGCAAAAAATTAACTATTTCAGCGATGGATGTCCAGGACAATACAAAAATTGTTATACTTATTACATCTCTGTAGACATACAAAATTGTATAGTATTGATGCTACCTGGACATTTTTTGCTACCTCTCATGGGAAAACGGAGAACGATGGAGTGGGTGCAACTGTTAAGAGAGAGGCAACAAAAGAAAGCTTGCATAGACGTCGTCAAAATCAAATCACAGATATTGACAAATTATTAGAATTTTGTAAAGCACATATAAAAACATCCATTGTGAAATTATTAGAAAAGCTGAAGTCGATGAATATCGGAATCGAAACAAAACTGAAAAAGTATTTACAATTCCGGGTACTCGCAATTTGCATGAATTTGTTCCTTACTCTGAGCATATTATTCAATGTAAAACAATAAGTACTCAAGAACACTGTTCTTTGGTGTTTGATTTAATTAATAACAAGAAAATGAAATAAGAAAATAAAAGATTAATTTTAATAATTTTATAAATAACAATGTTTTATTATTCAACTAAAAATTGTAATAAATGAAAACTTTTATCAAAAAGTTTTTAAGTGCCTATTTATAAATTTGTTTGTACTATTTATAATTTAATCTGCTTTAACAATAATAATCGATTAATTATTCACGATTTTTTAAAATTTTAACTCATGTAAAACGTATTTCCCAAAAAGTTCAGGACGCACATTTTATTAAAAACTGTTTTACACCACCGAAGTCATCCAACAGTCTAAAAGTAGTAGAAAATACTAACAGGTTATTTAAAAATGATAAAACACATATAGAAAAGAGATTTTATTGTATTTCTTGCGTTTAAACTCTTTTAAACACTATTTCCCAAAAAAATTTTTCCTGTGCCGTAATGTACACTTATTTTCACGTACTTTAAGCATAAGAAACTAACTTTTTAATTGTACTGTAATACTAAAATTAATTTTGAAAATAAAGTAATAAAATCATAAATTTCAATTTTTGTCATATTAAGAAAAAAATTCAATATTTTCATTAACAGATTCGAATTCTGCGGAAAATTTCCTATAAAAATAGTAGTTTAAACATATTTTTTCATTAAAAAATATCGAAATAATGGATAATTATAAAAGATGCTGTAAAATGCTTGAAAATCGCGAAAATCGATAATTGTTCTCACAAACGCTATTTACATCAGAAATGGTTGAAAATTTAAATTTGGGCTTATCTTGGCATAAGAAATAAGAAAATAACTTTAATTTTTCGATCTGAGATGGGTTGGTGTGATGCAATGTGGAGTTGGCGTGGAATTACCCAACAATATAATGCATTCCATTCCACACCACATTTCGATTGTCGATTTTTTAAGACCACCTACGTCAGTTTCGAGTAATATTACAGATGCGCATAGAAACACTTGAAGGACGATCTATATACTTCCATGTTTGTCCGTTGAACAGATTATCACTTTTCATTTATAAAAAAGAGTACAAAGAAAGGTATTAAGATATTTCTCTACCATTTCATTTTTTTTCATTAAGTCGTAAGTCAGACATGGCGGTGTGATAAACATACATTGTTCTCTTGAGCAGTTATTGTGTTTATTCCACACCACATTTCGATTGTCAAGGTTTAGCACCACTTAGGTCAGTTTCGAGTAATTTTACTGGAGAGCATTGGTCTATTTAACAGATTATCACTTTACATTTATAAGAAAGCTACAAAAAAGAAATTAACTCGTGAGACATGGAAGTTTGATAAGCATACCTTTTTTCTTGAGCAGTTACTATCTGCATTGTCTGTGCCCTGATTTGTGAACATTTACATGCGAGTTATTAACATATAATAGATCACACTTGAACAACTTGCTCAACAATCCTACACTTGATCGACTTGCTCAACGATCCTCCGCTTGATCGACTTGCTCAGCGATCCTCCACTTGATCAACTTGCTCAGCTATCCTCCACTTGATCGACTTTCTCAACGATCCTCTACTTGATCGACTTGCTCAACGATCCTCCTCTTGCTCGACGTGCTCAGCGCTCCCCTACTCGATCGACTTGCTCAGCGATCCCCTACTTGATCGACTTGTTTAACAATCTTTTACTCGATCGACATGCTCAACGATCCTCCAGACCGACTTGATCAACGATCTTATACTTGATCGACTTATCCAGCGATCCTCCACTTGGTCGACTTACCCAGCGATCCTCTACTTGGTCGTCATGCTCAAAGATCCTCCACTTGATAGTCTTGCTCCACGATTCTCCACTTGATCGACTTACCCTGCGAACCTCCACTTAATCGACTTGCTCTGCGATCCTCCACCTCATTGACTTGCTCAGCGGTTATCAACTTCATGTGCTTTCTCAGCGATCAACTTCATGAACTTTCATGAACTTTCTCAGCAATCATCAATCTGATCGTCCTGCTGAACGATTCTGGACTTGTTCGGCAATCCTCCACTTAATCCATTTGCTCTGTGATCCTCGACTTGTTTGATTTTCCCAGAGATCCTCCACACAATCGAATTGTTCTGCTATTCGCCAATGATCGACGTTCCCAGCAATTCTTCACTTGTTCGGCTTAAATGTAAAGAAAAAATATTAAACCCCTTATTGAAATGTAACTTCTTTTAATCCTTATTTTGTTGTAGAGACTTTTTCTCAGTAAAATTCGAACCTGCGAGTAAACTTAAGTTTTACTGCTTGTTGGGCCTTGTTGAATTTACAAAGTTTTCAGTATCATTGAGTTTTGTTGTGGCGTGGGGTGTCCTTCAAATCTTCATTAATATAATGTCCCCTCTTCTTCTGCCCAAGCCGGAACTATCTTTAAGCTTTTCCTGCATGGATGGTAGTGTAGTGCTTGTTAGTGTGTAAGGGGTAAGGATAGTACAAGGAAGAGGAAGTAAATCGTGCGCAGTCCGTGACCCGTTTGTTTGGATACTGTTTGAGGACTGTATCGTTTTATTAAGGCTAAATGTCCCGACACTAGTACAATTTGTAGCCACCACGTGGCAGCACCAAAATAAGTAAAATTTACTTTACCGAAAACGTCTGAATCAATGGTTCGATTTTCGATCTGTAAACGGCATTTGACGCCTTTTTAAAATAGAATTTACGCTACGATGACTTTTTTCCAAAAATCTAACAAAAACGCGAATTTGAAATTAGTTCTCAAACTCCCGAGAACAAATTTAAAAATGTGGCCTTATAGCGCGATGGCGACATGCTTCCTGAATCCAACGTCGTGACAATCATACAAATCGGCGAATAGGAGTGTCGTAAAGTGAAATTTACGAAAACATCTCGCCCCCCCACTTCCTCTTCTGCGTCGTTGCCTCACCCACCCGCCCGTTGTGGACCCTCTGTCAGCGCGGTGGCACGGCCAGGGCCGGCGGTTAAAGCGGTGCTACGTCTAAGATTAATTTTTAGCTCTGCAAATAATTCAGCAATTAAAAAATAACAGTATCCTTTTTTAGCTTTATGGGTGCTGGCCTGCGATGACGCAGTTAACAAATAACAGAGTTGACACCCTTATGATCATCTTCTTCTCTTCTACTCCAAGGATGGGTTCATGACCTGTTCTGACTTCTACCAATTTCATTTCTATAACGATCTGCCTCTGTGTCTTCTACTTCTACACATAAACGCTTGCTTTAGAATGCGTGTCAGTCCCATGTATCGAAGTCATTCCTCCCTTCACTCCCTGAAGTCAGAAAGATAGTATTTTGCCATTGATTGCTTGAACAATTAATTTTCATCTTATTTCGCGTCACGCTTCTGGCCTGTAGTCCTATGACGAGAGAGACAACTCGCATAGTCGAGGCTTGCGAGTACAACCGCATGGGTGGACAAATGAGCATCAGCACGAAGATTTCATTCGTTATCGAATCCCGACAAGCGATTTTCGCCGCTAACTTATATACCGCTAGTTCACGTGACAGTGCCTCCCGCGCTGGAGAATGGCCGGTCGGCAAACGAATTCGTTAATTTGTTTTGGCCGTATACAACGAATTCCGCTTGCTAGGTGCATTCCGAGAGCTGCACCCTGACTAACGCCCGCTCTCGGGCACTTGAACCGTAACACCTGCACTTCCCAACCGTTTGCTCCGTGTACAGACCCTGTCATTATATAACTATTCAATTATAACTGTACTAAAAATATAGGAATATTTTGTTTATCTACAAACTCTCAATGTGTGTTTGTGTGAGAGAGTGTGTGTGTGTGTGTGTGTGTGTTATTTGCCTGTAATAGATCAAAAATGAAAACTGTAATAATTATTTACGAAACATGTAACGTCATTTCATCCTTTACTTTACGAGATCAAATCATACAAAGAGAAATATCAAGATTGTAGGAAGATAAACCATGGAACTCTACAATATACCGATGACGCAGAAATCCTGGTGCCAGCGTGATTATCCCTTCTCCCTTGCGGTCGAGCAAGCAGTGTATTTTCTGGAACTATTGAATTTTTTTCATCTAGATCTACATCTGTTAAACAGGTTATAAAACTTTAAAAATATTTAAAATGACCAACTGGCCACATGTCATACTTTTCAAGAAGTGTGTATAATGTTTCGGTCGGCATGCCGGACGGACGGTCGACCTGCCGGACGGACGGTCGGCCTGCCGGACGGACGGTCGGCCTGCCGGACGGACGGTCGGCCTGCCGGCCTGCCGGACGGACGGTCGGCCTGCCCGACGGACGGTCGGCCTGCCCGACGGACGGTCGGCCTGCCGGACGGACGGTTGGCCTGCCGGACGGACGGTCGGCCGGCCTGACGGACGGAGGGACGGTCGGCCTAACGGACGGAGGGGCGGTCGGCCTGACGGACGGAGGGGCGGTCGGCCTGACGGACGGAGGGGCGGTCGGCCTGACGGACGGAGGGACGGTCGGCCTGACGGACGGAGGGACGGTCGGCCTGACGGACGGAGGGACGGTCGGTCTGACGGACGGACGGTCGGCCTGACGGACGGACGGTCGGCCTGACGGACGGACGGTCGGCCTGACGGACGGACGGTCGGCCTGACGGACGGCCTGACGGACGGACGGTCGGCCTGACGGACGGCCTGACGGACGGACGGTCGGCCTGACGGACGGCCTGACGGACGGACGGTCGGCCTGACGGAGGGACGGTCGGCCTGACGGACGGAGGGACGGTCGGCCTGACGGACGGAGGGACGGTCGGCCTGACGGACGGACGGTCGGCCTGACGGACGGACGGTCGGTCTGACGGACGGACGGTCGGCCTGACGGACGGACGGTCGGCCTGCCGGACGGACGGTCGGCCTGCCGGACGGACGGTCGGCCTGACGGACGGACGGTCGGCCTGACGGACGGACGATCGGCCTGACGGACGGACGGTCGGCCTGACGGACGGACGGTCGGCCTGACGGACGGACGGTCGGACTGACGGTCAATCTGACGGACGGACAGTCGGCCTGACGGACGGACAGTCGGCCTGACGGACGGACAGTCGGCCTGACGGACGGACAGACGGCCTGACGGACGGACAGACGGCCTGACGGACGGACGGTCGGCCTGACGGACGGACGGTCGACCTGACGGACGAACGGCCTGACGGACTGCCTGACGGACGAACGACTTAACAGACGGACTGACAAACTGACTGACGGACGGACAGACGGACGGAAAGACGGACGGAAAGACGGACGGAAAGACGGACGGAAAGACGGACGGAAAGACGGACGGAAAGACGGACGGAAAGACGGACGGAAAGACGGACGGAAAACGGACGGAAAGACGGACGGAAAGACGGACGGACAGACGGTACGGAAAGACGGACGGAGAGACAGACGGACGTCGATCCCCCACTTGATCGAATTCCTGGGTCGATCACCTACTTGATCGACTTGCTGGGTCGCTCCCCCACTTGATCGACTTGCTGGGCCGTTCCCCCACTTGATCGACTTGTTGGGTCGATCCCCCACTTGATCGACTGGCTGGGTCGATCCCCCACTTGATCGACTGGCTGGGTCGATACCCCACATGATCGACTGGCTGGGTCGATACCCCACATGATCGACTTGCTGGGTCGGTACTCCACATCATCGACTTGCTGGGCGATCCCCCACATGATCGACTTGCTGGGTCGATCCCCAACCTGATCGACTTGCTGTGTCGATCCCCAACCTGATCGACTTGCTGGGTCGATCCCCCAGTCGATCGACTTGCTGGGTCGCTCCCCCACTTGATCGACTTGCTGGGTCGCTCCCCCACTTGATCGACTTGCTGGGTCGATCCCCCACTTGATCGACTTGCTGGGTCGATCCCCCACTTGATCGACTTGCTGGGTCGATTCCCCACTTGAACGACTTGCTGGGTCGATCCCGCACTTGATAGACTTGCTGGGTCGATCCTTAACTTGATCGACTTGTTGGGTCGATCTCTCACTTGACCGATTGCCTAACATTCCTTGTTAAAAATCGGAATCAATATTTTGAGTAATGCATCAAAAAATTTAAAATGGTATTCGAAGGAAGACGGAAATATGTGAAAAAGGTAGTTATGTACTACTATTACAGACCTTTTACCTGGGTCTGTAATAGTAGTATAGAATCTCTAGTTTGATATCCGTGGAAAAATAGATTGAGATGCAAAGTGACGAACGCATAAATCGAGTGTGTGGCTTGCGTGTCCCGCAAGTACAGCCTCCTCCGTCCGTCCGTCGGGGCTGGCCGCACAACGCCGGACCTGGCCGTGCCACCGCGCTGACAGAGGGCCAACAACGGGCGGGTGGCTGACGCAATGGCGCAGAAGGGGAAGGGGGGGAGGTGTTTTCGTAAATTTCATTTTACAACGCTCCTATTCGTCCGATTTGCATGGTTGTCACGGCGTTGGATTCAGGAAGCATGTCGCCATCGCGCTATAAGAGCCACATTTTTTAATTTGTTCTCGGAAGTTTGAGAACTAATTTCAAATTCGCGTTTTTGGTAGATTTTTGGAAAAAGGTTATCGTAGCGTAAATTCTATTTTAAAAAGGCGTCAAATGCCGTTTACAAATCGAAAATCTGACCATTGATTTAGACGTTATCAGTTAAGTAAATTCTCCTGTGAATGTGCTGCGATCTATTGAATTTTCCTACGAGTATTTTTCGGTGCATTTAGCCTTAATCAGCGCATGCTCCGCCGTGTGTTCAAAAATGAGAACTGACGTCCCCGCATGGGACTTCTTCAAAAGTTATGTTAAAAATAAATATTAATAATAATAATAATAATAATAATAATATAATAATAATAATAATAATAATAATAATAATAATAATAATAATAATAATAATAATAATAATAATAATAATAATAATAATAATAATAATAATAATAATAATAATAATAATAATAATAATAATAATAATAATAATAATAATAATAATAATAATAATAGCCGATCAGATGGCCGAGATCGCTAAGGCAGTAGTGCCGGAGTGGTTTCGGACCAGAAGATCGCGGGTTCGAGTCCCGCCTCGGGCATGGGTATATTTGTGTGTTTGTGTATGTCTGTATGTGCTGTCCTTTCACCCCCATTACCATCATTTCATCCTCCATACCCCCAAGGCTAACAACCGTGGGGGTTAAAAAAAAACGGATCCAGCTGAAAATGCTGGTCCCCCCAAAAAATTGTCGCAAGCACCTGCCACCGTGAGAATAAATAAAAACTGGGCCACGGTAAAGGCAGGATGCTTGCAAGCGTGGTCCTAGTTGGCCGATTAACGAAAATAATAATAATAATAATAATAATAATAATAATAATAATAATAATAATAATAATAATAATAATAATAATAATAATAATAATAATACCATAAATAATATGAATAATAATTGAACGTGGATATATAGGATATTTAGGACTTGGATATGTAGGTTAACAACGTTTTGATCACAACTTGTGTCCTGTACATCTCGTCTGAAGCCGTACTGTGCTTATGGAACCAATCAATGCTACCTGACGCACCAAGATGGCTGACCGCAAAATTCAGTGCCTACATCCTCGGATAATACGTTCAAAGAAAAGATTTAGCTTTTAATAGCTGTCATTATTTATGGAAAAAGTACTGAATGAAACCAGATTTAACAGGTTATAATTACTCATATATAATACTCCCGCATTAATAAGAACAAACTTCATATTTGTATATTAATACCATTCTCTACATGATTCGTTTCGTAGTATACTATTATGTCAAGGTAACTATCACTTTGAAGCCGGTTTCGATCGATGTTGGATGCTCTGACAAAGTCAGTTCATTAAATATGTGACTCAGATATTTATGATGCTGGCCAAAATTACTTACGTATGCCTTCGTTAAAAAAATAACAATTGCATAACAACGGGTTTAACTTGCCAGTGTTATAGGACACAGATGACTACAAGTTGTCGCAGTTCCGTCGCCCCCCTCAGAATTTTGCTTCTGTGCTACCCTCCGTTGGCCGCCCCACTCCCCGTACGGTATGTCCCTTGCTCTGCACCAACATTAGTACACGTTAACACACTCGAACACTTGCATGCGCTACTTTCACACATGCCGAGAGACCAGTCGGGAACTTGTAGCATGCCCCGGCTGGGGCGGTGCCCCGCTGGTGGAAAAACACCTATTTCGGAAAAACAATCCGGTGCGTAGGTCGCCACCGGTTCTCGCCATCCAGTAGAGAAATATTACTGCCACCTCCTGCTATAAAATCACGCGCTCCCTACCAGGAATAATGACTTTAGAAGTTGACTCACCCAGAATTACTAATCAATCAAATAATTGAAATGGATTATGCGATTTCAACTTATCTTGCAAGTAGCGGAAGTGGTAAAGTTCTATTCTTTTTTTGCATTAACTTATTTGTGGGTTCGATGCACGACTACATAGATTTTTTGTATTCTTGGTGAACATTTTCTACGTAAATTTCTCATTGAACTGGCTCTAGGTTGTTTTATGAGAATCCCTAAGGTCGAAGCCCAGAGGCGCGCTGACTTCTAGAAAATACGAAAGCGATAACGTGCGTACACTCTTCTAAAAGTATTATGGTATTAACGTATTTTACAAGCTTAACTACCCTGCAATCTTCACATCAGAAGTGGAAGATAGTGGATTCTGTGCCAGATTCACAATGATATTATCGCCTATTGCTGTAGTATAATCATTTAAAAATAATCAGGATACAGAGTGAATTGAAAAGTGAATAAAAGCGTGTTTCTATAATGGGTTGAATTCTTCGTACTCTTCAAGAATCCAGAAAGCGTGTTTCCGTTACACAATACCCTTTCAAAGAACCGTTCCATTCACACACTTACACCCTCCTACGCCACCATTTTTACTCAAAGAATGATGATAGAATCTCAGTACTATCTGATGCTAACCATGGACAGGAGTCTACAATGACGAGTAATAGACTCGTATGTGCTTTCAGGGTCGTAAACAGGTCCAAGCTATCGTGTGAGCGCAAAATCTACTTCTCTACAGAGAACCATAGATGTCCCTACGGAGCCGTAAACGAGAACAATGGGAGAGCGACGATAAGAATGTAGAAAAAGTTGCATGTTGTAATCATTTTATAAAATGGCTTTCTTTAATACATCAGTGTAGCACAATGAGGTAGTAGAGTGCCTATAAAGGTATAACACAATAACTGTATTTTGAACTGCACAGTTTTAAAATTAAAAATGTGATTTTACGCAGAAATCTTCATTTTCTGTTACAAAAATTGTAGATGCAAATGTTGTGGGTTTGAATTTTACGTAAACTACTGGGTTTGAATTTTACGTTTACTGTAATGACCTCATCTTTAGGTTTTCAAAGATCCTTAAAATTTAATACGTATCCCGCAAATAAATATTAGTTAATTGCACTTCACTTAACAGTTGTTCAGGAAATTCAAATACTTCTAATTCTTTATCAGTGTCTGTCACAACAATTGTACTACAAAAAAATAATTTGAGTATGATGAGATCACATTGACCCAAACTAGCTTTAAAACCATGGCTATTTCTATGAATGCTTGCAAGAAGATGAATGAAAACCTGAAGAACAAGATGTACGATAAAGAGAAAAAAGAAGAAGTAATTCGAAACTCATTACCACTCTGAATTTTCTTTTGTTCCACGTACGTTCTTTTGCTTTGTACGTTTAAACCTAAAACACCTACAAGTGAAAAGTGAGTTTACTGTTATGAACAGTCGGTTATTGTCTCAAAATATGCAGAAAGAATCCCGAAATCGCTTTGTTCAACTACCATACCTCAAGATCCATACAACATATGTTCACCAATCACGTTATAATTGACATACGTAGAGTGATGGACTCTGGTGCATATAGTGGAACGGATCGCCTTTACGATATCCAGATTATCGATACTAATCGAAAACAATACATCAGAGCGAACAGATCTGATTTTGCGGATGATTTAGTACAGCAGACAGTTCAAGAGTTCAATTTCAATGAATCGATTAACAAAATATGACGAATAATCCTCTCGTAGACAATATCAACGATTAGAAAATATCTGGTGTACGTAATATTCAGTGACATGAAGCAAACGTTGTAGCGAAAATGTTCAACGCTCAGAACACGAAAGCCACAACGGATACATTACACTGAAAACCACACGTACGGATTTACATGAAGAAAGCGTATCTTGGATAAAGAACATGGTTTAAAGGATCACTTTCTTCTAACTGCCAACTACCGGTTACGTTCCACCGGCCAGGACCGGCGCCGATAGCTTCTGTGCAGAGAAGAGCGCCCCTGCGGGGCGGTCCTTGGGCCATCGCCCTCGGGGCCTCTGCGACGCCCCCGCCCGGCGCGTCGCGTCGCGTCGCGTCGCGTCGCGTCGCTTCGCCTCGCGTCGCCTCGCAGTGCCCCCGCTGTGCGCTGGCTCCCCCCGGCAGCTGCTTCCCCCAGGAAATTGAATTACGGAGCCGCGTCGCCTTGGAAAGACGAAGTGGCGCGCTCACTTATCAAAGATTAAACCGGACCGCCCGCCCGCCCGCCCGCCCGAAGGCGGCTTTGCCGCAGACGCTGCTGTGACCTGGCCCTGGACTGGCCTGGTCCGCACAGACGCCCGAGGCAGCGCCACCGGCGAGGACGAGGTCTCCGACGCGTCACCAAGCCTCGTCCTCACCTCTCGACCGCGCCCCTCTCGTCGTTGCCCCCCTCCCTGTCCTTGCCTTCCTCGTTAATTGTCCTTGTCCCTCCCCCGCCCTTGCACCCCCTTGTCATTGCCTCCTCACCGCTCTTTCGTGCCTCTTAATACGTTCACCACTCTCCGTACTTTCCACCCCTCCTTTTTGGCCTCTTTTCATGCCCTTTCGCCTTGGAAGATAATTCACAATGTTTATTATTACACTCTGCATCCATGGTTTTCTAAGTTTTCAAAATTAGCATATTGGAGGCATTATTTTATTTATGATCAGTTCCGTAGACAAGTCTGTCTCCTTTTTCCAAGAGACCGCACATTGATCGCAAATTGTGGCGCAGTATTTAGCTAGTTTATGGTGCAGGAAAATACTGATATTTAATGCAGGTCACAGTGGAAAGTTCATGATGTTTCTTCTAATTTTAAACGATTCTTTAAATTCACACAGTTAATTTTGTCACGTAACAATGTATTCAGTAAAACCTCTTTAAAAAGCCCACTCCAATTAAACAACATTCCTTCTCAAAGATTCTTTTCTCTTGCGAAAGGCACATATATTGTATGTACATATTAACAGACCATCCTTCTCACTGACCAGCCCTTTAATAAAAATTTCCTTATTTTATTCCATTTAAAAACACTTTTAGGAAAATTGTAATAATTTTTAAGGGTTTTTCAGCACTGATTAAAGAACACTGAGTTATCAAGAAAATTGACGTTATAAATTGCATTCACGCGACATGCCTTCTCCCAGAACTTCAGTTCTTTCGAAAATTGAAGAGCGGGGATGGGGAGAGCCTGAGGATTACGCCACAATGCGTGTCCCCGACACGTTACCATGGTTTCTCGCATTTCAGTTTGATTTCTTCGAATGTTATCACATCAAAGTGATGTAACGTTTAATTCTCTGAATTAATAGAGATTTTTTATTTTTGAAATGTACTCACAAGTAGCTCCAAGTTTTAAAACGTGATCTTGTAAGAATAGAATTACAACACACACCCTTTTTTAGAATCGATTTTCACTGTTAACACAACTCAGTTTTCGAGAACTCATAAGTTTGATGTAGCCTATTTTGGGCCCCCTCGAACATCTGCATTATTGAAGGTAGATTTTTTCCTTCAAATTAAATGTGTTCTCTACAATTACTTCTTTAACGAATTCTGTAGATAATTGTGAAGTTATTATTTTTTATTTTTCATGTATTTTTGAGTGATTTGGGGACAATATTGAAAACAACTTAATTTCAAGAAAGGCTCCAAGTTTTATTTGAACGTTTGGTACGTATAATGCGAAATGCACTGAATAACATGACATCAACACCAGTTTAATGTATTATTTTGAGATCTTAAAAATGTACATTTATTTTTTGAATTTTTTCCTCCAAATCGTTAATATTTATTATATGAGCGGTTTAATACATTGTTGCATTTGTGAATACAAGTGCTTCAAATAAATTATCATGAAGTTTCTCGAAAGAACGTTTTCTGTGAAAATGAAATCAGAAAATAATATATTTAACGGTAAAGAAAATCATAATAATGACATATTTTCTGGGCGACCTTTCGAGCGACACGAGTATATTGCCACGCCTACCAACAATTGCACTCGTAAGTTCGACCTCACGAAGCACTAAAATATTAATATTTAATAATTATTTATATTTAATGATTCCTGTATCCTCAACATACTATATTCGAGAGTCCAATAGTGAATCGACTTCAGAAAAATAGGACGATATAGAGAAATTTTTAAACCTCGTACCGCTCTTATGGTTGGATATAAATAAAATCTCGCTTATTTTAGACATTTTAATATCTACTAACACTCTCACTCTTAATATTTGAAAAAAAAATGACATTAAATACTTTAATATTATTCTGTTTTGTGATATAAAACACATCATAAGTATTACAAAGAATACTAAAAGAAGATGTATTGGATGTTTCAGACGCGTAGTGGTCGACAGGAACCCAAGATGCACGTTGATTTGATTACTTGATGTTTCCGGGCGCGTCAACTGCTATAGTCACTAGTACCAAAAGGGTAGTATATGTTTTTTATCGGAAAGTGGCAATGATATTCTTTTTACGGATGGTGAGATCTGGCGCCGACCTACACCGGCTAGCCCAGTTTTCCCCAAACAGGTACCTCCCACCAGCGAGGCACTCTCCCTGTCGGGGCGAGCTCAGAGATCCCGGCTGTTCTCTCGACAGTGTGGTGGTGAATTCCTTGTAAATGTAAGTATGCATGTGTGTAAGGGATGAGGGTAGGACAAGGAAGAGAAACGAAAGTGACGCGGTCCGTGGCCCGTTAGTTAGGGTACTACATCGGTATTCGCCTGGTGTTGATCGGAGAAACAACAGGAAACGAGCAATCAGAGCAGCCGGTCGCTAGAATTCTCCTTCAAATAGCGGCTGGATTGAATTGAATTGAATTTGCCTTATTTTACGTCGCGAGACTCGGGCCATCAGGCCCGCTCTTCCGTCTGACCACGCAAATTTCGCTATGCTCCTTTCATCAACTAGCAGCGAAAGGAGGTATTTCTTGGGCGAGAAACAGGCGATTTTGAATTTAGCTCAGAGGCGTCATTTAGGCTTGAGGATCTTTTACATGCAAGTAAATCTACGAACACGGGACAGCCGGCTTTACTTTCCCTCCGAAGGAAGGCGTACGAAGGATTTTTTCGCCCTTAAAAATCCACGGCTTCGATCGGGTTTGAACCTGCGATCTTGGGTACAACAGTCCGGTACGCTAACCGTCACACCATCGATTCGACCTAGCTATCTAACTAGTGTCGAAAATCCTGCCATCGTCGGGACTCGATCCCCAGGACCTCGCAATCATAGGCACTGCAATGATATCAGTTAACTTCCTGAGCCACCTAAGCCGGTACGAGGACGCGGGAAACGAAAAATTCTCTTCTAAGATTGTCTAAACGGGGATTTAGAGGATTTTGTGCAACGGTCAAGGAATTTGAAGTCGCGCCGGTCTTAAAAGAAACGGGTGCGAATGTCCGGGCAGCTATGGGCAGTGCAGCTCCACAAAAGCGGTTATTTAAAGCACAGAGACACGAGTTCCCCAGATAATCGATTGCGAACAGAAACAAAGCACGACCTTCACGAAGTAGAGTTTTTCTCGAGTGGGAACACTTGCAGCCGACAAATGCGCATAAGTTTGTAAACAATTGAAGGGATCACTCGACAGGAGATTGAAGAACGGCCGCTGATATACTTTTCAAAGACCAAAACTTCATCCCATTAAATTCATCTCGCCATTAGAGATTACTTCTATCCTAGCAAAAAATGTACCTAAAAATCCTTCGGCCCAGATAAAATCAACACCTTTATTCTTAAACAACTTCTTTCATTGTCATTGTTCACATTACCCACATCTTTAACTCCTAAGAAGCTTACTTCCCTACAGTTTGGAAATACGCACATGTTATACCTATCCTAAAGCCCGGTAAAGACCCCTCTCTTCCATCCAGCCATATACCCATAAGTCTTTTTCCTTCCATCAGCAAACTCTTTGAAAAATACATTCTCTCTCGCCTAGAAGCTTACCTCAACGAAACCTCAGACATTGCTCACCATCAATTCGTCTTCCAATTCCTTGTCTCAACAATCGATCAGATTCTTAGACTTGCCGAAGACATTCTTGAAGGGTTTCACCAATATTCGCATACAAAAAGCAGTCTTCCTCAATATCGAAAAATCCTTCGAATCAGTTTGGCACCCTCGCTTATTATTCGAACTACTAAAACTCGGCATTCCACAGTGTCTTACAGACCTAATTAAAAGCTTCCTCACGAATAGGTCCTTCTTCTTACGTTTAACTAACGCGCTTTCTGCCCCCGCTCCTATCTTAGCAGGTGTACCTCGAGGCTCTGTCGTAGCTCGAACTCTCTTCAATAATTTTACTTATGACGCATCGACCACCTCAAACACCTCCCTCGCTCTCTGCCGATGACCAAGCAGTGTACTCAACAACCAAAGTACTGGATGACGCAATCCTAGATGTTCAAAGCCACCTACATCAAATATGTGAATGGACCTGTAAATGGCGTATCAAATTCAACCCAACCAATTTTCAAGCCATACTAGTTTCTCTACGCAGACCTCCCCCCTTACCTCCGCCGCTAACATACAACTCCACACCCATCCCTTGGTTATCTTCCAACACGCCAGTCAAATGCCTCTTCTCGTCGACTAACCTGGAAACCCCACATCCACCATAGACTTGCCCTAGCCCCACAAAGAACTCATCAGCTACTATACTTCCTCGAACTCCCAATACTACGTCGATCTTCTCCCCTCCAAATTCAAACCGGTACTCATCTTTACAAAGCTATGATCAGACCAATGCTGACGTTCGCAAGTCTTATTTGAGACTCAGCAGCCAAATCTCCCATCCTTGGACTTCAGACGTTTAAAATCGTGTTCTAAGAACCCCAACCAAAGCACCTTGGTTCATACCCAATGATCTCCATCACAAGCTCGGCATACCCCCCATTACCGCTAACATTAAACAATCCGCCCATAAGTTATACCACAAAGTTCCTTCAATCCCACAAGCGCTCCACTTCCAATTAGGGAAATAAAAACTAAACAGAGCACGTATCCGCAATAAACTACCCAGACATTTTTTGAACCACCGTCAAACAATCGCACAGGTAACTTCTTGAAATAATTCTAAAGAAATAATGGATTCAAAATGTAACTAAACTCATTAACTCTGTATCTAATGTAATCAAACTTGTTGCAAAAGAGGTTTTACACATAAAAGCAAATTCTTTTTTTTAAGCAATAGCAAAGGAGGGCGGAGATGCTCGCTTGACTTTGCTTACAACAGGCTACTGAACGGAATGGGGGTGGGAAAAATTTTGCTATTAGTAGCAAGGACGAGAGAGGAGAGGTATTCGCTTTCAGATTCTCATATAGATCCTGCATTATATTTCGCGGATTCTCAGACTGGCATTCGAATTCTTCATTCCTAGATCAACAGATTTGCTTTCACAGAATCTAATTCAGATTCGCCTTCAGATTTAGAGCACTCGCACTGAAGAACCAGGCGTGGGGCATATGGATTGATTATTCAAATATTATTGAAATTGGAGATGCTTACGTGACCTCTGTTGCTGGATGTTCAATTCCATGAATTATAAAGGGAAACTTTGACGAAGAGACGGTGCAAATGTATACCGCCTCGCGTGTAATGCCTGTTACGTGTGCGCATTAAGTACATAAATTTCATGATCTGCGCTGTCCGGGTGAGGCCGCGTCGAAGGCTGTGTTGCCGACGTTTCGACCATCTTGTCGTGGTCTTCCTCAGGGCTGGTGTATACATACCAGCCCGGATCACGCACATGACTCTGGACGCGGAAGCCTACGACTTCATTTACATAAATTTCAGTTTACCATTGAGACTGAAAATAATCATAGAATCTCTTTTCTGGTTACTTTAGTCATTTTAAATTGGAAGATTGGAACAGAAAACCACACAAAACAGATATACCTCAGTTTTAAAACATCACATAAACTGGTTTTTAAAGTTAATGTGGATATGGCTCTTTAAAAAAATCCTGAATGTAGGTGATACTTGTTTCCATCGAAGTAACTCACATCTAGTATACAAATTTAGTAGCCAATGATATAAAAAATGGAATCTGTAAAATGCAGCTCGAATCCACACTATATATCGCCATCGATATCGATCTACCAATTTGTTTCTCCTTTCGTGAGCATTTTGATAAATATTATGTAGAATAAAGGTGAGCGTAGACTTTCCAGGAGATACACAGTTCCTGTATCTGACGAAATGTTACACAAAGACAAAAATGTTCTTCTAAGAATATATCCCTAAATGATAATACTCTATAGAAACGAGAATTAAGAAGAAAAAGAAGAAACGAGAATTAAAGCAAGCTTACCAAAGAAAAAATTAGAAATAACTTTAATTTATCGTATTCATTTTAAGAATGTAAAATAATTGTTTGCCAATTCCTCTGCTTAATTTCTGTCTTCAAATTTGGTATTTTATTCCCTTTTAAACAGATTCGAATTTACTACAAAAACTATTGAGCTTCATATAGTACAGTCTGCTATTTATTATTAGAATCGAAAGTTCGGCTTGAAATTCGAAAATCTTGCCTTTAAAACCAAGATTCCTGCGTGGAAATTTAAATAATAATTATACTATGAAATGAAACTTTCAATATTCTGAGCGCCTTTAATTCTTTTCCCTTGTATGTGTTTACTCAACTACGAATTTATGGATAATTTATTGACATTTATATAAAAATTCAGGATACATACGCGCGCAATATGTGAAAATTAGTTACTGAATTTAACATCACGCGATACATTTTGAGCATTTTGTTTTTTGTCACTTTTTAGAATGATTACGTGCCGCAGTAAATAGTTCGTTATATTCGTTTACGCTACTTAATACTTGTCATAATCAATTATTAAATGTAATGTTTTCCATAATTATTTCTTGACATCCGATCAGAAAATGAGATAATTCATTTAATTGGCAGGCAAAAAGTAAAATATTCAATACATGCCTATTTAATTCTTTCTTGAAGATTTCAAACAAAATTGTGTATGCATTTGGAAGCACCCAAATAAAACATTACACACTGCAGTATTTCTTTTTAAAATGTTACGTAAACTCTGTTTATAATTTGGTGAAAATAATTATTCTAATATTGAAGCTAATATTGAAGCTTCTAATATTGAATTGTGAAAGTTTGATCGAACAATAGACAGTTTACTCAACTCTTGGAGAAGCTACTTCATAACTTCTAAGTAGAAGAAATGCCCTATATGTTACGAATATTCTCTTGGCATCTGCTAACTCTCTTTTAAGAACATTTAATTTTACTGAACGTTAATTCAATATAAAGTTTTTATTCAGGTCTTACACCTACACTTACACATATAATGATACACTACTACATGAAAAGTTTTGTTAGGGTAATACTAGCGCTGAAACCTGATAAAAGAAATGTATATTTTTATTTGTTTGTGAAATACCGTTGGTAAACCTAAAAATCTCTAAAAATATAGGACTTAGGAAGTAGTATTTATAACTTGCGGTACTAAAACAGCCCGTACTTTGTCGCCAGTAATGCCATGCAAAATTACGTGAAAAGTACTAAAATTTTTAAAAATGTTTGTACACGGCCTAACTTCAAAATATATCAGAAACAGATTTCATTACGGAATAATATCTTTCTTCAAGGTTTTAGTTGTAGGAAGACACTGAAAAAATTATGAACTTTTTCAATATTGAAAAAATCAGGGCTTTTAACGAACATGAGACCTGTATCATTATCTTAAACGTCCTTCACACTATCGAAAAGTAAAAGTGAATAAAAAACGATATAGCCTTTTTTTGATAATTTGGAAAATGTTCCAGGACCTCATGTAAAGTAGCTTAAAATTAAAATATCGATATTAAAATTCAAGGGGAGGCGACAAATATGGAGAATATCAAATTAATAAAAAAAAATATTAGGAGAAATTCGGCAGAATGGTTTATCCGCTACTTTTGTTCACAGACTGCCAAACAAACGTTTTGCAGTCATTCAATTTTTCGCTATCAAGGACCCGCAAAAAAATGGCTTCTGGCTACACCATATAACGAGGGTCTTGTAATAAGGGTTTTTCTGCCGAAAATTCGCCGTTTTTTCGCGCACCATTACATAACTTTCTCACTACTGCGTATCGAAAAAGTAAAAAGAATACATTCAAGAACAAGCCGGCCAGTAATAGTTCAAATGTTCTACATAAAAATATTTATTCCACTTACGCCCCCAAGAAAACCAAGCTAAACTTGCACCTTTATGCGAGCGCACCTTTATGCTACGAGTACGAACAGTAGCTGCAAAAAGTCTTCCATCCACACACCTTGCGCGGAATGCAGATTACGCAGATGCAACGTCCGCTGGGGGGGGGGGGCGGCTCAAAGCGCGCGGCGCCCTCTCAAGTCTTTCAGACGCTTTCTCGCGCCGGAGCCCCGGGCGCACTCCGCGGGAAAAAGGAGCTCGCGTATTTTAATGACTGTGGACCTCCAATCTCTCGTTACGTTCGGAGTCGGCGTGTCGCTAACGACCCGACCTCGTCGCTCCCGGTGCGTACACGCAGCGGGCACGCGTCCCGCCCGCCCGCCCGACTGTTCCACGCACCGGGCTCCGGCACGCA
The DNA here is from genome assembly GCA_038098605.1 of Gryllus longicercus. NCBI lineage: Eukaryota > Metazoa > Arthropoda > Insecta > Orthoptera > Gryllidae > Gryllus > Gryllus longicercus. The sequence continues at coordinate 679,506 of JAZDUA010000302.1, read as the reverse complement.
CTCGCAGAACGCACTCCGAGCCTCACGCAACACGCGCGTAAATGAACTGAACACTTGGTCGCAGAAACGCTCCGGGGAAGACGATTAAGTGAGCGCTGGCCTCTTTGACCTCTCAAAAAGCCGCGGTTCAACGCGAGCGGCGACTAATGAAAGGCTCCGCGGAGGTTTTGTGTTACCGCAGCCGGGTCGCGAATGCTAAGCAAATAATGTCCGAGTTAATGACAAGGTGGCCTTGCAGGGCAACACTTTTAATCCGGTGCTATCAGTGGACATTCTGTTGCCCCCTCTCAAAAGGGACGGTGTTTTCCAGTTCCGGAGTTTACACAAACACGGGACACGGAATGAATATTTACATTTCCACTACCTGCGTCTTCGGCTTTAAAAGATTCCGGTGAAATGTTAAATAGCCGAAAGAACTCGGTCTACGGATAAGCGGGTTGTGAGAGCTTTTGAAAGAACCAGTGGGCGTTCCTCTGAAATTACAGTTTTTAGAATAATTTTCCTCTTGGGTGAAAAAGAAGTTGGTTTTGTTCTCTACAGGAACGTATCTTTGAGAGCATGCATTGTACTTCCAAGACAATATGAATTCATCTCGGAAATAACGCTGGTAGAAAATGTTCAACACTTTCAAAATACAACCTGGAAACCTTTCATACTTGAATTTCAATGAAAATGTCGTCATAAAAAATGTATTTGGAACGTCACAGTTGTTTTAGTTTCCTGAACGTCCATTTTTATTATTGCATTCACAAACGAAAGGTTCTATGTAAAAGTTCACTTCTTTATAAATCTCGTATCTTTTATTTTAATTAAATCAACGAAAGATGTGCAATTTTAAAGTAAAGGTTGTACAAATGGTTCCGGAATGACGATCTATCACTGGATGCTGCGCCTATGACAGTGTTTAGAAAAGTCAGTTGCCAGTTATTGCCCCAAATGTATGTATATTAGTTATCTTTTTCTCTACCAAACTAAAGAAATGACTCTTTCAAATGAAATAATACACCAGGTAAGATTTCAAATCTTCAACTGCGATTAAAATTAGAGTTTTTAATCGACAGTGTCTTCATTGCGTAATCTATTTACTTGAGAGTGCAATAATTGCATTAATTTCCTATATTCATGTAGGAAGTATATCTGACAAAAATCGTGTATGTTAAAAGAACTGTTTTATTAAGAATCTGTCCGCTTTTAAGCCAGATTTGTTAATTAACAGAGACTTGTTATAGCTATTAACATACCTAAAAATGTTATGAGTGTTATTACTGCAGACGCCAAAAGTTAAAAATCGAGGCTTAGCGAAGCCGAGATTTTTAATTTGAACGAAGCATTAATAACACCCTAACATTTCGTGGTATGTTAGCATTTTATCGGTCACCATAAAATCTCACAATTTAAAATTTACGACATTACTGTGATATTAAATAAATGAATTCTGTTGCTTGGGCACATTACTACGATATGTAGGGGTGTTGTTTGCGATACATCTATATAAACAATATTTGTATTCCGTGATTTGATAGATGCAAATAATTCTTCTGAACCTAAAGATACTTAAAAAAATTCAATGAAGTTGGCTCGTCGACTTCCATTGGCGACATCTACAGATCGTCAATAAATATTTTTACCGGAGAAGCGTTTCATTTGGGTAGGTTGCCAGGAATATGAGGTTAATTTATGTGATTTCTTTTTTTAATTGTACTATTAATATTACAATTAACAATAATAATTGTCAAACCTAATATGAGTTTCTTTTATTCTGAACTGTTTGAATCTGATTTGTACAAAATTTCATCATTTTTTTCTTAATAACCATTTTACTTGCAATGAATCGATGGTTGTTTTTTAACGTTGCTAGGTATGTTAAAATCCATTGCTAAGAGTGTTAAATTTCTTAACATACCAGCAGGTAAAAGTGAATTTAAAAATATATTGGGTTGCATTTTAGTAGTTCAAGACTCATGTGACCGATAAATTTATTTAACATTATAGACGTATACATAAAATAAATGAATTATTTAAACATAACGTAAACCTGAACAAACACAAGGAACGAATTATTCATTCAAACATATTTCTGCTACTCAGCAAAAATGTTTATATAAGGCAGAATTTAAAAAGAAAATAAACATGAATTAGCAGTAGTAAATAATACAAACAATACAATTCTCGGTTATTTGATAGAATAAATCTGGCAAACATATTTTAGTATGGAGCCATTATTCGCCGCCTCTCGCTTGCGCATGTACACCCCTGTCTGGATCGATTTATAACAGTAAAAATCATATGAAAGGTGAATAACAGATAGCATTCACGAATTATTGATTTGCTTCCTCTTCAAACGTTTCTTTAATCAACACTCCGCGCGGGCAAACGTCTCCTTCATTTGAGTTTCCTTTTAGGGGCGTAGCGTAGGTGTCAACTACCCTGGGTGGAGGAATTTTGCCACCCCCTTATTTAGATATTCCAATTTAAAGGACTAAAATATGCAAACTTGAAAAACGAAGCAGATATTCAAACACACAGTTACAAATGTAAATAAAATTATTTACAACGTACTCAAAAGTATACGTACATGAACAATACAATTTTTCATTAAGGGTCAGTAGTTCAACAATCACTACTCCTACTTATGAGCATTAAAATAAGAGTTAGGAAGGAGCATATTTGTATACGATTAAGTTAATGTGAATTGGACGGCTGACGATCCGTCAAAGAAATGTTCTTGGAACTGACAAAGTATCAAACACGTACTTCCCTTAAGGTACTTATCCGTACTATAATCTAATTTACAGGTGATATTACCATTGATCACTATTCTTTAGATAATAGAAGTAGTTCTTGCTGAATATTAGTCATAAAGAATCCAAGCTCAAAATAAAATACGGGAATCCCTACAAGAGGGTACAGACGGTGTTGTCAGTCGCTATAAGTCATTGAATTGATTTGGTGCATTACCTTACGTGGCGAGACTCAGTCCATGAGGCCTGCTCTTCCGTCTGACCACGCACATTTTATTATGCTCCTTTCACCAACTAGGGAGCAAAGGAGCGGCGACAAAACAGGTAATTTGAATTTAGCTCAGAGGCTTCATTTAGGCTTGAGAATGTATTACATGGGACATTGGGCTTTACTGCCCCTCCGAAGGAAGATTTAAGAAGGACTTTTTCGCCTTTAAAATCCACGAGTTCGAATCCTCGAACTTGGGTATAACAGTCTGATACGCTAACCGTTACACCATCGCCACCGCCAATTATTATTATATTATTATTATATTATTATTATTATTATTATTATTATTATTATATTATTATATTATTATTATATTATATTATTATTATTATTATTATTATATTATATTATTATTATTATATTATTATTATATTATCATTATTATAATTATCATTATTAAGATTATTATTCTTATCATTATTATTACTAATTTTGAAATTTTGCCGCCCTCATCCACTACGCTAGGCAACTGGCTCCTTCCATTCCTTTAGTGCCCGCACACCTAAAGATATGAAAGTACCGCTCCCTATACGACGGTTCTGCCATCGACCTCCGACCCCCCCCCCCCCCTGCGCACTCTCTTTGCTACCAATCTCTTGCGTCGTTCCCGGCCTCTCCCCTCTCCGCCAACGTCACCGAGAGGCCAGAGCGCGCGCTTCCATTAACATTTCGCCGATAACCTCTTAAGGCCCTCAAAGGAACGGGAAAGCGGCGCCCCGAGACCAGAGGCGATTGATTCGGGCACTTTGGCCGCCAAAGAGGATTAAGGGCGCCTTTATTAAAAGATTTCCCGCCGCCCCGTCTCTCTTCCCGGCCCGGGGACAAGTGGCTGGTGCCGAGCGCACTTCCTGTCCTCGCGGCGCGACCACCTGCAGGCGAAGGAACGGCTTCCAGCGAGTGCGTCTACGATGTGGCTGCAGAAGGAGCTTTCGCAAATCTGTATCCTCGGGAGTTATTGAGCGTAATAATCGTAGTCATAATAATAATAATAATAATAATAATAATAATAATAATAATAATAATAATAATAATAATAATAATAATAATAATAATAATAATAATAATAATAAGAAGAAGAAGAAGAAGAAGAAGAAGAAGAAGAAGAAGAAGAAGCAAAAAAACTAGTGATCTGCAGCAGCAAAAATGCTACTATCAAGTGTGTGGACAGAAGGAATGCTTGCTGCTATAAAGTGTGTGGAATGAAGTAGGTCCTGAAGGAGCAAAAAGTGGCTTGGAAAATACACATAAATACTAAAGTTTCTTTCTTCCTTGCTTCATGTTGTCAGCAGCGTCCTTAAGCAGTGACACACGAATTATAACAATGTAGTACATATTGGAAAGGTAGTGTTACGTACGAGAACGAATTAACAAAATAAAATACTTGCATTTTCAGTGAAGATCGAAATTGTTTCGTTACTTTAGATTTCCATGTAATGTTTAAATTTATTTAGACAAAAACAGTAAAAACTATATGTGACGTATGGGAGAGAAGATCATCTGCGTTCGTTTTCTTGAGTTCCAGTATCCCTTCCCATCATTTTAACTACAAATAGTTGAAAGATGAGTAAAAGTTAAAGATAAATATATGAAAATAAAATTTAAAAAGCGCCAGATTAGCAACATTTGACAAACTACACATTTTCGTTTTCGAGTTAAAGAAAACTTATTTTTAACGGTAAACGAACTGCAGGTTTGATTTTTCTGCATTGCTAACAAACTAGTAATGGCCTTCTCCTGGTTATAGGCCTTCTCGACCGAGCGACTCCCGGTTGCCGGCGGTTCCAGGAACTTTTCTTTCGGCGAGCGCCGTGTTCAGACAGTCACCTTCCGTAATTGCGGTGTTTACCTCTCGCCCCCCCCCCCCCCCCGCGCAGACAGAGACCTCTTGCGGAGAAAGGCCACTCCGATTTGCTTCCGCCCAACGCGATCGTTATCAGTGGCAGGGTGGTGGCGTGCCCGCCGCGGAGAAGAGCTGTAGGAACGGAAAGCGCGTGACTTACGTACGAGGAATGACTCGAACTGGCCTCCGGTTCCTCCGATGTTAGAGCGGTTGTAGAAGAGCGCTGCGCGGGAAAATATATTAACATGCAAAATTTAGGGTATTCCTGAGTTTGTGAGGGCGTTAACTAAAGATATTAGGTTAAATACTGAAGTGAGGTGTCGTGCAGTGCGGAGCAAAGAAATAATGAAGTAAATGTTTTGAGTGTTATAGTGAAGTGAAATGCAGTAAAGTGAAGGGCAATGCAGTGCGGTCTTTACAATTCGTGTGGTATTAGATTATTATATAATATTTTCTTTTTTCCTTACATAATTTAATGTTTTATGAATCAAGTTTTTGTATTATTATAATTATTATTATTATTATTATTATTATTATTATTATTATTATTATTATTATTATTATTATTATTATTATCCCAAATTATTGACTAGGTCCAAATTAACATCAGGCGAATGCCGGAGCTGTACCCTATCAAACGGGGAACGAACTGCGCGCGATATTTCCTACCTCTCCCTTGTCCTATCCTCACCCCCTTCTTACAGACACAATGACATGCACTACACTACACACATGGCGGGAGACCGGTTGGGAACCTAGAGCGTGTTCCGACTCGGGCGGTGCCCGGGTGATGGGAGATACCCACATAACGCAACCCACTAGAGCATTGTTACATTACGGTAGGCTGCTTTTATGGCAGATATCTAGACGTACACGTGGACAGCTGAACAAACAGAGCCAACAGAAGGAGTCTTACTCGTTTTCAGGAGTCGCCATTTATCTCCGAAGTAACAATTGGTTTCATGATCGTTATAAGTTAACATAGTGACGCTGGCGCTTTTATTGTTATTGAATTTCAAGACGATGATACTCCTGTCGATTGTGAATTTAGAATTCATCTTATTTTAAACGGGAGTTAATTCATTTATTCAGATAGTATAAGTATAGTATAGTATAGTATAGTATAGTATAGTATAGTATAGTATAGTATAAGTATAGACATAATTCCCTAGTAAAGGAGTTCAAAACAAAAGTTTGCAAGGTGAGTTCACTTGAACGAAAGGAAGAAGCCTCGATTGCATCAGTAACATATCCAACAACTTAAGTTGTTCATCTGAACTGGTTCGTCTGTACTGGTTTGTCTGAACTGGTTTGTCTGAACTGGTTTGTCTGAACTGGTTTGTCTGAACTGGTTTGTCTGAACTGGTTTGTCTGAACTGGTTTGTCTGAACTGGTTTGTCTGAACTGGTTCGTCTGAACTGGTTCGTCTGAACTGGTTCGTCTGAACTGGTTCGTCTGAACTGGTTCGTCTGAACTGGTTCGACTGAACTGGTTCGACTGAACTGGTTCGTCTGAACTGGTTCGTCTGAACTGGTTCGTCTGAACTGGTTCGTCTGAACTGGTTCGTCTGAACTGGTTCGTCTGAACTGGTTCGTCTGAACTGGTTCGTCTGAACTGGTTCGTCTGTACCATTTTTTACGTCATATTTCTTTGCTTTAAGGGTATTTCAAAAACATTTTAAGAGTATTTTTTCGATCATTTTGGCGATGTTTGAGGTCCTTAAAATCCGCCACGCAGTTATAAGGTTCTTGGTCTCCGATGTCGTGCCTGGAGGTGCACCCAATGACCAAGACAATTTGCAAGTTGGCGGGCGCGTTCAGTCCAACGGGCGTCGACCGTGAGCGCCGTTCCGGTCGCCGCGCCGCGACGCTGCCGTCAAGTGACGCGCGTGCCCCATTGATCACTCGCACGAGGGTGGGGGGTGGGGGTGGGGGTAGAAGGGGGACGGCGGGATCAGGAACAAGCGCGCAGAGGCTTTCGGACGAGGTAGGTGACAGTGGGACGCAAATGAGGTGGAGTTTGGACGAGGCGGCGTGTAGTTACGAGCGCCGTCGCCGTTGGCGAGGGAGCCACCGTCAAGTGGAAACGGATATTGACAAAGGGGTTTAGGGCGACGATTCTCAACGGTTGAACTGGTTTGGAGACCTTCAAACAACATACGTACACGTTGATGGAATACTTACTACATAATTATGTTGCATAAACGAAGGATTCAGGTGAAACGTGATAGCCTACAAGGGAACTATCGGAATTAAACAAAGGGAAGGAAACATTTATATTTGAAACGTTAAGTGGGTTATATGAAAATAAGATCACGAACACGAATTACGAGTCATGAACTGAACCGTTTTAGAATCACACAACGTGAACAACACGCGGCAGGAGCCAAAAAGTATAGTGTTTGTGCATTTTTGTATTGTTCTCGGGATTAAAACGTCTAACGGGTGGTAAACCTACCTTTCCAGACAACTTACAAGTTGTCGGGTGCGTTCAGACCAACGAATTTTGGAGCCTTTTCACATCATAAAAGCGATATGTGTTTAATTAAGTTTTACACAAACTTTTGAAGGTTTATTTACATTGTTCGACAGTTCACGTTATTTAAGTTATTTTGTCAGCATTTCTCCGTATGAGTGTTATATCCTGTACCATTGTTAGATCTTTCCAGCGAGTGAGGTAAGAGTAGAATGGGGAACGACTGTCTAAATGAGTTATATCTCAAAGAGATAAGGGGTAAGGAGAAGTGGTTCTAAAAACAGAGATAATTGTGATACTTATAATGTAAAAAACAGAAATATTACTTTCATTGAAATCAGTGGAAAGTGTACTTCTCATTTGAGATATATGCAAAAATGAATGTTTCTGAAATTTCTACAATTATCTACCAAGTATTAGGGTAATAAATTCTACCGAACATTCAAATGCCATCGATCAATTTTTTTTGTCCTATTGCGAGTCGCTGGATTATATCATGAAATTTCAAAGAGAACGGTTTTATATATCCCATTTTATGTTTTGTATTCTATATTTTAAAATTTAATTAAACTCTTTTGATATTAAAATTTTGAAATGTGTATATATACATTTTATATATTTTTATTCATTTTTTATACATTTCATTGTGCTAGGACTATTTTAATATTTCACTGTGTTCGTGTGTATTTATGTGTGTTTTGGTGTATGACAAAATAATAGTCGGGAGGGATTTAATCAAAATGATAGATTGAAAAATTATTAAATAACTTGCATAATACGCTTAATATTTTACAACGTTTTATTCATTTAATGATTTAAATGTTTGTAAAAATTTGACTGCTCATCCTAGAAAAGGCGAAAGATTTGATGCTAATACTCAGTAGTGAGCCATTGAATTTTAGAACTAGCATGATTTAAAAAACTCTTATTACAAAACTGGTCTCGGTTTCGTTACCTTCAGTTTCAGTTGATCAAAATGTATACAATAATTTAATACACAGTTAAAGGCAAAATGCGTTGATGAATACTTCCACCCAAATCGATCAATGCTTGTACCATGCGTCGGTATGTCTGCGCCTAGATGTCGGCGCTTTGTGTGTTTGGGCAGGAAGTTTCCAGCGTCCTCGGGGAGAGCGCGGGCGGGGGACGGGGCGGAGGCACCTGCGGGGCGCTATCAATCTGCGGGGTTAATGAACTCGCAGCGGCTAATCCCGCGCAGACGGCGAATCAATCGCGCGTTCGCGGCTCCACCCACACCCACACCCCCATCCCCACCCCCGCCTCTGATACAATCACCGCCCCCACCCCCGCTGTCGCAACAATCACCAGCGCCACCAACCCTGCCACCACTTCCCACCGTGCTCCTCCACTGCCTCCGCTTCCATCCCCGCGCCCGCCCCTGCCTCTACCTCCGCCACCGCCACCGCCTTCACCACTACTTCAGCCACAACGTCTCCCACCAGCTCTATCCCCATACCCACTCCCGTCTCTGCTCGTACTCTCATTCCCGCCCCCGCCCCCGCTTCCGTTGCTATCATCGCTTGCGCCACCACCGCCACCTCCAATCCTTCTGCATTCGTTAGCATCACCGCCTGCACCACCGCCCCCACCCCGTCACTGCTCCCGCTGTCGCAACAATCACCGCCACCGCCTCCAACCGCGCTCCTCCACTGCCTCCGCCGCCATCCCCGCGTCCGCCACTGCCTCTACCTACCTCTACCTCCGCCACTCCTCCGCCTCCGCCTTCACGACTACTTCGGCCACCACGTCTGCCACCACCTCTCCCCCCATACCCACCCCGCCTCTGCTCGCACTCTCATCCCCACCCCGCTTCCGTTGCTATCACCGCTTGCGCCACCACCGCCACCTCCCACCGCACCTCCGCCAGCACCCTCATCCGCAGTTCGCCACCGTCACAATCCGTCTGCATTCGTTAGCTTCACCGTCTGCACCACCTCCCCCGGCATCGCCTTACCACTGTGCTTCCGCCACAGCCTCCGCCTCTGCTCCCCTGCCGGTATCACCTCCATCCATCCATCACCGTCTCCACCACTGCCACCGCTTCCATCCCCGCCTCCACCAATGCCTCAGATTTCGCCTCCGCTTCTACCTCCGCCACCGCCTCCACCTTCACCACGGCCGCCACCGCCTTCCTCCCCGCCACCGTCGTCACCCCCGGCTCCGCCCCCATCTCCGTCTCCGCTTTTGCCCGACCTCCGCCCACCGCGAATCCTGCCGCCGCCATCCCTACCTCCGCCCCCGACTCAATCCCCATCTCCACCCTGCCCCCGCATGGCTGCCACGGCCACGTCTTCCGTCTCTTTCACACTCGTCGTCATCTCCGGCCCCGACTTAATCCCCGCCTCCGCTTTCTTCCCCACCCGGCTAATACTTCCTCCCCACTTCACCCCCTTTTTCATAGGCGCCATTGCCTCCGCCTCTGCTGCCACTTCTGGTTTCACAACAGGCGGTCGCCATCAAAACCAGTTCATTCAAATTCATCTCGCGTCACACTTTGTTTGGCATGGCGTGATGTCTTCTCACCACATGACAAGTGGTGTCAAATCCGGCGATGTCCTCCAAATTTGGCAAAAATGAAAAGAAGTTAATTGTTGTAAATAATGACCTCATCTGGTTTTCATAACAAACGTTTGATATCATTCCTCGTGTCTTTTTAGTTTTCATTTTCATGTCTTCGTTTTACTTCTTTTCAAAAAAAAATTCTGATGTATTGTACGCCACAATCTGTCGACGTCGAACACTAAACGAACATTTCCAAAACTGGGACCAAAACCTCTGTATTTGTAGATATATTAGTTTCGTTTTATGTTGTTTGTATGCGTTTCACACATGCACGTGTGACATTAGTAGTTCATCAACGTGCAGAACTGCATTGATCCAGTATTAAGTTGTTGGAAAATGTGCCTAAATAGTTCGAATTTTTTTGCTCATTTTTTTCCTTTTTAATGCAAGTAGTAATACGTTTCCATTTCTCAAAATTCGCTTTACCTTTCATGATTCCTTCTAAAGCTGTTGATTTTATATCCGTCCTAAATACTTTCAGTTTTTGGAAGAGTTGAATAATATTTCTTAGAAAAATCATCGTACTGTTTAAAGAACTTTGAATTAATTTTTTTGTAATACGCAATATTCTTCTTTAAATTTTTATACGATTGCATTTATACATTTCACATTCGATTTGTCTTCGTCATTCACATTTTCGCCTTTGATTAAATACCTTTAAAGTCGCAACGTAACAATTGATAGCAACACACAATATCTATTCATTATGAAAGTTAATTCTCTCGTGGAAAATATCCATCATTTGTCGCGCAATGACAAATATATTTTATACCAAGCACTCGACAACATCCAACTCTAAAAATTCATTGACATGTACGGAAGAACTTCTCACATTTTTTTTATATCAAAAACAGTATAGTAGCATATCAAAATTCAAACGTCAAAGGGATAACCATTAGCAAAATATGTGCACAAATGCGAAAGGGTAAGGTTATTGGAGCGATTATTCAAAATGTCAAAGAACTGTATTCTCATATTATTCAATTCAACCCTGAAGTCGTTATAACGGTTGTTTCTAATATGTGTTTGCAAATTCAAGATTCGCAATAAATATAAACAATAAATAAATAATAAGTAAATAAATAAAATAAAATCTAATAAGTTAAGAAATACATAAATAAAAAATTAATTAAAAATAAATAAGTAAATGTGTTTGTGGCAAGGGTCAAGTTATCCGATCTGTTCTTCCACTTGCCTACTACAATATTTAAAATACCAAAAATGAGGGGGCATTCAAAAAGTGCCCTCTCTCTAAGGACGTAAGGCGCGTGCGTGAAGAGGGCGCTCCATCGTGCGCGGGCCACCCATCGCCTTGGAGCGCTCAGCTTTCATGGGCGCGGCGCGTGCACGCTCTCTGCCTCCTACCCCCCTGCCCCACCCCCGCGGTGCCGAGCGCAACTTCGCGTCCGGCTTCACTGGCAGCTGTCGACTCCGGAGTTTCGGGTCTCGCCGTCAAGGGGCGGCGGCGCCAGGGGTGGGGGGTTATGAGGGATAAAACTTTCGGAAATCGCCGCGCCGCGCCGCGCTGCGCCTCACTCCCATTTCAGCGTGTCAAATTTATTTAAAATTAAGGAACTCTCCCTTCCTCTGCCGCGCGTTCCAGGGCTCGATCAGTGTTCGCTAACTTCCTCGGACATCTGGGGGAGGGGGCGGGGGTGATTGCCAGCGAACCGGGCGCCGTAAAATGGGCCAGGGAAGTTCGGATGCTCTTGAAATGAAAGGAAGGGAAAAGAAGGAAAGCGTTCGATCAGGCGAAGCTATGTTCGAGTCGTTTGTGTGGCGATGAATAACGACCAATACATACTTAGCGTCAGGCCTCGTGAAGGGTCCGGTATTCAATGCATCGGTTCAGTCACTTTCCTGGACGAGTGACATTTAACTGTGATGCAGAAACGTTAGTGTATTCTGAACGATCAGTGTTGCGAACCGAACGCCAATGTGTGATAAGCCAAAGGACCCCACGGTGTTTCGCATGGGAGTATTTGCATAAGCGTGCAGTTACGAGGGAAGGGTACGTATACAAACCGTTTAGAAATCAAAGAATCCATGTTGTTAGGGCAACAAATAAACAAAGCATAGCATTCCATGTTTGGGTGTCACGGCGATGTCAGCGCTGGACCCGGTCCCGAATACATGAGATGCGATAATTGGGAAGTAGGTTTTGAAAGCAGTAATTCTGTTTCAAAGTCAAGATATTCATTCTCTTAATGTCAGCCGACTCGGACACATTTAAGCAATTGATGTGATGTGAATGTTAGGTTTCAGTATAGTCTGGAGTTATTTGTAAATAGTATTGAAGATGGCAAATGATGATTAGTGTAGATAGATTAGCATTATGCATGGTAATAGTTCGAAGGTGTTAGTAATATTAAAATATAATTGTGATTTTCGTTAATGCAATTGGAGATGTAGTCAAATAGATACCGTATTTCCGAAGGAATTTATGTCAGGATACTCCGTAGATATGGAAGACTTTTTTTTTATAAAAGTCGGCTGGAGATAGTCGCGCGTAGGGGTTTCATCCGATGCCCAGCGAAGGTCAGTCGCGGTTGCGAAGTAATTTTGATAGAAATTATTGAATTATATAAAGTATAAAGTAGTCGAGGATATTCTGGGAACATCTGATCATTTATTCGAACAATGGACATAAACACTATATCAGGAACAACGAGGACGTCCCTTGGACAACGACGATAGGCAAGAAGCCTATCATTTATGTCGTGTATATGAACCAGCGTTAACCAGCGAATTGATGAGGTCCACAAAATTACGTAAAATTGTTATAATAAATGTTCAATTTTATTTTTGAAAAGAGAAAAAGCTAATATTTCACTGTAGTTGCCATCAATTTAATAATTAGTTTGTTCTGCAGAACTTTCAGGAATCGTGAATCCGTATGGGATTGCACGCACACATGCAGCAGGTGATACGACAAATGTTGAATGTAGAAAACTATGATTCAATTTAAAAGTGAAATATATATAATTATTAATATATTTTAACATTGCGAGAATTAGTGAGCATAGAAGGGCAACGAAAGAAATAAATTATATGTATAGTACGGAGTTGCTCTACAGCTGTCGCCGTTTCTCCGCTCTCAGTCTCCTTGCCTCTCTATTGGACCATAGATCATCTGTCATTTCTCTTGCCGTCATAGCCTCTTGCACTCCCTGCTGCCATGCAAGTCTGGGTCTTCCTCTCTTCTGTCTTTCTGTTGGCACCCATTTCAGGAAGGCACCCATTTCAAGAAATAAATTACACTGACAAAATCAGTAGAAAAATTGGAATGTTAATATTGGCGGCCCATCGGGGCGCACAAATGAAATTTATCAAAGATAAACAATAATTTTACATACGTCGCTCTTTACTATTTGTATGTTAATTTAATTTACAGAATTAAAATAAGTACTACTAATTACTACCTGTTACTAACTCATCTTCAGGGTTCGTAGAAAATGTGTATATTTCGTGTCAGTCGACGGGCTTACCTATACAGTCTTTCAAGTATTCATAAAATTCCGGATAAGTCAGGAAATAGCGTATGTAGCGTAATATTGACAATACAGCCATTTATTCGTCATTTAGCGCTTATCAATAATTTTGTTAGCGCTCGGTTGGAATGTCATTACACTGCTATATTGTTATAATACAACTTAAATCAAATACAATAAAACATTCATTTTTAACGTAAAAGCATTCACACACCGTATATAACAAACAGAACTAATATTTATTTTCGTACAAGTCATGCGTGCCGTCTATCTGTAATTTGTGAATTGGCCAACTTCTGAGTTATTTGCTTAAAACATTTGTTTGCGCGACACGGGCCAAGTAATGTTCCATTTTCGTTTCTAAGCGACAGTTCTTTGGTTTCTTGTCCAAAGCGTCTCCTAACAATTTAGATTGGTTGAACACCATGTCTCAGTAAACGTATTGATTTTTTCTTGTGATTACGATTTATTTCCAAAATAAATCTTTTGCCTTTTATATAAACGATGTGTTATACTTCGGTACACTGTAAACATACTAATAGAGCAAGATCTAGTTACTGAATCTCCATATTTACATTTTATGGTTTCTTTCTCCAACAGTGAGGTAGGATTTCCTCAATATTTGCGGCGTTCAAAGAATACGTAATTATCATGAGCGTAATTAGCATACACTCTTGAAGAGGGGCTGAAAGTTGGTTATTTCTATAAAATTACACGGGACAGTAGAAAATGTGTTTAAAAATGGATTTATATATTTGATGTACTACACTGGATAATTTTCAAATTGTATTAGTTGTACACCATACTGCTCAATCAATTTCATGTAACTATAATCTAATAGTTAATTTCTTTTATGGATACAAATATTTCGTTTCAGTAGTAGCATTTTATTACTATAAATACTAAGCAATGACCGTAGTTATGTATAAATTTAGGAACTCGTATCCAGGAAGTAACGTACACAATTTCCAAAGCATTATGGTGAAAGAGAACTGTCCTTTTAATTTTTATCGTAAGAATCACTTTCCAACCATTCTGCATGCACAATAACTATTACTGTAAAAAAATAATTTTAACGTTAATTTCATCATTGGAGCAACTTTTATATAAACAGAATTTTGTTTTTACATAGCGTGGGTTAAAAAAACGAGTTTTAAAGAATACCCTAACAGAAAAGAGAACATCAAAATTGTCTTATTCATGTCAAGGTTATATAAAAGAATGTTTACGTACACTTCTACTGATTTACTGAGTCATACAGCAGCTTACGATTTCACTCAATGATAAGTACATTACTCTACATGGTAGACATAAAAGCAATTTTAAGGCTTGATGGATATGAGAACCTCTAATTAATTTCACCTCGCCATTTCTAGTCCACTATATTACTTTCTCATCTGATATGTCTTGGCCAAGGATAAATCTGTCAGAATAATTTTAGGCACGCAAACTTTCCGACCCAAAGTAAGGAGATCGAGAATCTTGAAGAAACCTTTCTTCAATTACATACTTTTTACAGTTCTTCCATTTGAAGATCACAGATTTTTTAACATTCATTTAATGAACCTGTGATTAAGCAATAGCTTATAAACTAGTTCTACACAAATGTTCACATCTTAGTTAATTTCCTTATCTGTTTAGTGTGTGCTGTCTTTTCGGTTTTGTCCAACCCTCTTTACAGCTGCCATCTATGGCGCCTAATAGACGTTTCTTGACGTTCTCAATTTCTTTACGTATCACTAAAAGTACAATTGAAATGACTCTAGGGAATTTAAAGAAGAGTAAAACATAGTTTTATATGTTCATTTTATTTAAGATTTGGAGCAATTGTTCTCACAAATTTGATATGGTTTAGGGACGCCCGTAATGTAAAGATTCGCGACTTGAGCGATATTAAAAAAAACAGCGGATATTTGTGTATTTTATGAAGGCAAAGAATACATAAAAATGGGATTTATCTCAAGTTATTCAGTGTAGTGTATTCGCATTAAACTTGTGTAGAACTGTTTTTGAGAAAATTGGGTTTATTAAACGAAACTAAACGAATTACATAAAACAAATTATACGAAAAACTGCAACGAAAAAACTCAGACTTTCACAGAATATCTTTAAATGAGATATAGAATCAGATCTTATCTGATACTGGGAATATTTCATGATATCTATTTTGAAATTTATCATAACCTTATCGTATTTCCTCCTATGATCATGGACGCAATCGACTTCTAGATAACCTCGCCATTTTTGCACTTTTGCGTTGCTTTGTAATATACAACTAGAAATGTTTGTCAATTTTTATCATATATATGCATTCAGTATGTATGTAAAATAAAGAATTGAATTTTATATTATAAGAATTATTGTTCGTACAGGGCTTACATCTCTAGGAGACCAATTTGTGAATTGATTATCATAGTTTTCCTTTTTTCATTATAGTAGGCTTTTTGCAGTAAAACACATACATTGTTTATGTTGGAGTAAATGGTAATGACTATGGGTTAAAGGGAAACTTTTCACAATTATAAGTAATGCGACAAACGATTTCTGACTTGATTTTAATGCATTTGCAACATCGAATTTAGAAATTATGCAGAGGTTAACCTATTAAGCAAATACAAATATTTCCCAGATCATGTAAGAAAGACTGAAGATACATACATACTTCTGTGTGTGAAAAACAAGCATACTTCTAATATAAAAAGTCCTTATTGAACTGAAACTAAATGCCAAGCAAGTACGTACAAATTTGAAAAACTTATCCAATTCCCTCGTTTGTTTTTCTTACCCAAGAGTAACTGGAATTCAAACGATTTACCACAACACACAAGTATTTAGCGAACGCGAGCTGTAGTTGAACCATTTGCAAAGCAAGTGGTTCCCAAGCCTCGCTGTGCACAAGAAAGGAACGAATCGTCGGGTATGAGTAATGCTCGGCTTTCGGGAATCGGATTCGCGTGGGCGGAGCGGGGCTGGGCCGAGCCGAGAGACTTGCCGCCGCTGGCGAGGGAAAAGCAAAGGATCGCCTCCCCCTTCCCCCTCCACGACTACTAAACGGGCGGGCGATCGCGCCGAATCCGCACAAGCGGATAAGCGCCGGGCGGCGCGGGCGGAAACTTTGGGGTGTGGGTGGCGGAGAAAGCTAGCGCACGAGCGCCTGCGGGGCAGACACTGGGAGCGGAACCTCCAGGACTTGTACCGGCTGAGATGGCTCAAGGGCAGAATTATCGTTGTCTTAGCGGCGTTTCCGTCCGGGAGGTGCTAGCTTTCGAGTCCTGGCCGTGGCGGATTTTGGACGCTAGCTACATTGGTAGGTCGGATTCAGTCTCCGTGTGGAGAAGGATTCTAGTAACTCTCTGCTGCTCTGATTGCTCGTTTTCTGTGGTTTCTATGTTCTGGTATTCCAGAGGAATACCGGAACAGTACTGTACAGATCCAGATGTATACAAAACCGTAACAACCGAGCAACAATTGCGCGCGTTCATTCCTCCCCGCCCTTGCCCCACCTCTACTCTTACCTAATACACACGCCAATACACTTACATTCACTACACATGTCGGGAATCCTGTCGGGCGCTTTAGGCTTTCGCAATTGGGGTAGTGCCCGCTGGCGGAGAAACCTGGAGGAGGAGAGCCTGCAAACAAAAGTGTAGGTCAACGCCGACATTTTGGTCAGATTGGGGGGACGAATATCGCCATCTCGTATTATGTAACGTACACTACACTTAAGGGAATAACTAACTTAGCAGTTTGGCGCTTCCGGACGCATTAATATATTCATCAAATTCATGAATGGCGTTAGTGGCTTGCGTTGGGGGCGTTGGGGAGGGAGGTGAGCGAACAGAGGTGGCGGGATGGTGAATGTGGGATGGCTGCGGCAAAGACACAAGGGGATACGGAGAATTTGGGGAGGGTGGCTACTGAGAACCGTTGGGAACGGCAGGGGGCAGTTGTGGCTTCCTGAAGAAACCGCACTAGCTGCGGCAGAAGTGAGGTTGCGCGAAGAGATGATTAGGAAAACGGTGGCAGAAGGACAGGTAAATTATCAACATACTATTACGATTATTTAACGAGAAGCTATTGTTATCGAAGAGAATATTTCAGTGTACAGTTACAGTAAAAATATGTTAAATCAGTTAAGAATAAAAATATATGAAATAATTGAGTTCATTAAGTTTAATGAATAAAACTGAAGTGAAAATAAAACTGAGGTGGCTAAAAATAATGTAAAATCTAGTTTAAATCTTAATTAATAGTCACAGCTAGATGACATTCGAACGAGAAGGATTGCAGAGTGTTTAAAGAGATCATACAAAAGTAAAACCGATAGAGGGTAGGCGGCGGATAGAGGCCAGTCAAGGCAAGGCTAGATTAAATATGGTAATTGGAAATTGCAGATTATGTGATTCGTTACGTGAATACACATCTCAAAGTTGGGATGAACCAAAAGCTTATTTTCCTTCTTTTTTCCGCTTCGGTCACTTCTACCTCATCCTCTTGCCTCCATTTTAGTTCTTATTTTCTCTTCATCTTTATCTTCTTCTTCCTCCTCCTCCTCCTCCTCCTCCTCCTCCTCCTCCTTCTTCTTCTTCTTCTTCTTCTTCTTCTTCTTCTTCTTCTTCTTCTTCTTCTTCTTCTTCTTCTTCTTATTATTATTATTATTATTATTATTATTATTATTATTATTATTATTATTATTATTATTATTATTATTATTATTATTATTATTATTATTATTGTTATTGTTATTGTTATTGTTATTGTTATTGTTATTATTATTATTATTACCGTCGTCATTATCATCATGTTTCCTTTTCAAGTCCACCTCATCGTCGAAATCTGAATGGCAAGGACCAATTCATCGCGAAATGCGAACCACACAAACTGCAATTGGGTTGAGCAATTCACAGTAAACAAATATTATTAGACAAACACCACGGTTCGTGTTGTTCCATGTAACAGTATTAACGGGCATTTCTGAGAACTGTCTTCCGTGACTCGCGACAGAGAGATCGGCGCCTTGGTGCGTTGAGATAAGCTTCCCCAGAGAAGCCCTCGAAAGACCGCCCTTGCTTACGCCTTTCTCTATTTGCGATTGCCGACTCGCCCGATAAATGCGGACTGACCACCTTGCTTCGCGCTGCAGCGGCCGTCACCGCCTTCAGTGAAATTAGAGATGGAGAAGCAGACGAGGCAAAACGGATGCGTTGTCCATGATGCCAAATTTCGACCAGTGTTTGATTGTTTAGGGGTTGCAGGTGCCGCTGCAGAATATTATGGAATCCGTAAATGTAGTACATGCCATATCCCTCTCTAACATGGTATCTTTCGTACTTTCCCCTTATGAGTATTTTCGTTAATAGATAACAGCCTCAACGGGGACAAGTACTTAGCTTTAGTCTGTTCTGTAGACTTGTGTATAGTGTAGATTATCGCCTCTAAGTGTAAGTGAAAGAGTGTATGTGTGTAAGGGGAGAAGAGCGGACTGAGACGACGAGGGGAAATATTGCGTGCAGTTTATGTCCCATTTCTTAGAATGCTGTTTGAACATTCGCCTGGAATTGTTCCAAAAAAACGCGTCAAAACTCGAGTCCTGGGACCTTGCGGGAACAGCAATGCTACCTTCAGACCATCCAAGCTCATACAATCCTAATTGTTGTCACTTTCTGTTCTATATTATTAGGTTACTGTATCAACATTGACCAAGTGTTACCTCTTAGTTATTGCGTTTAGCTGCTGCGGGTCTACCATGAATTCATTTTCTTTTTTAGAACTGCGGTAAACTCCAGTAGTGTAATTGAAATTAGGCTATCGCGTTAAACAGCAGTCAAATTAACGTAATCTATTCTGTACCAAAATTATGTTGTTCTTTGTCAAGAACGTAAGCAATTGGGCGCTAGTGGATCAGATTATCGTCGGTTTTGGTTGCAAATAATGGAAATTGGCAAATAATGTTCACATGAACAAAAATATTCATTGAAAAATAAGTATTTCATGAGACAGGGTATTTTGCATTAGCTGATATTGCTCAAATATTTTTGTGATATTGCACGTACTCTGATCACACGTGCAATAAATAAAAACACTTTATTTTCACATTACGGCAGCCGCAAACACACACAAAATCGACGCAAAATCGCCTTCGTATGACTACATCTCATTCACCTGACTACATCTCATTCATCACCACCCTCACACTCACCAGCACCTCCAACACCACACGCACTCGCTAACGCACCGCACCGCAGACATTCCTTCTACACCCCTCCAATCCCCCGCCCCTACCATCTCCACCCATCAATTTGCCCCCACTACTGACATGCCGTCCATGTCCGCCGCTTTTGCTTTGATCGCCCCAACGCCCTTTTCAATGACGAGGCCCACGTCCAGGCCCACGTCCAGGCCCACGTCCAGGCCCACGTCCAGGCCCACGTCCACGCCCACGTCCAGGCCCACGTCCAGGCCCACGTCCAGGCCCACGCCCACACCCCGTCCACGCTTGTCGTCTTTCCTCTCGCTAACAATCTCTCACAACCCTCTCCAACGCCACTCGCATCGGCACTCCAACCTCCGTTCCCTCCGCCCTGTCGACCTCCTCCTCCTCCCCCGCCACCGCCTTCGCTCTTACCTCGCCACCGTCTCTGCCTCCCCACCTTAGTTCTCCCCGCTGGCGATTCCGACGTGTTCCTCTATCTTCTCCTGCCACGCCCATTTCTATCTTCACCGCTGTCTCCGTCACAATCGTTCCTGCCGCTCCTCAAAGCGACTACCGTCGTGTTCTGGTAAACAACTCTAGCCTTATCTAGAACCCCTACCATTTCCTGCTGCAATGAGTTGGCTGTCACCTCCACCTCCACATTGTTCTTTACCTTACCTGCATCCTCCGCGTCGCCGTCACTACCATCTCGTCATCGTCATCGCCACCACCATCACTTTCGCCTCAGCCTTCACAATCACCTATATTATCATCATCATCATCGCTTTCCAATCACCTCCGCCTCTAACTTCGTCTTAGACCATGTCTTCGTCCTCCTCGTCTTCGTCCTGCTCGTCTTCGTCTTCGTCCTGCTCGTCTTCGTCTTCGTCCTGCTCGTCTTCGTCTTCGTCCTGCTCGTCTTCGTCTTCGTCCTGCTCGTCTTCGTCTTCGTCCTGCTCGTCTTCGTCTTCGTCCTGCTCGTCTTCGTCTTCGTCCTGCTCGTCTTCGTCTTCGTCCTGCTCGTCTTCGTCTTCGTCCTGCTCGTCTTCGTCTTCGTCCTGCTCGTCTTCGTCTTCGTCCTGCTCGTCTTCGTCTTCGTCCTGCTCGTCTTCGTCTTCGTCCTGCTCGTCTTCGTCTTCGTCCTGCTCGTCTTCGTCTTCGTCCTGCTCGTCTTCGTCTTCGTCCTGCTCGTCTTCGTCTTCGTCCTGCTCGTCTTCGTCTTCGTCCTGCTCGTCTTCGTCTTCGTCCTGCTCGTCTTCGTCTTCGTCCTGCTCGTCTTCGTCTTCGTCCTGCTCGTCTTCGTCTTCGTCCTGCTCGTCTTCGTCTTCGTCCTGCTCGTCTTCGTCTTCGTCCTGCTCGTCTTCGTCTTTGTACTGCTCGCTTTCGTCTTCGTCCTCGTCTTCGGCTTCGTCTTCATCCTCGTCTTCGGCTTCGTCTTCATCCTCGTCCTCGTCTTCGTCTTCGTCTTCACCGTTGCCATCGCCCTCGCCATCGCCCTCGCCATCGCCCTCGCCATCGCCCTCGCCATCGCCCTCGCCCTCGCCATCGCCCCCGTCTTCGGTTTCACCTTCACGTTAATCTTCGCCATCGCCACCCCCGTCGCCGCCGAAATCGCCTCGGACTCGGTCTGTACCAGCTCCTCCACCGCAAGTGGTGTTGAGGAGGGCGGGGGGGGGGGGGGCTCGGCCGCCGCCGCCGCCCCTTGGGCAAATCCGCCGCTAAGCGGCCGCGCCCGTAATTTATAGCTCGCCTAATTGCCCTCAAGGCGGAGGCTGCGCGGCGTCGACAGCCGGCTTAGGCGGCCGCAGCCGGGCTTCGAAGCGCGCTCCTCCTCCGCCTGGCGAGCGGATTTGCACCGCTGCCGATACTCGACTGCGGTTATTTCTCTCGCGCGGCGTCCTATGGACTGCGATGCACCAACACCCCCGCGCCCTCCGCCTTAACGCCAGGTGGCTCAGAGCCTCCCGACGGCGGTTTGGTTTTATAAGTTTCAATTTTTCCATTTTTAAAGACAGTTGCTTTTGTACTATCTGTGCCTCCTTTCCTCGCACTCCCACGTTAACGTCACCCGCCGATCACCTTAAGAAAAGAGGAGCAATGCTAAATGGGAAGGTGAGGAAAGGAGCTGTCTTGTTTTACACAAAAGCATTGCGATTAAACTGAAGCGGCTACCTTTAACGTTAATCATTAATATATTTTCCTTAATTTGTGTTGCATTGTATGCATGTATAGTGATAGAATGTGTTGCATTTGTATAGTGATAGAATGTTGCATTGAATATTGTTTTAATTGCAAAAAGTTCGGAGTATTATTTAGAAATAATATTATTCATTCGTTGGTTCGAATCTTTAGATGAAAACCGCCCTTAGGTGCTAAATGCCTGAGATTGTCAGAGGAACAGGCCGGTGTAAATCAAATAGTGGTTGGTTCGCACCGAAGTTGACGGGGTATGTGCTGCTTAGTTCTAACTGTTTTACAACTTTTTATAAAATAAAAAATGTTTACTTACCACATGTTGGCACTTTGGAGAGTTCTATTACTATGATGTAGAAACATAACGATGGATTAGCACTAATAGGAGCAAATAAAATACATTCTACCGGAGACTAACAATGACTGCGCGACGGGCGCGGCGACTATCCGCACAAAATAATTTTGGGCTCGAATGTGTTACATCATTTTTCTTTAGTTTCGATCATACGCCTAATTTTTATGCCAGTTTAGTTAGTGCTGTGACCGTTAATAGCTACGAAAGTTTTCATCATGTAATATATTATACTTTGATGTAAACACCAAATTGTGTAGGGTGATTTTTATATTTTTGTATTTTATGTATTTGTATGTTTTCATGGCTTGGTCCTGTGCTGCAATTATGAGTTCTCTCCTTTCAGTTGACTTCTTCTTCTTCTTCTTCTTCTTCTTCTTCTTCTTCTTCTTCTTATTATTATTATTATTATAAAAATACCGGAAGCACGTGGACTGTGAATGGTGTCAACTTTCCTCTCAGGAATACAAATCGTACCGCATGACGTAATTTACATTCGACGCTAGAAATTCTTGTTTCGCAATGCAAATATCCTTATCTTCCCACTCTTTTCTCACGCCACACCGAGGAAATCGCTCTTGCTAAGGCAATCTGACGCGTTTCAAACAACTCCCGGCGGAAAAGCAAGAGCAGTTCTGCGATCCGAGTGCTGTAAAAAACGTGGTAGGAAAATGCGTATCTCGTGTCAACACACTGCCAGTGATGAAGTTTTTTGATGTGGTAATGGCAAAATCTGCTGTCGTTTTGATGAATGAGGTAAATGAATCGGACTATTGCCGTGAGTAATTATTTCACATTTTTCACCTTCTGGGGAAAACACCTTGATATTGTTTAGAACTTATACATGCACAAAAAGAAGGAAACAAAAAGCATTTCTGAACTGTTGTTGGAAATCCGGGCTCTACCAACGGTGGGTCACACGAAATTTTTAGATATAGAAAAGAGATATATATTAGAGAAAAATACAATTCATGAAAAATAATGAGTTGTTTTGTAGAGATGAAAGAATTAAGTTCGGAATCCTCAAAGAGAAAATATAGCTCTTTAAAAGTATGTTGAAAAGTTGAACATTACTCGTAGAATAATAAAACACAGTCTAAAAAATAAGGGAGGTCAGGAAATGTCTAGAAATGAAGTATCTCACAGCTAAAGACCAGGACTAACAATGTCTGCACGAAACCCATAATTTACACTAGGTAAAATTAAAAGCGTTAATTAACTTAAATTAACAATAGCTCTTTCTGAATGTTAAAGATTATATTTAATTTCCCGTATCGTTCCTTGCAATTTTACATACACGCACGAAATTTCTCTAACCTACAAACCTGTAGCACTAAATGTCTGTAACTTGTAGACGTCTTCATATAATACTTGCGTAGCAGTGCATTACAAATTCGGTCTTACAGACTCAGTTCTCGTTGAGTCCAGGTACAATTTTGGTAAATTAGTTAAGAAATGCGCTAGGACTTTTACTAGAAAAACGTTTCTTCAGAAACTAATGTCAAACAAAAATCACTTATTTTATATAGTAAAATATAAAGAATTAAACTTCGTTCAAATTCTCACTTAGCATAATTCAATACATTGATTATTACGTGTCAGAATTCTAATTTGAAAGAATGAAAATTGACCCGATAATGATGCTGCCTCCATCTTCGCAAACATCGTTACTTGAGCAGGAACTTAGGTAGAGGGTTCATGGTAATGGAGAACGCTTTGCATCACCGCTTTACTTTTATCACCATTGCAAATCAGGGCGCTCGCATATACTTCACATTCAATAGGATAATTTACACCGTCACATGGGAATTGTTGCATATTCTGGCTTTAATCTGGCGAAACTTAATAAGTCGCAACGGAAGTATCAAATAAGATTTATTTTGTTGGTGAAAATACAAAAATCATTCATTATTTTTATATAATAATCGTTATAATTCATTGTGTTCAAGTCACCAGATAAGTTGTTCCCTTTCTCGAAAATTGAATAATCAAGAAATTGACCATAAACACTGCAGTGATTGATATATAAATCATTAAGAAATATTCAAATTCTGCTGCAAAACATAAATACACACCCCGTTAATCCCTTTGTTTGAACTATTACACATTTATATGCATTAATCCTGTATTATTTTGTGTTATGAAAAGAATAATAAAACAAATGTATGTCATAAATAGTTGGTAATTTTTCTGCAACACCAAACCGTTTATGTTTAGCTGAAAGACATTAAACACTATGAACACGTTTGAGAAGGTGTAAGCCTGGTAAGCGATATTAAACATTACGATTAATAACGATTAGAATTACGTCAGGAAATGTTTTTACCTTATGAACAGTACGCATTCTCAAAACTATATTCATTATTTTAATTATTCTGGGAAACAAATAATTTCCATACAATTCATAGCGAGCTTAAATTTTATCATAAACGGCAGTTTTAATCAGCTCAAATAATAGAAGCAACCCTCACTTTTTCCAGCTTTGTCACACAACTTCTTCTACCAGCGTCCGCCCGCCCACGCGCCCGCCCGCCCACGCTCGCTCGCTCTCGCGTTTGCCCACCCTCGCGCCCGTTTGCCCACACGTCCGTCCGCCCACGCTAACGCACTACCCACACATCTACCCACCCACCCGCCCTCGCTCCATCCTTAGCATTTCCTGCCTAGCCTTCCTTGCCCACATCCCCGCTACCCCCTTCCTTATCCCCCCCGCGCTCGCGTTGCACCCCCGCCTCCATCCCGCCCGTCACCAACCCTTCCCTCTGAAGCACACGCTCCAAGTCGCAGGCGCTTCGCCCCACCCCTCCTCCTCCACGCCGATGAATTACACCTCCCGTCGCGCGCAGCGCCGCGGCGTTTTACATATGTTAATGAGCGCCAGGCTCCTAATGAAGCGGGGGCGGCGGCGGCGCGGTTTCTTGCGGCCAGCGCCTGCATAATACTCGCATCGGCGCCCGTCCCCGCCCCCGCCTCGCATCTCCGCCCCTCGGCGCAGAGACACGCCCGCGCTCCGCGCTCAGGGCATCGCCCACTGCACAAGGCGGGCCTCGTGTGTTCCAATTTGCTCAGGTCAAAGGTTCAATTTGTTCTGCTTGGCGGAACTTGTTCGCGTTTTAATGGCTCGCATCTCACGTAATACTACATTTCTTAATGTAAAAAAAAATAACTTATTGAAGGCCGAGGTACCGACTGACGCGAAACTGGGAGGAGGGGATGGGTTTGAAAAAAAAATGTGCATATTAGTAAATTAAAGTTATTAGCTAACTTGGTTACAATAATAAAGTATGTTCTTATTACTATTTTTTGGTCACGAATCGGTCATCTTAAGACCACACGAACGTGCAACTGTACCCAGTGATGCAGCCCGTATTTTCCCGGCGGTAAGTGCAGGTTTGGGTTGATCAGAATTTCTATGATGAATCAATTTCTGTACCCTTACGTTACTAGCCCTGGGGATGACGTATGAAATGATGTTGATGAAGAATACCCGAACAAATACAAACATACAAACATCCATGCCCCGGGCGGGATTCGAATCCGCGACTCTTCAGGTACGAAACAGCTACGGCTCTTGAGCCTTAGCGACCTCGGCTATCCGGGACGGCTTTTTTATTACTATTATTATTAGTTTTTATCTTCATTTTTTTACGTACTAAGACAATAAGACTAGTATAATGAATATCATTTCAATTTTTTGTAGTATTTCTATCGTGAGCTTACATTTATTTTTAAACACACCCTCATGGGTCCTCAAAGCTGTATTCCCTTCAATTCCCGGACACTCACTTCGCCTGTTCATGAGAATAGGTTGCAATCTGTCGTACTGGCGCTTGGCACTGCAGTCGCTTGCCTCCCAGCTCGTGCCGGCGACGCGGCTGTCAAGTTCGCGCTCATCCCCTCGCGCCGCGACGACCTCGCGGGCGCCGATGCGGCGGGCGAGCGCAGCCGGGGAGAGGCGGAGCGACTGCTATATTGCCAGCGGAGCACCCGGAGGTGCGGCTTAGGAGCGAGGAATCGGCGAGTGGCGCGGTGTCACGACACGGAAGCCGGCGCTCGCCGGAGAAACGGTGATGAAAGAGCCCGTAGCGCGCGGTGGCTCGTAGCGGAACAGTACGTCTGGATGTAACCGCCATGAAAGATATAGGACGAGCGCGGCGGTATCAAAATGGATCCGAGATGAAACGCCCGGACACGAACGACAACTGTTCCGTGAAGCCCCTGGGGGACGGGGGGCGGCGGAGGCGACGGGGCGGCGCCGGGGGGGGGGGAGAAAGACGAGACCGCTACCGCACCCCTGCGACACGCCACGGGCGGCGCAGTCGGGACTTTACGAGCCTTCGGAAGACGGCGGCGCGTGTAAGGCGGCGAACGGAGGCAAAACGGCGCGAGGCGCCGACAGTTGTTGGTGGGCGGCGTGGGCGGAGTAGGCTGAGTCGGGGTGGGCCGAGGCGTGCCGGGGAGGGCTGGGGAGGGGCGGAGCGAGGAGGGGTGGAACAAACCACGTTGCGGCAAAGCGGGGGCCGAGTGACGTTGGACCGAACTGCGTTGGGTTACCGCGGGGCGCAGGGTGGAGCGAGGCGAGGCTGGGAGGACCAAAGCGCGTTGAGGTGTGGCGATATAGAGGGGTGTTGGACCCAACCGTGCTGGGTCGCAGTAGGGTGAGACGGGGAGGGGAGGGCGGAGTTGGCGGGGCGGGACAGGACGGGACGGGGAGGAACAAACCGCGTTGAGGTGAGGCGGAGCGAAGCGTGTTGAAGTAGTCCGGGTCCGGGGAGGGCACGGAGTAGGCCGGGCCGAGGGGAGGGGCACGGAGTGGGCTGGGTCGGGGGGGAATAGGCCGGGCTGGAGGGAGGGGTACGCTGGGCCGGGTGGGAGTAGACCGGGCCGGGAAGGGGCGAGAACCAAACCGCGTTGAGGTGATACGCTCTGGGGCGGGGTGGGGCGGGGGCGGGTTGAACCGAACCGCGCTGGGTCGCGGTGGGGCGGGGCAGGAGCGGGTCGCGAGGAGGCGCGGTGGTGAAGGTGCAGGCGGGGCGTGAGTTACAACCCGCGTGCGAATGAGCGTCGGGGGCGGTAATTAGCTCGCGGAATGGCGGCGTTCTTTTGTCGAGCGTCGAATTTTGCAGTCGTTCGCGAGTCGTTGGTTGAGTTGGGTGACCCCTCTTGGGGGCCCAAATGTCACGGAGGTCTCCGGGATGGTCGTTCCAAGTTTTGTAATGTGGCAAAGCAAGACCTGAATTTTAAAAGGAATTAAGTGTCGTCTCGGGAAAATTAAGTTTCTGACGTTTATAGATACTATATATCACCGCAGAAGCTTCTTTACGTAGTCGGCGGATAGAGCTAATTAACGGAAGCTTCTGGGATGAACGTCTTTCCTGCGCATTAGTATTACTACTGGTAGCGAATGCGCATTTCGCAAAAAAAGGTGAACTGTTTTTGTGTTCAGGAGTTTGGAAGAGAGCTTCTCAAAAAATTACAAACTTCCGCTGGATGTGCACGGACGAACAAGAAAGGCAAAATAACTTTCCTGCTTTATCTTTATACTTTCTATTACTGCTTCTTATTAGGGTAATTCCCGGGCAATCTCATTTGCCTCGAAAGGCCCTTTATCGATCGTAAACGTGTCGGGAGGAGATTGGTCCATCGGGAATATAGGGGCAGACAAGAGTGGAACGAGATTAGAAGTGCGGTAGTAAAAATAATACTAAAGATTAAATCTCCGTAGTTAACATTTTATTCATGATTATGTTAGGTTGTGTTTTTTTTTCATTCTCTCACCTTATTGTAAATAGATTTTAGTATATGATAAGTTAAAATTTAGAGTAAGATTTGCAGTTACATGCAAAATACTAGTACTTAAATCTACGATGAAGGTTCAAGTGTCTTTATCTGAAGATTTTATCAATTTGCGAATGGGTAGTGATATGACTTTTAGCTATTTAACATTGTTATAATTATGTATTTGTCATCACAATTAAGATTGAGAGTACGTTTTTACTGTGATTGTACACACACAACTCATTACATATACACACACATACCATGAAATACATACTAAGTTTCTGAGTATCATTCACATGACACCCTTGAAACGTGCTTAGTATCTTATAGGTTTGCCCTTTGCATGAACTTGTTACTTTTACAGGACTTGTTCTTTTTTGTTTTGTTTTTTACTTTATTTAACACGTTTTTTAAATTTAATTTCTCACTTTACTTGGTGTATCACTTTGTAAATATGTTTTATTATGTATTTCTTAAATATATTTTTATAATATGTTTTCTTCAATTTTCTCTCAGTAATTCAATTCCGCAACGGTTGTGTGAAAACCATGGAAATTACTTTACATTTTTAGTTATGTATTTTTTTATTCTTCCATAATATAATTTTTAACGATTAATAGGCACCAAACCATGGAAAGTCATCTCTCAAAAATATTTTTTCCTGAAACGGTCACAGAATATTTCTTTGAGCTTATCACAAAACCAAAATTTGTCCATATTATTTTGGTTTAGAATAATTACTTATAATGTAATAATACACGTTTACTTATTACTCACACGTTTATTTATTAAAATTACTTAAACGGTTTAAATATTTTCATTTATAAATGATTTAATGTGTCAAATAAAACAAGTGAATGGCAAATAAAATATTTCATAGTGATTCCTCGATATGAACATTGTAATTGTCATCATTTTGTTACTTAAATATGACAATTTTGAAGTGAACTCTTATCATTACATTGCTTAATTTTTCTCTTGAATCAGATATAGTAAAATTTTATTTTTCTCAACGTTTTTTTCAATTTTATTATAAATATAGTAGATCTTCCAATAAAATTTTAACACGGCTACATAACCTTACCCACTTGATATACAATATTATTCATAGTATATATTTTCCTTAACAAAGCTAGATAGAATATGTTCACGTAATAAAATTAAACGAAATTAAAACAAATGTTCCTGAACGTACACCTTTTTACTATATCTATACTAAGACTCCTCAATGATGCTTCTTTACGTTAAAAACAAAGATGAAGAATTGATTCTTTGAGCCTGAGAAAACGACATAAGATGTGGAGAACATTGGTATTTGGAAGGTTCTATTATTGGAAAACGTGTTGTTAAAGCAAGGTGTAAAAGTTGCTCCGGCCGACGGCCGGCAGGCGGCAACGCCTTCGACACGGCTTCCAAGCGGCGGGATTGCTCTCCGCGAAGAGCAAGTCGGGTGACGGGTGGTCCCGGCGACGCCACGTGGGCACCGGCGAGGCGGGGATGGCTGGATCTGCTTGAACGGCGGGGAAGCAGAGGGGAGGGGGTGGGGTCGGGCAGATTTAAAGCCTCAGAGACGCTCTGGAAGTTGCGCGTCGTCACGGGAGGCTTACCGTCGTCTTAGCGGCGAGCGCCGCGCCGGCCGCCGCGTCGCGTCGCGGAAGCCGACGCGGACGGGAAATGACGTCATAAAGTTTGGCCCGTGACGTCTCGCGTCGGGGCAGCTTTTTCAGTTATTGGTCGCCATTGGACAGCCTCCCCACCCCTCGAGCTGCCAAATGATTTTCATTTGGAGCCTGTTCTAACAAATGCGATACTACGAGAAGCAAGACCATGAGAAACTTGGAGATTTGTTTGGCTAGTTTAGGAGAACGAGTATCAGATGACATTACTCTATTAGTAAAATATTTTTTCATTAAAATAATAGTTTTATATCAATAATCTATCATGCATACGTAATTCATTCGCTTTTATAAGCAAAGTATGCGTTAACTTTCCTATTTATGAATATATTGAGAGGGAAGAATTGAAATTATTCTCACGAAATAATATGAAAAATATCTTTCAAATGATTTTCCTTCTATAGGCATCTTCTTTCTATGATGTTCGTCCTTTTTATTGTCTTCAGGATATTTCCCAATAGTGTCACTTTCTTTCCGAGATAGCGTATTGTTTGACTACATCTCTGCTTTCTCTCATTTGATATCAGTTATGAACGTTTCTTTGGCTAATTAATTCCGCATTAATAATCAGTCGTCCTACTTCCACGTGTAACCCTCACATCGATCTCTTGTCGTCCCTCAAAGTTTATCCCCGTCCGCGCCGTCTGAGTGTTTGCCCCGTTACATCATGTAGATTTGGCGTCCAGGACATTCCAATAGGCAAAGGTTTCCACCGCTTTCATTCTCACACGCCATCGCGCGGCCATGAGGTCAGCTGGCGCCCATTAGCCGCTCGCCTCACTCTGCCCCGCCATGCACCACCATGCCTCACCTCCCTGTGTCTACTCGCGCTTCCCCTTAACTCCCCGCTTTGCACCTCACTCGCCTCGTCCCGCCTCGCCTCACCTCGTCCCGCCTCGCCTCGTCCCGCGTCGCCTCGTCCCGCGTCGCCTCGCCTCACTTAACCTCACTTCACGTAGCTCCGCCTCGCTTCGCCTCACTTCGCCTCACTTCGCCTCGCCTCATGGAGCTCCACCTCGCCTCGTCAAGCGTCGCCTCGCCTCACCTCGTCCCGCCTTGCCTTGTCCCGCGTCACCTCGCCTCACTTAGACTCGCGTCACTTAGCTCCGCCTCGCCTCGCTCCACCTCGTCCCACCTCGCCTCACTTCGTCACGCCTCATCTCGTTCCGCCTCGTCCCGCCTCATCTCGTTCCGCCTCGTCCCGCCTCATCCCATCTCGCCTCAACTCGCCCCGCCTCGATTCGCCTCGCCCTGCCTCGCCCTGCCTCGCCCCGCCTCGCTCCGCCTTGCCCCGCCTAGCCCCACCTCGCCCCGCCTCGCCCCGCCTCGCCCCGCCTCGCCCCGCCTCTCCCCGCCTCTCCCCGCCTCGCCCCGCCTCGCCCCGCCTCTCCCCGCCTCGCCCCGCCTCGCCCCGCCTCGCCCCGCCTCGCCCCGCCTCGCCCCGCCTCGCCCCGCCTCGCCCCGCCTCGCCCCGCCTCGCCCCGCCGCGCCCCGCCGCGCCCCGCCGCGCCCCGCCGCGACCCGCCGCGCCCCGCCCCGCCTTGCCCCGCTTTGCCTCGCCTCGCCTCGCCTCGCCCCGCCTCGCCCCGCCTCGCCCGACCTCGCCCGCCTCGCCCCGCCTCGCCCCACGCCGCCCACGCCGCGCTGGGTAAACCGTCGTCACCGATCGCGAGGCGCACCTCGGCGCGGCGTCCGAACACGGCAGCCCGTGCGCGCGGGCGGTCGCGAGCGCCGCGGCCCAATCCCATTAGCAGAGGGCGGGCGGTGGGGGCTGAGCGGCCGATTGCGTGAACCGCGCGGGCGGCGGCGGCGGCCGAGCACGTCCGCTCTCGGGAAGACAGATTGACGTGCGCCGCCCACTGCGGCCGACAAACTGCCCGCTCTCGTGCGGCCCCGAGCCCGGCTCGCGCTGCCCTTCCCACCGCCAGCCCCTTGGCCCCTGCACCGCTGCGCTCTTCCCTGCTCCTCTTCACTCACCCTCGCTTCCCCTTCACACTCGTCGCCGCTTCCTCCCACCTCTTCTTGCTCCTTCCTTCTACGCTACTCTCCCCTCTCGTCTCATCACCACTCCTTCCCTTTCCCCCGCTCTCCTCTCTTCTTGGCTCTCCCTAATACTCGCCACTACCTCTACTCCGCCCCGCTTTTCGCCTCTCTGCCCCACCTCCGGGCTTCGCCCCTGTCACTCCATCGACAACTCGCCCCACCACGTTCTGCACCTCCCTCCCTCCCCTCCCCCCTCCCTCTGACCTCTTCCGCTGCATTCGGTCCGTCCACCATTGCTTCTCCTTCTCCCCCCCCCACGCACCTCCACTGCACCACGCTACTTGGAGTATATTCAGACTTTTTGAGTTGGTATTTTCTATGCATGTAAGACGTGTACTGACACTTGTAAACGAGAAAAAATAGTTTTTGTGTGTCATGCAATGGGGGCTCATTCGTAATTCGTATGTGATGAAATGCGCATTAACCAACAAGAAATGGTGAGGGTCGGTAATACGTTGCGGTGATAAACAATAATAATATATAATAAATTTGGATAGACTTCTGGTGGATCGTTTCTTGGGCTAGTGTAAGCCAAGGTGTGAATTTTCGAGTTCCACTGGGTCGTCAACTCGACACCATCTGAACTTGCTTGTATATATCAATTGACTCTTCCAAGATAGTAAGAAACTCCCACCTTCGTCATTTGCAATTTTCATAAAACAATCTTGCGTCTGTATAACTACAATACCTATAAAATACCAAATCCCTTTTGTAGGCAAACAAGATACCTCAAGCGAGAGAAATAATCTTTCTCTAGCCAGCGCGTGTCGCTAAGAGATGCATTCGACAGATGAAGCCCGAAATGATATTCTCATAGCCAATCATACAACTTTATCCCCACCTTTGGACCAGTGTGAGAATTCATCGGCGACTCTTAAAAGTAGCCATATTTCGTCCTTAACCTATTACATAGACACGTCGATCGCAGTATATTCTCATACTCCGTTATATTACTACACTGTATAAGTTGGAATGAAGTGGCCACCATTGCTGTCATGGAAAATCAACTTGTTAATAGCATATAAATTAAGGCCAATAGCGAGTTATATAGGAACTATATCGCTTATGTCAAGTCAAGAAAAAAAATTAAAATAAATAAGGAGAAATAAAGGACTTAGACTGGGGTGTTGTATTGTACCAACAGTGTTCAAAATCTCTCTATGTGAAGCTCTAAAAGATTGGAAGAATAATTGTGAAAAGATGGGAATAAAATTAATCATCAGCACAATCAGGCGATAAGGCGGGTAGTATCAGGAGTCAGGCAAGGCAGCACAGGGGCAGGACGGTGGGTTTGAGCAGGACATGGCAGGCTAGGTAAGAGAAGAACTGAGCAGTCCACAGCAGGGCACTCCGGGCAAGTGTAAGGATAGTTTACACTATAGACTGAATACTTATCTTTTCATGACTGAATTGATTAATATGGTAAATAAATATCCAGACAAGTAAAAGGATTCGGCCGTAAAATTCCTATAAGATTTAATTGGATGGGTATCCACTGGTAAGTATTATTACCATTATCGCATTTATATGTGCACTTGGTAATTTCTCTTGTTTTTTCGTTGGAGATAACCGCGTAATCACATAAACAAGTCACCTATGTGTTACCACAGGTACCACCGCTGTAGTTGTGGTTTGCATTTTATGCTCATTATCCAAAACCAATATTTTCTCTCTCTCCCTCTCTCTTTCCCTCTCTCCCTCTCTCTCTCCCTCTCTCTTTCCCTCTCTCCCCCTCTATTTCCCTCTCTCTCCCTCTATTTCCCTCTCTCTCCCTCTCTCTCCCTCTCTCTCCCCCTCTCTCCCCCTCTCTCCCTCTCTCCCCCTCTCTCTCCCTCTCTCCCCCTCTCTCTCCCTCTCTCTCCCTCTCTCTCCCTCTCTCCCCCTCTCTCTCCCCCTCTCTCCCTCTCTCTCCCTCTCTCTCCCTCTCTCTCCCTCTTTAAGTCCCTCTCCCCCTCTCCCTCTCCCCTCTCTTCCTCTCTCCCTTTCCCTCTCTTTCCCTCACTTCCTCCCTCTCCCCCTCTCTCTCCCTCTCTCTTCCTCTCTCCCCTCTCCCCCTCTCTCGCTCTCTCTCCTTCTCTCTCCCTCTCTCCCTCCTTCTCCCTCTCTCTCCCTTTTCAACTCCATCCCTCCCTCCCTCTCCCTCTCTCCCTCTCTCTCTCCATCTCTCCCTCTCTCTCCTTCTCTCTCCCTCTCTCTTTCCTCTCTCTTTCCTCTCTCTTTCCTCTCTCTTTCCTCTCTCTTTCCTCTCTCTTTCCTCTCTCTTTCTCTCTCCCTCTCTCTCTTTCTCTCTCCCTTTCTCTCTCCCTTTCTCTCTCCCCTTCTCTCTCCCTTTCTCTCTCCCTCTTTCTTTCTCCCTCTCTCTCCCCTCTCCCTCTCTCTCTCCCTTTCTCTTCGCCCCTACTCCAATAACGATCGCTCTACTGCTGTTAACACTATTGTCTTCCATTGTCGTGGTCGTTGTCATAGCCATAATTTACACTCACTACTTTCGAAGCTTTCGCTGCATATACTTCACTGTACTTCGCATGCGCAGCTACCGGTCTCTCTTCGCCCTGTGGCCCGGGGTGTGGTGTCGGCGTAAGCAGAGCTTAATCAAGTGTAATGGCGCTTAAGGGCGGGTAAATAAACCGCCTCTGGGCGAGGCGGAGAGCTGAGTTCAGCCCTCGGACAACAGCTGGGACATCCGGAGGCGATGCAGCCAATCGGCCGTCAGTGGTGGCAGCCCCTCCCCGTCCCCAGTCTTCTCACCGCCCCCGCCCCTCCCCCTGCCATCCCCGCCCCTCCCATCCCCTCACCTCCCCGCCCCTCCCCCTCCCCGTCCATCCCCTCTCCCTCCCATCCCCGCCCCTCTCCGTCCATTCCCCGCCCCTCCCCGTCCCACCCCCACTGCACGGCCTCCAGTAGGTCGGCTTGCCGCCTAGTGGACAGCTCTCTTACCACTGCCATTAGATCCACCGTGAGGGTAATTCCCCCCTAAAATTATTCAGTAACTATTAATTTTAAGTTATTACGAGACTTTCAGGCTTAAATATATTCGGATTATCATTAAAACGAATAAAATCGTATCGAAGCATAAGGTGAGTACACCCTGCGACATTTTACAAAATCTGTAATATATTCGAAGAACACATTTTAAATTTTACCCTCCCCCCAAAAATTGAATCTTAATCCGCCCCTGATATATTGGACTACATTGTGTATTGTAGAAACTAATACCTCTATTGGAATTTTTTGTTGAAGATTAAATGTTTTAGCTTGGGTTATAATTTTAGTCTATGAGTGTATTGCTTTTCTTAGGTATCCCTGAGATGAACGGTTGAAACTGCTTTGTTGGTGTGTAATACATCTACTGCCCGAAATGCATTATGTAATAAAGCTGCGTGTTATGAAAGTGTGCTTTGTGTGCATATTTCATCTACTTCATTAAGAAACAATTGATAGATTGTTTTATATTAATCGAGTGATGTGCAATTTTAATGTAGTTTGTTGTGTGCATTTAAAGCACACCGCACCACAGTGTAAGCAAAGCTATTTACTTACAACCTCCGCCCGGCATCGTTACGAGACATGTCAGTGCTTTCTGCCTGGCCTGGCCTGGCCTGGATTGGCTTGGCTTAACCTGACGTGACGTGACGTGACGTGACGTGAAGTTACCTCACCTGTCCATCATAGTGGTTTCCTAGTTAAACACTTTACGCGATTCATGTGATACGACATTCAATACACAATTCTTAGCATAGTTACGGTTTCCCTAGTTCCTCCTAAATAGTATTGTGGCGTCGTCGGGTGCGAGTAACACAAACACGGAGTTGTTTATACAGTTTTATTTACAAGTTTTATTACACTATATACACACTCCTCGGAAACGCGCTGCATTCACAGCACTGCACCTCTCTGAAGCATCCCCGCCCCAGCCTGACGCAGACCCCAGCGGCTTGGCCCCGCTCCTGGTCTTTTGTCCCGTGGCAACCGCCACACCTCGCTGCCGAAGCTCGCGATAACCCCTGGCGGGTGAAATGTGCCTTCTGCACTGCGACTCGGTTCAAACTCGAATGAACACGGCTGGTTACTCTCCAGCCGCCTCGCGAGGGGTCACGTGACAGACCTCACATGCCGGCGGCGTCCTCTCATCCCGAAACGTGGGCCTGTTTGCAATTTTGGAGTCCAGCTGCACCGCGGCTGGACTCACCCATCAATTCCCTCTGCGCCAGTTGACACCCGCGTTCCGAGACACGCCCACCCGGGCCCTTGAGGAGGGGCCCACCTGTGGTGGCCTTCCGCTTGCCGCCAAAGGACTGCCCCCGAGGGGCCGGCCTCTGGCGGCCTTCCGCTTGCCGCCAAAGGACTGCCCCCGCCCCCTCGCTGGCCTTCCGACATGTGTTGTCCATCTGGCCCCTTGGCACGACGTTACAGTATCAAAGTTTCCCTCATAAGTAGAAACCACTAGAACACGTTTTAATTTTTCACGTTTCGCCAATATATTTTTATCGGTGTCCTACTTCACTTCCAAGTTCGTTATTACATCAATTAGTAGAATTCAGCGACTCTTTATTGACCCAGATTACAATTAGCGAGGTCGAGGGTGAGGGTGAATGGTCGAAGGTGAAGGTGACATTTGCTGACCTGTCCTTCGGCTCGGCAGCCCGATACAGGCATTGGCCGACTAGCAGTGGCCTAGCCTCTCGGACATGGGGTAAGGGGTTCGTGTGCTTAGCACAAAGACATCTCTCCACTGTATATACTGATCTTAACTTAAGAGTGTGCCTTCTTATCGTCACACAGCAATAGATACTGAGACATTTGTAGGGAAAGAGCACAGTTATAATTGTGCCCTGACCGAGAATCGAACCCGGTGTTGCGCCGTGAAAAGTGAACACCACACAAACCAGCGAGCCAACGATGGTGGTAATAAATACTAATGTATTGTATTAATGTTTATAAAACATTCGGAACCCCAATAAAACTTTGTTATCGTGATATAAAAATAGTCTTTAGAACAATCGAATTTGTTGTTAATTTACCGAACAATATTGTGTTACTGTTAATGTACTGCACGAAATCATACTGTCGTGTGCAAGGTTCTTTCTACCCCCATTAATATCGCGAGTTCTGCCGACGTAATTGTTACAGTGTCGCACATTTGTCACGAAATATTTGTCATTGCCTTTTTCAAACATTTTTAAATACTTCAAACGAATTTCAACGGGACATTTCTTGAACGCAAATGCTTACTAGCAACATCAATGAACATTTCACCAAAAAAACTATAATATTATGAAAATAACAATTTACTTCTAATCAACAATATTCACTTGTATTTCACGTCTAACCGCGGCAGCTGGCACGCATTTAGCCAATACTATAAGAAATACTATATTCAAATTAATTTAATTGTATAATGTTAATTACTACATAAATATATCCTCTAAATAATTAATATATGTAAATCATTCTCCACGCAAATAAAAAAGCAAGAATAAAACTTTACTTCTCATATTTCAATCCATGGATCAATTAAATATCATGTTTCTATATTAAAATATACAAAGGTTACACAGGGCACGCTTTGGGATCATCTTCATCATTATACTAGGTCTTTCAGCGTTTGCATATTAAGCAAAATTATTCGCTTTTCGAATACCCTATATTTCTCAATTCCTTATTTTTTCACGATGGTTAACAATAAAATGAAAATACCTCGACACAAACATCTGGCAGATCACAGTGAGAAATGTATAACAATAGTAATCACGTGTGAGATTTACACTAACAGTCTTTCATATGAGCGATGATTGAAGCAAACTTACAAAATATCGTGCGGTTTGAGTACGTAAATGACGACTGTAAGATAGAGAGTATTACCTAAATTTTTGAAGTTGCAAATAAGAACTTAGCAGAATTATTGCGTTATATAACAAATTTAAAATGATTCTCATCATTTAGCAGTTAGTTGATAGGCAATTGAATCAGTTAAAATAATTATGTATCATCAAAAATATTGAAAACCGGTGTGTGACTTACGAGAGAGAAGTCTATGAGGCTCTAATCATAATATTTTGAAATTTGTTACAGAAATTAATATTTTACTTTACGGAATTTAAAAAATTCAAACGTAAGATGAAAGTTCAAGTTTTATAGTATTTATGGATGACCAAGAAATTGTCTTCTGTAATTAAAATCAACTAAAAATGAAAGAGTGTTATCCTGTAATAAACTTTCCGAGTTTTTCAATGCATATTAAATTATTTCCTAAAATGTATTAATATCTGATGTGTTGCATTGTAACAACGGATGTTTCATTTCTGTTGCACTAGCAATTTTTCACTCGATTACATTTTTTAATGATTGCAATAATATGTATTCAACCGTAAAATGAATTCATAACCCTTTCATTCTCGGTTACAATCCTAAACAGGTGTTTCGCAAGTTTCAATCGGGGAATGTTTCGGGCAGTTAAAAGTAAATATTGTTACTTTTACACAGATCATCTCAACTCTTCAATATTGATATCTATTATTTCACTATGTAGAATTGAATGTGGATATTTTAATTAATGAAGCACTCTCAAGAGTAGCAACAATTATATCTTACATATGTTTTATTAATTTATTTTCAAAATGTTTACATACGGATATCTTGGATAAAGAACTGATTTCTACTCTGTGCAAAGAAGATCTTCACTATCTATTTTAAAACATACCGACAACAATTTTCCCAATATATTTTTTTATCTTAAATTACATCCCTTAATAATTTATTTTCAACATGTTCCCACAGGGATTCTTAGATAAGGAACTGATTTTTACTCAGTGCAAGAAAATCCTGACCATGTATTAAAAAAAATAGCAATAATAATTTCCTTAACATTCTTAAATTAATCTCTTAATATTATTTTCAAAATGCTCTCGCAGTGATATCTTAGATAAAAAACAGATTTCTACTCTGCGCAAAGAATACCTTGACCATGTATTTCATGTCCCTCTTCATTTACGCGCTCAGTTGAAAGCTCGCTCTTTTAACGTGTCGTCCATCACTCGCGCGTTACTCCGCATCACAGCGCATCTGGCCGCGCCGTCTCACGCACCCTGTATTATCTCCGAGATCTTTCTATTGCCCGAGAACTCCATTAAATTTCAGTGTTCAAAACGGATTTCCTCTCCCATATAATTAATTTCCGCCTGACACGCAAACGAATTGTGGAGAAAGGCATCAAACACGAACATATTCCCCCTTGGTTTAATGAATCCTTGATACTTCAATTTCGATCAAGATAATGGAGTTTACCAGTATGCCTTGACAGGCCTTTGCCGATAGAAAATTTGCTTTTTCAGGAATTAGGTTCCCGGAATTTCCTTCTTCTGCCGCGAGCAATGACATGAATACGGACCTTGGTTACGAAATGCGGTGAAATTTCAAGTAATCTTGTTATATTATAGTGAAACGGGTATAAAAACAAACGAAACGTTGTGAGAGGAGCTACAACGTCAGCGAAGAGAACAAGATAATGGTAGATAAACACGGAGAAAGTGAAGTTGGGCGATGCCGTGCTGAGATAATAGCAGCGAATGACGCCACGCTGAGCAATTCTCGCAGCGTAGAAATATCGACGTTCCCCACATAGCTGTACAAATAACGTTTCTGGTGCTCAGTTCCTCTGTCACCGTTGTCTTCAAAATCATAAAGCAAAGCACTGAAGCTTTTTAAATAAGCTTTAGAACTGTGGTGAGAAAATATCTGAATGGAATTTTATGTAGATTAACTCAACAAGTTTAATTCTTACATGAACACGATATTTCACGTAATTTTATTTACTGTTTATATGACGGGGATCATATTGATTAAGTAACAGCAATAAATTTTTAGGTTATTGATGAAGTTACTGGAGGAAGGTTCTTGAAATAATCATCTTTGAATGAGTAGAAAAATTGGAATTTACGAAATTGATCAAGGACGCAAAAAGACGCAAAAAGAAACCAATAAAGGTTTAGGTAACAATGCCGACAAACCATGTGAAGAGTAGAAACCCGAGGGAAACCTAAAATCTAGCGTATGAATTATACTGTGAATGCGTGTGAAATGGAGGCCTTCAGTTAACAAGTATGGTTTTGCTCGCCAAAGTTTCGTATTTATTTTAGTTTCATTTATCCTGTTACTTTTATTATTGCATATAGTGAAAAAGGAAGAAAATTTTTATTACGTTTGTAGTTATGTGTTTCGTATAATTAAATTTCTCAAGTAGCTCAGAAAGCTCTCGAAAATTATACCCGCCTCTTTTAACAATATAAACATTGTAATATTTATTGAATAGTATATTGATATGTTTGGATTTAGGCATACATAGGAGACGGAGCCATCACGGTCAGGTTGTTATGGTAGCGGACGTAAATAAATAAGCCTGGGAAAAATGAATGATCTCAGTAGAAACACAAATCGATAGGGGGAATCAAAGCCCCTTGTAATAAACAGAAATGATATTTGCGGGAGGCGTAATTATGAATAGGACTAGAATCTTCCCTTTTGACTGTTCACCATCGAGTCGACGACATCATATCTGGTACGCTGCGGATTATTTTTCGATGGGACGCGTGGTGGGTGATATTGCAATACATCAGTCAACACACAACACTGAGGGGAGTGGTCTGGCATAATATTATCATCAGTGTTTTCAGAATAATACTAAAAGAATTTGAATAATATTAACATATAATTGTAGAACCGAGTGGCGAAGTGGCTCAGTGAGTAGCGCGCTGGTTTCGCAATTGGGAGGTCCAGGTTTTTCGTGATTTCCCTCGGTCATAAGGTGAATGCTGGGTTGTTGCCAAAATCCCACGATCACCTACCACTACCTCACTTAACACCTCCTACCATCATCCCTAGTCGTTTCACCCATCATCACCATATAATAATAATAATAATAATAATAATAATAATAATAATAATAATAATAATAATAATAATAATAATAATAATAATAATAATAATGCCGATCAGATGGCCGAGATCGCTAAGGCAGTAGTGCCGGAGTGGTTCCGGACCAGAAGATCGCGGGTTCGAGTCCCGCCTCGGGCATGGGTATATTTGTGTGTTTGTGTATGTCTGTATGTGCTGTCCTTTCACCCCGATTATCATCATTTCATCCTCCATACCCCCAGGGCTAACAACCGTGGGGGTTAAAAACCGGATCCAGCTGAAAATGCTGGTCCCCCCAAAAATTGTCGCAAGCACCTGCCACCGTGAGAATAAATAAAAACTGGGCCACGGTAAAGGCAGGATGCTTGCAAGCGTGGTCCTAGTTGGCCGATTAACGAAAAAAAAATAATAATATTAATAATAATAATAATAATAATTGTAGCTTGAATAGAAAGGGACATGTCTATGCGAACGCATTTAAAGTAGGGAATAAGTCACAACTTTTTCATTTCTTGAACACATTTATTTGTGAATATGTGTAATGTGGGAAGGTGCCAGGCCGAGGCTAATACTTGTATAGGGAAGTATGGCGCACGCGTATCTATTTATGTCAACTATTCGAGGAACCGGGTAATAGTCACGGGTTAGCATTTTCTTCTGGCAACTGACTCCGTGTAATAAGCAGGGCGAAATAGCGTTTCATTGCGGCGACCAAAGAACGACGACGCAAAGACACGAAGTAAGGTACGAACATTTTGATTTGTGTAAGAAAGGATAATAATCGAAAATGGTGATAATATAAATAGGCTCAGTAAGCAATGATCATAACTGAATTGCAATAAATACTTTATTTATTATACGAAAACAAGGCTGATAATTTGCATTAAATTGCAATCAAAGAATTACTTAGTCAAACAGAAACTTTCAGAAATCACTGACCTGTACGGACAGCCCATCTGCATGCCATCAGGTAAGGTATAGCCCATCGTATCTCGTTGCCCACAAGTAATAAAATATTAAAAGGGAATATTATTGAAATCATTAATTATAAAAAACGGCGCGAGCAGAGCCGGACAACAGAAAATATATAAAGGGTGAACATAAATATTAATATTGACAGCAAATATCTGTGAATATGAGTAGATCGAATTAAATTGTAAATATTCGGAACAGAATGTTAGGTCCTTATCAATGGCATGCCCAAACGGAGCAGATTAAATAAATAGGGTAGTTAAAGGTCATTTTCATTAATTATAACACTATGTGAATTAAGATATTTGTGAATAACGTATTTTTCGACTTTTTTATATTAATGCTTCTGCTGGATTGCATATGATTTTTTCTATTTGAGTGACTACCTATTTCGAATAGGTAAGCAATTACTCTAATTTCCCTTACTCGCGAATGACGTAAAACGTTTCTTTTCTCGGTTCTTTTCTCAGTTTCTTTTACGTACTAAGCTCTTAATACTAAGTACACATACTCGTACTAGTGGATATGCATCATAAAACCCAAGTACTTTTTTACCTTCTTAGTACATTCATGATTGGACTTGGATTAACAAAATGGATATATTAGTTCCGCAGATTAATTACTTAACGTAGATGAAAAGTCGTATGTTCATTGGAGCTTAGTATGGGATGAAACGACTGCTATTATAGACCCTGGTATGGGGCTAAAGCGGATTTGGTGAAAATAATCCTGGAATGCATCTGAGTGCAAAGAGGTAGGGAGATCATGGAGGCGACTACTCTTTTTGTTCGTTTTAAGAACTGACACACTCGTATTAACTTTTTTTAAAGAAGTATAAATACCAAAATAATAATGTATTTTATTTCTCAAGCTATGTCTGTCTAATTATTAATTATGCATATGTGGTCTTTATGTTTAGAAGTCAAATTGTTCATAAGAATTTAAGAAAATGCCATAAAATATATACTTCATTACACAACGTTTCATGAACCTACTTTGTTCTCATCATCAGGCACTATAAGTACA
This sequence comes from Gryllus longicercus, assembly GCA_038098605.1. Lineage (NCBI taxonomy): Eukaryota > Metazoa > Arthropoda > Insecta > Orthoptera > Gryllidae > Gryllus > Gryllus longicercus. The sequence continues at coordinate 636,959 of JAZDUA010000302.1, read as the reverse complement.
AATTCATATATTGTTATGTAATTAATTTTTTTAATTTATTTAATATTTATAGAAAAATATGTTTTATAGATAACACTATAATTAATTTTTTAACGACTCATTTATTATATTTATGACAATTTTAATCTCTCTCTCAGATGTTGAAAATGCAAAGAATATATTAACTATGTTTATGTTACCTACTTTAAAAGCATAATTTGGTGTAAATGCAATGCACTTTAATCATCCAATTTGTCAAGATTGACCAATAGGAGACTGGATGGCCACTCCTGCTGTAATCACTAAAAGCAATTAATAAAATAAGAAATTAATGGTTAAAACGAAGATATAGACAAGTTATCTTACAAAATATGCCATATCCCAAATTTGCCAAAAAGTTTGTAAGTTTCAAGTTGAATAACTGAATATTTTCGACAATTACGAACTTATTTAAAAAAATACTTCAAACAATTAATGCAAATGTCAACAAATTCAGAATTTCATTACAATATTTTTCTAAAACCAATATATAAATCTATGACTCATACATGTTCTTTCACCATAAATACATAATAACCATAATAATAATTTTCTTTAAATTACACTCAAAAATGTGTAACAATAAAGTATTTCCAGCATATCAATTACGTTCATTTCAGTATTTTATATTAATGAAATGATAGAACACGGTAGAAAAACAAATATCAGCATCCACTTTGCATCAATACTGAATATGTAATCCCAAGGGAAAACATAATTGACATGTTGAACTGTATTTTCTTACAACATACTCCCATTTTTTAAGAGTTTAGATATCACAAAACCATTAGTTTCTAGAGGGATACCTATATATAGTGTTCTGTTCCTCTAAACGCGCACAAGAAACTATGCTTGCGGAATATTTTGAAGTAAATAGTATCATTGATATTATAAGTCGTGTATTTCTTACTATTTTCATAAAATCAAATTCGTATGTCGAGAAAAACCCATTTCACCATCCGACATTCTTGTTGAAATGACAGAACACGGTGGAGAAAAGGAAGAGTGTCCCACTTAGCATTTCTGTCGTATCTGGAAGCTCTCAAACAGCGAAACGTAATTTCCCGGTGAAACCGCATTTGGTTACCGGCGACCGCGCAATTCGTCCCGTGGATACGCGGGTCCGCGCGGACTAGGCGACGTGCAAAAAAACAAAACGCGGCGGGCAGAAAGCAACGGGACAGCAGCGCGGGTAGAAGCGGGGCGAAACGGAAAGTACGATGCATGGCAAAGTGGGAGCGGGTGGAGCTCAGCAGAGCAGAGGAAACCCCGACGTACCGCGAGGTGACTCGAAACAGAATGGAGAGAAGATTGGTACAGGGGAGAGGAGTATAAAACGGATGGATCACTAAGAGACGGGGCGACGCGAGTTGGACGGAACAGTGGGAAAAAGTTGGACGGAGCAGGCCAGTAATACTAGGGTCGCGTCGAGTGAGACGACGCGGTTCGAAACAGAATGGAGCGAAGAAGATTGGTACATGAGAGAGAAGGGAGGGGTCGCAAAGAGACGAGGCGACGTGAATTGAACAGAGCTGTGAGGAAGGCCAAGCCGAAAATACGAGGGTCGGGTCGGGTCGGGTCGAGGACAAGTCGTGTCAACGTTGGTTACACCAATATGACTCAACGGGACGGAAGGGGACTGCAAGGGTTGGACGGGGCTTACTAAGGCGGTATGAACGAGGTAATACGAGTTCATTTATTACTAAATATGGGCGCGTCAACTGCTAAGAGCGTAGGTCCCGTAAGGTTAGTGTATAGCTTTTTGTCGTCGGAAGAAGCGGTAACATTTTCCAGTTGATGGTGAGATTCAGCACCGAACTACATGTCGGTTTTGCGGATTTTCGTTTATGGGTTTTCCCCAACAAGGTATCTCCCACCAGCGGGGCACCGCCCCAGCCGGGTCAAGCACTGAGCTTCGGATTGATCTCCTGGCATGTGTAGTAGTGTAGTGTATGTAAGTGTAAGTGTGTGTAAGGGGGTGAGGAGAGGACAGGGAAGAGAAAGGAAAGATCGCGCGCGGACTGTGGTTCATTTGTGGGGGGGGGCACTCCTCCGGCATTCGCCTGGTGTTGATCGGAAATGGCATTCGCCTGGTGTTGAACCATGGAAACTACCGGTCAGAGCAACCAGTCGCTAAAATTGTATCCACAGACAGGGGGTTGAACTTGACCTAGCAATGTAACCAGTCTCGAAAACTCGCCCTAGGACCTCCCGATCAGAGGCTCTGTAGTGAGATGAATTGACGCCCGGAGCCACCTAAGCCTACAGCAGTATGGAGTGTTACGTGTGCTTGTGGGAGGGAGATGAGGCAGGGTGGCACACATCGTAGTGGGAAAAGGGCGTGGCGGGGTGGGCTCGCAGGGGCATGGCGGTGAACAGTGTGGCGGGGAGGAGTGTTGCGTGAAGAGGCGTGGCGGGGCGGAAGGCAGTGTTGCGTGGAGGAGTGTTGCGTGGAGGGGAGTGGCGTGGCCTGACATGGAGGGGAGGGGCGTGGCGTGGCTGGGAGGGGTGTGGCGAAGAGGGGCGTGGCAGGGAGGCGCGGGGCGGAGAGTGGCTTGGCGGGTTACGACGTGGCGCAGAGAGGCGGGGCGTGGCGAGACTGGGTGCGGTAGGGCTTGGTGCGGCATGATGGGCGGGGCGGGACGTGGCGGGACGGGGAGGGACGGGGAGGGGCTGTGAGTTGCGTGGTGGGGCAGGCCGGTGGGGTGAGGGGCGGGTGTGGCGGAGCGGTGCGGTGCGGTGCGAGTGCGTTCTGGATCCTATCCTCTCGCTCCTCGGCTTCCCCTCGGCGTATGATTTTAAAAATTCCAGCCTCGCGCGCCCGCTTGTTTGGGTAACCTTGGAAAGAAAGTCGCCGCGCCGCGAGGGCGTGAGGTGGGTGGCGAGAGCGGCATCGCCCCTCCGTAGGGGTGTCCAACGGGACACGCCGATACACCGACTCCGCCAAGGTAATCGTCTCGGGAGAGAAATTTTGCAACACGTGATGTTGACATGTGACTTCCAAGCAGAATGGAATAATACAATCCCGCATCTCTATATAAGCATTATTTATTTTGTATTACCATAAATATGTGTTTTCAAAAGTAGTAGTAATAAATATAATAGTGTTTAATTGTGTTGTTCCGAATTGATTTATGTTATGTATGTCATAGCTCTGATTTTAGAGTAATACACTATACACCGAAATGTCAGAGATCGAGTAGTTATAATTATCTGTCAGGTCTAATATTAAATACAGTGATTTTGTTTTAAACGAGGCATATGATTTTCATTAGTAATGATGAAAAATGCAACAAAAAAAAGAAAATATTTATTTCTTTTACAAATTGGAAAACCAGATGAAAGACTAATTCCATACATGTGACCGAACAGCAGGCAGATACAGCAGTACGGTTGTATGAAAGGCTAGATGCAGAGGTCAAGTACGTAGACAACGCGACCAGACAACCACTTTCGCCGTTTACTCCAATATGCTAATGAACAGCACTGGTGGAAGGGAAGTACAGTTTCTGCATCACAAATCCTGCTAGCGACATTGAGATCTGCATAAGCATCATGATGTGTATGAGATTTTCCCGTGACTCTCTGACGCAGCCATGAAGCGTTAGTTTGGTCACGAAGTAGCGTTTGGGGCAATTGGCGAGGCGAGGCGAGGCCGCCACAACGCTTTGTGCTCCCTGGCTCCGCGCCGCTAATTGCCTCTCCGCCCTGCGTTCGCGCAACTGCGCTTTGTTCGGACCGGCTGGTGGCGCAGTGGTGAGCGCGCTGCTTTCCCACCGCTGATGCTGGAGTTCGCATCCCGCCCGACCCGTGTGCAGTTTTGTGGTGCACACGCGGCACTATTCTCAGAATTCTCCTGTTTCCCTTGCCTCTCTTTTCATCCTTGTTCCCACACCAGGTTATCATAATCATCTGTCGTTCACTCATTCACCTCAAGGTCAGACACAAGATGTAGTGAAATATTAAATATGTGGGTGAGGATACTGTGTCCGTTTTTGGCCGGAATGGGATTATTGACACAGTCATGTGACTACTAAGAGGTATACGACAAGTTTCCGACACCAAGATTTGGCGGAGTTTCAGTGCTTTTAAATAACTCCAAGGTGGCCTCCAAATTCAAAGTAAATCATCTTTAAACTGCTTTGTAAAATGAAGTAAATGTGGAAGAGTGTCCTTTACCTCCAACCAAATATGTATTCATTCATCCGTACTTCTCGTTTAAATCTGCAGCGTTTCTCCCGCGTGAAATAACTGAAATACACACAAGGATTTTCAAACTCTGCCATACCAAAAGGTCTTTTGTTTGGATATTCTATGCCCACACGTAACTGACTCGTATTGTCTGTTGTTCATGTACGTACGCCATCGTGGAGGATCGCAAAGTTCATTAATGATAGAGCAGTGTCAGGCCCTTCCGTTTGCTTACCATTAAATTAATTATTTTTACTTTCTGACCAACAAAAGAAAAACTGAATACAAGAGAAGGTATTTTCTTCTTGTGCAATTTGAAGCCAAATTTGACTCCCACTTCTGCCTTGTCAACCGCTTTGGAATAGCTGATGCTTGAGCCGAGTACGAGGACTCTGCCCAGCCCGCGACGGAAGCCCAAATCGCAGATCTAGTTTGAATATCGCGAAATGATCGCGGATCCGACCGCATTTGGCGCAGTCGAAAGCCCTGGAACAGCAACACCTGCCGCCGCAGCCGCGATCGCAGCGCGCCCCGCGGCCGCTTGCGGTAACGGGCGGCAGTGGCGGTGGTGGTTGCGGCGGTGGTTGGACACGGCGCTCGAAAAAGACTGAATTTGCATTCGCAGGGCGCTCTCAACGCCACTTGTTTTTCATTGACAGTAATGTACTTTTTAGCAGGATTTTTTTTATTCTAGAGCTAATTATAACTATAATATTTTTCATTTATTTTATTTTCATAAATACACGGACCTAAGACCTTTTCTAGTCAAACTAGTTACAATGACACACAGTAGAAAGAACATATTGTTACAATGTGTGTTTTATAAACTCACAAATAGTGTATAAAAACATTTGAAGTATAAGTAAATAAAATATCACTAGCGGAACCCGGCAGACGTTCTGCCCTCGGCAGACGGTCTAGACATAAGACGACGGTGCATTGCACTACTGGCATACATTCGCGCACAAATTGTCATTGTCATTCTCAACTATCAATGTTACCAACTTTTCCTAATTATTTTAGTGTAAAATTGTAGATCGTAAATTTACTTTGCGGGGGCGAGGGCTGCCTTGAGCGCAGTCGGGCGTGTAGACGTTCCGTGACGGACAGGCGGATGCGCACTCGCCCACGGGTGGGTGGGAGGGGTCGCCGCGACCAGCGGTGGGTCGGCTGGATGAGGGAGAGGCAAAAGGATTGGGCGGGGGCGGCGGTTTCGAGGGCGGATGCCTCGCTGGCCGTAGGGCGAACAGATATTCGTGCTTCCCGGCGAGCTCAATGCGATCGGGCGAGTGAGCACGCGGATGCACAAGAGGGCGGAAAATAATTTTCAAGGACCAAAGGGATCCACGCGCGACGGGCCAGGAAGGAGAAGTGCAGCCACAGAAATAGGGGGAGAGAGGTAGAAAAACATGTCGAAAACGAATGGAAATGCTGAGCAAGCACAGCGAGCATAGACAGGTCCACCGTATTTTCCAAGTATTACATAATATTTATGAAAGTTATATGTAATGGCAAGGGAATTCGTTAGAAGAATTCGAGAGCTAAACAAACATTCTAAAACAAACTTCCTTTTATATTTATGCTGTATTAATGTAGAATTAAAGCTAACCTCAATAATAATCATAATATTGATAATAATAATGACAATATGGTAATAATAATAGTAAGTAATTGTAATATTAATTATAGAATATAAAATGTGGCGATTGTGACGTAAAATAATAGAATTTCGAAAGACATAAGTAACAACAACAGTTCGAAGTAGATGATGAAAATGTACAAAATGAAACGACACCGTTGTTTGGTAATAAACAATATTTTCAAAAGGTATAAGTGTGGTCGAATTGGTCATTGAAGTGTTGGTAAACAGAAATAGAGTCGCGCGGTGGCGATGAGGAAGACGTGGTGATTGGAGGTAGAAATGAAATTGATGGAGCTGCACAGAGAAGTGTTGATTAGGACGCGGAGCGACAAATCGCATATCATATAGGAAGGTGGAAGTGGAGGCATGCGGGAAGGGGGCGTGGCAGAAGATGCCGGAGTTACAGAGAGAGGTAGTGCCAGGCGATGGCGTTCCGAAGGCAGACGGTGGCGGATGTGATGCGCGGATATCATATTGACGTACGAGAAAGAAGTGAGAGCGGGTAGAAGATAGAGAGCTGGATGATGGCGGGGCAGGGGTTGCTGCAGTGGGGTGGTCGAAGAGGGTGTAGGCGTGCCGGAGGGTAGAGCATCACGTGAAGTGGTGGCGAAGGAATATCACAGCACAGCTGAGGGCAGACCGGAGCGCCACGCGGATGGAAGTGGGCTGGAGACAGACGTGTCCCAGCAGGGGTGGACGGGCTTAGGTTGCTCAAGGCATCAATTGATGCCTCTGCAGTGCCTCGGACCGGGAAGTCCTAGGGTTACACTCACGACTGTGGCAGGACTTTCGACACTAGCTCAAACACAGTCGCTGCCTCGAGAATTCTTGTGGACAGTTGCTCTTATCGGCTGTGTTCCGTGATTTTCTTATCAATACCGAGCGATGGCTTGAACAGTACCCTAATAAACCCCAAACATGCCGAGAGACCAGTCGGTAGCTTAGAGCTTGACCCAGCTGAGGCGGTGCCTCACTGGAGAAGGATATCTGGTTGGCGTAAATCCCGCTATACGACGTGTATGTCGACGCCAGATATCATCCAGCGGGGGAAGATATCTGAAAAACTCCTAAGAAAACACATACACTACACTTACAGAACGAATGACCTTATCAGTTGACGCGCCCGACTAATCAATCAAGAGGGACGGCGGAGACGTAACAGCAAACTTGCAGCGGTTAGGAGGTGATGCGACTGGATGCAGAGAGGTGCGGAGCGAAACGATAGTGGAGTCACGCTGAAGACGGTTGCATTCAAAGCGGGGAGGAGAAGGATAGAAGTACGGAGGAAATGGGAGGAATAAGGTTGAAATGGAGGTCGAGCGGAGCAAAGGTAGCAAACTAGAGGCGTTCTCGAGGCACATGCGCCTAAACGGGTCGAAGGTGCAGAATAGAGACGCAGATGAAGAAGAATTAGCGCAATGAAGAGGACGTTGGGCAAAGGCCTGACAAGGAAAAGGTGTGTGTTCTGAGGGGAAGGTGGAAATGGCGGCATGCCGGAAGGGGGCGTGGCAGAAGATGCCGGAGGTGAAGAGAGAGTAGTGCCAGGCGATGGCGTTCCGAAGGCAGACGGTGGCGGATGTGATGCGCAGAAGAGGAAGGAAGAGGGAAGAAGGTCGGGGGAAAGCAGGGTCGAAGCGAGTGGGAAGAGGTAGCGAAGCTGGGACGAAGCTGCGTCAATGCAGGGGCGAAGTGAGTGCGAAGCGGTGGCGAAGTGGGGACAAAGCGGCGGCGAAGCAATGGCAAAGTGGGGACAAAGCGGCGGCGAAGTGGTGGCAAATCGGGGGGAAATGGGGGGGTGACGAAAGGACAGCGAAGCGAGTTCGAAGCGAGGGCGAAGAGGGGACGAAGTGGGGACGAAGCGGTGGCCAAGCGGGGACGATGCCTAGGCGAGTGCGAATCAGGGATGAAGCGACGGCGAAGCAGTGCGTGCGCAGATGGCGTGTCAGTTGGACCTCGCGCAAGTGGCAGAAGGGGAGCGAGGCTGTGCGCGTTTGGAGCGAGCGTGGGCGGGCGCGACTCAGAAGGGACAGCGCCGCGCGCGAAAATTTCGTTTGATCCTCCGAAACACCTGCCGGCTTAATGGTGTTATTCCAAAAGGGAAAAACTACGTGGCTAAACGAGATTTCGTCGTAGACCTTTATGAAGACCAACGCTGGCTCTGTGGCCGAATCTGCGTGTTCACTTTGTGCGCACCCTGCTCACGTAAGGGTAATGTTAAAGTATTCTTTTTTAAGTGGGTGAGTGCTGGAATCAAAGGAAAAAAAATTTGCATCGTATTAGTGGACGAAAATTGTATTTTCACTCGGCAATTTACCTGGGATTCCCAGCAACAAGGGCACATGAAAGTCAAATTATACACTGCCTGAACATAGGTACGTGCCGGAAGATAGCTGAATAACGTATGAGCTGACCTGCGCTCGAAATGACGTTCTAGCACGGAGAAAGCAACGCTGAGAGGATAGAAAGCGGGTTTAGCTGGGAAATCCCGTGTGAAAACACCGCTTGCCTTAATGCTCGGAATTGTGGTTGCACCGTTCTGCCTCTTGAGCGCTTACTGCTGCGTGGTTCGCATTTGTCTTCCCATGCTCAGTTGCCGTTTACGCTCAAAATGTAAACAATGCTAATGTTTGAATAATAAGAAGTTCATCTATAAACACTCCATCATTTACACTACTAAAGTACAAAACAGGGGACAGCAGAGGTGGATGCAGAAGTTTATGATTTAGAAATGGAAGATATGTCAGGCGGCTTGTATTAAAATTGTGGCGAACGGAAGGTTCGGATTCTGATACTGTGCCACCAGAAAAATAAACTTCTCTGTATTAAGCCAATTAATTTTGTGAAATATTAGTACGATTCTCCTACATTCAGTAATTCTAACAACAAAATTTTCGGAAGGTTTTCATATTGTTTTATCTTCAGTATTTCAAAATTCTTTGAATTACTGGTAGAAATACACCATCCATATTTGGATTATCGTTTTTATATAGAGGTTTGTTCTTTTAACGAATATATAGGTGTATTATTTTGAAATAAATTTATTGAAAACAACGTATTGTTTTTGTGTGTTATTGTGTTGTGCTGTTAATGTGTACTTATCTCGATTCTTCTAGCATACGTTTAATATGTTTTTACTTTCTTCTGTGCTATTTACGTATTACTGTAAAAAGTAATGCAATGATTTAGCAAAAAACGTGTTTTTTCAACCGACAAGTTCGTGTTGAACGTCTCCGATACCACAAACATGACAATTTGTGTTCCAATAGGAAGTAAATTACTTCCAATAACATGTTTTATAATCAGAATACTCGTTTTTTGGGGGCTTGAGCTCGAAAAATTGCTTTACGGCAAAATGGGTGTACGACCGTCTTGTTTTACTGATTGTTTCACTATCTGTATGTTTGCCTCTCTCTTGCGTATCTGTCTGGCGGTCTTTGTTCGCCTCACTTTCTTGTACGTCTGCATGTCTGTCTGCATGTCTGAGTGTGTGTCTGTCTGCTCAACTGTCAATGAACAACGTTAGCCGCTACACCGTAGGCAGTGTTTTCATGTAAATTCAGGAGCCTCCTTGAATCGAAAATGGATAACATGCTTTTTTAGGGAACTTTACATATAGTTTCAACAACATATTACAAATTTTCTCAAAAATTTAATTTCTTCAATTTGTTTCTTTTCTTTCAAAGACAGATATTTTTAAAGTGTTTAATACGTTTATGAAAGTGGCAAAGGTTCCATTTTTATTCAACTCTAAATTTTCAATTGTTACTGAAGTTCACATTCTTTTGAGAGTGGTAATAATACAAAATAGTTGAGGAGAATCTTAACTATTCTGAGTCGTTTCTATTAGATAAACGAAAAAGACGTAGACCCAGAAGGGAATACCACAATCAGCTTTTTTAAAGACATCAGATAAAAGGTGTAGAAGAGAATGAATGGAATAAAAGAGGGTTGTGGTTATTGGGATGCAAGAGAAGGCCGCAAAGGCAGTAAAATACTCGCATGAAATAGTATCTTAACAATCCTCCGTTATTCTTCTTCACTAATAAATATAAAAAACACGAAAACGCTACAAATAGTTGGGCCTGAAATCCATCTCAGATTGCTGTTGCCTCTGAAACGTCCGGAATCCCCACCAAAGGTCCGCCCCTCGAAGCGCAAGCTACAGCCCCCACCACACCATTTCACACCCCACCTCACCGCTGCAAGTTTCTCTTCGGGAGCCGCGAATAAAGTCAACATGGCGTCCATTAAAAGCGCGCGCGGGGGCGGGGGCGTCTTTGAGCGTCGCGGCGTCTGGGCGCGCGCGTGAAAAGCCACGCCCCCGCCCGTGAATGCCGCGTTATCAGTCATCTCCGGTGCGCGGGCGGAGGGCCGCGTCATAGAAACCTGCGCGAGCGCGCGCCTGCAGTTGAAAGAGTCGAACGCGACGGTGTAGGGATGGGGCGCCGCGGGGCGCCACCGGACACCCGTTGCTGGAAAACTCCAGACGCCCGGGCGGAGGGCTTGGCGGATGGGCGAACCTGGTGAGCCAAGGCGAGGCGAGATGCGGCGTGCCGGACGAAGGCGGAAGGGACGAGTCGTGACGGGACGAGTCGTGTCGGGACGAGTCGTGTCGGGACGAGTCGTGTCGGGACGAGGCGTGTCGGGACGAGGCGTGTCGGGACGAGGCGTGTCGGGACGAGGCGTGTCGGGACGAGGCGTGTCGGGACGAGGCGTGTCGGGACGAGGCGTGTCGGGACGAGGCGTGTCGGGACGAGGCGTGTCGGGACGAGGCGTGTCGGGACGAGGCGTGTCGGGACGAGGCGTGTCGGGACGAGGCGTGTCGGGACGAGGCGTGTCGGGAAGGGACGGGACGGGGCGGGACGGGTTTCGGGGCGGCGGAGCTAGGTAAGGCGAGGTGGAGCGTGGTGGTGAGTCGTAGCGGGCGGGGGGTGGGGGTGGCGCCGAGATGTTGAAAGAGGCGAGAGCATTCCGGGGGCGGTGCGACGCCGGCCACCCGGCGCTGAAAGGTTCCGAAGGCGTGAAAGGGGAAGAAGTTTCCCGGAGGAAGCGAATCCGGCTCCAGACGGGCGACGCACTCACATTCAGAGCACACGGTGTGTCCAACAAAGTGACTTTTTATGATATTACTTCTTTTACTACACAATGTTTTTTTTTTGTTTTTTTTTTTGCGTTCAGCGTCACGTCGTCGGTCGCGAGGCGTTGAAACAGCCAGAGTGATTCTGCGGGAGGGGCTGTTGCGCGTGGTGCCAGCGAAACTGGAGGTGTCGGGATTATTCATAATTGTAAGTAATTGAACGCAGGGTGAAAAATGGTTGCGGCGGGGTTGGTGAAATCACAATAGTAATTGTGCCGTAAATTGAAGGGATTGGGGCAACAAAATTGTATTTCTAACTTTTCTTACAAACAAATGAATCATTGAATTTTTCCAAACAAACATTACGATCTATACTCTATACGAACACGTTTATAGAATTATTATAGAAAGTTATAAAAATAACACACGAACTGACAAATAACGGGTTAATTAAATCATTTTCCTTTCTTTGGCTTACAAAAACACAGGAATGAAGTGAATTGCTCTACCCTCTTTAATTGTGGACCTCATTCATTGTGAGTACTTGAAATGAAGATACCTGAGTGACCCTATTCTCAAGCAATGGGGGAATGAGTGACCACTCACTCATGCGATAGAGGTGACCAACTCCTGTAGGATTTCCTTCTTCGACCTTCTCTTTACTTACTCACTTTGTGTTCTTTTACTAAGATAAGCGACGACAATGATTTCCAGAATATTGTAAATTCTATGAGGATCAGAATCAGGCGTACACTACAAAAATTTTGTTAGTCATGGATAATTCTGTCGAAGTGTACAATTACAAATTAAGGAAAGCTCACAATTCGAATGGGCTCCAATTAGTACGAAAAAAAGATTGCCTGAGTACTGTTCATGTACACTCCAGAGCAAAATAGCTGGTGCAAAGGACACGTCACTTCAAGAAGCACTTATTCTTCTATCATGAGGAATGCCTATCAAAAACACATCCGGAGTGACCATTTATTTCAGACACCCACTTGTTGCTTAAGGGTCCCCTAATTCGTCAAGAGTCGATTATGAATTCGGCCCGAGATCGCAAAGTCGGGAGAGGTGGCTCAAGGCATCAGTTGGTGCCACAGCATTGCCTCTGTCCGGGAAGGTCCTGAGGTTCGAGTCACGACGGTTGCAGGATTTTCGGCACTAGCCAGATAGCTTAAACAGTTTCGATGAGAATTCTAGCAGAGCTGCCCTTATCGGTAGTTTTCCATAGTTACTCCGACCAATACCCAGTCGAATGCCAGAGCAGTACCCAACCAAATGCGCTACGGACCGCGCATACGGGATGCGCCACGCACTGCGGCGGTGCCCCGCTGTTGGGAGATACCTGGTTAGGGAAACTCCGCGTGCCGACGGTTGGTCGGCGCCGAATCTCGTCATGCAGCGGGGGAGGACCCCGCCCCCAACTCCCAAACATGCGCTATACGTCCGGGACTAACGACCTCAGCAGTTGATGACCTCGGACTCACTATTAATAAGTCGGCAAAGCGGGAGGCGGCCGGTGAGTATCTGGGCGTCACGGAGCGAGGCAGTGGGGGCGTGGGAGGAAGGAGGGAAAGGTGATGGCGATGAAAGAGTGCAGAGCGGGAGGGGCGAGTGGCGTTAGCGTAGGCCGGAAGTGGAAAGGGCGCTCCCGGTGTTCGTCGGCGGAAGCGAAGAAATGGCTCTGGGTAGGAGAATCTCGGCGTTTTATTCCTTTTGTGCGCGTTCTTTGCGAGGAAAGAAACCTGATGTTGAGTTTGTGTCGTTCTGACACAATGATCTGAGACGAGGTAACGATCGAAAGTGTTCGGAAGGGATTTGTACTACTTGAAGAAAGGGTTCAAGGGTTGAATAGCTGGTAATGTATTGCTGGAAGTTCTAAAATCGGTTCTGGGATTCAAAAGTTTTCGACTCTCTTGAACTGCGTACGCATAGAATAAAATTCGTAATTATTTTTTTTTGTAATTGCGAATATGTTTGTAAGATTTTTACAAGTTAAATATTTTTAACTCCAACTTGTTTTGTAAGTACTCTTTACTACTATTTTTACTAATAAGCAATTTTTGAGATTTAAGAAAAGAAGATAGGATTCCAATGCAAGTACTACAATTTTATGGTCGTTTGATGAAACATTATCACATTATTAGTACAAAATCGAAGTGTAGAAAATAAGTTTTTCCCCTATTGTATTCCCTTACATATTATTACAAACCATGTCCAGTTTTCTCAGTAACTATTGTTCATAAATTACAAAATATTGTTTCATCAGATTAACTTCATTTACGACATTATTGTACATTTTATTTGAGGTACGATATTTGTTGCTGATTTCTTTGTGTTTTAAAATATATTGTTCATCATGTATGGGGCGTAATGTTTTCAATGTTTCAAATGTTTACAATCGTTAATAACAATAATTTTTAATAATCTGTAATTCTAGAATACACCCACCAATACTCACGTATTACTATTCTTATCGCCTTATCCTAAGAATGAATCCTTGATTCCTTGAATTACAAGAATCCTTGATTTACAAAAATCTATGAACCATTTGTTAGCATTTCTAATTTAATAACTAAGTATAACTTAGATCATTTTAATCATTCATTATTATTGATTAAAACACTATTCTAATATTTTTTAATTCGTTATAAATGGATATGGTTAAAGGGGTGCAATTGTGCAATCAACTTGCATATTTTATAAGAACCCCCACTTCCTGCATTTCTAAAACGTATTATTAATGTTGCCAATGAACATTCAGGGGATAAACGGAAGTACGGAAAGTCAGAAGATTTTACAGGAAAGTAATAAAAAAATTTGTACGCCTTAAACAATATTTAATTCAGCAGGTTTTCATGAATACTTTCGGTTAATATTAAAGTGTTGCATTGTTGTAGATATGTCTGAAGTTCCTAATCGTAGTTTCATTTCTTTAATACCCGAATTGTTTAAGAGTTTGCAATTGTAGTGCGGTTCAAAACAAAGTTAATCGACGAAATACTTCTGCACACTAATAAACAACACTTAGTCAACCCTTAGTCGAGAACCAATCACGACTCGCAAGCTCTGTTCATTTGAAATTTCAAAATTTGTGGCAGGCCTCTTTCCTTTTCTTCTTCTTCTTCTTCTTCTTCTTCTTCTTCTTCTTCTTCTTCTTCTTCTTCTTCTTCTTCTTCTTCTTCTTCTTCTTCTTCTTCGGCGGCGGCGACCGTCTTATTCATAATCATATTCTTCTAACAATTACTATTGTTTATTCTCTATACGAAAGTCTGGTTCTCTTCTGTACTCTTGATTATATCTGATACCCTTTTTGTTTCTCTTTCATTTTTCTCAGCGTCGTAATATTTGAGTATTGTTATTATTTTCTTTGTTTTTTTCTTTAGAACTCTGCAGTTAATGGTTAATTTTGTCTTTCGTTTGATATGCGCGCATTCATATGCTACATAGTCTTTACTCCTCCCAGTGGATATCCACCGAAGCTTAGCTCCCACGTTCTTTACTATCCGCTCTCTCGTCCCTAAATTCGGCACCCGACCTTACTGGCTTGGTTCCCACCGCCTCATCCCCCATTCTGCGTCACCCATCACCCATCGGCCTGCCCCCACCGTCGCTTCCGCCGCAGCGGCCTCACCCGACGGAATTAGCCCGTACTTAGTTCGAAGCGCCGCGCCTGACCTGGCTGCGGTGATGTATTATGGAGCTGTAGCGCCGGGCCCTGGTAATAGGCTTTGTGGAGTTAAACAGGGGAGACGGCGGCCCTGGCAGCCGAGGGCTTAATATCATTTCTGTCGGAGGGCGCTGGGAGGGGGGGGAGGGAGAGGCCGGGGTGAAGGGAATGGACGAGAAGACGCCCGAGGGCAGAGCGAACGGTGAGGGGCTGAAGGGAAAGCGGAGATAGGGCGATTGCAGGAGATGATGCATTGGATCAGCAAAGGTAGGGCAAGTTAGTGTATGGGAGGAGGAACCTACAAGAATACAAAAAATAACGAATATAATTTTTTATAAATTTAGTATATTCTTTCGTGACATGTGATCGGAATGTGGAGGCATGTTGAAAGCATTTTCGAACGGAAATATTAATAAAAGGAGAGGGGGGAAAGGCATATTTGATGTACTGAGAGACACACGAAACATGTGAGACAAGAACCTTGCAGAATAACATCTGCCAACTCGTTGAACAAAAAACAATGTGGTGCAAATTTTGGTGCGAGGAAGAAATGGCTTGAAAATTTCCTTTTGAACGTTGGTGACGCAAGGGAGACGCCCACGGAGCTGAGAGAACGCCGCGTGTCCACCTACACACGGAGGAATGCGCACAGCGACGACGGTAAAGTGGCAGTGGCGGGGGCAAAGGGACATGGGGACAGTCTGCAAGTCAATGTCGACGCGGACCGACGCGGCTAGGGAGAGGCAAAGGGCGAGACAGATGGAACGCGAAGCGTGGACGGGGGGCTGAGGACGGTGTGCCGAGAACGGGGGTCTGAGAACGGAGGTCTGAGAACGGGGGTCTGAGAACGGGGGTCTGAGAACGGGGGTCTGAGAACGGGGGTCTGAGAACGGGGGTCTGAGAACGGGGGTCTGAGAACGGGGGTCTGAGAACGGGGGTCTGAGAACGGGGGTCTGAGAACGGGGGTCTGAGAACGGGGGTCTGAGAACGGGGGTCTGAGGACGGGGGTCTGAGGACGGGGGTCTGAGGACGGGTTCCAAGGACAGGGGAAGAGGAAGGGATGCCGAGGACGGTGTCCGAGCACGAGATCCGAGGAGGGGGCCCGAGGACGGGGGCCGAAGACCAGGGGTGAGAACGGGAGGCTGAGGATGGGGGGCGGAGGACGTGGTCCGAGGACAGTGGGTAGGATGGGGAGATGACAGTGGGTAGCACAAGGCAATGTGAGACCGAACGGGAGTAGCTCAAACACTGCGAGGGCCGGATCGAAGGCGGGGGCGCGGGGACAAACGGTGCGAGTTCACTGGAGTGTTCTGGCGGCGGAGGCGTGGCGTGGCCGGTCCGTCCATTTCGGGGGGGGGGGGGGGGGGGCGCCCGGATTCTCCGCGAAGAGTAGTGAATGCGTGGAACTGCGTTGTGTTACGACCAAAGCATCGAAGCAGCACCGATGTCGTATCCCCTTGTTATTGGTCGGAATATGCGATGTTTGACAATTAGTAAACTAAACATTGTGATCAACATAAATGAAATGCAATGTGATATTATACTCGAAAGGAACCTGGAATAATAATCATGGACTAAGCAAGAACAAACAATGTTCAGTTTGTGTATTTCATTTACGCAAGCAATACGTTGTTCGTATGTAATGTGGATTGCCGTTGGCAGGTTTGCAATATGTCATATCCTATCCTGTACGTTTGGTCTCACTCGTGAGAAACGTCTACTATTTACTCCTTCAAATTATAACTGTGCGTTCTGGAAGATTTTTCTTGAACGACGCACATTATGCACATCAACGATGCACATCAATACATTTAAAAACTCAGTTTCGTGGAAGTGAGGAAGAAACTTAATATGATGGTATTTTCTTTTCGTCTTGCGTTAGAAAAATCATACACGTCCAGTTTTGTTCACAGAATTTAATTCGTATATTACTGACGAGTTCATATAAATACACCCAGATTTAATGGAATAAATAATAAATTTTATAACATGTTTTACCTGTGTATGTTCATTAGATGATTAAATTTCCAGAAATATTTTCTGTTAGAACTGTGACAGATTAATGGCCAATTAAGCTCATAGTACGTCCATAAATGTGCATTCCATTTTTTTGTTTCTTGTTGTACGATTGACGTTATTCGAGGGATAATGACAATAGGTGGAGTTTACTGAAGAACTGACGAACATTTTTTAGTGATAGGACTCCAAAACGTTCATTTCCTTCAAAATGGATTTTTTCGCAACATTACATAACATAATGTTAAATACTTTCCATGTGAAGAAATATTTTAATTTTCTTTGCAGGATAACGCAATTTCTTCACTAAGTGACTGTACGAAGCTAAAAGGGTTCAAAAATGCCACAATTGAATCTAAAAAGTTTATGCAATAAAGAAAAGAGCCGAAATCACCTGGCAGAGAGTTACTAGTGAAGTAAAAGTTGAAGGGTTATTTCACTTTTCATTACAAGATCATGCAATTTCTACTCGACCCACCAAAGCCACTCAGCGATAACAAGCCAAGCAAAATCCGCAATCGGGTTTATCTCTTCGGTAGGATAACCTGACTTCGTAAACACGATCGTGCACAAAGTATACACCCTGTAAGCGACTTGCAGTGTATCCCGAAGACGCTGCAAACTACCGATGGATAAACGTAACACCGCCTTTAACGGAGCCTGTGACTCCTTTCTCAGAAGCAAAGACGCGACCTCCCACTCCTTCTCACCCTCAACCTCCCTCCCCTCCCCCATCCCAACCCCTCCTCTCAGCTCTGAAACAAAACATGTGCAGCTCCTTTGTTGCCCGCCCGATTCTCTCCGGTAAAACACAATGTAGAAGTTACCTGCGAAAGGAGGATGTTCTCGTTTACTACTTTATGCTCGCCATTCTGCCGGGGCACAATGGGGCAGGAAGTCGTTAATGGGCGGCGGCGCAGCGCGGCGCGACGCTACGTGGCGCTGCGGAGCGGTGGTGCGCAAGCGCGATTTCCGCGGACGCACGGCGAGCCACGCTACCCCCGCCACGGCCCTGCGCGGTGGACGCTCTGGGAATACGAGAATTTTAGGGGTGTGGTGTTGTGTGTCTGAGATGGTTGGAATTATTCTCCGTGGTTGGGGTGTGGTGAAGCTGGGTTGTGATCTGGATAGCCCGGAGGCGTGGCTGGACCGAGGTGTGGCTGGGCTGAGGCGTGGCCGGACCGAGGAATGGCTGGACCGACGAATGGTTGGACCGAGGCGTGGTTGGGCTGAGGCGTGGCTGGACTATGGCGTGGCTGGACCGAGACGTGGCTGGACTGTAACGTGGATGGAACGAGGCGTTTTCTGGGCCGAAGCTTGCCTGTGTTGTGGCGTTGCAATGTTGGGCTGTGAGGTGGCGTGGCTGGAATGTGGTTACGGGCCATATTCGAAACAAGGCATAGCGCGGGCCTGATTTCTCCTGGAAGACACAAACTGCTGTGATTGTTACAATTTGGTAGACACAAGTTGCTGTGCATTGACGGGTTTGTGAATTGTTAGGAAAATGTTGCAGAGATTAGATGGTGTATTATACGTTCGCATACGGTGTTTTCTGCTTTGTTTGTCTTTGTTGTCACGCTGTGTGAGCGCGATGGCATTTCAAGACGGCATGTGCGGTCGGCGGCAGCGTGTGAGCTGGTGGCCAGCTGAGTCGGTAGGGATCGTTAAAAATCAGGCGGCGTTGGTTTCCCGACTCTGAAAACGTGCTGTATTTTTAAAACAGATTGCATTACAGTGAATTGCATATTCAGAATAACAATATGGAAATTTGAAAAGTTGGTAATAAAAATCTGCATTACAAGCTGAATAATTTGTGAGATATCAATATTTGAAGGTAACAATTTACGTTCATTACCAATACTAAATACACTCTTGTATCAAATTATTTTCAAATAATAAAAAGAAAAGAAATGTTTGACAGTCGCAATAATTTAATATGTAATCTAGTAGAAAACGATGTGGTGTAAATAAATACCTTTAAATTACAACAAAAAGAAATAGAAACAAATGGATTTGTTAAAATATACTTATTACAAGCCTCACAAACGAAGAGATAATTTGCTTTAACACAGCGCGCCGGGCGTCTGAAAACAGCACACCGCTAACGAGAGGTCACGCAGGGAAAAGTCCCTTCCGCCGTGAAATGGGTTGCAGTAAGGTATGTTCAGAAAAAACCATCCCGCTAGCGCCAGTAGATAGGGAAAAGGAATTGCCCTTCGCAAATGGCCTACCGCGCTGAGGGTAGATAGAGCGTGTTAGCATGATTTGCCTTGGCGTAATGCCTGTTTGGGATGTAATTGGTTGTGTGTCGTGTGTGGAATGTAAAGTTAAGCGCGTGTCAAAAGGTATGTCCCATACTCTGATAAAGTGTGACGTCACATCAGGGAGATGTGATATGACTTGAATTAAGTATAACGTTGCTGAATTGATTGATTAGATATTTCGGGCGCGTCAACTCGTAAGTTCATTACTCCCGTGGTGTAGTGTATTGTTTGATGCACCGGTTGGAAAAATTTTAAGCTCCTGACTTGTCTCCTGGCATAGTGCGTGTAAATGTGTAAATAAGGGGCGAGGATAGGAGAAGGAAGAGGAAGGGAAGATTGCGCGCGGTCCGTGGCTCTTTTGTTAGGAGACTGCTGCGGCATTCGCTTGGTGTTGATCAGAAACACCACGCGAAACTACCCATCAGAGCAGCTGGACGATAGAATTCTTCTCTGCACAGAGGATGAACGCGACCTAGCTCTGTGGCTAGTGCTGAAAATCGTACCACTTTGGATCTGGAACCCTAGGCAAATGCACTGTAGAGACATCAATTGAGGCCTCGAGCCACCTACGACGGAACGTTGCTGAAAGTTGGCGCAATTTTTATCGTGTTGAGACATGGCGTGGTGTGTTGGGGAATGAAGTGATGTATTGAGAATGGATGAAATTGCGCGAGAAGGAACATGGAGGTGCATCAGAGAAATGGTTACAATGCGAAACTGGGCTTCGACGGACCGTAGAGAAAAAATGGTGGGGTTAATAATGGTGTGAAGTCCTGTCATGGTGGCTCGAAACTCCAGATCGGACCGGCACTGGTGACCAGGGCATTAATTGATCTCACTGCAGTGCCGCTTTCCGGAAAGTTCATGGGTTCCACTCACGATGGAGACAGCATTTTCGAATATGGCTCAATAGCATAGTCGAAGGATTCTTCTGGAAGAAAATTCAAGGCTCAGCTCAGTAGTTTCTCAGATCAACACCACGCGATAGCTGGAGCGCAACCCTAACAATCGGGCCACGTACCGCGCGCGCGATCTTTCCTTCCTCCTCCTCGTCCTATCTTCACACTACTTACACACACACGTACATGCTCTACACTACCACACATGTCGGGAGACCGTTCGGGAGCTTAGAGCTTATCGCGGGTGGGGCGGTGCCTTTCTGGTAGGAGATACCTGGTTGGGGAAACCACGCAATCTGACAGGTAGGTCGACACCGGATCATGCCGTCTATCGGAGAGGGTCTTCGCCACCTCCCGAAGTAAAAATAAAAACATGAGGCTAATGACTTTAAAAGTTGACACACTTGGAGTCATCAATCAATCAATCAATCAATCAATCACAAATCAAATACAGGAAGGTCGTGCGTGGATTTGCGGGATTAGACGTGGAGCAGTTTTGCGTGGCACCGCGTTGGGTAGGCGACGTGGCGTCAAAAAGGTCTTCAAATACGGGGTTCGCTCTGAAATTATATGGAAGCTCAGTGCTTTGTATAACAGTTGTTTATCTGTACTAATGACACGTAAATTCATAGGTATTCTAGACGAGAGACAAATAGCCAAGGCGACAAATATTTGCTGTAGTATTAATATAGTTAATGTGTGTTCACAGAAGTACTGTTTGCACAAGGCTAAACTTGATTCAACACGAATTAATGAATGAATAATAACAGGTAATTCCCCGTAGAGCAAATAAGTGAATTTTATGATGCAGTCGTCGCATGATGCAATGTATTTCACTGTGGATTTACTTGTTTGCTGGAATTTGGATGACACTTGTGAAAATAAACAGTTATTGAAATAGGAATTACTCTGCAGAGTAGAGAAATAATAATATTCTGAATGAGCTTTGTGCAGAGAATTGTTGACTTTAAAACCAAAAGGCATAACACTTTTACACATCCGAGATTGTTGGTAGCTCTGCTATAATTTTGACTACCGTGAAAATTATTGAAGGGTTTGTTAATTAATTATATTATCAAAATGTAATTTTACATTATATTTTGGAATAATTCAGAGAAATCATTAATATAGTATTATTAAATTCATTTAAATAATGTGTAAATATGTTACAGGAACATTCAAATGTTTTAAAAATTATCTTTAAATAAAATATTACTAGAATTAACCTTTAAATAAAATTATTACTAGAATGTAAAGGTCGAAGAGATTTATGAAAACATATGTAATGATTTTTTTAAATTTTAATTTAATCCTTTCTTGGAATTACTGTGCGATGGAGGTTTTGAACATATACATAGAGTGCAAATACATAGCATTTTTAAAATGGTATTTATTTCACAATTAAGAAGATAAATAATTTCTGAGGGTTATTGTGGAAGGATCCTCTAAATACAATTATTATTGGTGGTACGTAATTTTTGTTGACTATCTTCGTCTTCTGTACGTGTGATAAGAAGTGTCAAAGTATAATTAATAACGAAAATATCTATAAAATAATTCTTTTGAATAAATTTATATCTTATACGGAAATAAATAGCGAGTATATGTATTTGTTAGTTTTAATTTAGATTCAACTAACATCAATGCTGATTTTTATCGATTTAAATTAAAAGCTTTTGTTTTTAGATCACAGAATATTGATGAAAATCGATTAAATAAATTTGTAAAGTGCAATTATTTTTCACATACTTCAGTTAGAATATATTGTGATGAGAATTTGTTGCACACGTGTGAATTCATTGTACCGACTTTTCATTTGCGAATAAGCCACAAAGCAATGTTAGTGATAAACATAATTAAGTTAAATTACTTTATTTTGTAGCATTCGTTAAATATTTTTTTAAATTATTAATAAGTTATTAATTTATTAATTTACTTTATTTAATAGCTTTCGTTTGTATGCAATTAGTTACTAATGTTAAGCATTATTGTATGAGTTTATGTTTTGAAAACGAGCGACGTTAGAAGTTTTCAAATTTTAACGAATGCAATGAAGCAGCATTATAAACATGTTGCATACGCATGTTTTCTGTACGACAGCATTATAAATTTATAAGAGAATCAAATTTATTTTGCAAAACAACGTTCTTGTGAGGTCTTGGGTATTTGACATCTGTCCGAGAAAACGGTGGTCGGCTGTTCCATTCACCTCTACCTCCCCACGAATCTCTTGATTGGCTGGATGTATTTGGACGCAATCATTAGTGCCCTAAAATGTAACAGGTCATCATTTGTGCCGTAAAAGCTCCTTTTATGAACGATTTCTTGTTACACAAAAGAAAGTTTATAATGCAGTGTACAAACAAATTTTTAAATTTAAAATAAAAAATTAAATTTTGTGAATATTCCAATTAAAACATAATTCTCATGAATAATAATTAATTAATTATTCCATGTGTATCTACATTCTTTGGATTTAAAATAATAGAATAAGATTTTTTACTACGTCTCTAATAGCTATTCTGAAATCTTCTCTCCTTGGGTGTGAAAAGTTAGTAATGGTAACGCTCATCATTCTAGCAAGTGAAGCAAGTGTTGCGAAAAATATCATGATATTACTAGAAACTGTTTTTAAACCAATTAACTATTAATATTCACTTTTTAATTTCTCGCCATTACTAAAGAACGAATTGTAATATTTCATATTGGGCAATTATTTCTTGCGACATGTTTACTTGACATATTTTCCGAAAGATAAACCTCTTATCATTTGGTACGTCGAATTTAATCAGGAAAGTATTTTTTCTCAATTTTCTTGGAAATCCTAAGACGTTTACGAACAATTTATATGCCAAAAAATGTATCTGTATTATTTTTACTCCATGTTTTACGAATTTGCAAAAGAAGTTCTCATATCTTTATTTTATTCTAGTTTAACGGCGGTTACCAATCAATCAACACAAATATTACAAATAATATTTGCCAAAATTATATGAATATTAACAAAATATATTATTTTGAAAGTTACTAGTTTTTTTAACTTGACCAACTGTGTATATTTCTACTGCCAGAAAGGTACCACGTTACAACAGATAATTGAAATGATTTAAGTTTGTTAACGTTGTTAGTATATCGTATTATTGGGGAGGATAAGTAAGTTAATTTAGACAAATATAATTATTTTGAAAAGGCATTTGTTGAGATTTTCTTAGGCTAAAAATTATTTGTTTCTATCTATCTCGGGATTTATAAAATCATGACGCACCTTATTCCGGAGGTTCGGAGGCAATCATTTTGAGTATACATTCCCCGTCTTAGACTCGGCCTGCATTTGATTAACGTGTTGTTGTGTGACCCACGCCTGGACCGTCTCCTGATCAGAATCTCCAACATAACGTTCCCAACTACCCATTGCATCCTCTTTAAGGCCGTTGTTGCTGAATTTCTTGAATTAGTTTCTCGCCGTGCCGCATGAAGCGCTCCGGTCGATACGGCGCAGAAGAGAGTTGCGCTGGCGTAGCACCGCGTGCTGGCGCGTGCTGCCACGCACGCTCGCTCGCTCGCTCGCTCGCGCGTGTAGCCCCGCCACGCCCTCGTCTTCGCCTCTACGAGGATGTCGATGGACTGACTCGACGCCTCGCCCCCACCCGCAACAAGATCTGTCCCGCATCCTTAACTGGTGTTGAGCACATGAGTCGATGTACTCCTGTGCCCAGGGCCGATAGTTTTCCTAATTTTATATTACGATATTATTTGTGGCTCTTAAAATAAATTAATAATATTGAAATATGACTAGATGGACAACGTTTTATTGTACTTGCTCTAAAATAAAACGCTTCCTTGTCTCCTTATCGGTAATATTTAAATATATGATATTTTGAATATCCCCCCACATTAAATGCATGTCGTTTTCAATCACTATTAGATGAAATATATAATTTTTGTTTCAGAACCCTTATTAAAGACATTTATTTATTTATTTGAGATTATGATTAATTACGCTAAATATAAATAGCGTTTCTCTGAAGAATTTGGTACCAAGTTAATTCTAAATAAAACAAACGATTAATTTAAAGATATAAATTTATTTCACACAAAATAACATCAACGCATTGTAACTCTTCATTAAGCAAACATTAATTCAACTACTGAAGTGAAAAGAACGAGTAGGACTACAACATACTGTCTCCTATGTAACAGTATGTACAAAGTGGTTACGTATATATATATATATATATATATATATATATATATATATATATATATATATATATATATATATAAATCAAAAACAATAGCCGTTTTTCCCATAACTTTGCTTCATGGTTTGAATTTTTCAAGTGTTACTGAAGTGTTAGTGGACGAGGAAGTACTATATTATTTTACATTAGTAATATATACCACTTACAAATAACATTACTAATAATTTGAGAAAATATGTGTTAAGCATCTAAGCATTTTTCTTAATAAGTGTGATGCCGGTTGAAGGATATGGATAATTATTTCAAAGAGCATACCTTTGGAATTTATTGTTGATGTTTCTGACTTTCTCGCGGCTGCTTACGTAGTAGAGAGAAAGTTATGTACATTTTTAAATTTTATAAAAAATGGCTCCATCGTTTTTGGTTTGGTTTTATTGTATAGTATGAAGGACGTTAAGAGCGTGGTACAGGTCTCACGTTAATTGAAAACTAAATTTCGAAAATTGAAAAAATTCAAATTTTTTTCAGCGTCTTCCTACGACTACAAATATGAAAACAGAGATTTTACTCCTGAATAAAATCTGTTCCTTAAATATAGATTTTGAAATAAGGTCATGTACAATTTTTTGAAAATTCAAGTACTTTTTGCGTAATTTTGGGTGAAATACAGGCCAGACAGAAGGTGCTGTTTTAACACCACTAGTTTTATTGATGGTACGAATCCGTCCTATTTACTTAGCCCATCGTTTTATGTAGGGGTGATGTGGGAAAAGACTCTACCTTTTATTCAGTCCTTCACGTGGCGAATGGGACGGGAAGGGGTGGAATGTGCACCGCCCCTACCGCCCCGTGCGCGTGAGTGGCGACACGCACGCACGGCCGGCAGGCAGATAGAGCGGCGCACGGGCACGCAACCGCAATCTCAAGTGGCCCTTCAAGGAGATTGCGCCCCGCCCCCGCGCGCACGCCCACGCGCACGGCGGCTTCGAAAGAGGACGCGCGTGTATGTGTGTGTGTGCGTGTGTGTGTGTCGCTTCAAGTGGAACGACTGCAAGTCGGGGGTTTGATGACCTACAAAAAGCATATGAATATTCCTGAGAAAGGATTCCGTTGTTTTTACGTCGGGAACGTTGACCATAAAACGGGTCCGATGGCGTGTGTTATTCCGAGTCGGAACCTCGAGCCTTTTATACTCCGGTTGAAGTGTTCCTTCAAGGTCACGAGCTGGCAGAGGACAATGCCATCCAATCGCAATCTTCGTTACGTCGTAACTATTTGGTACTAAAGCTCCTGATTGGATGAGTGTCCTCTCACACTTTTCAGTTCGTGACCTCGAAAGGACACTGTTTTAATTGAGATAGAGAAAGAGAGGTTCTAGATCCGAGTCGTGACAGTGAGTTTTTTTTTGTGTGTGCACTTTTTTATGTGCTGTATTGATGAGTCAAGTCCACAACCACACACATTTATAAGAAATCTAGGTTGGGTTGGTAGAGAGGCGAGCTGTTCCTATCGGTTATTTGTGCGGTTTTTCTCTTATTTCTTCCAACCGGATGCAGACACATCTCTGATCGGCCAAGGCCCGTATCGGGCTGTCGAGCCAAAGGACAGATGAGAATGCAGGGGCAATACACTAAACAATAGTTACAAACCGCAGCAATTCTCCCTTCTCCGTCTATTCCTCATTCCCATTATTGGACCCGATCTACGGGACAATTCCCTGTATTGTGTCCACCCCCACATATTTAATCAGGGATTACAATCATGTTGTGTATGCGCCGAACTTTTCTTCTTCGATGATCAGAAGTGACGAATTGCATTATTGTAATGAATGCATGTGTACTGCATGTGCAACTGAATATTACCTCCATACTTCCATCCCAAGAGTTCTTTCAGTTCAATTGATCCAATAAATGTACTCTAATTTTTTTAATCAATTAAATAGACACAATGCCAACTTAAGAATGACCACAACAGTGATCGTATTCTGGTCCAAGAGATCATCTCTCACTATAGTAAACTGGTGCATCATTGGGTGGTTTATTTGTCCCTTTCCTCCCTCAAATGAAGTAAATCTAATTTTTATCCATTCCTCTACTTTACAACGTCAATCAGTATTGTAAGAAGGTAGAAAATGTACATGACTTGTAACGCGGATCTGAAATGTTATGTGGAAAAAGTAGCGCATAATAAGTACAAATTTGACCAACACTGGTACAATCACTGAGAAGCGACTAAGATAGAAATTTAATAACCAACTGAAAACTAACATACTAATCACTTCTATTCTTGACGCTCTACATAGATTACATTTGATACCGTTTGCTCTATAATGCAATTTTACGTTGGAATTACCGCTCCATTGCATTCATGCTGTAAGAGGAAAGGTGGAAAATACCACATCTCTCAGTAGTACGAATTAAAAGCGTTCACATACCATATAATGGATGAATTTTACTATATTGAAAACGAACTATATTTTTGTTATGATTTTTGTGATTTTAAGTTAGGGATCTTTGTAAGATGAAGTAAATAAAATGAGGACAATTTCATGCAGTTAGAGAATATTTCTCCATGCTTATATCCTGACCGGGGATGTTGCAATTTTGTATCCTCGATAGACATAAAACAAACTTGCGGAAGAAAATAGCCGTATTTGAATATTTGTGAATTTCTGTCCTCGTTAGATGCGATATCATTGTTGAACTGTGCACTTTGCTCTTTGAAAAGACCCTAAAAGAGAATTTTGCTGCAGAGAAATGTAATATTGAAGCAAATAAATCATCCAGATTTACCCAAAAATACAAACGGTATTGATACATTTTGTTACAATTTTATTTACTTGATTGTGTATTCAATATAAAATAAGTTTAGTAGGAATACAGTGAAATTGAATGTTATACGGCAAAGAAAAATATGTGGTATGAACAATTGCGCAAAATATTGTTTATGAAAGAGAAGTTATAATGCAATTACGCGGGGCCAAAAAACTGGCGTGTAAAGCAAGCAAGCTGTAAAAGAATGAAAAGTTTCCCAGACAAGTAAAATGAAGTCTCTTTTTAGAGGTGTCAGGTTGTCACCGTCACTAAAACGCTTTTATTTATGAGTAAAGGATTTTTTCAGACACACGAAGTCTCTTTGTCGAGTCATACGTGAGGAAAAGTCACGCAAAATAATGTGGTCATGAACAGAAAATAAGATTTGCAAGAAAATTATTCAAAACTGTTTTTGTTTCATATAATATTTGAGTCTGTAATTTTGTATCCGATTAAGGAATAAATAGTTTTGGTACTAAAAAAAATAAATAGTAAAATAAAGTAATTACTCCTAAGTCTAAAAGAAAAGTCTCAGCTTGTTACATCAAAATATATCACTATATTTAAAACATTAAGGATTTTCGTTGAAGAAGTTTGAGCTTTCTACTGAAACAAATTTCATAATTTTTGAAAATTAAATGAAAAATAGTGACCTCTAAATGTTATCACTTTCTCTTATAATCCAGCTTTATAATATTTAATATTTTAAAGTTAATATTTTATATTGCTTTATTGTTTTTTTATTATTTTGCACAAAATTTTAACGTATATTAAAATTAATAGAGTGAATGCCGTCATTTACGCCATTTTTAAGACCGACTACAATAGATGACCCTGCTTCGTTGTGAGGGGCGAATTGCAATCAATCTATCTAAAGTAGTTTAATCGTCTGTTAATGTGATATTCTAGTTAGTAGAGCGAAGATAGTGAGATTTTAAAGTTAGGAGATCAATGAGTGTTTTACATACCTTTGCATGTGTGTGTGGGTGTTGGGTGTATATATATATAATTTTTATAAGCGTATTTATCGTATTTTTTAGATAAGAATTGTAATTTAATCTATTTCCAACCTGTGGCGGAGCCAATTTCTATTCCATTGTAATGTATGCCCGCTCCGTCCTGTCCCATCTTTCGCACTCACTCACAAAAATATATTTTTTTTATTATTGGGTATCCCCTCCCCTAAACTTCACTCACATTGTAACTAAAATAAAGTAAATCTATAAAAAAAATCTAAGCTAAAATAAAGTACTTGTACACACGTGTATTCGTTTTATGGAATTTCATATTTATACCAATACTTTTAATCGCCACATTGTAAAACTTAAACTTCTTCGTATTTTTTCTTCTTACGTATTTGTAAAGAAAGGTTTGAATTTGTTCTTTAAAGACACATCGAGGCAATTGATCTTTAAATATTTTTTTGTGATTTTAATTGAATCCAGTAGAGTCCTTGAAAAATAGTGGTTGACGAAATGTTGCCAATAACCTTTTCGACAAATATAATGTCTCCAACCATCCGAGATCACGGTGAGCTCCGGCTCGACCAAAGTTTTTCTATTTATATAAAAAAGTCTTTGCTTCCATTTTCAGCAATCTTGAAAAGGAGCTTGACACACATTCAGCTCCTCCAACTACCCAATTCCCGTCAGTCTTTTACTTCAATTTTACTTTCTCTTGTCAAGATTATTCTCTTAAATTCAAATAATCATTCCTACACCCCTAAATAGCACGAGTTCACGCACCAGTACCTCAAAAGATTTCCCTATAAAAATTCTCCCATCTTTAACAGTTTTAGCACCATCACGGAGGTTTTTCATAATGTATCACTTTTCTCATGAAATCCAAAAATTCGCCAAAAAGATGTTTGATTTACACCAGTAAACCAATAACTGTTTTATACAGTACTTGTTTATGCAGTTATACCTTTTTGCAACAAAATGAATCCATCCATCCATCAGCAAAATACCTTTTTACCAATAATTTCATCTCTCTCGTAAAATTAATATTCGTTCATTCACGTGCAGACGCAATGAAAATCAATATTCAAGTTACTTTTATAAGTAGAGTGTAGAAAAACTGTCATCATTCTTAAATTCCGGATTAGACAATTGACAAAAAATAAACAATTGTTGTCTCTTATCATATACATAAGCAATTCTATGAATTGATGAACTCAATCATCAATCACAGTCGTCATCCTCTGGTGTCGTGCTGTCAAACTATTGCACACTGATGCACACTTTAATCTATGATGTAATGCTAGGCGAAAACAGTCCTGAAAAGTAATTATTTTGAAAATATATTAAGATGTATGGTTGTAAATCATAGTCTGCAGTACTCCTGACGTTCAAAGGAAGCTAGCACAAACGTTTCATGGCTGTTGATTCAGTATATTAAGAGATAATTGCGCTGTAACTCAACGCAATTGATAAATTACAATATATAATGTAATGTATTGTATATTGTAATAATCCCCTCCTCCAAAGGCGAAGAAGAATGATTATTAATTAGTTTTACACTACCTTTCAGACTTCGTGGGATGCGGGAAGGAATGAGATATTACAGACATGTATTGCAAGAGGAAATTCACCTTTCTGAATTGTAATTAATATAATGTTAATTAAATTAGTTATGAATACATAGCCCAGCAAGAATTAACACTACAATTTTGCATTTTCTGATGTCAAAGTCCAGTTCTTTACGCTTTGAAGTTTTGGCGAGACGGGCAGAGGATTGATTGTTAGTCTTTCCTGATGCGTCAACTACCGAGATCATTAGTCCGTAACTGTTGTGCTTGCTTTTTCCTCTGGAAATGGCGGTGGCCTTACCCGCTGTGTGTAGAGATCTGGCGCCGACCTACCTTTGGTGGCGGGGTTTTCCCCAACTAGGTATCTGCCACCAGCGGGACACCGTCCCGACCAGGACACGCTGTAAGCTCCCGGCATTTCTGGTAGTGTAGTGTAGATTAGTTTGTGTATGTGTGTGTGTGTGTGTGTGTGTACGAGCGG
The DNA here is from genome assembly GCA_038098605.1 of Gryllus longicercus. Classification (NCBI taxonomy): domain Eukaryota; kingdom Metazoa; phylum Arthropoda; class Insecta; order Orthoptera; family Gryllidae; genus Gryllus; species Gryllus longicercus. The sequence continues at coordinate 607,156 of JAZDUA010000302.1, read as the reverse complement.
GAGAGGTCCGGTTCGCAGGTAGGCAAGCAGCCCTTTGTATAGTTCTGTTACGGCAGTGGCACCATTCGTTCTATTTGAACGAATGTTGTCGGAATGGGGCCTAACTTTGTCCAATCAATTATCGATGTCTGCCCTTTGAAACTATTTGTAGAAATGGCCAGGTTTCTGGAAAATGGAATTACATATAATTTCTTTCTGAGAAAATCTAAGCTCCGGCAGCCGGTAACGACTGGACTGAGCGGTTTAACCTGTTGAGGGACACGAGTTTAAGTTGGTGAATGGGCGTCCCTTTCCAAGAAGGCCTGCGACGAAGGAAATTCGAAGGCGGGAGCGGAAGCGGACGCGGGGGAGGGGGCGGGAAGGGCGACTTTTCCTGCGCCCACTTACATCATGTATCCTGCGTATTTTTACATTAAAGCACGGCGTGTATCGATGTACTGTGACATGTATTTATCTTCCACACTAGAACACATTTCCTTACTCAGGTTAGTAAGGAAGTCTTGGAATCACCTAAAATTAAAGATTAAATTCAAGAGTTCTGATAAAGTTAACAGATTTTACAATTAATGAGGTAATGGGAAAAAAGGTGGCCTTGGCAGTGGATGCCTACAGTCAACACTGAAACTTAATAAGTGCAGTCGAATTATCTGTTAGTGCTTCAAATTTATTTCTAAATTCTCTGTTTGTGTCCTTAATATTCAAAAATATCCTACAGTAAAAACTATAATTGACATATGGGGGAGAAGTTCCCTCTGCGCAAGTATTATTGAGCTCCTGAATCTCTTCCCAACATTTAAACTACAAGTAGTTGAAATATGAATCTAGTTTAAAAAATAAAATAAAAATCGAGAGTTTAGCAACATTTAATAACTAGACATTTTACCGAGATATCGGTAGCTTATTTGCTTCGGTAAGCAAACTGTGGATTTGATTTTCATGCGTTGCTAACAACATAATAACACTCCTCGGCCATATTCCTACCATTGCTAGCAAGATGGGGGTTCAAGAAAACGTGTGCATAGTGAAGCTAAATTTTGTCCTGAACCAAAACAAGGGGCCAATTCAGCGTTTTCTCAATGGATGAGGGAAAGTCGATGAAAAGAACTGATCACGTTGGGGATAATGAAGCTGAAGTACATTACATGTCACAGGCGTGTTAGGTCTTTTTCCAAAAGTATATAATATAAATGACAACTAATGCATTATATATCATTGTGAAAATGAACATTATTTTTCTTTTCGATGATTTGTATGGACTCTAATAATAGAAACAGTTATTCCTTTGGATTCTGAAGGGGTCGTTGGAACCAATATCAAGTATGCCACACTGCGTATCACGAGACGTACAGATGAGAATAAATGTTTAATAAACACGAATATTAAAATGTGTTAGCTTTCGAACCTCAACGTAATGAGCTGACATACGTTAGGAAGAGCCAGTACACGTACTTGGTCGAACATCAGAACTGCTTTGTTGGTATCGGCCACCAGGAGCAACTTAGCTGCGAACTCAAGGAGCTTCTAAAAGAAACTTGATTCTTTTGTTGCGACCACTAGTACTGTAATACTATAAAATGTGGGGCTCCTTTGAATGTGTACCACTGACTTAGTCACGTTCTGAACAGCAACTGCTTCGGCCACCGATCTATAACAAAACTTTCTCCCGTACTGGGGAAATTAAACTTTTCGTACTTGTAGTAGTAGTTGTATGGATACAAGTGTATAGAAAAATTTGTACGTGTGTGCAAGGGGTAAGAATAAGTGAAGAAAGACGAAGAGAAGGATCGAGCACTGCCCGTGGTCCGTTTATTAGGGTAATGTTCAGGTATTCGCGTGGTGTTGATCGGAGAAGCTACCGCAAGAATTCTCCGTCCAGAACACGTCTGAATTCGTCCTATCTAGCTAGTCACCGTCAGGAGTGTAAGCTTAGGACCTCCTGCTCATAGGCACTGCAGTGACGTCAGTTGTGCCGTGAGCCAGCTAAGCGGATAGGCGTCCTAGAAACGGCGTGGCTGCTGCGGAGGGCGTCGCGGGCGGCTGGAGACGCGTCCCGTGACACTCCTAATTACCGGACTGTCAGCGACCGATGCGACGCGACGCGACTCGACGCTCCACGACGGCGACGCCACGCCGGGTGGCGAGGCTGCCGCGCGACCGGTCAAAGGGCGCGTTTCACGTGGGCGGTCCGGCCCTCCTCCCGCCCCTCCCCTCAATACCCTCCCTCCCTCCCTGCCTGCCCCCCTCCCCCCCTCCCCGCCTCGCCTCGCCTCGCCCCGCCCCGCCCCGCACCGGTCGGCCCACCGGTCTGCCTTGCCTCTCCCTGATTCGCCCTCCCTCGCCCTTCCTCGCCCCGCCCCGCCCACGCCTCGTCCCTCCCGCCCCGCTTAACTCGGCCGCGTCTCATCCCCCTCCTTCCCCTCCCCTTCCCTCCCCTCCTTCCCCTCCTCTCCTTCCCCTCCCCTCCCCGCCACGCTCCGCTCGACCCTGCCATGCCCCTCCCTGATTCGCCCCGCCCCGCCCAGCCCACGCCTCTGTCCCTCCCGCCCCACCTCTCTCCACCCCGCCCCGCCGAACTCCTCCGCGCCGCGCTCCGCGCCACACGCTGAAGAGCCCCGCCAGGGCGAGGCGTTTGTGTGAGGCGAGTCGCGGTGTTTGCCGACGCCAACGTCCCCAAACTCGACACGTGACCCTCGGTTGCCCTCGCTCCCCTCTGCAGGCGGTCCATGCGGAGTAATTCCTGTTAAGGATGTATGACGTGCTACAGTTTTACTTCTGTTGTCGATTTAAGGGTGCGGACTAGAAAAGTTTGAATAATCATGCGTGAAGAACGAGAACTAGGAAAAGTAATTAAACGTAATGTCCCATAACGTTGTGTAATTTGATGAAATGTAACGCTTCGTGATGTTATGAAACGAACTTAATATTTTAGCGTTATTCAATGTAGACAAAAATTAGTTTGCAGAAAATGAATAATTACATGGATAACATAGTGGTTGCATATCTTGAGTTTTAAAATGATGTACTGGGAGATTTGAAACTAAATACAGACTTATACATTATCCATATATAAAAAATATCGCCACAAAATGGCTACAACTCCAGTTTCTTAGAACTGTTATTTAATTTCTAATTCATGCGTAATAATTTATTAATTCGATGTAAATCTATTTTTTTGTTTTCAATCATTATCCTTAAACGACGTCAGACGATAATTTCACTTTCAAATCTTCCCACTTTTGTCCCCATCGGACTCTGAGGAAGTAATGTGTGATAGAACAAGGGTTTCAAACGCGTCTGTGCAGACAACCTGACTCTCTATCATCTCTCTCTTTTTGACACTTCTTCTTTTCATATCTTCAACTTTTATCCCTCATCTTTTTCAACCCGTGTACCTTTTATCTCTCTCTCTCTCTCTCTCTCTCTCTCTCTCTCTCTCTCTCTCTCTCTCTCTCTCTCTCTCTCTCTCTCTCCTTTTCTGGTCTCTCCTTATAATATTTTTATCACTTACTCTACCCATGTCTTCTCTTTTCCTCTCTCTTGCCTGCGCACGGTGGGGCGAGGGCAGGCGGGGTGGAGGGAGCGGGGCGGGGACGAGGGGGCGGGAACGAGGGGGCGGGGAGGTGGGTGCCGAGGGGGCGGGGCCGAGGGGGCGGGGCCGAGGGGGCGGGGACGAGGGGGCGGGGACGAGGGGCGGGGACGAGGGGCGGGGACGAGGGGGCGGGGACGAGGGGGCGGGGCCGAGGGAGGCGTGGCCGAGGGGGGCGTGGCCGAGGGGGTTAGTGGGGCGTGCCGAGTGGGGCGGAGAGAGGAGGGTGGAAACAAGGCAGGGCGGGGCGGAGGTGTGGCAGAAGGACCGGGTAGGAGGGAGCGGGTTGGAGAGGAGTGGGCGGGGAGGAGGGTAGCGGGTGCGTAGTGCGCCGCGCGAGGGTGCGTGGCGGCGCCGCGCAGTTTGTTTTCATTCGCGCACCCCCGCGGGAGTGCGGCCGCGCGCACCGCCAGTGTTGTTTCGGCGCGCGAGCGGCGTTTGTTCAAGGCAGCCCTCACCTGTGCGGGCGCCGCCTCTTTGCACGCCCCCCCCCCGTCCCGGTCGGAGGGCCGCCGCTCGTGGATTTGCGTCCGGCTCGGGCGGTTTCGATCGCCGCGTCTCGCACACGCGCTTCCAGTTAACGTCGTTAGCCGACAAACCGCGATTACCAACCGATTTGTGAAACGGCCGGATGTCGTTACATTTTTCTATCTAATGTCGCCTTCGAGGAAGAAAAAATAATTAAAACATGAAAGATCATTTCTTGACACCTTGCAATCGCATATGCCATGCTTAGCTAATTTTTTTTGACTGCTCTTAACGGACAGTGGACTGTTAAATCTTTCACGAACGCCGGTCTTTAAGTGTGGCTTTTAGATTCTCTAGTTACATTCGAGTCTTCATATCAATGCAGTGTTAGGCTAAATAGTATATCATATTACATATATATCATATTTACATTTATATTTACAAGGGATGATCTCACAAATTGTGTAATGGAGAGAAATTCAGGCTATCAGTACCTGATACTCAATGGTACTCTCGGTGTGGTGGATGACTCAATGCTCTTCAGTCAACGTATTTGCACGCACCTATTCATAACCGCAAAAATTACCTCTATTTATTTAATTGAAGCAATATAGGAATTACTTCGTCTTTTTTGCCAACATCTTGTGGTAACCCATATTAAAGATGAATTTCTCGCGACAATTACAATCACATTATAATTAAGATTGGATTTATAAATACATACAAAATTTTAAGAGCGGACTACTAACGACTACGAATATTTTTATTCTTGGTGGTGCTACAACTACGACATTTAAGTATCGCGGTCAGTGGTATATTGAGGATAATTAATGGTAGGAGGCTAAGCAAAACATTTGTACATAACCAAAGTGTAGGTGGACTACCTACTTGTGATACTCCTGGGACGGAGACAGTCTCTGGCTTGATGAAATAATTTTTTGATGTTGGGTGCTGTGATTCTGGTGGACAGTCAAAACAGAATGATTTCGCAGTTCACCAAATTTATAGTTTTAATAACCTGAAATTGAACTCTGTACCCAGAGGTGGTGAGCGAGTTGACCTCTTTTCGCTCCAAATAATCAATTATGGGTGGACAATATTATATTTCATACAATTCGAAACAAAAAGCAGATCACTTTAAAAGGCATTTATACATGACAGTTGGCTCAGGTTATATTAGCGTTCCCACGATGATATACATGAAGTACTTTAATGGACTCTTTTTCTTACAAATATTGTGATTTGTTTAAATAAAGGATTATAGAAAATCAAGTGCACATAGCGTTTTTTTATTCGACGTGGCGTTATATATTCATTGATACTGATGTCATCAACCTATGTGTTTTGCTTTTTAAATGATCAGAACGTATTATTCAGTCTTCTGAGGACCATGGTGGTAAATTAAATTTTGACCACCTAACAGAACGTAAATTAATTGCTTACCACGTGTCAAAGCGGTGAAAGTATAGCTCAATTGAGAACATAATAGATGACATGTACGATTTATAACGTTTTATATAACGTTTAAACGCTTGAACAAAATTTTCATCAGATGGTTAATAGAGCTGGGAGTAGTTAGAAAATCATACTGTATGTTATAATTAAGAAAATTCTAGACTAATATATTTTAAGGTATAATATTAATTTATGTAAACAATACTTTAAGAAAAAGGTGGCTAGTCTATGTTCCTCATTGATTTTAAATTTTATATTTAGATATTAACCGAGTAATTAACGTTTGAATTAAAGAATAAACTTCAGAAAACCTTCAACTATAATTAATTAGTTTCATTGCACCGTGAAACCAAATACGCAGCATTTTAGTCTGTGATACTCTCAAACACTCGTGCGTTGACAGTGAATCTTGAGGGAAGGAAATGTGTGGAATCAACAATTTGGGAGTTTGAAATAGTCGCATTGAAACTCAATTTGCATTTATATTCACTTGTTTCGATAATTTTATGCCTGAATGTGGCATGCCTACATTTTTTGCAACATCTAAATGCACCATCGCAGTATTACAGAAAAATAATATAATACAAACAAATTTATACTATACAAAAGCAATTGTGAAATGTATTATTGGTAATAATGCTTAACTAATATTTCTACAAAACGACTAATTCCAAGTTTTAAATCATTTTATTAAAAAATTTATGTCAATTAAAAATTAAACATTTTGTTTAGGTTAATATTTATATTGAATTAACAAGTTCTATTTGTGTGACATCAATGAGTAATTTTCAGATCTAAAGTAAAATACAACGTATCCGCTAACTTTACGTCTGCAGCATCTATACGAAAGTCCCATATTTTTTCGTGCATCCATATAACTGCAAGAAGACGTTTTTCGTCCAAAATTCCACAATAAAGCTCCATCAAAATCCATCAAACGGCGGAGTCGCTGTCACAGCGCCGGGAACAAACCGGCGAACGCAAACCGACGCGCCCCCGGCGGAGTTTTTTGTTTATTTAAAAGAAAAGCAAAAAGGAAGGAAGGAAGGAAGGAAGGAAGGAAGGAAGGAAGGAAAAGAAAAGAAAAGAAAAGAAGCGTAACTGCCATCCGGCGAGCGCTCGCGCCGGCCGCCGGCCGCCTGCACCCTCTCGTCCTCTTCCGGCCCTCGGCCCCACTCGCGCCACTCGGCGTCTCCGTCAGCGAGCACATCCCCTGCCGTCCTGCCGTCCTGCCGTCCTCCCGTCCTGCCGTCCTGCCGTCCTGCCGTCCTGCCGCCCTGCCGCCCTGCCGCCCTGCCGCCCTGCCGCCCTGCCGCCCTGCCGCCCTGCCGCCCTGCCGCCCTGCCGCCCTGCCGCCCTGCCGCCCTGCCGCCCTGCCGCCCTGCCGCCCTGCCGCCCTGCCGCCCTGCCGCCCTGCCGCCCTGCCGCCCTGCCGCCCTGCCGCCCTGCCGCCCTGCCGCCCTGCCGCCCTGCCGCCCTGCCGCCCTGCCGCCCTGCCGCCCTGCCGTCCTGCCGTCCTGCCGTCCTGCCGCCCTGCCGCCCTGCCGCCCTGCCGCCCTGCCGCCCTGCCGCCCTGCCGCCCTGCCGCCCTGCCGCCCTTCGGCTTGTTCGCTTGCTCTCCGCCACGGCCCGCCGCTACCACTCGCGTCGCGTGTTATTACGTATTTTTCAAAAAAAATCCTATTCTAAACCTAAGAAAATGATCTATTTGCTGTTAAACGGTTGGATTATTTTTATGCCCTTTAGTTTTTTCGGTTTTAACATCCATCTTGACGTAATTTTATCGATTTCTCTCTCTCTCTCTCTCTCTCTCTCTCTCTCTCTATCTCTCCCTCTATCTCTCTCTGTCTATCTCTCGCTACCTCTATCTCTCTCTGTCTATCTCTCGCTACCTCTATCTCTCTCTATATATCTATCTCTCTATTTATCTATTTATCTCCTCATTCAGTGCTACGTTCTTCACCTCTCCTCCGGAGCTGTTCCTCTGCAGCGGGAGGGGAAGGTGTTGGGGGAAGGAGACGTCACTTTCCGTGCGCCGCGTCCGACGCGCGCGCCTGTCAGGATTAATTCGCCGCGGGTCAGCCGCCGCCGCGCCGCGCCGCCGGAAAAAAGACGCCCGGGGGACTTAGGCTCTGGCCGGGCGGCAGCCGGGCGCGTGGGCGGGGGAACAGCCGGCTCGTGCGACAAGCACGCTGACGCTGACGCCGACCCGCGCCTCGCTCCACACCGCCCGGCCTCCACACACCCTCGTTTCCCTCTCCTCACATCTCCCTTCATCACTCTCCCTTCTTCCCCATCTACTCTCTCTCTCTTCCCTCCATTCGCATCCCTCTTCCCTTCCCCCACTCTCTCTCTACCCTTCCCTTTCAAACTTCTTCCCTTCATTCCCGTCCGCTCCCTATTCGCTATCTCTTCTGCTCTTCCGCTTTCCCTCCATTCCCCCTTATCCCCTCCCATTCCCCACGTCTCCTCTTCATTACCGCTCATCTCGCTCTTCCCTTTATCTCGCTACCGTTCCCCTTCTCAAACTACTGACTATCCTTACCCTATCGATTCCCCTCTCCGCTCCCCCATTCCATTCTCCCACATCGCCTCCATTCCCCTCTTCTTCTCTCCCCGCCCGCCCCGTTCAGTGTCGTTGCATTTCAGTCCGTCCAACCAGCTTTATTCCTTCCCCGAGCTTACCTCATCACTCCCGTTATTCTCTCCTCTCCCTCTGCCCTTCTCTCATCCCCTTGCTGTACTCCCGTTGCCTCTAGTCATTATCGCCGTCTTTCGCTTCCAACGCGCCCCATTTCGCTCTACTTCACTGTGTTTTGCCCCGACCAACCCAACGCAGGTCTCAAAAGAGAAATTATAAGTGGGAATATGGTATTAAAATCAACAAATTAATATTATATTTCCCTGAACATACGATTAAAGATACTAAATGTCTCTTCAGTATAAAATCTTCACCTCTCGCCCACCGCCGCCTACTTCCCTGCCACCGCCTACACAACGCCTCGATCAGCCGGTCTACCCATCACCCAACCCCCAGCCTATCGTCCGTGCGCGTGCCCAGTGCCGGCACACTAGCTGGCCGCCCATGTCCCACGGTGCCCGTCTGCTCACCCGCTCCCTCGGATGTCGCCTTCTAGTTTCGCACCCGAGAAAACTCGCTCGAGCCCAGGATGGCTGCGATGTCATCTACTGGAAGAAGCTTTCAACCTTCCACAGTCTCAGTACAATGTAAACTAGGCAACTCTCAGGCTTGTGCTTGTGCTACATTCCTTGTGAAGTCCTTCCATACTGGAATAAAATGGTTGTATAGGATTGGTATTCTGTATTCTCCTCCTCTTGGCTCCTTACATGGATCGTAGTACGCACGTTTATGTAAATTATTTCCAGTGTTTGTTTCATTTGTTGTTAATAGACTTCCTGAGCGAGAGTAAAGTAGCGAGACTAACGTTAATTTCTACTCGGTTTCGTAGAATATCGTTTCAACAGATCCGGAGCTTCATCTTACCAGATATTTCGGAACTGCAGAGAACAAGTTGTATGAAAATGTTTTGAAAATTGACGTTTTCTCCTATTACGATATAATATGCAGAAGAAAAATTACTTAGCTCAAAATTCATTAATTGGAGTGCGCCTGTTAAAATAATGTGATGTATATTAAAATAGCATAATTATAAATTATATGAGAGCTATCTTGTTAATGTGTAGTAACTGGATACTTTTAAGTTAATTTTTTGTTGTATAATAAAGTACAAAATATAAGGTTAATGGCTAAAGCGAAAACTTTTCACTCAAGAATCTTTTCATTGACAAAGCATCATTCAACTTGGAAGACAAAATTTTATATTTTACGAAACGTGTTAGAAATTCAAAGTTAATTTTTTATGTCTTTGAACCATTCTTTGAAAAAACCTTTTTGATTTACTTTCTTCAATATGCTGCAACAAAACAAATACCGGAACATGATTCAGTGTGGGTTTCAAAGTAGAAAAAAGCGAAAGCCATAACTCGGAATAGAGGCTGCTCAAGCGAAAGGAGCAAAGCTCCCGGAGAAAAATATATAGAGAGTTCCATTCCGATAAAAGATACCCTGTTGATGCACTCGATGTGAGAGCTGGCTACTGCCGATGGGGTGGGGGAGTTAGGGAGAGGAGACTGTGTATGTGTGTGTTCGAGGGAGACAGAGAAAGAGAGAGACACAAGGCGAAGAGATGTTGGTGAGGGCGGGACGGGACGTGGGGTGGGCAGATGGTCGAATGAGATGGAGAACGTGATGAGGGGCAGGGTGGGGTCTAGGGCGAAACAAGGCAATGGGCAGGAAGGGAGGGGACGAGGAGCGAGGGGCGGGGCCGCCGGCGGCGGGCAGCTGGCGGCGGACGTAGGGGAAAATCTCTGTTGGCACGCTCCGTGCGCGCCGTCGCCTTATTTCACGCGGCACACGGACCACCCCTCCTCACCCCCGCCCCCCGCCCCTCGCCTGCGGCTGGTAACGACCTCGTAATCTTCGGCACGCCACCGCCACGTCGAGCTATTGCACGACGCGCTGCCTGCGGCTCGGCCATCGGTGCCGTTGCCGCTCCTGCCGCCGCTGCCGCCATGCAACCATAACCATCCCTCTGAGCTACGGCCTCCAGCCCTGCTTACATTCCATGTTTTTACTGCTACCCCTACTCGCTTTGTCACTGATCTTCCTAACTTACGTGCTTCGCCGTACTCGCAAAAACCCATTTGACTCCTCGAATGAAGAACCCCCGCAATTCACTGTCTGGCTCCCATCGGTCTCTGGCAGAGATCTCTCTCTCCCCGCACGAATTCTCGCCCCGCTCTCGCTCAGCCCTGGCGTGTACGCCTCATCTCCCGCGGCGCACGCGTGCACACAGCTCTGTGGATGCGGCCGCGCATTGATCTGACCTCTCCTTTCCTTCCTGTTCTTGCCAATTCCGCTGGTGGCCGTTCAGCTGGCGTATCGTCTGTCACCGCACCCGTCAACGCCCATCGGCGCCGTTATCTCCGTCGCAAGTGTCGATGGCCTCGCGCGCCCCCTCCGTTACTGTTTCGCTTTCCTTTCAGGGCGTCGTCGGTCGCGTCGTTCAGGGCATCGCCCTCGCTGCCTCCGCCGCGCCGCACGCCACGTTCGGCCTCGCGCCGCCCTCGCCCTGCATTGAGCCCCACAGCGCCCTTCCTACGCCGTCCGCCATTCCTGCCTTCTTTCCCTCCGCCCTTCTCTCTGTCTCTCTTTCCTCCAACCGCTTTGACTCCGTCTACCCTTCCTCCGTCCTCCTTTCCGGTGTCCCCCCTCTCTCCCACCGAAAGCTCATACTCCCAGCCTCCCTCCATCCCTGCCACACCCACTCTCTGCCTTCCTCCCTCGCTGCCTCCATCCCTCCAAGTCTCCCTCCCTCGCTCTATGACTACTTCCTCCTCCCTCCATGACTCCCTCCCTCTCCCTCCCTCCATGACTTCCTCTCTCCATGACTCCTCCTTCCATGACTCTCTCCCCCTACCACCCTCTCTCCCTCCTGACTCCCTCCCTGAGTACCTCACTCCCTGCCTCTCTCCCTCTCTTTCTCTGCCCCTCTCTCTGCCTCTTTCTCTCTGTCCCTCTCTGCCCCTATCTCTCTCGGCCCCTATCTCTTTCTGAACTCTCTCTCTGACCTCTCTCTCTCTGACCCTCTCCCTCTCTTTGTCCTTATCTCCTCTCTCTTCCTCCTCTTTTTCTCTTCCCCCTCTTTTTCTCTTCCCCTCCCTCTCTCCTTCTCTCCCGTCCTCTGGTCCCTCCCCCTCCGTTCTCTGATGGCCGTTCGCCGGACGCACTGCCCACCCCCCTCCCCACGGCCGGAGATAAACCTGTGGGGCGCACGCAGCGCTGGCGTCAGGCAGAGGGGTGGGGGAGCGGAGTGTGGGAGCTCCGCGAGCGAAGCGGACTGCGCGGACGGCAACGAAATGGTGGTGGAGGGATTGCGCTAGAGATACGTGTGTTACAGATCGGAAATTACTTAGTAATTTATAATAAATTTGATGGGACAATAATCATTTTGCTAGAGGCAATAATCAAGTAATCGAGAAGTAGAAGGAGAGAATGAAATGTAAAAAAAATGATTATTTGAGATGGGACGTAATAGTGCCGATTATAATGCTGCATCAGAAACGAGGACGAGATTCATAGCAATAAGAAAACTAGAAGACTGAAGGAAACTGGGTTCTAAACCAGCTTGTAGATAAGATATGCCTGACAATGTGTTGGTATGAAGTTAGTTATAGACAGGCTTGCTTTAGTTACAGTCAGATGGATAGCTACAAATCTGGAGCAAATTGAGATGACTGAATAATGCAGGAGAGATGGTTGTTCTTTATTAAGCAGTAGAGGGAGAAAGAGTGGCATGAGCAGCAATGAATGGCCAGTCATTGTGAAGTGTGATACGTGCCAATGACGTGAGGCGACAACGGAAAGCACAAAACGAGACACAAAGCGTATAGGGATGAAGCGAATTAGAGATGTAACCGAGATACACAATTAATGGCACATGGAATTATCAGGAATTTCGAAATAAAATAGGTAAAGAGAAATAGGATAAACATATTAGAAAGGGGACGAGAGAAAATCCAAGTGTTCACATATATCTGAAACAATTTCAATACTTGCCGCATGCAAGTATGAAAATAAAAGTTTGGAAGTATGAAGTAGTTGGGATGTATAAGACACAGCAGAATACAACCTCAAAACAAGAGGGAAAAAGTCGAGTCAAAGAAACGCAAGAAATGGACGTACACAGTAATTCATGTGAGGATACAAATGTGTCAAAATTGGTGCAAAAGTTGAAAAAAATAATTTAGAATTCCAGTTAAATAGGTATATGTAAGAACAAGAACAAAATCATTCTGAGTACAGGTTCGTAAGCAAACAGGGTTATAGGAACGAAAGTATAAAGTAAGAAAGAGTGTCGAAACCCCTGTAAATGATAGTGAAAGAGACGCAGCGGGATAAAATAGTAAAACAAGAGAAAGGGAGGCGAGTCAAAGGAATTCGAGTAACCATCGTACACAATAAATTGAGGAACCATCACAAACAGTACAAAATGGTGAAGACTGGCGAGAAAACTGATGGAAATAATTTAGGATTCTAGATAAAGAAGTAAATGTAAGGAGGAGACAAAATATAACGGGTTAAAGCACTGTAAGGAAGCAGGGTAATGGGAACGAAAGCCTGACGCTGGGAAGACTGGCGTAAAAGAGAGGGAAAGGGACTGAAGGGAGGCAGGGCAGTAGGTGAAAGGGCAGCGAGCCGTGAGCAGGGATATGGAAACGAGGGCGCGACGGCCGTGATACAAGCCCGTCAGCGCTTATCGGTGCGGTGCCCCGCCCTTCGCCCCGCCCAGCCGTCCAGCGAACGGCCCTGCGACACCACGACGACAGCCGCCCACTGCCGCCCGGCCGCGCACTTTTCGCAACAGCCGCGCGATACCGCCAGCGCGGCGGGCGGCCAACGGACGGGAGGCTGTGCGTGGGGCGGTGATGGATACGAGGGAGGGCAGAGAGAGGGGTGTGAGTGAGGCACGGTGGGATGCGAGGCGGGGACGGTTAAGAACGGATATGGGACATGGATAGATTGGGGCGGGAGCGGAGGTCAGCTTTAAAGGAAGGTAGGCGTACTGGAGAGACTCTGTTTTGGAAGGAGGTTCGAAGTGAGAGTAAGCGGAAGAGATTCGTGGCGGGACGGAGCGGCGCGTTTGAAGGTAGATCGTGCCTTTCTGGGTGGGTCGGGGCGTTTCTGGGTGGGTCGGGGCGTTTCCGGGTGGGTCGGGGCGTTTCTGGGTGGGTCGGGGCGTTTTGGGGTGAGTCGGGGCGTTTTTGGGTGAGTCGGGGCGTTTCTGGGTGGGTCGGGGCGTAACGTTTCTGTGTGGGTCAGGGCGTTTCTGGATGGGTCGGGGCGTTTTATTGTGGATCGGAGCGTTTCACGGTGGATTGGGGAGACTCTTTAGAACCGGGGAAGTTCAGAATGTGGAGGAGAGTTTTTGAATTGAGTTCCAGGGGCCGGCTGCCAGTGCGCCGAGGAGCCGTGTGGGGTGGAGCCGCTCTAGTCTGTGGGCGCGGCGCGGCGCGGCGAGAGAGATGAGTCTGCGCGCATTCGTCCGGCCGCACAGAGTTTATCATCGAGCGACGCGGCGGCCGTCGTTGACGCGCAGCCCGCGATAACTGCCCTCCCCCTCTCCCGTCCCCAGAAGCCGGAATTTACGCACGTGCTTTGCGACCGGGGTCACGGGGCCCAATATGGAAAATAGATTGATGTTAGAGGATTTAACCGACGCCTGAGCGTTATTTTGGGCTGCGAAGAGATATTATTTATATTGCACGGGGAGTAATTAATGAGCTATTTATTTGATCAATGGCAGGCGATGCATATGACCTGTAGTATTTCATATTTATTTGGTAAACCTTGCTCCGGTAATTCTTGACTTTATACTACCATTAGTACAGAAAATTAATTAAAATGCCTTGATCTATGAAATATACTGTGTCTTCTAGTACCACGTATTTTACCTTGTTTAATTAAATGTTTAATAAAAATGTTTAATTCTGAAACAATGTTGTAGCGGTTGTTTTTATCTACGTCTTTAGTCATAAACTCAAAAGCAATGAGCTTTTTAATTATGGAAATAAATTACAAAGTTTGTGTGCAGTGGGCGTCATGAATTACTTTGTGAAATATGATATTGTTTTATAATAAAAATGTTCTGTAATACAAAATATAAAGGTTAGTTTAGTTAGAATACATTCCAGAATTATGTTCTACATTATACAGATGTATCTTAGGGGAAATAACGACAATTCGTGTATGTTCTACGAAGCTGTAAAATAATGTATTTCACTTTTCAGTGTGGTAGTGAACATTGAATTACGGAATTATATTTTCATTGGTAGAATGGGAAACAACAGGACACACTCTTCATAATGAAACTGAAGAGAACAAGTACTTTCCTTTGTTTCAGCCTGGTTTTATTATAGTTTGTAATTAATGTATGGTTTATTAAGTTAACTGACGTAATTCAAATTATTATGAGTAATATGAAGATTTTCATTACAAAAAATTCATTGTACACAGTTTAAATTGAATTCAACGTATAACAACAAAAACACATTTCATTTGACAATGAAATCACAAGAGCGAGGCGGAATTGAAGTTCTCTCTGGTTACATTATGTTGAGTACCAACAACAACTTTGTTTGCTGGAATTTATTTGTGTTTTTCTGACATTGTTAAAGTAAACGACACATCATTTTAACACGAGGTTATAAATTTTATGCGCTGTCAGTAGTCGATATTCCAAACAGGTTTTAATATCAACCACAGATCTGCAAGAGGGAAAATGAAACCCTAAAGAAATTAACGAAACAATTAGTAGAACTATTTCTCTTCACATCACGCGTTATTATTAAGAAAAGTGAAAATAAATTTTGTACACAAGGTAGAAAGTATTCTAAACAAATACATTTATTTTGTAGCGTTAATATGTAATAATATTTAGTTTTGCCAAAATTTCTTTTTCTCCAAAAGGATTCTTAGATTGTATCCCCATTTCAGCTTTTTCTAAAATCAGTAGATTTTACACGTGTTATATAGAACGTTTAAAACCAAAATATGTGATTAATGCAGATTCTCGGGAAGAATTGGGTTAAAAATGATTAAACCCCAAAGACGTCCCCTTACATAAGAACAATTAAATGGCATTGATAACCGATCGTATCTGTTAACTGCAAAAACTACTTGGAATATTCTGCTATGCAGAGAGAAAGACATTTTCGGAAGAAGAGTTGCACTGATTAGTGATGTAACCTGCTTGTTTCAAACGCATTCCGAGTGCGTAAACACGCGAGCGAGAAGAGGCGCCAGCGCTGCGAGATGCCTCTTCCGCCCACTCCTCAATCTCGCCTCTCGCCTCTCGCACTTACTCGCAAGAGGAATTATTTAGTGCGAGGCGCGCGCGGCCCGTGATAAAGGAGCCGGCGATGGCCGCGACAGGTCGCATTTTAGCAAAGAGGCTGCGAGGGGGCGGCGCGGGGGCGGCGCGGGGGCGGTGCGGGGGCGGCGCGGGTTTCGTACAGGGGGTGGCACAAGGCGGAGGCCGCTCGGACAGAGCAGTGGGTAGATGCCTCGAATTCGTGATGCAAATTACGAGCATTTGGTGAATCCTTGCTATCTTGAATCCAAAAGAGAAGCAGAATAAATTGAGTTGTGTAACGTATCGACGACACAAGGTTTTAGTTGCGCCGAATTCCAGGAACGATCGGGAACGAAGCAAATTCGATTCATCCAGAAATTGCAGACTGCGATTTTGTAGTGGAGAACGGTAATCTGAATTGGGTCTCTAAACACTGGTAAGGTAACTTAAAGTTAACTTCAAAAAGATGCTTTTGCAATTCTGAGCAAGTTCAGTGTACAGTACGTCACAACCACATAGTTTTAGATAAATGTTGTTGCACTGAATATTATTATTTTTTCTAATCTTTCTGAATTATTTAGACTTAAGTATCAATTATTGTGATCATGTATCATTTTCATAATAGATTATAAGACACATTATATTAATGCACGTTACAATAATAGTAATAATAATAAAGTAGTAATAATAATAATAATAATAATAATAATAATAATAATAATAATAGTAATGCTAATCAGTGATAATTCAATATAAATAATATCAAAAATCAATTTGATCAATTTACTATATTATTCACTAACAATTACTTGCTGATTACCAAATGTTTCCCGGATATACATTTAACTATTATAATAATCTAATGGACTTTCCCACTCTTCCGTCCCGCTTTACCTCCAGGTTCTACCAATCCACTTTCATCCAGAAGACCCGTATCGTGTTAGCGACTCGTTAGTTCGTTGGGTTGGTAAACTGTTTTTGTTTCAGGCACACAAACTGAGAGATTGTTCTTGGTTCACGTAACTAAGGATCAATATTATTAATTAAAACTGTTTTTCTACCCAGAGAAGCATTTAGTGCCTGGAGCGACTCAAACTACTTTCCGCCTCTCAACACTTGTCGGAGTTTTCTGAATCAATGGGACAGACTTGACGAGGATACACGATCGTCCCATCACTCGGGTCTTAGGAAATGAAGACGGGATAGGGAGGATAGGATCCCAACACCACGAAAAATATTGATCAGGACAGTCCCCTTCGATTTCCGTCAAGGACTATTTACTTACCGATAGTAAACACGTAAATAAATTTCTAGCCCGTTGCCGGAATTGAACCAACGACCTCTCAATCACTGACAGGGTTGAGTTCCGAGTCAACACCTTTGTGCCCGTCAACACTGGTTCCTTAAGATATCTGTTGAGTTGTACAATTGCTCACAGGAATCACGCAAAAACTCTCACTTTAGAAAATAATGGTTTTAAAAAATGAAAATTAGTTAGTAGTAGACCTAACTTCGAACGCCCAACTATTAAGCTGTGTGCTTTATAGCCTTATAGACCCGATACTGTTCGAGAGAAACCATTCTAATACTACCAAGCGTTGAAAAAAAAACGTCTTCTCAGAAATTAGGTGTTACGTTCAGTGAACAAACGTTGTGTACCACTTGATAAAATTTTATTGTCCATAAGTTATACAACACGACTAAGCCAGTATGTTTACTGAACGTCTGTCGGGCGCAATGCGCCTCCTTCCTGCAGTCGCCGCCTCTGCGGGTGGGGCGGTGCGGTGCGGATGCTGCTTCCCCTTGCCCACTTGCTCCTCCCAACAGCCCCAGACTGGGCCGCCTATAGTGCGAGCGACCAGATCGCTCCTCCCACCTCGTACGGAGTCGGCTCGTGATGCTTTCGCGCTAGCGCTTACGCAGTAGAGAGAAAGTTATGTAATGCTGCGCGAAAAAAGGCGAATTTTGGGCAGAAAAACTCTTATTACAGGGATCTGATAATGAAAAAGTTGATAAATGGAGTTGCTGAATTTAGAAAAATATCCTCTATCACATGGTGAAGTCAGAATGCATGTTTTATGGATCGTTGATATCGAAAAATCGATTGACGGCCTATCGTCTGTCCGTCTGTCCGTCTGTCCGTCTGTCCGTCTGTCAGTCTGTTCGTCTGTTCGTCCGCCGGCCGACCGATCGTCTGTGAGCGCTAGCGACGTTTTCAAAGTTGATATTCCATCGGTCTGGCTCATGTCGCGGTCCCTTGAATTTGAAACCAAAATTTCGATTTTGAGGCGTACATTACATGAAGCCACTGAGACATTATCTAAATTTTAAAAAATGGCTGCAACGTTTTTAATTAAACTTTCTTTTTAAACAGTGTGAAGGATATATAAGAGAATGGTACAGGTCTCGTGTTGGTTGAAAACTCAAATTTTTCGAAAATTGCAAAAGTTATTTTTTTCCTACAACTTCCGTCTGTAAGCGTCTTTAGTTGTAGGTTAAAATATGAAAGTAAAAAAAACTAAATTTATGAAAGTAAGATATTTTTCCCTTAATGAAAGTTCCACAAAGATATTTTTTAAGTAAGGTCATGTACAGTTTTTCGAAAATTTGAGGTTTAAAAAAAGACTGATATGTGTTAGTTCCCAGAGAAATAGTAGTATTAATAGTATTTCGTAAGCATTAAGATCTATGTGCTGTTTTAGCACCACTAGTTTCCCTTTTCCATGCGCACGGTTTGTAAAAGTTATCCGCCGGCCAACTGCGGTTCAGTCTCCAAAGCCCCTCAGTAGCTCAGTGCTCTGAGTTCTCCATGGCTGGCCGTTGACTGTTGGCTGCAGATTACCTCCGGCTGACGCGCCGCGGTTCATTTCGTGGCTGACCTCGCCACAGCTGACTCTCGTGTTGACTTCAGTGCTGATCCCTAAGTGGACTGCCGCACTGACCGCTAGCCAGCCCTTGCCTCCGCATTTCATAGTGGTAGGGTGTGCCGATGACTCGGCCCTCGCCGCCGCTTCCGATGGCTTCGATGGCATATCGAAGCGGCGATCCCCGACACGGGCCCCGCCTCGCCGCAAAAGACGTGTGCCTCTCAAAAAAACAAAAACCTTGTTTTGAGACCCGAAGACGCGTCGTTTTCGATAATAATGTGTGATACAGCAATGCGTTTCATGACACGATCCGCTAACTTCAATTTCTTTCGTCTTAAATCTGTTGGATTGGGGAGTAATACTTCCTCCAGCAGTTGCACTCTTATTGGGTTTTGTATTGATTAGATAACTGGAGATGTTCACGAATGAAATTGTAGAATGGCTTCTGCCTCGTCCAATCAGAGACATTTTAACCGCGCACCTTTATCGTTTTCGTTTTATCGCTTTCGTTTATTGCCGCGCCATACGGCCAGTACAACATGGCCGAGAAAATTCCAAAATAAATTTAGAAATGCAAATTCGCCCTTACTCTTTTACAAATTGAAAGATTGATTGATTAGTGATTTCGGGCGCGTCAAATACCAAGGTCCAGTAAGTGTAGTGCGGTGCAACTTCTCGGGAGGTAACGGTGATCTTCCCCTGCTAAATGGTGAGATCAGTTGCCGACCTATCTTCGGCTAGCGGGGTTTTCCTCAACCAGGTATCTCCCACCACTCACTCTCCTCCCAACTCACTTGCTGCGGTGCATGTAATAAATTTATCTGTATACTATATCAGTATGCAGTACTAGTTCTTTACAAGTTGTCAAAAGCTGTGCATTTTACCGAATAGAGAGGATTATAATAATAAACCGTAATAACGTTGTGGAAGGAATGCTTCTGGCGGCGTCCACTGTGCGACGTCGCGGAGGCGGGCGGTGCGCTCCCGCCTAACGACGCCGAGAAGAATAGACTTGTTTGCAGTCGTAAGCGCGGCCGTTCCTCACGGACATGGGGTGAGCACGCGCAGCCCCGGTCCTTCCTCCCTCCCTCCCCGCCCCGCCCCGCCCCGCCCCGCCCCGCCCCGCCCCGCCCCGCCCCGCCCCGCTCCACCTGCCGCGACCGCGGCTATGTTTCACACTGCGCGAGCGGAGTGCCGAGGGCATCACGCAAGAGAGAAGTATGAATCGGAAAATGTATGCTCTTGTGGTGAAAGTATCCTTTTGTTCGGAATGTCTGTCGGGAAATACTATGCGCTTGGAGACGGGTTGTTGGAACGTTTTGACACGCGAAGTACGTGGAGGGAATTAGCAATGTTCTACTTTCAGGAACGCAGCATAGTAGTGAGTGGGGTTTGACACGGAACGAGATATTTTATTAGTAGAATATAAGGAGTCATACTACTCTGCTGGGATTACATACATATAATGATATTACTACAGGATGTCTCAGAATAAAGTTTACAAATTACTATGGCGTGTAGAGAGGGGTCGAAAATAACTTTTTGACAATGAACATTCGGTCTAAAATTTTATATAACGATATCACAATATTTTTTTTTAATTTATTGTCTACCTGTTCAACATATATGTTTTTCAGGGTTATGAATACAGTCATATATAACTTTTGGTTTATTTCCTAACTGTGGGTGCCCTAGACGGATGCGTTAAATGTTTTTGGTTGTTATTATTATTATTTTATTTTTTATTAATAATTTAAATTATTACGGCAGTAGATTGAGAGTACAGTGAATGATCGTTGATAAGATTATTCGATGAAGGTTATATTATTTGAGGCCCATTTTCTGCTATTTTATGGTGGTCTGAATCTGTCTTTAGGGAAGCGTGAGTTGATTCGTAAGTTCGGTTCTGCTGTGCGTCCAAGGTTGAAAATGGAGGTGCTGGGAGATGAGGGGAGTGATGTGAAAAAGTCTTCGGACAATTTGGTAATGTGTTCTTTTATTGTCGGAATATGCAGTTCGTGGTGGATTTGCTTGTTCGAAATAAACCATGGCGCTTTAATTATAGTTCTTAGCGCTTTATTTTGTATAGTTTGCAACAGGTTTATATTAGTTTTTGCTGCATTTCCCCAATATTGGGCATGCATAATTCATAGTTGGTCGAATTATTGACTTGTAAATCATCATTCCGGTCTCTATTTTAAGGGAGGATTTTTTGTTAATTAGTGCGTAAAGTTGGGAAAGTTTTGCTTGTGTTTTTGTTCGTGTAGTGTAAATGTGTGTTTTCCAGTTTAATTTTGTATCAAGTTGCATTCCTAGATATTTGGCTGCTGTATTATTTGCAGCCCAAGGAATATTTTCGTTGTTCAAAATTAACTGCGGAGGGGTGAGGGGATGTCTTAGGGTGAAAATTTTCGCCTGTGTTTTATCTGGATTTATTTTAATTCTCCAATTTTTTGCCCATTTATTGAATATGTCAAGGTCGTCTTGTAAGTTATTCCTAGCTGTCATAACGTCCCCATGCTTGGAAAAAAGTGCAGTGTCGTCAGCGTAAAGCGCTATTTGCGAATCTATTAGGTGTGGATAATCGGATATATATAAATTGAATAATACCGGTGATAATGGGGACCCTTGGGGCAGCCCTGCTGAAATCTGGCGTAAGGATGATATGGCATCGTTAATTTTGACTTGGAACTTCCTTTGATTTAGGAAACTTTTAATAATTTGGAATAAGTAGTCTGGAGTGCCTATTTGTCTTAATTTGTAGAGAAGGCCTTGATGCCATATTTTGTCAAACGCTTTGGTGATGTCCAGGAATATTGCGATAGTGTGTTGTTTGGCATGGAATCCTTGCACTATATATTCGGTAAGCCGTAATATTTGATGTGTTGTGGAGTGGTTAGGTCGAAATCCAAATTGCGTGTCTGGGATTACATGTGTGTTTGTCATGAATTTTATTAATCGTTTTAGTATCAGTTTCTCTAATAGTTTCGACAATGACGGGAGTAGGCTTATTGGCCTATAGTTCGCTGGATCTTTTGGATTCTTTCCTGGCTTTCGGAAGGGTAGCACTGTTGCAATTTTCCAATCACAAATGTTATCACAAATGTGAATATACTGGGACCTGCTTAGTAGGCAACTCATGTATGTGGGTTCGTATCTCACATTCTGATGCAGTTAAAGAGATTTCATGTATCTGCCGAACAGTAGTGCGTGATGGGTTGTCTAATAATTAAGCTGAATCCTCATCTATAGTCCATCATGTTCTAATAATCAGTACTGCGATAGGCAAACGTAATGCGAAAGTACGAAGATGCTATCAGCTAGTGAAAAAACACTGCAATGTAATATTGTATTGTTAATTTTTAACAGGCGTAGATAATGAAAGTGAACTATGCACCTTCCGGTGATGTGAGAGATGTCCATGATTTCTATATCCACAAACTCAGCAGTTGATGAAAACTTCCAAGCAATCTGAAACTCACCATTCAGAATACATTTTGGAAATCCTCATATTTATAGTTGGTTTAATAATATTTAATACATTACCATTTTATAAAGATACATCACCCTTAATTTGTCACGAAAATGTAATAGTTTTTTTTTCATTAAATACAATTATTGATTCGAGAAAGTAGATTTATTTCATTTGTATACCTTGGCATTGAATACAATTTTTTTGTTTAAATCATTGCAGGTGTATCTTACTTGGATATCAAGTTTGTTATATATGATAATCGTAAAATCAAAATTTTAGCTGAAGGCTTCGAAGACACCCCCCTCCGCCTACCGCGATACTGCACGGGACGATTTACATGATCGTGTTGCTGGGTTTAACAAAAAAGAAAACAAATAAAAACCAAAATCGCTTTTAAAAGGTACTGCTCCTTCTTTGCGGTCTCCACTTCTATTTGCTGCTTTTGAAATGTGTTTTCTAGTTTCAGAAATGTAAATGTTCCCGTCATTTTTTGTAACCACCATTTCGAACCCAACCTATAGATGGTGTCTGGTGTAAGAACTAGTGGGGTTACCACAGCAAATACTTTCTAGCATTACTTTAATCTTTTGCAATTTTCATAAATTCGGGGAGTACAAGGAAAATCAAACCTGTATTGATATTTAAGCGAATAAGTAATATGTTACATATTGAAGCAAGATTTATCGACATTTGTGTTCTCAGGGTTCGGCAATAAGACTTTTTATGTTGAAATCCCTTAATTTCTGCCCCATGATTGTACTACTTTCTGTTATTATATAGTAAGGCGAGAAGGAAATCAATAGTGGGTTACTGACGCGTGAAAGGTAGATAAATCTCACATTGATTCTCCTATTTGGTACCCATTCTAAGCCATGTGTGGGTACGAAATCGATTGTAGCTGTGATATCTTGAATCATGTGACCAAAAATTTCTTATGAATGTAATCAAATCACTTTCGAGAACATCACTTATTACCCCGGCAAAAGAGCTTTGAACACCTGAGGAAAAATCACCCAGCCAACTGCCCGGTGACTGGCTTTTAGACAGGATCGCTGCAGCCAATTAAAATTTTAGCGTACGCACAGTCTCCTATACGATTCAGCGACAAATTTCCTTGCGTTAGCGTGTTTTCCATCTGCGTACACCCGATACCAACAAGAAAACCTCAACGCTACGCAAACCTCTCCAGCTCCTCTGTAAATACATCTCAACTCCGTTGGCGTTTCCGTTGGATGCGTCGGTTGGCTACGGTGGCGTTATTTCTCCAGCGCGGACCCGAGCTGCAGCTGGAGCGTCCGCGCACGGGGTTGGGGGTCATCTCTTTCCCGACGTCGTCGCTGCACCGCAGATCTCGGGGCGGCGAGTGCCCTAGTTTTCAACTTTGTGTGCTTGCGACGATACTTCACACGGCAGCATATTGACTTACATTGCGTCTGTCCGTTGGGCAGTTCACTTCTTTTATCCGCTCATTTCTGTCCGTTTGTCCGTTCATTTCCGTCCATTTGCTCGTTCCCTTCCGTCCGTTTATCAACTGATTTCTGTCTGTTTACTCGCAAATATCTAGTCTTTCATATATTCATTCCTGTCCGCTCATTTGGGTCCACTTAGGTCGGTACCATGTATGTTATTTATTCCGCCTCCGAAATATGAGTAGCTTTCGCGTAATTTTTAATCAAATCGTGACTATTGATAATATATTATATAATTTAATAATATAATATAATAAAATATAATATATATATATATATATATATATATATATATATAGAGAGAGAGAGAGAGAGAGAGAGAGAGAGAGAGAGAGAGAGAGAGAATGGTCACGATTTGACTCGTCTTCGCCCTCGCCCTCACTCTCGCATACGCCAATGTCCACGCCCACGCCCACGCCCTCGCCGTCTCCCACGCCGCGACTACAAAGTTTTTTTCGCTTCGTCTGTTCATATCGAGATTTCGACCATGCGCCGCCACCGCCCCCGCTTCCACCGACACCACGTCATTACCGCCGCTCGCATCCCTCCCCCACTCCCGCCCCCGCCCCCTCTGCCGTCGGCTGCGGTTCCGTCAGGCGCATGATGAGCTCCATATTGACCGCCCCCGCTAAAGCGCTCATTTTCATTTTTGATTAAAAGCGCAATTTTATCGCAGAGTGGGCTCCTCGCCCGGTTGCCGATCTGCCTCATTCACGAACCAGTCCATGGGCATGCGGGGGCCGAGCTGACAAAGGGCATATCGTTCGTAGGTTTAGGCATCAAAAATGACCAATTGGGGCAGGGAAACAAAAGGTTTGGTGGAATATTCCAGGCACAGCGAAATTGGCAGAGATGCATTAAAGATTACGCCATGTATTGATGATTGCCTATTGTGGAAATATTATTGCACCGAAATGTTGATTAACACGGATTCGTAATTTGAGTTCGTACGTAACTTGACTATCTTACATTTATGAGTTCCGGAAATCTATTCAACATGATAAGCTCTTCAAATTTCAGTAACGAGAATAATTTGCTTTAAATCACAAATGAACATCTTTATTTAAATTAGGATTAGAATGTCCATTTCAGAAACATTCATTTCTTTACGCACCCGAGGTTAAAGGAATTAGTGGTTTGGTCAAAAATGTTTGGGATATGAAAAATAAACATACATTATTTAAAATAATACATTTAACAGATATAAGTACAAAGAATGATTTGAGTAATTTTATTGACTAATTATTGACATCAAAAGATAAAGCATGTGTAAAAAGACTAATGTTTTGTCCAGTTCTTTCTCTACAACATATCGTTTCGATCTGAGAGTAGAAAAGTTCGCATTTCAGGTCGAATCTGTACCAAACTGTTAGCGTTCTAAAATTTTGTTACTTCATTTTACATTTTATGAAGGTCTGAGGTAATATTAAAGCTTATAACGGATAATTTTGTTGGGAATTTGGGGAACATTCAAAGAGTATTGATCAGAGGAGTGACCGGACAGGCTTCCGGTAATTGTATTTAGTCGTGTTTCCCGTTAATACATCCCACTTTCAATAGCATACCGGCTTAGAAATTACTTCCTTTGCGTGACATGCAAATCACTTCGCAGCGTATAGGAGGAAACAAGTATCTGAATAATATTCTCACACAGTGTACGCCGGTACTTTCATCCCTTCCTGGTTATATTCAAATAATGAAGGCCGAAAATATTCAGCGAGATCCAGATATAGCTGGGACGAGCGAACATAGCCTCGCCAGCGGCAGCCCTTCAGCGCCGCTCGCGATTCAACGAATTTCCCTGCACAAGAATTAACCATTTGCATGGCGGACCTTGTGCAAACAGCGCCCGCCCCCCTCCCCCGCGCCCCCGCAAAGCCATTAGCCATCACGCGGCCGAATCAGAAGCCGGGCAGTGGGGCAGCAGCCTACCTGTTGAAGGGCGCCGATCAGCAAACATGGCTCCGGTAATCTGCTTACGTTTGCTAATGATTATTGCGGGAAATTTTGTGCTATTAGCGAACCGCCCTTCCCCCCTATAGAACGCGGCCGGCCACGCCCCGCCCCGGCCTGCGTAGCCCGCACGTCGTTCCCTGTCGCTGGGCGGTAATCGACTTAGCAGCAGCAATAATCTGTGAAGCCCGTATTTTCCTGTTCAGCGGTCAGCGCAAGATAGCATTATGGGAGTGTAATCAGCTGCCGGGCGAACTGCGGGGCGCCGCTGCGACCTCTGGTGACGGGAGGCCTAAACTGGCGGCGCGCGAGGGGACAACAGTGGGCGGCAGCGGAAGCGGTGGGGGCGAGCGGGCGATGGGCGGAGACGGTGGCGAGCGCGGGGGCGAGGATGAGGACAAGGACAAGGACAAGGACAAGGGCGAGGGCAAGAGCGAGGGCGAGAGCGACATCGAGGCCAAGGGCAAGGACAAGGACAAGGGTGAGGCCGGGGGACAGACACAATCGGAGTACCGGAAGTGGTAGAAATAGGCAGTTCTGGCAGAGGTGGAGAACAGTGTATGGAGAAAACCGAATTTTATTTTTTAATTGTTCGAATTCTGGGGTAGAGATGCATTGCTTTCTTTTACGTTCTTTGAAAACCTAGAAGATTCCATGAAGTCGAGAGGCATTGCTTTACGCATTGCAATTTGCAATTTTTCTACTTGTGTCTAGGAGGTTATGACATCGTTCATTTTTAAAGTTCTGTCAGCTTCAAAGTGTCTGAAAGTAAGAATTTAATATCTATGTTACTTAGTTTGTTATTTATATTGTAACATAGATGTGTTAGATGCAATTGTTATTACTTATTTTGTCTAACTCGCTTCTTGAATGTCCTTTACGTCTAACGCTTTATACAGCCAGCGCTCATAGTTATGCTTTGATATAATTATATTTTGGCCATTTATTATTGTAAAGCATATTTGGATAATCCAATCAGCTAAATAGCTGTATTGTTATTCTTGAATTCAGTATTTTTATTTTAGTTCCCTCTGAGAAGTCATATCTATATTATAGTGGTCAATGGTTTCATAATACTCGTATTAACTACAATATAATATAGTTTTTGAATGACATACAAAGGTTGGTAAACCGTTTCTACACAATTTAATTGACCTTATATGTATTTGCTATTATTATTCTTGAATTCAGTTCATTTGAATTATTTTTAATGCATTCTGGATCTCTCTTTTATCAAGTACACTACAAACTCGGAATATCTATTGTAATATATATATATATATATATATATATATATATATATATATATATATATATATATATATATATTACTTTGAATGGTATTCAGGGAACTGACGATTCTTTTCTGACTTAATTCATTTGAACGGATTTGGTTGTTAATAAGTTCATTCACTATTGCAAATATTCCTGACTTATTTGTCATCTGCAATACCTTATATTTTCCTGGCAGATTAAATGGCATAGGTTACATGCCTGAGGCAAGGAAGGTAATACAAGGTCCTCTTCTGATTTGTGAACTTTTCACAGTTACAATGTCGACTGAGGGTGGCGGGAAGGGCGTCGCCGAAGCCAGAGGGAGTGGTGGTGTGACGGGAGGAAGGCGGCGAGAGGTCAGAATGTTGGTAGGGCAAGTTAGGCGGAGTTGGAGGCTGAGGACGGGGCAAGGGGCGAGGATGGAAATTGGCGTCAAGAGTGTACGCGCAGACCTGGGCGTGTGGACAAAGAAATGTCGATGGAGCTAGACGGACTGGACGGAATAGGGCGAGGAATAGGATGAGGGCGGGGGCGCTGAGAGGCGGCGCGGAGCCATGCACGCGTGGAGGGCGGAGTTCGAAAGCGGTCAAGTCAGCGAGGACCTTGAAGGGTAGTTCGTGGATCGAAGTAGGGTGCAGAAGTGGGGATGACGGGCGGAGGTTGTACCACAGAGACACCCAGGGATGGGCGCCCTGCATTGAGAGAGGTGGCTCACGGCATCAACTGATGTCGCTGCAGTCCCTCTAATCGGGAGGTCATAGGGTTCCATTTACGACAGTGGCAAGGTTTTAGACACAACCTAAGTACGTAGTTCGGGTTCAGTCGCTGTCTGCAGGAGAGTTCTAGCGGCCTGCTGCTCAAATCGGTAGTTTTCCGTGGTTTCTCAAATAAACACCAGGCGAATGCTGAAGCAGTACCCTAACAAACGGGGCACGGGCTGCGCGTGATCTTTCCTACCTCGGCCTTGTCGTATCTTCACGCCTTACACTAACTTACACTAACACTACCATACATGCCGGAAGCTTAGAGCTTGTCCCGGCTCGTACGGTGCCTCGATGCTGGGAGATACCTGGTAGGGGAAAACCCGCTAGCCTAAGGTGGGTGGGCGCCGGATCACGCCTTACAGCGGGGGAAGACCACTGCGACCTCGCGAGCAAAAAACATTCACTACACTTATGGGTCTAATGATCCTTGGTAGTTGACTAGCTCAATCAATGAATCAATCGAATTGGGACGCGGGGGTGGAGGCGGTGGGCAGTGGTTGCAGCAGTCCGGCGCCTGGGGATGGGCGCCCTGCGCGGAGGTCAGGCGGGCGCCAATTAGCGGCTTCGTCGGCGAGAACGAGAACTGCGGAGGCGACCGATGCAATTGTAACGAGGTCGAGGATAACGAAGGAGGCGACCCGATGGAATTGAAATTGCGCCAGTAATTTCAAATCGATTAAAATTTTAAATGAGGGGTGCACCCGAACGAGATGGTTTGAGTGGGGAGTTGCGTAGGCGATGAATGTTAGTGTTAAACAAGGTTGACTCTACAGCAGAATGCAGAAATATTGTCCCTTCCATATATAGACGCTGTGCGTGGTTGTAGCTGAAAGTGAATGTATTTAAAAATGAAAACCGCAAACCTTATTTGTGTATAATCTTAATAAAGCCTGTTTTATTAGTAAGAATTAAAGTTTTAAGAGCAATAGGCCGCGCATCTGTAATATCATTGGAGTACTTTTAATCAAACTTGCATTTCTTCAAAGATTTAGCCGATAAATTTAAGTAAAGTTTCTTACTTTCAAAGTTTTTAATTACTTCAAAGAAAATTAATGGCAACTCTAAAGAACATAACTGAGCGTTTACTCGTGACGTAAGAAGCAGACCATCAAGAACCAGACCTTCAAGAACCAGAACCATTGAAAGTCCTACCATACTAAAACGGAATAAAAAAAGTCTTTACCCGTACGTCATTTTTATTGGATGCAAGGAATACTCGTGCTATATTCGAATAAAACCGAACAACGTGTTTTGTCATGCTTGTCTAATTAACAGAAAGAGTTGAAATGACAAATGGAGAGATAACAGGACATGACTATGCTCTGTAAATTATTATATTGTGTTTAATTTCATTATTATATTGTGTTTAATTTCATTATTATATTGTAAAATAATGAGTTTTATGAAATTTGAAACAAAAATTGGAAAGTTTAATGCAAAAACTTATACTATTCATATCAAATTACTATTTTTGTAGGTACTAAAATAACTTACAAGAGATATATTGTACCCTTACTGATGTGTTGCAGGAGAGCACATAATCCTTTACTCTAGTGCAGCTTTATGCAACAAACTTTTAAAACCATTCTCATTTATTAACGCCACTTAGGTCAGCAGGCCTTGGATACCTGGCCAGACAATGTAATCTCGTCGTAGGCACTCTGATGATCAATACGGCTGCAGACTTAGGATGGGATTTGCGAGGCTTTCAGCATCTCAATTCTTCCCCGTGCGCCAAATGGCCTCAGAGGGGGGGAGGGGCCCCTTGGCGTGGTTAGCGCCGCAAATGATCGCGCGGCGCCGCGTACCCACACCGCAAGCCCCTCGCGCGAAGTGTGCCCAAACAACACCACCGCTGCACCCCGACACACACTTAGACCAGGCGCGGGTGGCTCAGGGGTAGCACTCGATGCCTGTGACGTCCTTGGGTTGCAGTGCCGACGGTGGTAGGATGTTAGACACTAGCTAGATAGCTCGGTCCAGTTCAGCCGGTAACTGGAGGAGGATTCTAGCGACTTGCTGCTTTTACCCGTCGTTTTCCGCGGTTTCTTTGATCACCCGATCTAGAGGAATGTCGGAGCAGTACCCTAACAAACACGCGTTCCTCTTCCTTGTCTTATCCTCACTCCTTACTTACACACACCTACATGTACTACACTAACTCACATGCCGGGAGCCCGGTCGGGAGCGTAGAGCTTGACCCGGCTGGAGCGGGATCCAGTTGGTGGGAGATACCTAGTTGGGGTCCGTTAACCGATGTCTAGGTCGGCGCCGGATATCGCCATGCCAACAGAGAAAAATTTCCCATACCTCTCGAAGAAATCACATGCACTAGACCTACGGGACTAATGACATTAGTCGTTGACGCGCCCGAAATCACTAATTAATCAATCAATCTATCGGCCGGTAATGCTATGTCTGTACCCAGTACTTCCACTAAAGAAAATGATGACTGATTTATCAGAATGTTTCCAGTTCTACACTCAACACATGATTCATGCCAGAAAAAAAACAAACTTCGAATTAAAGTGGAAACTGAATGATGAACAATTTTCAAAAACGCGGCTGTCAAGTTGAGTACTCTGAGTCAGATGTTGAGTGACTACCCTACTTTACCCTCACAGATAGAAACCAACTAGTACAAATAGCTCATTGCCATGGTTCCAATAACCTGACATAGATCTCATTCCTCACAAAAGTACCACAAGTCAGTAAAATACTGCCCCCCCGCTTATTGAAGCACCAGCCTTTTGCTTAAAGCTTCCGTATTCCCTTATGTGTCGGCTATGAATTCGCCTCGAAGAGCTTAATTTTTTCTTGTGTACTTCATTCGAGTCTCTTCAACCCAGTGCTTAGGAACGGCTTCACCTCGCAGCTCAGGGCCGAGTGCAACCATCAAGCAACCCCCTGCCCTCCACCGCCCCCGCCGCTCGTTTCTTCCTCGCTCTCTTCTCGCCCGGAGGAGACTGCTCTGGCGGTTACGCTCCCACTCTCAGAACTGCTCTCCGCCGCTATCTCCCGGCGCAGTCCTTTTACTGCTGCACTTCGTGCCGCCTCTACTCGCGGTCACTCGCGGACGCGCGAAATCTCCCTCTCTTAACGTTTGCAACCCACTCGGCGTCGTGGCTGCCTGCGTCTTTTGGCTTCTTTAATGTGGAGTTGCAGTGGGGTGCAGTGGTTACATTTTTATTTGAGACCAACGCTAGGGTTAATTACCCTATTGCTATTAGCGTCCTCATCCTTTCGTTAATTTAATCATTTCATATTAATAGAATTAAGCACCAAACTTAGATAATTATTTTTTCATTATATTCTGGTTAGTTAATACGTTCTCAATGAATTAACTGTTCTTCTGGTTTGACGCCTAAACTGTTTTCTTTCTTCTGCGACCTTATCAATTTAAATTCCATTACTATCTATTGTGGTACTCTCATGAGTTGTACATCTCAATTTTAATATTAGACACACAATTCATATTTTACCATTCATGTCGCATCAAGAACCTTCCTTTTATTTCTGCCTCAGTTTTCTTTGGTTTTCAAAGTTAATTATTCCATCACGTTTCTGGTTTCACATTTATCAGCTGATTTCCTTCTATTTTGCCACTTCCCTCTTCCGTCTCCAGATTTTCCCTTTTCCGACCCAAACAGCCTGATTATGCTAGCAATTCTTAAGCCGCCTCGCTTTCTTGGCAACTTATTGCCTCCTAAGTATGTCCACCCAGCACTGATTCTCTCAGCTCTGCATCCCTTCTGTCAGCCTTCCTACATCCCACCATATCTCCCCACCTTTCTATTCCAGCCAGCTTGTCCCCATCCTCCTTAAACTCTATTTCTTTGCTCTTTTGCGTACTCCTTCACATGTTCTACCTACCCTTCGTCTCGCGCCACCCGCCCTATTTTTCCCTATTCTTAGACTTCCACTCCTGTACATGGGTCTTTACTGCCACGAGCCATCCTGCCATGCTTCTTCTCGTCATATTTGTCACTGTATTTCGCGCCAGGCTATTCTCCACTATGCGGCGTCACCTCTTGCCTGTTCTTCGAAATTATATTCTGCGCCAAGAAATTTCGGCCGTACAATACCCTATCGTGTGCCACCACAAGATGCTTACCCATTTCCAGCCAATTAAGCATCCCCAGCCAACTAGCCATGCGGCGGCGAGGGTAACGGTAACGGTTAGCGTATGGGACTGTTATAGCCAAGTTGGCGGGTTAAAACCCGCCGTGGATTTTGAAGGGCGAGAAAATCCTTCATACGCCTTCCTTCGGAAGGGAAGTAAAGCTGGCTGTCCCATGTTAGTAGATGTACTTGCATGTAGAAGATCCTCAAGCCTAAATGAAATCTCTGAGATAAATTCAAATCGCTTGTTTCGTCGCCCAAGAAATACCTTCTTTCTCCGCTAGTTGGTGAAAGGAGCGTAGCGAAATTTGCGTGGTCAGACGGAAGAGAAGGCCTCATGGCCTGAGTCTCGTCACGTAAAGAAGGCATCAATTAAATTAAATTCAACTAACCTTCAGCGGGAGTTACATAAGTTTTCGGCCGCACCTAAATAACGCTCATCAATGAGAAAACATTCTGAGCACTAGTCTTGACTTTCATGGTTGTAATGCCATAAGTTTGCAGCCGACACCTTATTTAGTTTTCTGAAGAGATATACTCGAGATGGATGCGGTGCGTGAGCTTCATGACGATGCACCTCTGCTTACTGCTCAGGTTACAAATAATACGGTGAAGTACTGTGGCTTCAAGAAGTTGTACCATTCACTCCACAATCCAGTTTGGGCACCTTGCTAATCATGTCAACAAAGAACTTCGGAGAGGAAAGTTTTAGCGAGTTGGAGTGAAGGATGATGAGTTGAAATGTTACACTTTTCTTTGCATCACAAATAGAAGATAGTGATGCCGGAAACTAACTTCTGTAGCCCGGCCTCCTACTGTGTCTGCCCCTATCGTCCATTCCAGCTCATGTGCGACGTGATCTACGTCGATTACCACTTAATCAGTCAGGCGCACTTAGCCTCACATCTGTCAACATCACCACCCCTGTCCTTCCCCGTTCCATCTTTTCCTTACACGGACAGTTTCATCCTTCCTCACTCCATTCCGTTCTTTTCCTCCCAGGCGCGTATTTTTCCGCACTCTCCCGTTCTTTTCCGTACTGTCTCGTCCTCAAACGCTCCATCACGTTCTTGCCCGCTCCTGTCTATGCTTCCCCGCAACCACTCTGTCTTTCTCCGCCCAACCCTGTTCTTCTCCGCTGCACCGTGTCCTATCCATCCCCACTCTTCCCTTTCCCTTCCACTTGGCCCTTCTCTGTTTCGTCCTGTTCTTCTCCGTTGCACTTCGTCCTTTCTTACTCTGTCCCGTCCGTCTGCATCGTCTCGTCCTGTCTTTTTCTGCTCCATTCTGTTCTTCCCTGCCACACTCAGTATTTCTCATCTCCACTTCATTCTTCTCCGCTTCGCTTCGTTCTTCTTCGTTCCTCTCCACCTCATTCTTCTATCTGCCTCCCGCTTCGCTTCGTATTTTCCCGTATTTCCGTTACGTCAATACTTTCTCCTCTCCACTTCCCTCCACACCGTTCCGATTCTCCACACTCAACCGTCCCCTCCCCTCCCCCTCCTTCCTTGTGCCTCAACACCCCCCTCCGCCTCTCCCATTCCCTCCCCGCCCCTCCGCCTCTCCCATTCCCTCCCTGCCCCTCCCCTCCCCTCCCCTCCCCTCCCTGACACTTACCTCGCCCTTACTCCTCGCCTTCCCCTCCCCCGCACTGTTCTACCCAGCCCCGTGCCACCCACCCCGCTAATCCCCGCCCTTCCCCTCCCCTCCCCGACACTCACCGCCCCTTACCGCTCTTCACCCCTCTCACTGCCCATCACCACCTCTCTCCCCGACCCTCCCCCTTCCTCTCCTCTCCCAGCCCCGCGCCACCCACCCTGCCAATCCCCGCCCTTCCCCTCCCCGCCTTGAGCCGCAGCTGATCCCGCGCGCGCGGCGCCTGGTGGCGCTGAGAGCCCGTTTTGGGGGCTGCCGCTGCGAGGCGGATTAACATAATGGCCTTTTCTTGCTGCAGCCGCCGGGCGCAGCTAGGTGCCGGCGCGCGCGGAGGTAATTCCGTCTTCCCACTCTCTTGGCGAGCGCGAAATAATTCGACTTAACCTTAAGGATGATCGTAGATTATAAACAGAAAACACCGCAGGGTACTCTGCGGAATAATTATGTGCTCTACTTCTCGGCGACTCTTTCACCGTTCCCTCCCCTCGCTTCAGGTCGGTGGAAGTAATTCGATTTTCGTGTTTCTGATTCACTAACGTGGATCTTCGGAATCGTTTAGTAATGTAAAAGATTTTCTCCAAATCTTGGTAAATTTCTTGATGCGTTTGGATTCATTTATAAAACCGAATTGAATAGTTTAAACTTTTGTTAGTATTTTGTACAACGTCACTGAAATTCAACTATTCTTATTTTAATTTTAACTTTTTAATACACTTCACGCATCTAACACATTTTTTACAAATATTTTTGCATTATAATAAGGCAAAGAAGATTTGTTTCTGCGAATTATTAGAGCGAATTCGTCTGACAACTTGTATAACAACATTATTATTAGAAAGTGTCATAACGAACATTTGTGAAGTGTTCTGTAAATGGAGATTTGGCAATTACTAGTAACACTAAAATATTTCTGGTCTTGCAGTAATTGTTTGCAGTAATCGTGCAGTAATTGCTTCAGTTTTTCCGTTATGCAATGACCTTTTTTTTACAAATTTAAAAATTCTCTTTGTCACGATTTTAAATTAAAGAATAAATAATTTAATTACGTGGAAAATCAAGAATATCTTAAATGTCACAAAACGTTATTTTTCAATAGTGTAGTTTAAGACGATGTAGTTATTTGGGCTATGAACTTTATCTGTGAGTAGACTGTAGGAAGCTCTTTACATTTCTCTAAAAACTATGTAGGCTATTAGCTATGTAAATTTCCTTTTACCAACACCAGTGTGGCATTAGAATCTACTCACCCACATGTGCTCTAGCTTAATATGTTAAATGAACCTGCCACCAGTTCAAATTTTAATGCTACCCAGATTTGGCCAAAGAAACTAATTATAAAAAATATTAATAAAATTAAACAACTTACATTAATAAACAGAGTACTTGACGCAAAAACACAAATAATCAATTTTACCAAATTCTATGTTAAGATTATCAACAGGCACAACAAATAAACTGTTTTGGACAACTTGTTAAAAAATTCTTTTTTCTCAGCAATAAAAAAATCCTATAGCTTTACTTCAGAGATCCAACTATTGGTGATTGTTTACACTACTGTGACAGTTTAGAATTCCGTTTGCAAAGCTTTAGACTCTTCAATTGCATTAATATTATTTTCTATCTTTTTGACATATTAGATTTCCTTAACACTCAAAAACATAGTTGCTCTAGACTCTTGACATTATGCTTTTGCGAGAGTGTAAACAAACGTATATCTTTTAATAAGCAATGAGGATGGAAAAAAAGATTTTGAAATGTCAGAAAACAATGTTTTAATGTCTGTATTCACTCCTACCAGATCCCATGATTTACATTTTACCAATATTATATACATCATGTTATTTGACTTTTACCTGAAATTTGTATTTTTTGTAATAATTTATTCAACTGGTTCATAAAACTCTTTGTTAGTGGTAATATATTTGTTTACCTCAAACATTAAATAATGGATGATTTTTTCCTCCCCCTAACATTGCAAACATATTGTATGGTAGTGTGATATTTATTTTATCAGCTCAGTTTTTTTGTTATCTGTTATTGTGCTAGTACAATACTGTGCAATTTATTTACATTCATATTTTGTTATATTTATAGCAATTGTAAGAGAGAGGATATGCAAGATGTTTAATTAACACGTTATTGTTCTTGATTCTGTACATTATAACCATAGGATGGAAATAAATTTTCTTCAATGTTGGCAAACAATTAAATAGTTATATTATTCTTCATTGAGCAAGTCCCATAAACCAACCTACTTTTTATTTAAAGGCATTAGAATCCTTCATGTTTAAAATTCCCGTTTAGTACATTGAATTGGTATCGTTCAGAGTAGTGCGTAGAAATATGTTTTCATTAAGTGTAATTCGTTGTGACTCTCATGGCCAAAATATTTTTCGTTTGAAGAAGCGAAAGGAAAGCTTTGAGATACCACGGAGAAACGGTCTTTTGTGGAGAAACAGAGGGGAGAACAAGAAAGGCATTACGCTGATGTAAATAGAAACGGAGAAAATTAAACGATTTGCTGGTGAATATTACCACATCTTTTAAATATAAGTTTTTTTATATAAGTTTCAAACTCTTGATAATTTACATCTATACTAGATTCTAATTTCGTTTGTCTTTTACTTCATTAACTTAAATTTATTTTAGTCAGTTATTTAGTTATTTTAAAATTATTTATTTCATTAACTTAAATTTATCGTGTTAATCAAATGTAATATTTTATTAACACACGACATTACTCTTAACTAAATTCTAGAAATGTAATAAACATTTTATTTCTTGTTTTGTTAAACGGTCGCTAAATGATAATAATTACACGTTGGTAGTGCATGAATGAAAACCCATTTCGATGAAACTGCGCGTTTAAGGAAAGAAGCAAACACCCGCTCGTGACGCACTTCCATCGCAACCCAGCCTTCGCTCTTCGATTCGGAGCACCGTCGGTTGTCGGAACATCAAAGAGAGCGTCGAGCGAGCACGGAGCGTGGAGCGTGGCGCCCCTTGCATACTCTCTGCTTCTAGCCTTCGCTGCTGGCGCACTCAGTCGGCGGTGGTGAGGGCGTTAAATAACGCCAACGCACACACCCGGCCCCGAGTGTGGGAGTTTGCTCGTTCCGAGCTCGTGATTATGAGCGTATTCACCCTCAAAACGTAGTACAATCAGATTCAACGGCGTGTGAATAACCTGTTACCGACAAGAGTTCAAAGATACAATATGTTTAAATCATTCGATTCAGTCCTGCCTAAAATAAAACAATATGGAAGGTCATTTTTCCGAGAATATCACAAAGAGAACTGAAAGTGAACGAGGGAGATATCAGAAATAGCAAGAAAATTTTCAGATAAAAGAGTGAAATTCTGAAACGCCGTTACATTATTGGTAGTTTTATTTCTGCGAATGCCATGTTTGCAGTTGAGGTACAAAAGATCGAAAATTTACTCTGCGTAAGCGCGGCAGCCAAGAGATTTCAGGAAGTGTTAGTGGTCGATGAGTATCCCGCTGAATGCGAAAAAGTTTTAGGGAGGGTACAGCAAAGGGGATTGTTCACAAAGCGATGATCCTGGTGAAACAGCAAAGCCGACGGTTTAGCGCCCATTGCACGACACTCACAATTTCGTAATGCTGTCCGTGTCATCGTGCGTTTGCTGCCCGTGTCATGCATGGGGCTCGATGCATACATCTTGCAGCAATTGCGGCATGTAAATTTTAGCATGTTTTTTGCATTTATTTATTGCTTAGTTTCGAAATACAATTATTCACAAGCCTAAAACGTGTAGTATTGCCACAAGGATCTTCCTTTCTTAGTGTCAAAACAACTACAACTTCCAAATTTTTACGCTGAGATGGCATCATCGTAGATACGACCTCTAGGTCCAAAGTCAATTTGAAACCATGGTATATAATAAGAACCTTAAGCAGGAATTGAAATATTTCTGAACTATGCATTTCTATTAACTACATGGGAAATTGAACAAGGCGTTATATTTTCGGTGCTACAAAAAGGCTATGAACAATGAATGTGCTACGCAACGGAAAGAGCTTCCTGACAGTTTAGGACGAGAAAATTTATTTTTATACGCGTAGAACGGAAAAGAGGTGACTTCGTTGCACTGTGTGATCAGTTACACCGTAGACTAGAAGGAAGATTTTAAAACTGAACTAGTAAGACAAAACGAAGAAAAGAACTGTATTTGAATCGCGTAGAAAACGACCTTGAGGGCGGGGTTCGTCGCTTGTGGCGACTTCACCCCGGGATCTGTGAACGGTCTCTGGGGCCTTCTTAGTCAACTGATGCCACAGCGCCCTATGAGTGACACGATCGTGCTCAATAGAGTGAATACCTGTTATTTTCAGGCGCGTCAATTACATACGTAATTATTTCCGTAAATATACAGCATGTCATATCCCGAGAGGCGCAAGTGTTGCTCTTCCGCGGGCAAGTGCTGAAAATCCGCCTCTCGATACGCGAACCCGGTGGCAATGAAAAACCGCGATTTTGAGAGGCGACGCGCGGGGGTACTTCCAGGAATCGCAGGCGCCAGAGGACAGGAGCGAATTAGGGGAGAGAGGGTGCGACGTGACGTGACGTGACGCGACGTGGTGGCGCGAGAGACGGCGCCGACTCGGGGTGTGAAAGTTGGCGCTGACAGGCGCACGAGGAGCGGCGCGGGGCGCGGAGGAGCGGGGCGGGGTGGGGTGGAGTGGCGTAGGGCGGGACGGGGTGCTGGCGCGGGGTGGCGCGTAATGCGGGGCGGGGAGGGGAGGGGCGGAGCGGGGCGGCGCGAGGCAAGGGAGTGGGAGATGTCTGCTGCGGATGCTTCACCCGCAGTGTCTGCGAATGCGCGTTTAATTAGCGGCGCTGCTTCGCGGCTGCGATCCGATTACTTGCACGCCGGAGGGGGTGGTAGTGAGGTGAGGGGGTGTTGTCGGTGATAATGGAGAGGAGGATGGGGGAAGAGGAGACGGAGGCGTGGGTCAAGGGTCTGAATCGAGAAGAGTTGGTCGAACTGAGATGGCTTAGGTGGACGAGTCGAGACCAAATGACAGTGGAGGTGGGGGGAAAGGAGGTGATGAAGGGTCCGGGGCGAAGGCAGAGAGGATGATGGGGACAGAGTTGTGGTGGAAGTGGCTGGATGTGAGGCGAGACCAGATGGTTGTGTAAGTGAAGTCGAGGGGCGGTGATGGATGCGTCATAGCGACAAGTGAAGAAGAGGGGCGGAGCTCACTGCGGGGAAAAAGGAGAGAGCGAGTATGTGGGCAAAGGTTTAAACGTAGCGTCAGTGGAGAGATGTGAAAGGAGGGAAAAGAAGGGAAGTAGGAAGCGATGACGACTTATAATATGGAATAAGAGGAATTATTATTTCTGATGAAACAGCTGTTTTTCATTAGAATACGTTAAAAAATATTTTTTCTCACAAATCGCTAGGTGCACGTTGTTTCACTATCACCAAGGCTTATGATGCATGGCAATCTTATTTTTTATGTATAGCACCTTTGGAAATAATTACCTAAAAAACAAAATTACGTCCACTTAATATGCAGGAGTCCTGAGAGGAAACTAGGAAACTTCGATTATAAGCCCTTATATCAGTTTTAAGCACTTTTTGTCCAATAAACTCTTACTAGAATTCGAATACATAGCGAAAATAAACAATGAAAAGTTGATTACAAAAAACTAATTTCCTACAAGAATTTTCATTTCAAAAACATATAAACACTTCAGAAACGTGTAAACTGCTCAGTATTTACAAAATAAATGAATATATTTGTTCACAAAGAAAAATTAACGCAGAAATAAAAACCTAATTTATACACTTCAATAGCAATTTTATATATTTTTTTTAAATTCTTGGTGAACAACGTCATTTCCTTTGTTAGTAATAAACAATTTACATATTTCTGGAGTGTTTATATGTTTCAAAAATGCAAATATGGCGTATCAAGCATTTTTCCAAACCAAATTTTGAGGGTTTATTGCGACTCAACCATTTGAAATATTGATATATTTTCTTAAAAAAAACGCAAATTTTGCAACTTCTCAAGTATCCTGGTTATAACTACGTAAACGACCCCTTCTTTTTAGGCTTATGATTTAGGACTTATAGGAATTATAGATTTTTGTATTAAGATAATGGAAATAACAAGGATATCCGTGGTCACTAACTTTATATAACAAAGCATGGGTTTATCGGATTCCTCTGTTTACGCAACTGACTCACAACATCGGCCTCAGAAGCCTGCTTCGTGTTTCAGGTAGACCCTAGAAGTATCGCTCATTTATAAATAAACATATGAGCGGAGTTTCGTCAGAACCCTTGCATTTGCGACTGTGCACATCTTTTTGGGATTCATAACATGACGTAAGTCTGTCGCTGGTTTTGTGATTTTCACAGTCATTGGCGACCCGAATTGCGAACGGGCTGTCGAGAGGGCATGTAGCCGGCGTACGCGCTCTTGTCGACAAATTTTTATTTAACTGTTATTTCTTTGTGTTCCATTTCGAAATTAGGTAGGAATATACATTAGTGTAAAAGTACACGAGTGTTTTTTGAATTTATTTCATTTTCAGGCTAATGTGAAAATTTGGATTTTAAAAACGAAAATATATCTTAAATATACTTACAAAAATGTATTTAAATCACACGAAAGTTCATTTTTCTCTCACAATTTCGATGTCATTAATTTTTTTTATTACGGAAAAGGCAGATGCGTCAAAAATGATAAAATATTAGCGCCCGCAATATTCTTAAAAAATTTAATGTATCTTAAAGGAATGTAATTAGAAATAAATACGTGTCACTTATTTGCAACTCTAGATCCCATAAAAAAGTATCAAGTATTTAAAAATGTTTTGAGAGCAAGCGATTTGACCCGTAGAATCATCTGGCGTGTGTTGTGGAGTTGAGTGGGTTTCCGATTCGAAAACCTAGAATGCTACTCCCCATTTTTCGCTGTATATCCACCGTTTCAGATTATATCTATTACGCCTCTCAGTTTTTCTAGTAATGTAAATATTAGTCGTCTATTTCTATTTTGATAAATGTTAAACATTTGAAATTTTAATGACAAGAGAATTATGAACTTAAAGAATGTGAATTGCAAGAAAATGTAAGAGATAACTTTTGAAAATGCAAATTGTTCCTACATTAACTTAGATTATGCCTCATTACATGTCACTGTATTATTCATTAAAATAAATTTTCTGATTTGTTTTGACAGGTGATTTTCCGACAGAGCATCCACGTCAGCTCACAAGTAAGCAAAATATCTCTGCAGCTTCAATAAAAGCCCATTAACAAAAGCTTTTTCTTACTATTAAGCCGTAAATATTAGTTCAAATACACAGTCTTTCCTGCTCATTCTATTAAGTGCACATTTATTTGGGAATCAGACGGCACGCATTTATAGCCGCGCTCCGAGCGGATTGGCGAGGAGACGCGTTTCGCCTCGAACGAATTTTCAGAAAGAGGAATTTTTCGCGGCAGGAAAAATCTGGTTTGTAAGCAACGACTCCTGGAAGAGAGCCTGGCGGGTTCCGAGACCGGAATTAACCGAGCGGAACGGGAGCGACCGGCAGAGAAAACCGCTTTCAACGGACTATGAAGGGAAGTGAACCGTCTCGCCCCGCCCTGTTCTTTCCCCGCTCTCCCTCGCTCTTCCTCGCCCTCCCCGCCCCTCCTCGATACCCTCCCCGTCCTGTCCTGCCCGTGCCACCACGCCATGCCTCGTCTCGCCCTGTCCCGATCTCCCACTCCGCACCGTACCTCATCGTTTTATTCCATACCGCCCATTCCGTCCCCTCCCGCCGCGCCCCGGCCAGCCTTGCCTCGTCTTTCCCCCGTCACATCCCGTTCCGCCCTGTCCCACTTTATCCCGCCCTCCGTTCCTCTCCCAGCTTCGGCCTGCCCCGCTCCGTTCCGTTCCGCTTCGCTCCGACCCGCTCTGCCCCACACTTCCTCTCCCGTCCAGTCTCGCCTCGCCCCGTCCCGCCCCGCCCCGCCTCGCCCCGCCTCGCCCCGCCTCGCCCCGCCTCGCCCCGCCCCTCCGTATCCCGCCTCGTCCCATCTCGTCCCGTTCCGTCCCGCCCCGTCCCGTCCCGCCCCGTCCCGCCCCGTCCCGCCCCGTCCCGCCCCGTCCCGCCCCGTCCCGCCCCGTCCCGCCCCGTTCCATCACATTCTATCCAGTACCAATCCACCTCACCCCGCCTCGCTTCGCCCCGTCCCGCCAACTTCCATTCGACGCCACGCCGGTGCGATCCACCCTGTCACACACACCGCGACACCCCGTCGAAGCCTGTCTTGCCCTCCACTTGCGCAACCCTGCCAGCACCGCCCCCCCTTCTGCCTGCCCACCCTCACCTCGCTCCACCTTCTCGCCCCGCACACTCCGCTCCGCTCCGCCCCTTGAGCGCCCCGCCTGCCGCACGCTTGCGTCAGCGCTGCACAAACGTATCGCGGGCTGCCTATAGAAACGGATCACAGGGGCAGAAACGGGAAATCGGAGAAGAAATTAGCCGTCTTCCTCCCCGTTATAGCCTTCTCTGGAAAACCACAACACGGAAAATGAAGGGCGATTACTTCCGGGTTCGCTGCTTTAGAAACGGCGCGCCCGCCCGGAGGAAGCCCTGTTGAATTGCGCAGTGTGCAAAACGCAAATCCTGTGCTGCGGACTGAATGCCTTTATAAATCGGTGTTTACGCGCAAATTTCTTGTTTTAATTGTTTATAGACGTTATACACTTTTTTCACAACTTGTATATGTAGTATTGTACTGTTGTTTTTATTGCGCTATTGTTATTACATTGTACTTCTTGTTATTGTTTCTCAGGTTAAATTTTCCCAAGCGATCGACAAAAAACGAATCTGATATGAAAATATATCTATGCATATTTTACTACTAGTAAAATCATCTTATTATTAAAGGTATAATTCTCGATGACTTTTTCTGGCCAAATAAAAAACTCTTCTTC
The DNA here is from genome assembly GCA_038098605.1 of Gryllus longicercus. Taxonomy (NCBI): domain Eukaryota; kingdom Metazoa; phylum Arthropoda; class Insecta; order Orthoptera; family Gryllidae; genus Gryllus; species Gryllus longicercus. The sequence continues at coordinate 565,160 of JAZDUA010000302.1, read as the reverse complement.
TCAATCTAACCAAGAGAGGGAACACCTTGAGTATCTAAAAAAAGCATTTTTAGATAAAATATAAAATCTTAGATCTTCTTTTTCAACTGTTTATTAAACATAGCAAAGCTATATTTCAATCTTTCCCTTAAACATTTCTTTAACGTTAGGCGTGACTAAGGCAAAAAAATATTGAAAGCTATCGTGAATTTAAAAAATCTTAGGACATCTGAATATTCCATCTGTAGGTAAAGTCATCTGATGGACAACGAATGGGAAGAAAATGGGCACCATCCGCCACGGGGGCACCGCGTCTCGCTCGGAACGAGGGCAGCCTGAAAGATACGGAGATGATAAGTCGCGGCAAATGAAGGCAGAGGGCCATCAACTTTTTTACGCAGTCGTAAAAAAGACGCAGAAGAAGCTCGCGGAAATTCAGAAGCGTTTCATCATCGAGCCAAGTGTTTCTCGCACTGCCTCGCGCGACTCTCATTTCCCCAGCGACCGCAAACTCCCCCGCCCGCTCACCCACCCACCCACCCGCCCGCCCGTCCGCCGAACGCCCGCCCGCCGATCGCCCGCCCGCCGAACGCCCGAACGCCCGCCCGAACGCCCGCCCGAACGCCCGCCCGAACGCCCGCCCGAACGCCCGCCCGAACGCCCGCCCGAACGCCCGCCCGAACGCCCGCCCGAACGCCCGCCCGAACGCCCGCCCGAACGCCCGCCCGAACGCCCGCCCGAACGCCCGCCCGAACGCCCGCCCGAACGCCCGCCCGAACGCCCGCCCGAACGCCCGCCCGCCCGAACGCCCGCCCGAACGCTCGCCCGAACGCCCGCTCGCCCGCTCACTGCGACTCCGCCCGCCCGCCCGAACGCCCGCCCGAACGCCCGCTCGCCCGCTCACTGCGACTCCGCCCGAACGCCCGCCCGCCCGCTCACTGCGACTCCGCCCGTCCGAACGCCCGCCCGAACGCCCGCCCGCCCGCTCACTGCGACTCCGCCCGCGCACCCGCCCGAACGCCCGCCCGCCCGCTCGCTGCTCCTGCGTCGCAGTGCGGCCAGTTCATCATCAGTGCCGCCATCATTTCATCGAACTCATCCTTCAGTTCGGCACTCTTACGAAAAGACGGCACTATCACCATTTGATCCATAATTGACCATTTAATTTTCTCTCCTTTAATTTTTAATCGCAGTTTTCTATTTTATTGCATTCAAAATGTAAATAAATTAAACATATAGAATTAATAATAGTAACGACGTAATAAACGACTTCATAGTATGAATATGGAATGAATGAATGAATGAATAATAAATCGTAACGATGTTCATATTTCACACTATCCTGAAAGAATTGTTGTTACGTTACAATTTGGACTGCTGCACGGATGATTTGCGTAGTAGATCAATCTCGATGTATCTTTATACTACATTTTTCTTCTTCGTCAACTACGTTAACGCTGAATTAATACGTAGTGTAGAGAAAGTTATGTAATGTTCAAAAATTCAAGGTTGAGATATTGACAGACATATACGTATTAGTGACTCCTGACAAGAGGAATTTTATTTTGAAAGCATCCTGCACTATTGCTTTCTAAGTGAATCTATATTGCATCGTTATAATATTACGTAACACTTACAAATATTGTATAGAGTATATGCTGATGTAACCTAGTTTGAAGTGAAGTTAATATTTCACTTCGCCTAATTCATTCTCTTACATCTTAAGCTTTTACCTCATTAGTTTTACATTTGCTTGTGTCGTCGACCTTCACGCGCGCGCTACGAATGGTTGTGACCTTCGCTTTTCGCCTTTGTTTTGTTCTTTCTCTTCGAGTGCGCCCTTGTGTAGGGTTTACGTCTAAAGCTGACTCACCAACATGCCCCGGCCGTCCCTTGAAAGGACTTCTCCGGTCCCTGGGCCGACGCCTTCGCCCGCGCCATAAACGCCTACGCCCCTCGCCCCCTCAGCCCCCTTCGCCCTCCGCCACCGCCCTCGGGGCCCTTTCGCCCAGAGCGCGCGCGCGCACTCGCCCACGCGACGGTCAGTGCCCGGCGACCTGCGACCTCTTACCCGGCGCTTTTTTACTGCGTCGCCCCGCTCCCCTCCCTTATCCCCTCCTCTCCCTTCATTTCCCGGCCGCCCTCGCGCGGGCGCTGCCAGTGCACGTCGCTACGACCTCTACCGCCTCCACCACCGCCCCTGCCCTCTCGCTCCTTCGCCGTTTTTAGGTTATTCCCCGCACCCGTTCTTTTATCGTTCCCTCAGTCCTACCCCGTTTCTGCATTATTCTCCCCAGTCTGCCTTCTCCACAGCAACCATGACCTCACCCTGACCTTCCGCTCTCACGCTTACTCGATCTTTCTTTTGTGTTTTATATTGCGTGCCATTCCTCTCCAAGTCGCCCTCGCTTTAGTCCCTTGCGTTTCCGCCTTGCCTGTGTTCCCATTTACGCGCAAATGCCCGGTCCCTCCACTATTCCGTCCCTCTCTGCTTTCTCTTTCTTCTTCCACCCGCTTTGCTTCACCTCCGCCTTCGTTGTCTTTCTCCTTCCGTTCTGGTAACAACCCTCTTCACTCCTCCGATTCTTTCTTCTATCTCACATTCCTTTCATCCTTTAAATTGCCCTCGCGCATTCACCCACCATTTATTCCTTCCCCCTATTCCGCGATCTTTCTATTTGTCTGAGCCCGTCCTCCTTTCCACTTTCCTCTTTTATATTCCTCCACTTTTGCCCTTTTCGTCGTTTGAATGTCCGCATCTCCTGGTCATCTCTTCTCCTTTTACAACTATCACGTCTTTTAGTATTTATCCTTCTGGATTTTCCTTCGTCTTGTCCTCTCCACGCTCACCCCTTACCCTTTCTTCCTTTCCCGCTCCCAATTTCTCTGCCACCTTTATGCCACTCGATTTTCTCATTCATGCATTCATCTCTGCCCCGCCCCCTTAAATTCTTCTTTCACGCCTGTCCCCTCTGTTTCTGGTTATCCACCTCTCTACAGACCTCATTGTCCAAATTCGTTTGCTAAACCATTACCTCTGCTTAAGTGTAAGACTTCTTCTCCTTCTCTTATCTCTTTTTAAGTCTCTCTCCCACCCACATTCTCCTAGTCATTAAACTATCCAGGGTTGTCAAATGCCATATAATAATTTTCAAAATACGAAAATGATTTTTTCAATATCTCAAATTCGCATCATTCAACTTAAACAATATTAATATAAATTTAAAATTCTTTTAAAAATAATTTAATTAAAGTAATATAATAATAATAATTATAATGATAATAATAATAAAAATAATAATTCAATAACTCAATTATTTTCTATAATTAAACACTATCATTTTCCAATAATTATATCAGATAACATAACACAGTCGTTATTCTGTAATATCTTTTCTCATTTATTTCGAATTCACGGAGGTGATGTCCTCACTTATTTTCATTGGTTAATGTTAATAATTCTTCAGTACAAAAATTAAAATAATGTCGTATTATTAGAATCTATTTGGTATCTTAAGTTCAATTTTCAGTATTTAGTGATTTAAAATTATTCCCAGATTTTAGTTGTTTTTATTTTGCCAATATTTTCCCCATATCCAATTTGTGAGTAAATTATCCCAACTCTGACAACCCTGCCCCCACCCCTAGTCTACTCCTCTCTACGCAGATCAGCGTTCCTTAGCTCTCCTGTCCTTGTCGCACTCTCGTTCGCGTTTGTCCCCTCCAGCACGAGCCCGTCTCGCTTCCACATCCTTCTCCTCCCCCCACCACCAGCCGTGTACCCCTTCCCGCCTGGCCCTCACCCTGCCCGCTCGTTCCGTGGCCCCTGTAATTTCCTTTGTTATCGCAGCGGCCAAAGTAGGGCTCGGGGCCCGGCAAAAACCTGCGCGGGCTCCAATAACAGCTGTATCCACTCGGCTTCTTGCCGCTCGCTTCGCGGCGCGATTTTCTGAACGCGCCCTCTCCGCCAACCGCCTTGTCCCGAGCCCCCCGCTCCCCCCTCCTCGAGGCCTGCGGCTGCGGTCCCTGCTGCTGCGGCGCCGAGGAGATGTCTGCGCTGGGGAGCCGACGGGATGAAGTCGTTGGCCCAACGGGCTTGAAATCTCTCAACTCTGCCGACTTTCCCCTGCTTTTTTTTTGTGATCACTGCAGTACTCATTTGTGAGCGTAGGCGAGAGGGTTGGCGTAAGCCTTCAGTCCAACAATTTTCAGGGAAGTTGATCAGTAGTGATTTGCGATTAATTTCCACAGTAAGAAGGATGGAAGAGTGGCCATGAGCTATGAATGATTATGAATGGTGTAATGAGATACATGGTGTGAAAAAACTTTGGTGCTTTTCCAGAGTCTGCATCGCAGTTATGGCCTGTATTACACGGGCGTTGCGCTTATAACCGATAAGTAACGCGCATCGTAGATTTACACTGTATCTTACATGGAGCGGCCAAAGCGCTCGTGTGCCGCTTCGTAAAAGCTACCGTCGTTATTCTACGACGCGCGTTACTCGACGCGCGTCAGCGCAACGCTCGTGTGCAGAGGCTCTAAGAGGGGACTTCTCTTTCAGCAGTCTCTTCGTATCCTCCAGTCAGGCTTTGGGGATGAGTATGAGGACGAGGGCCATATTCATTTCTGGGGAGTACAAGTCAGAGAATTCTTTCGATTTTGCCTCACTCCGTTTGAAAAGCTAATCACTGGAGGTTTTCCTTTTCCTTCTGCTGTGTGAGGTGTGAATGAAGGAATGATTGTTGTGAAGGGATACACATGATTGTGGAAAGCCAGCCGCGGTGAAGTAAAATAGTAAATAGTGGGTAAATTAAATATTGAAAAATAAAATATTGAAAAAATTAAATTATTCCTTTTTGCATTTTTAAAATCATTATACGGCATTTCGCAACCTTGGATAGTTCAATGAAAAGGAAATCGCGCGCGAGAGAGAGAGACTGAGAAGGAGACAAGGAGGTAGGGAGAAAAGATGATCTTGCACTTACGATGATTAATGGCAGAGATAATGGTTTGGCAAACGAATCTGCGCATTGATTTCTGTGTAGAGGATGATAACAAGAAACTGATGGGACAGGAGTAAGAGAAGATACTGGGGGTCCGGTATGGTGCAATCACAACCACTTGGTGAAACGTGTTACGCGGAACTCGAAAGTCGAGTCGGCGCCCTTCAGTTCCACGTCCTTGGACTGTGCTCTAGCCCCTGCGCCACTGAGGTCGGGGAGGGAGACTGTCGCTTTGTGCGTGCTAGAACCCTAAGACTCAATTACAAAGTACATAGATACGGCAATGAATTATTTCGTGCGAGATTACTTTTGTTAATAAGAGTTTGAGACGTAATTTTCCCTTTTAATCTCGCCATTACTTTTATATCGTGAGCAATTCTGCGCGAGGGGAACGATAGGAGGATATTGCAGTCTTATGTGTTATTTAAGCGGTTCAGATATGTACCAGTATTTCAATCTGCCTATCGACCTTTTTATTGAGAGAGGTAAATTTTCGCTCCATACTTGAGCAGTGGATTAATTGAAAATAATTTGGATAAAATGTTGAAACTAGTAGATATTGAACTATTATTGGAACTGGAACTGTTCAGACTCACGCGGTTTGAGCGAAATGAATAAATATTAACTTGTAACAAGAAACGAACGGTATTTAAAAGAAATTAATACCAGCTTTTCTACCAGTAGGCTATCGTTTGTAAATACGTTTTACATCATTGCGCAATTTTGATAAAATGGAAATAAAACTTCTTCTCGTGAATTTGTGATGTCATTACTCTATTTTTAATTATAACCCAGAAATTTGTATAAAAAGATTGCTTCTTAGTATAATTTCTTGGTCTTTTGATGTAAATGGAGTACGGCTCAGGACGTAGATTGTAAATGAGACGTATTTTGCCAGTGAATATGACGTGAGATGTCTCATGTAACAAAGCAAATCTGAACCATAACCCTTCCACAAGAGTCTGCTTCACACGTCGTCTCCTCTAAGCGTCCGCCCGTGTCGCGCGGCGCGGGCGTTCGCTCCCCGCCCCGCAACGCCGTCTGCCGTTCGTATCGCGGTCGCCTCGTGGCTGGCTGCGAGGGGGCGCCCACCCGCGCGTAAGGGGATCGGCGGCGGCGGCGGCGGCGGCTTCGGGTGGTTCCGGCGCGGCCCGCTTCGATCCCCCGGGGTCCCAATTAGTCGCGTGTACTACACAGGATTTCGCCAGGGCGCGCTCTCCGGGCGGTCGCCAATGTGGAACGGAATGGGGCGGGCCGGGGTAGGAGAGGAATTGGTACGGAAAGGATGGAGAAGGTAGAAGGGATGGGCGAGAGAGAGAGGGTGGGAGAGAGGGGGCGGGGACGAGGGAGTTATCGGGGAAGGGGGAGAGAGGGGGTGGGGCAGAGAGAGAAGTGGTAGATTAGGCGGGGCGGGGCTGGGGTCGGAAGGGGCGAAGTGTGGGAGGGTAGGCGGTTCTGGACAGAGAGGGGCCCAAGGGGGCGGGACGGGGCGGGGAGGGGAGGGATTGAAAGGGGGAGGGTGGAGAAGAAAATATTTGAGAGAGACAGAGAGAGCGGGGAAGAGATGAATGGGAGGGACGGAGAGGGTGGGTGGGGATGAGGGCGAGAGAGGGCAGCGGTAGATTAGACTAGTGGCGGGGCGGGTAGGGCGGGCGGCGCTGGGCCGAGCGGTGTGGGTAGGGGCGGGGCGGGCGACATTTCGATACGATTACCGAATCGGCGCGTGTGATCCGCGCATTATGCATGCGTGGAGCTGCTGGCTCGGGGACGGTGCCCGGGCCCCCGGGGGCCAGGGGGTGCGGCTCGGCCCTGGTTGACAGGGCTGACAGGCCTCGCTGCGGGTGTGCACTCGTGAAACCCTGATGGAGCGGTCATTTCAGCCGTGTCAACAGAAAAACTTACTGCAAAGGATAATCGTTTTGTACGTTGTAGTAGTCAGTTCCCTTCTACTCTTCGGTTTTGCCCGCCTCCCTTCTCGGCTTTCGTCCTTCGGGGCCTGACGGATCTACCTGGGCTTCCCGCGGTAGGGATCGCCCAACTGCATCCCGCGGTCAGTTTCTTCTCACCCCTGTCATTCTTCGTTTTCTCACAAGGCATAGCCTGACTCCATCAGGGGGTTTGGAAGGAGTAAACATTGTTAATTAATGTTTGCATTCATGCGTAGCGCACATAGATGTTCTCCTACCAGCTCAGAGAAAAAATCGAACACAGATGAAGATAGAAGAATGTTCGGAATTGTGTGTGTTAAGTCAGCGAGATATGAAACTGCTTGCGATAGATTATTCCATATTTTGTTTCCACAAAACGTTTAAGCGGTGGTTTTCGACGTTGGCAGTGCTCTAAAAGGACATGTAAATGTTTCTTAAAAACAGACAGAAGTAGATAAATTATAATCGATGAAGGCCATTCTAAGCAGATCTCAGGAAACGTATAAATCAGTACTCATACCAATGAGAAAACAGAACGGGATGGAGTATAGTCATGCCTTTTCGAGAGGTAGATAAAAGGTTTAGGGAAAGCTAACCACGGGATACTGTCCGTATACCCTGCCCTCCCTTTCTGTGATAACTGACAATCCTGTGAGAACAATTCCCGGAGACGAGATTCCTCCCCGAGCGTCTGAGGAAATCCTTCGGCCCATCTCGGTCCTGTAACTTTAGTACATATATGCCCGCATTTATGGGCCACCATATAAGCCCAGGCGTTGAACTGTTTTTCGGGACATAAGAAGGCTGTCACTTGCAATCAATGCAATCTCTACCTCAAACAGATCGCACACAGATCTCACCCTCGGTTTCGCGCCAGAACAATGGATTATAGAAGGATTGGGGTCAAGAAGCGATGTCCGTGGTTCTGTATGTGCCACAAAGGCAATTGAATACATCTATGCTTCATGCGGGATTGAAACCCAAACCCACACCCGCGTATTTCAAGCGTACCTGCTCTCAGCTTCTGAGCAACCAGGCGGGCAACCGTATTACTAGTGCATGAAGAGGGGGTGAAAATTAATTTTTCTCAATGACTATATAATGGGATATTGCAGACTGCCGAAACGATGCTACATTCCGCCTTAAAAAATTAGACAATCCCGTAGGCATAGGTTTTCGGCCGGTCCCTAAAATATCCGTGGCTCAGAACGTAACATATAAGCATCTCATCCTAGAAGTTCCCTAACAATAAAGGGAAATGTCACGAGTATAATTACGTTACACCAAATTTCCCCACTGTGTGTTCATTGGGAAAAAGTTAACGTAACATTTTTATGGGTCACACAGTATAAAAATATAATTTGAAAGTAACGGTAAATCTTTTCGGCAGCGTAGCTACTCGTTTTCTTGCATCGGTGATGTTAGTAAAAGGGTCGCGGATACTATTCAGGGTGACAGCCGAAAATTTGCTTGATACATTAAACTTCGAGTTAGTCGACCTACCGAGATCGAGTTCTTTGGTCACGTTCTCTAATTGATGACTTCCGTAGTTTCCCTGATCACTTCCAAGCGAATTTTGGAACAGAACCTGCAACACAAGAACGGCTAGAGGTCTCGCAATACTTTCTCGTTCTGTTCCCCCTCCCTTCTTTCGAGATGAACGATGTGTTGATTATCTACCCCCGTTGATCCAGTAGATTCCTCCGACATTCACAGATTTGCAGATACAAGAGACGTCCGAGGCAATATGTGTCGGTTGTTTAATTTTATTTCCTAAACGTTAGGTTAGTAGTTGAAGGTCTCGGTGTGCAGCGTGGTGAATGCTCAATCCTTCTCTGTAAAATATACCATTAATAACTAAAGACGATTATTCTCGAATGCAAGAACGACACTGAAAAAGAGGTATACGGATTCCGAGCACGTACAAAGTTTCACCTTTTGCCCCGAAGGTATCCCACTGATGTAGACCCTGCGTCCATAAACCTTCACTGCCCCCGGCCAAGTCGTATGCGCGAGTATGCCAATCGATATGGAATTCGTCGATATGAAAGGGCATTTCTGCAGACGTTCTTCTTGAATTCAAATTCTTATGGTATTCAATTCAGGCACGTCTGGCATATAGATAACTAGCGTGTCAGAATTTCGGTTTTTCTCTTTTATTACATCATATTACGTTGATTTTGTGTAAATAAGTTTTTAGAATAACTGTGAGAGCGAGAATTCTCGATTGCGTCAAATCATTTCATTATGATAACAAATATAATTATTTGATGTCATTAAAATGAAAATGAATATTAAATGAGGTTTTGTTAAATATATCATATCAATTTGTTTGATTTCTTCGATATCCAATGCTGTTGTTTTACACTTCGCAACGTATAAAAAAATAAACAGTATCAATATATTGCTGCTTCATGTCTCCATAATGAAATTAATAATTTTAGTTACACTACCCATCCTATGTCTGAACCATTTAGTTAGTACCATCAAGGTAGCTTGTTTGTTATGCAATTGATAATAAAAAAGGAATATTCTCAAATATAAAGAACTGATTACGTTGAGATAGCAGCTTTGCAATGTTAAAAGGTTTATTTGTATTTTCTCACTCAATTTAATGGGCTCCTTCAAAATAGTTCTAAATTTGAACAGAAGAATCTTTGATGTAAATAATAAAAAACTACTGTTTAAAAGATCCCCTAAGTGTTTCAACAGACAGACCTCAACGTTCCTTAATACGGCTCTGCGCCTTCACCCTCTGCCGTTTTCAGAAATCGTTTCGAGTTGTCGTAACTACTGCAGGGACGACTCTGAAACACTACATGATTTTACTTTCTCGCTCTTACGAAAGTACTTGAAAAATTAATATTTATTTGCTCAAAAACCGCTCCGATATTTTTTCTTCAATCTTTTTTTCGTGGATAGAAGTAGGGATGCTTAAAAGAAGGTCAGGGTTGTCATTTTCATTAAACTCTCTGAATTTTTGAAAATTGCAAAATTTAGAAATACAGCGAGAAAGTGTGTGCTATAGGGGCACCACTAGTTTTCATTTTGAATAAATGTATAAACAGCTCGTGTCTGAGGGCTGTTCTCTTTCACGACGTGATATGCGCGAGCGAAAATCGACGTGTCGCTGGTCTCCGCGCCGGGGCGGCGAGCGAAACCACTTTCCGTGGGTGTGACCGCTGGCGCGACACTTTGACCTTCGGCCGAGCGAGCATCAACCGACGCTTCACTGGGATTTCAAATGCGCGGGCAACGCGAACCGCGTCGGCCATGGCGGGGATTCCCCGAAATACCCTATGCAACGAGGTTGCCAATCCCGACGCACGCTTAGCTTAGCGGATTCCGCTGAGCATATGCTCGAAAATTGTAGCTTTCCGCGTCTTCATCGCTGGAAATGGATTGCGTGTCTTCATGTTTACGGCGCTCGGTCTGTCTTACTGTAGCGTTTTATCTTTTTTTTCATTTCATTTAAAATTGTACAAGCGTTCTTATTTTCTGTCTGTTATTTTCAATTTTTTTTCAATAACTAATTATACTTTCAAAAGTCGTCCAAACTCAGTGTTTTAATCTTTTTCAGTTTCTTGTAGAAGTGGAATATTTGTAACATGGAGATACTTTGGAGATGTTTTTATGTAAACTGTTGATATTTTTAACTCTTATTTTACAATTTGTAATTTGGTAAAATATTAATTATACTTACATATTTCATATTTATAATACTTGGAATCTTTTTTGTTTTCTTCTCAAAGTATAAACGCCTTACCACAAACTTATTAGTAAAACTCAGTGTACATAAATTGTACATTGTGTTGCCATAATACGTTCACATTACATTTTTGAGAACATATTTAATTAATGGAAAAGGAGATATGACCCCATCAATAATATATCATATCGATAATGTCACTGAAGCTGCTCAATGAATGTAATATTCGGCAATTATGTACTATTAATTAATAATTATGTTATTTCTTTTTTTAGAAATAACACTGTTTTTTGTTTGTTAAATCGATAAATGTTATCTTAAACGAAGTGTTATAAATGTAATTGAGTATTTATACTAATATGGTTTGCGTTTGCGGCATTTCTTTGTATTTGAAAGACCAGGTAAATAACAATTCTTGGTATGGGACCTTTCGGAGTGTCATTGAAAAAATGAGTAGCTACAATTTCTGAAACGTTTGTTCTTCGAGCGAAATGGTGGCTGGAGATTAAAGAGCCATCAGAGGATCACTTTGCTTTCTCTCATAAATCAGTCTCCACGCAACGTCATTCAGAGAGTTCTACGAACACCATTTTTTCCACTGCTGGTTTAAAAAGATATATCTTTGTCCTCTGGGAAATTGTTAAATTTGCAATACTACAAGTTACTTGGATACGTGTAAACGGATTTCTGTTAAAATCACCAATAAAATAGTAATATCAACACATTTATAACTTATAAATTTAATTTATATTTGCTGAGGAAATTTTAAAGCGACAAATATATATTTCCTTTTGAATTGAAAAAATATACATGTACCGATTAAATAAACACTTTTACTTTCAAGAAAAATATGCAGATGCATCTGCAGTAATGCATCTGCAATAATGGAATGGAAAGCTAGAATCTGAGATCTGGATGTGATGATTCTGAGATGAGATGAAAAATTAGATTATATTGCAGCAAAAAAAATAGTGAATAAACAAAAAAAGAGTCAATGAGACTAAGTAGGGCAGAAGGAAAAAAGCAGGCGAGTGGGATACGTAAGGCAGTGATCAAAGCCGACGAGCGATCCGCCCCGTCCCTATTTTAATGGGAGGTGTGCAAATATCGTCTGTGATTTAGAATTCGCCCTTGAATGAGAGACGAGCGCGTGGGGCGATGCCAGAGGCAGCGCAAGAGGGCGACGAGCACGCCACGCGGGGGCGGCGCGGCGGTCACGGAATTAATTCAACAGCGCTCGCCCGCTCGGCGCGTCACGCGGCAGGCCATCGTCCGCGACGCAGATCGCCCCACCCTACTCCGCCCCACCCCGCCTTGCCCTGCTCCACCCCTCCCCGCCCCGCGCCCTGGTTCAGATCATCCCCGCCCTTCGTCTATCAAGCCCACCTCCGCCCCCCGCCATGCTCCGCGCTCTGGTCTGATCGTTCCCACCCTTTGCGCACAAAGCCCTCCTCCACACCGCCCCGCCTCCGCCCCGCCTCCGCCCCGCCTCCGGCCCGCCTCCGGCCCGCCTCCGCCTCGCCTTCGCCTCGCCTTCGCCTCGCCTTCGCCCCGCCTTCGCCTCGCCTTCGCCTCGCCTTCGCCTCGCCTCGCCTCGCCTCGCCTCGCCTCGCCTCGCCTCGCCTCGCCTCGCCTCGCCTTCGCCTTGCCTTCGCCTCGCCTTCGCCTCGCCTCGCCTTCGCCTCGCCTTCGCCTCGCCTTCGCCTCGCCTCGCCTCGCCTTCGCCTCACCTTCGCCTCGCCGTCGCCTCGCCTTCGCCTCGCCTTCGCCTCGCCTTCGCCTCGCCTTCGCCTCGCCTTCGCCTCGCCTTCGCCTCGCCTTCGCCTCGCCTTCGCCTCGCCTTCGCCTCGCCTTCGCCTCGCCTTCGCCTCGCCTTCGCCTCGCCTTCGCCTCGCCTTCGCCTCGCCTTCGCCTCGCCTTCGCCTCGCCTTCGCCTCGCCTTCGCCTCGCCTTCGCCTCGCCCCCGGTCCGCCTCCGCCACGTCTCTATCCCGTCCCGCTTCACCCCGCCTCGTGCCGTGGTCCACGCCCACCCCGCCCATTGCCCACTTGGCCCTTCTCCACCACTGCCCGCTTCGCCCCGCGTGGATACCAGGCACGCTCCACTTCCACCACCCCGCTTGTAGTCCAGCTCCACTTCGCCCCTCTTCTATGCTGCTCCGCTTCTAACTTCCCTCCGCTTTCTGACTCGTCTCCTCGCAGCCACGCCTCCTCCTCACAGCCTCACTCCTTCAAGCCAACAGATCTGCTTCACCGCTCCACTTCAGCACCCACGGCTCCGTTCCCCGCCTGTCTGCCAGCCCCATTACCCGCCCCGCTACCCAGCCCTCTACCAACCTCGCTACCTGCCCCGCTACCCGCCTCAATACACATTCCATCTACCCACACCTCTATCCGCTTTGGTACCCGCCCCTCGACCCGCCCCTCGACCCCCCCCTCGACCCGCCCCTCGACCCGCCCCTCGACCCGCCCCTCGACCCTCTCCCCGCTACCCGCACCCGCTACTCGCTTGGCCCCTCCTTCTGACCATTTCCGCCCCCGCCGCGCGTGTATATTTGGGCGGCGCGTTTCTAATCTCGCTTTAATTAAAAGCCCGCTGCAGCTTTTATGTCGGGTCGCCGCTGCTGCCCGCCTGTTTGAGGGTCAGCGACGGCTGGGCGGGGGTCCGCGAAGTGAACTGTTGTGACGATGGGAACCGCAGGGGGGACGCGGGGTAGGGGAACAGAAACTATGACGACGCGAATGATGAGATTGTTGGTGGTGGCGGCTGAACGACGAGGTGGGAACGGTATAGACAGTATGGGGAAGGAAAATTATCTTGTTGGTGTGATGGCGCGCAGACTGTTGGAGATGAATACGACATCGGTACTTAGGACAGTAAATATGTTCGGTAATAATAAAAAGATGCGTGTAGTCAAGTGGAAAGGGGAATGTAATGTAATAATCGTTCGATGGTAACAGGGTGGCAGCATTGTAAATGATTACATAGGATTGTGTTTTTGGCTTTCTTTGGATATTCAGATAGATATGATAATACGAAATCATATCGAAACATATGCCCAAATAAAATTGTGAAAAAATGCTCTTCAAGATTTAAGAGGACGTTCTGATATATTGCAAATGCGTCAACATTACAAAAATGCAACGAGCCCCACTTTTGCACGTACGCCAGGGTTAACATTTTTACAAGTATTTCTCACATGATTTGATGAGAAACAACCTGAGATGGTCGATTCTCATGGGTGTTATTCGGTTTTCAAATGCCTAGCGCGTTTTATACCGCGAGATAGAGGATTAATAAAAATGTTAACATGATGTTTCGTGTTAAAAATCTTGTCGAATGCAAGATAGAGCAAACGATCTAATTAAGCAGGAACCTGTCGCGCACTTGTTTCCTTCATCACAAATTACACATGAGGTGACAAGTATTTGAAGCCTTCTACTCAGCGCTGGAAATAGACAGCAAGCACCTACCTGAAAGGTTTCTGGCGCATGATGCACGCCACCGTTGCAGCATTCGTCCGCCCGCCCATCCCGCTTCCTTCCGCCCCTTTAACCCAGTTGCACTCATCCTAGTGACGACTGTGTTATCCGCGTACGTTTTCTTGCACGTTTTCTTGCACGATTTCTTTTGCAATAACTTCGCTAGATGCGAAAAGAGTGAGGGGTGGGGTTTTTCGATGAGAGGACTATTATATCTGTATTAAGTCTATAGCTCGCTTCTATTTGCAAAATAGTTCCTATTCTACAGAAGCGATTGTTTTTTTGGTAATTATATATTCTCAACAATACTCGTCCTTACATTTATTCTTAATTCAACAAATTTTAGCGAAGAAGTCGAGGTAGGTATGCCGAGTATCCAAAAAATGTGCGTGTCTACTACTGGACTCCAAACTTCTTAAAATATACGCAATCACACCGATTATCGGTTGAAATTGGAAATTGAAATTTTATGTATTTCAACATTAGATCTCTGTAAAACATATTTTGTTGTCATTCTCTATAAAATATTTTGTAATTGGTATTATTCTGTAAATAAGTAACCAACTGGATTTGAAATATTTTTCAGAAGATAAGGCTTAAGCCCTACCACGAAAACATAATGAAAATCCCTATTAGTAATTAGTTTCTTTATGCAAAATTTTTCATTCTTCCTAATTTTGTGAAGCAGATTAAAGTTTAAAAACAACAACAAACTAGTGGTGCTACAGAATGGCACAGGCTTTTCTGTGTGTTTTATATTTTCTTTGATCTCGGCTAGCTACTCGGACTTGTCACATACTGTTGCCAGCTGCCATCTATCGCCCCTCAAAGTACATTTTTTTTACATTTTCTAAATTTTCGGTTTTCTAATTGTAGAGCCGAAATATTACTTTAAGATTATTAAAGAACAGTAAAACCTTGTTCTAAATGGCAATTTTCCTTGAAAAAATTGGAGCCGCGTTAAAAAAAATTGTGTTTAAGCTCTACTGTAAATGCAAAATTAGAACTTTTCGTAGAACACAATTGAGTTTCGAAAAACTTCATGTGAAATCGTTTAAAGCACTTCCAGTCACAAATGCAATCATGTTTACAAATCGCTGGAAATGTGCATACTAAAGCTGTAAGATACTTTTCAAAAAAAATTATATTAGTATAATATAAAAAAATACACCGAAATGAACTTAACATCATATTAAAGAGCGCAACTATCACTGCCCCTTCAAAAAACTTGAAGAAATTCGGATCCATTTTTGAGAAAATTGTGTTTGACGTTACTGAAAATACGGAATTTTGGGATAATTTTCACAGAATAGTTAGAGTTTTCGACAAACTTTATTTGACTTTATTTAACACACATGTACTTATAAATATAGGTCAATATGGCGTCTATGACATCTAATAGAGTACATTTAACACTATCCCTACCAAAAGTTTAAAGAAAAAATTTGGAGCAGTATTTTGATAAAATCTTGTTTTTGTTTTTTTAAATTGCACATAATGCATACAATATTGCGCGAAAACTACTAAAATTTTCAAAACATTGGACACGATCGCAATGAAAAACTCACTATAGAGAATATGTTTTATTTGAAGGGAAAATCTTTATCTTTGATTTTGTAGTTGTAGGAGGACACCGGAAAAATTCAAACTTTTGCAATTATAGAAAATTCAGAGTTACCCGTGGAAATCAGATCTATGCAACCCAATAAGTGTATTTAATTTTGTTTTTATCAAAAATAAATTGTAAAATTTGGAACAGTTTTTGAGAAAATTTTGAAAATGTCTGGAGTGCTTCATGTAAAAAAACCGACAAATTTTGAAGAATGTTTTTCAAAATCTCAAAGATTTGACTTGAGCCAGATGGACATTGGTTTCTTCAATTTGTAAAAAAATCCTACGCATGGTTTAGGCCCTAGTACTGTTGACGGACGAACGGACCGACGGACGGACGGACCTACGGACGGACCGACGGACGGACCGACGGACGGACCGACGGACGGACCGACGGACGGACCGACGGACGGACCGACGGACGGACCGACGGACGGACCGACGGACGGGCCGACGGACGGGCCGACGGACGGACCGACGGACGGACCGACGGACGGACCGACGGACGGACCGACGGACGGGCCGACGGACGGACCGACGGACGGACCGACGGACGGACCGACGGACGGACCGACGGACGGGCCGACGGACGGACCGACGGACGGACCGACGGACGGACCGACGGACGGACCGACGGACGGACCGACGGACGGACCGACCGACGGACCGACGGACGGACCGACGGACGGACGGATAGACAGACGGACAGACGTTTTGAAAATAAAACCACTTTTTCGGTATCAGGGGATACCAAAACGTGTATTTCCGTTGAAATCGATTTTCTGCAGCATGACATAACTTTCCCTATACTACGAATATTACTCCGTATATATGTACTTTTACGGGAAAGTAAAAACAGTATATTGTAGTTATATTACATTTTGCCAGTTTTTTTGTTTCAAAATACAAAGAACAGTGCATAAAACATTGGTTTCACTCCAGCTAAAATTTTAACTAAATATTTGCAAATACTTAATTTTATTTTCCTATATACTTGTTCGCTTATCGTTTGAAAATGGCCTTCTTTATGTTTTGCCTTTTGCGAGTAGTGCCAAAAATTTAGATATCAGTTAAGTAAATGTAAATTACTGGCCATAAAATCCAACTCAGAAAATGTGTATGAATCTGTTTTTTCCCTTCGACACAAATTGTACTTAGTGCGTGGTAAAATAAAAGAAAGTTGTCATTTCGTTTTCAGTTAGTGTGATGAAAGAATGGAACTAGTCCTTAGAGACTAGCTATTTTTTCATTTATTCTCATTATTTATTCCTTTTACATTCTAAAAAGGCGTTATTTGTCACTTTATTCACATGACAGACGACAGAAAACGCTTTAATTTCAGAGCAGTATTCTTCCTTTCTCGCTTGAGTAAATCATTTAGAAATATTATAATGAAAAATATACGTCAATTACATTGAAATTAATGCATATCGTGATGTTTTTGCTGGAACTTTTTAACTGCTCTGCCGTTAAATTTCTTTATTTTTCTTTAACACCTTGCATCGCTGGACCGCAAAGGATATTAAGCGTAAAATTAATTTGACATATTTTTCCCCATTTACAATCTGTTGAGCATCTAAATGTGAATCGACTAAACCCAAAATGCGTCTCTTTTTTGGATGGACATTTAAAATTCATTTCACCCTTCATATATGCATTAAAAGCCTTTTATATCAGTTTCCCTTCCCACAATATTATTTAGTTGAATAAATGTCCCTAGATACACCATTCAAAAAAGCTGAAAAGGACTATGAAAATATACGAAGTCAGTTTTATTAAAACCTATGCTGTGCAAGCTGATTCTTTAAATGGAAACTTTATACAGAGTTGGTTAAAATCACAACCCCTTCTTGTGTACCACTTAGAACATTTTTAAACGTAAAACTATTTAATTATCGGCAAACCTCCTACCTATAGTTTTAAAAACTACATTGTGGCTTATGCTTCAGCTATTGACTGGGTTCTATAAATGGGTATGTTGAACTACTCTTACCCCAGCTCCGTGTAAAATCATACTATTAGGTGAATATTTGTTTATCTGATGTTTCGAGGAGATCAGGTACTGTCATAAATTAAATTTGTTTTTGAACTTACACAAAAAAGTTCTTCCATTAACTCTTTACTGATATAGAACAAATAGAATACTTCTTGTAATTTAAATACCATCCATGGTTTTAATTTAACACACAACTGAATTTTCACTTACTAAGACAATTAATTCGTGAGATAATGCAAGGATAGTGTATTTTCAAACATAGGAATAAATTAATAAGCATTTTTATCTTACACCCTACACTATTATGTATTACGTCCATTGTATGTCCATCTACACCCATTGTAGGTATTATACTATTATGTCTTCTGCTTGTTGCGTGGGATGACCATGATACAGCTGTATAACCAATACCAGATAGTCACAAACCAAACATTGAAAAGGAATCTTTGCATGCATTCTAGTAAATATTGAGAAAATTCGCTATTGGAACCATCAACTACACCGTCAGGAAAAGCATAAAAGTTCTCGCACAGGAATAATATTTTAAAAGGTTTTTGAGAACTTAGAAATCAGTTTTTGAAACACTATAAAAAGTTACTGTTGCTGCCTATTGAAGTAACAATTACAGTCTGGGACGACATTGGTAATATTCATATGCAACCATTTCAATCCCCTTTTCCTGGAAGACAAACACTCACTCCGAGCTTACTACGTGTGAAAAGCTATCTAAGATAAAATTCGCCGTTCTTACTTTCACTCGAGTTTGCTTTGAACGACCTAGGGTACAGACGTGGCGAGCAAAATAGTCTAATGAACGACGAGGACGAACGAACGTGAGAGAGCCATGAATGGGTCTTAAGAAATTTGGGTCACTTTTACCGGCAAACGCTTGCGCAACATCTCGACAGTCACGTGTCGCAGCAGCACCTTTAGTTTCCACCGGACGGCCGCCGACCCCCCTTGTGCCCCCCTCTCTCCCAGACGTTGTTCTTGTCCCGGCAAGGGAAAATATATATTTGAGTGAAGGCACATCACCACCTGCCAACCAAATCCAAAACAAGGTTGCAAGCACAGATCGAAAGGATTGAAATTGTCACAAACCCGTCCTCCGAAGAAATCCAGGACGGATTTTAGACAAATTTCGCTCCCGTCTAGTGGACCAAACAATTTAAAAAACTTGACATCCGTGTTTCTCCAGACGGGTGAATCTAAACACAAAAACCTATTACAAGTACCTTCCCAGGTATGTGTGGTTCATTTATTATTCCTTGGGTTGGGTACTGACATATGTGGGGCTAGAGGCGCTCTGCAGGCCAGACGAGCGCGCGGCCTCGTCTTAACAAACAATCGCATTTCAATTTTATATTTTTAAAATATTTCGTGGGCGAGTTTTAAGCATCCCATAATAGATTTCGAGGGATTTGTAATAGACTGGATTTAAATGATTGCCTTACATACATTTTTACGTTTCTTCCAGAACACACCATTGTGCTCACGAAAATGGAAGCTAAAATACCGGCGGCAAACAAAATGACAATTTACGAAATCAGAATCAATAGTCGATATTCTTAGTTCAAATATTCGGTCCGGACTGCTCCCTACTATTAGCAAAGCGCTTAGCAACACGCAAGTACCTCCATTTTTCTACCTACATCCATTGACTAGCATGCAATGTATAGGACGGAAAAGCAATGTCAGCAAAGCAGCCCATCTTAAAAACATGGATCATTCTTTTACGCAGGGGCATGAAAAGATGTACGTCGTGAAAACGAACGCTGGTGGTAGGTAATTAATACATTAACCGCGTTGATTTAGTGTAAGATTTACGCGTCCTGCAACGTTTCGTACTATTGAATTTTGGAAAGTGCATTTTACTGGAACAATTCATTCATCCGGAGCGTCTGTGGGAGCGTTCATTACAACGCAAGCGTCGCGTCGCACCGCGTCGCGTCGCGTCGCGTCGCGTCGCCGACTTGAACGGTCTTTCCACGCGGAGGGCGCGGAGTTGGACGGCCTTTCGCAGGCGACGCGAACTCACCTGTAGATGGGCGTGACCTCGTTCTTGAACCAGATGACGAGGATGACGCTGTCGTCGGGCAGCGGCGGGACGATGTCGCACGGCAGGAGCGCGGTGCCGCCCACGATGGCGCTCACCTCCAACACCGACGACCCTGCGCAGAGGGAGGTTCGCGTCACTCTTCGGTGCCAGTGAGATGGCTCATGGGTATTGGTTATTGTTTTTCTTTTATTTGGAAACTCCTTAAGTGGTGCAAGCGGCAACAAATCAGTAGAAGCCGACGCAGGACCTCGAGCATTGCTCCGACTCTAGGTTAAAGTTATAATTATAACAGTCCTAATGGATGGAATAGTAACTCCTTATCTATGAAAAATTGATGAAGGAACGCCAAGAGTCGGACCCCCAGAGTTCATCCTCGCTGCATGTGTACGAGACACTTAAATTGTATTATATACGAACAATTAACTATTACCAAACGTTAAACCCTTTAAATGATTGATTAGAAATGTACTATCCACCAACTTTTTGAGGGGGAAATTAACAGGAAGGTACATTGGAAAACGAAGAAATGTTTTGATTGTAGATGCTATTGTATGTTCAATGTATTAGTAGAGAACATAGAATGATACATAGAGAACATGTATGATAAACGTAAGCCTATCAAAACATTGGTACTATTTCCTAACTTACCGACACCTTATTTTCTCGCAATTTCAGTGTCAATAGATGTATTGGAAAAGGGATGCATAACTTACCTGGATGAAAAGGATCTTAGTAACTAGAAAAATATGAAAATTATTGAATTATCAACATGTTATCTTATGTAGGGAATTATGAGAGGGAAATATGAAAAGGCAAACTGAGTCAAATTAACATCTAGTTAATTCGTATATAAGTAAGCCTGAATCATTGAAACTAACAGAGACTGCTCAGGGCATTAACCCATGGCGCTGCAGCCCCTCTGATCTGGAGGTCCAAGGTTCGAGTCCCGACGGTGACAGAATTTTCAGCACTAGCTTATCAGCAAGGTCGGATTCAGTCGTTGTCTGGAGGATAATTCTACCAGCCAGCTGCTCTGATTGGTAGTTTTTCGTAGGTTCTCGAATCAACAAAAGGGGAATGCTAGAACAATACTCTAACAAATGAGCCACGGACCACGCACGCTTTTTCCTTCCTCATCCTTGTCCTATCTTCGCCACTTACACACACTTGTACTAACATGCACTACATTACCAAATATGGCGGGAGACCGGTCGGGAGCTTAGAGCTTGTCATGGTTGAGGCGGTTCCCAGTTGGTGGGAATCTCTAGCTGGGAAAATCCCACTAGCAGATGGTAGGTCAGAGCCAGATCTTGCCACGCCATCTCCCGAACAAAAAACATGATTTTCACTTCTTACGGGACTAGTGAGACTAGCCGCACCTGCAATCACTATCAACCAACCAGCCTGAATGATTCTAATAGGTAAAAAATTAAATCTTGTACGTGCCATGAGTGGAAACTAATGATGCAACAACAACAAAAAACCTAAGGAGCGAAGGTTCTCGGGCATTTTATCATCGCTCGATTATTAGAACCCTTTAACGCTTTTGGTGCATAAATAATCCTTCTTACTTCCATTTCTTTATAAATATTTTGAATGCCAATTTTGCATAATTATTTCAATAACGTTTGCTATATTTTGAAAAACGTGAAACAAAATACAAATACGTTGAGCACATCGGTTGTTCAAGTTTCTGTCTCCGAGGAATACACCGTTAAACTAATTTTAAAAACGGGCTTCTGCTCTCCCTTTAAACGCCAGAGGCCCCGATCAGAATGCCGCGGCCGTCCGGCGTCACCGGAAGCCGCGCGTGACCGCAGAGCCCTCTTTCTGATTCGAGGCCAAGTCAGCTTCCGGTGATTCATTTAGCCCACTCCGGAGCACTGTTTTGTAGCTGTTCGTATTTATGGACCCCCAAACCCCCAGCGCGGGCATATGCGGCTGAGGTTACCCGAATCCACACTAATCCAACCTTCCACTCCATTTCCATGCTAATACGAGCAACAAGTCCTACTTTATGGAAGTATAATATTACGGAATTCACGGAAGTAAATCTTACGGGAATTAAGTGTATCTCTAGAGAAGTTCAAAGAAGCATTTCTCTTGTGTTAATATTCTATTCACGGTTATTTCATTTCACTGATGGATAAATTGTGTTAATGCTCTTGGTCGGCAATTCAATTGTTTTATCATCTATGAAGCAATTTTGGAACAGGAAGTTTGATACGTCCATTAGAAATGAGTGCTTGCAGAGTGATATTCTGTACCTGCATCAGCTAACATCTACATTTGTATCATTATAACCTCATGATAATTATAACTATATTGACCAGGGACAATCAATATGCTTTTAATCTATTGACTCCTCACCCTAGGGTTTTAAATCCGACAAAATTTTACATGAAAGATACATCTTAACCAATTTTTGAATTCTCAACTATTTTTAGATCCAGACACAGACCATAATGTAGTTTTTTTTTAATTATCTAGGAAAGAATTTAGTTCGAAAATAAAATCAAATTAAATACTGATCACCCTAAACTTGTTTTAAATGGTAAGAATTATCATTAATTTTTTAAATTTATGTTGGTCAAGACAACCAGTGACATTCAAATTCACGTGTATGTTGTGGATCGCTAAGAGCATTTTTCAGCATTTTCAATAATTCATCAATTATGTTCAGTCAGTAGGTAATGGAGCAAGTAGAAATATTAAGTATTGGGAAGTATCTCAATTTTTTCTTTGCTTCAATTGGATTTTAAAACAAATTTCGTACCTTGGTACATTTAACATTAAGTGAATGAAATTAAGTGAATCATGACATAAGCAGGTACTCTAAAATTAGTATTAACGGATTTTTTAACTTTCTATTCATAAACAATGTACGTTTGCTTCAGTAATTCATCAGCTCATAAGTACTAAAAGAACTGTTTGTTACAAAAAATATTAAATTATATTCGTGTTTTTAACATATGTAATTAATAATTCATACTCAAATTGAACGCCCCGAATTTCCGAATTTCAAATTCCCGCACACACATATTCACGCTCAAAAATGACTGGAGAAATGAGAAGTAATGATTCACGTACAGCTCATTTGATGCATCTACGTTTAGAGTAGCAGAGTTGACAGATTATAAAGTACTTCGGATAGCGTCATAGGATATATTGCATGATCATGTAAATATAGCTCCAAACCGTACAACGCATTAATTCCTGGAACATTGTAATTCCCATCATTCTGCTCTAGGGAATCACATGATGCTCGCGTCAGAACAACGCTGTCATCACTTGTTCCATATGCATCCCTTCGGAACTCAAAACAAAACCCACACGGGCAACCTATAAACCCTACAAATGATGTGAACAAAGATCAGTTTACTTCGTGCAAATGCTTTAGAATAAAAAAATAAACCAACAAAACATATTTTGAGCAATGATAATCTATTTCGGAAATAAATATATTAGTAACTATTTTATTATCAATAACAGCATCCTTTGTATAACACTGAAACGTGTACAATAGAAGTTATTCTCTCGTAGTTTCTTTTTAAAACAATAAATTAAGAACGTTACATTCTTCTTAGCGACACATGTATTCAAGTTGAGAACTAAAATTGAAAAACTGGAATATTTATTTCACAATAGAGCAGGAAGGTTCATTTGCACCGAATATGAAAACAATCTATATGTCTTTCTTTGAAATAAACCTATTTAATTTTAAAATTCTAAAACATGTTATTCTTGAATTGAAAAAAAATCTATCATTATCGACAGCATTCTCATCACAACTTTAATTATTCGACCTGTCACTAACGAACAACGTCCACATCACTGGCATTTTCTTGTTCGTCGCCGTCCGTCTGGGAGCGTCTCGAGGGCGCGGGGCGGCGAGAGTCAAGTAACGCCCAGAACGGCAGCAGGAAAGGGCGGGGACGAGCGGGGTCAGAGAGGGCAGAGGGCGCACTTGACGCCGGGTAATTAGCGCCGCCGCCGCCGCCGCCGCGTGCAGCGCCCGCGCGCTCTCCGCGCCGTCGGTAATTAGCAGGCATTTACTCAGCGCCGTCGGTCAGAGACAGCGAGTCGGCAGCGCCGTCGCCTTGCGTCGTGCGACCGACAGCTCTTGGCGTCCTTCCATTGCTTTCATAATCTCGTCGGGACGGGTCCATATCGTTGCATCGGAGCCCACAACCGCATCGAATCGGAACGGATAGGATCGGATCAGACCGGACCAGGCCGGACCCGACCGGACCCGACCCGACCCGACCCGACCCGACCCGACCCGACCCGACCCGACTCGATCGACCCGACCGGTCCGGACAGGACCGGACCGAGTCATACTACATTGTGTCGGATCGGATCGGGCCGGGTCGGGTTGGCTCGCATTCCGTTGCATTGGCTAGGATTGCTTCGGGTACGTTCGGGTCTGGTCAAGTGCCGAGGTCAATTGTCGGGTTGTCGAATCGCGTTGCATCTCGTATGTCAAATCGTGCGACGGACAGCTCTTCTAGAGCCGCGCTCCGCCACTACTGTTAACTAGCGTACCATCAGAGCTAATCGCATCGGATGATATGTGGTTCGGGACAGGCAGTGTGGCGTTCCTTGTCGAGCTGTCTTATTAACAAACCGCTTTCCGAGTTTTCCAGTGTCAGAGTCTTGGTATAGAGTGCGAAGATTGCACAATAACAAATACGTGCCCGGCTGCTTGAAAATTAGTCAAAGTTTCTCTATTGATGCTATGACGTTTTCTTTTCCATTGATTGCCTAGGCTACCGCGATCGGAGTTTGTATTATCTAGGCTGGACGGAACGAGCCATGTCTTTGTCGAGGTGACTGAGGTTTCGGCCAACGTGGTGTGGCCTTCCTCAGAGCGAGCCAAATGGCTAGCGCGGCCGCATTATATGGGCGAGAAGGGTCAGAGAGTTACGAGAAATTCGTCAAAGTAGCAAGGTGGTATGAAATTGGTGGAGGAGTTATAGCAGAGAAGATGCGCAAGTGGTATGTATGGGAAAGGTGGCAACAGAAAGAGGTTGAAATTCTGAGATGCATTAATTTTTAAAAAAATTAAAATTGGGGATTCGGGAGGAGTATGAATGGAAAAAACTGCAACATTTGCCCGTTCACTATTCACTAACAAGAAATTCCAACTTTATGTCGAGAGAAACAGACAGTGCAGAGACGTCATGCAACTAAAATTGTGGATTTCGTGTACTGTAGTCCATGTCATTTCAGTGTATCTTTGGTAGGTTGCAGTACATACAAATCCAACAGAAACCAACAGGAAATAATCTGTGAAGGGGGAGTTGCTTTTTGAAGAGGAGAAAGGAGCTTGTCTGGCGACGGCTGCGTTACCTGATATCATCCTGCCTCAGCCTCCTATAACCCAAAACGGAGTGAGCGGTGGCTCCGCAGCAGCTGGGTATCTTATTCCATCGCGCACCCTTTACGAGTAGCTGGCTCGCGTTAAGAGGCGGGCTTACGTCGTGTCGCATTGCACGGTGCCGACGCTCTCCTCCCGTTCCATCCTCGTCCACCCTCCCGCGCCAGATCATGCCACGCGTCAAGAAACGCCCCGCTCTGCCACGCAACAGTCCACCTTGCCACGTCACAAACCTCCCTGCCACGGTCCACCACGTCCCAACACACTCCTCCACGCCGTACCCCGCTCCGCCGTACCCCGCTCCGCCGTACCCCGCTCCGCCGTACCCCGCTCCGCCATGCCACGCGATGCCACGCCATTTCACGCCATTCCCGCAAGCAGCCTCCCCGATACATCACCGCCACGGTCTCCTCGCCTCGCCTCGCCGCGCCTCGCCTCGCCTCGCCTCGCCTCGCCTCGCCTCGCCTCGCTTCGCCACGCCACGCCACGCCACGCCACGCCACGCCACACCACGCCACGCCATCCCCACCACTTTAATCATGCCACGCCAAACGACGCCCCGCTACGGCCGCCCCACCGCTCCTCTCTCGCCACGCCACGCCATGCCACGCCATCCCCGCCACGACCTGCCACGCCAACGCGCCGCGAGCACGCGCCGGGAACAGGCAGGGGAGCGCGCGGAATGTGGGGTAATCTCGGTGCGTCGCCGAACGACGCTCGTTTGTTTCTGAAAGCGCGGGAGGCGAAGAGGCGCGGGGCGCTTGGGGATTGGGAAAGGGGGCGGCGACGTGGAGGGGCGGCAAGAGCGATGATGAGGCGGGAAGGCATGGAAATGAACAATAACGAACGGTTACAACGATATGGTTAGTGGGAAAAGGGAAAAGGAGCAAAATGTTGAAAAGGCCAAATATGGGCAGTAAAAGTGGAAAATACCGAAGTTACGCAGGATGGGAAACGCAAATAACACGGACAAGCGCAGAAGTAGTAACGAAAAGAACCAGTCTACCTATGTCATGTTATGTGTGTTTCGAAAGATACACAGGGTTGTCATTCGGAATGATGGGGTGAGTTGAGAAGAAGTAGACGGAGAGAGACAAGACGTAAATTGGGGTGAGTGAAAAGCAGGAAAGGCAAGAGTGGCAAATATGTAAAGGGAGAAATATCAGAATTTGTGGGGTTGAGCAAGCCACGGAATATAAGGATGAGAGGTCGTTTAGATGAGGCACAGCAAGGGATGTGCAAATAACGGTAATCTGTATTTCTGGAGGGAGGAAAAGAGTTAATACATGAGAGCAAGAAAAGTTACGATAAGCAGGTGCAGAAATTTGACTGGGTGGATGGAAACGAAAAGAGAGAGAGAGAGGGAGAGAGAGAGGGAGAGAGAGGGATGAGACTGAACACGCAGTGCTTGAAGGTTTGAAGAAACGAAACAAGGGAATGGTAAGAGCACGAGCTGAGCTTGACGAAAAATGGGAGAGAGCACAAAGAGAGAAGAGACGATAGGCAGATGGAGTACGGAAAGGAATGTGAAAGGTGAGTGGGGCGGGCACGCGAAGCTGGTATGACAGGAAGCTGGTTGAACTGACGTGGGCGGGACGCAGGTGCATAACAGGAATTAGCAGGGGAGGGGCGGGGCCTCAGGGACGTAACGGGAGGTGGGGAAAGGATGGGTGGGTCGCACAGGAAGAGAGGCTGAGCGTGGCGGGGCGCAAGGGCGGCAGGGAACACAGGACGGGGAGTGGAGACAGGCAAGGCAAGGGAAGGGAAGCGGGGAGCAGGTGCATAACGAGGTGAGGGGGAGACGGGGAAGGGAGAGGGGCGGAGTGGTGAGGCAGGATACACAGTCGTAAGGGAGTCGGAGTCGTAAGGGCGACAAGGGGAGGCGGAAAAGGGAGATACGGGGGCGGAGAGGATGGACGGGGGTCGGCGGGGCGGGGTGTAGGAACAGGAAAAGGGACGCAAGGGACGGGAAGGAGTGGCGGCGAAGATAGGGAGAGTGGTGGGTTGGGGCGAGGCGGGGCGGGGTGCATGTGCGTGTAACGAGGTAAGTGGGGGAGACGGGAGGGAGGAAGGAGTGGCAAAGTGGTAGGGCAGCTTGAGGCGCAGGGATGAGGCGGGGATGTAAGGGCGAGGATGTGGGGTGGGGAACGAAGGGATGGAGCGGGCCTGGATGGGAACAGGGACGGGAGGGAAGGGGAGGCGTGCAAGAGAGGCGGAGCGGGGCGGGGCGCGGTGGAGCAAGGCAGGGGCGGGGTCCGCGCGACGGAGGAATCTTTGGAACGTGGCGCGCAGCGCTGGGAAAGCGCGCGGGTCATGTGACGCTGAGATGGCGACGCGATGAAGGCGGAATTGCGTCGCCGAATACGCGGCCTCCGCCCACGGCCTCGCCGCTTTAAAACGCCGCTTTGTCTGCCCGCGAGGAGGAGCGGAGCGGAGCGACGGCGCAGACGCCGGCTGGGAGTTCGAACGGTCCCTGGAATTCTCAGCAATTAGCAAGTATGCGGAACACGCAATTGATACGTCTCTCGCACTTGCTGGTTAACTGTGTTGATCGTGCTTATGTTGCTGGTTTTAATATTTGTAAATTTGTATCTTGTCTCGGAATATATTTCGATAATCCTGCTCGTCAAAAATTTCACTCGCTGCATCCTTGCAGTGGTTTGATGTCACGTTGTACAACCGCATATCCGCATATCTGAATATTTTGAGCAAAGTACTATAGAGGCAATGACAGTACCGTCCGCATATATGTGACTCGGACAGTTCTCTCGCCACGTGTTGGGGTACGTCACGTATCGTGCTTTGAAGCAACCAGCTTGTAGGGATTTGTTTACTTTCTTACAGACAGGGTTCGGTGTTACCGTTCATCTGATTCACGTGGAATCGCATGAAATACGAGAAGTTTCGGTTTTGGAGAAAGTTGTGAACATGATATCGACAAGACGTGTCACATCTTGTCAGTAAGTGGTAATATTTTGAGATTTAACTGATCTGCAATGTAGGTTGCGCCATGTGCATGTGTAGTAATGTGTGGCACCAGGACAGCGAACTGAGACTCGCTTCTACGCTGCCTGTGCTGTAGATTTGCTGCTTAGGAAGCTGGTCGCAACCTGGAGTAGATTTTATATTCAACTGACTCATTGCACCTTTAGTCGTGAATTAGAGTAATAATAATAATAATAAAATAATAATAATAATAATAATAATAATAATAATAATAATAATAATAATAATAATAATAATGTCTTCATTTGCGGCGAGGTTGCCAATGCAGCGCTCGTTCGCCGTGATTCGCGTTCCGAGGCGCCGAGCGATGAGCGTGCTAGCGCCAGTGATCCCCTGCATATCGCGCGGCCGGCGTTGCAGAGGGCCCGTGACGTTTATCCAGTGGCGCAATTTATTGGCGCGACAACCACTCGAAAATGAAGCGCCGCCTCTGCCGTTCCGGCGCGGCGCTGCACTGCACTGCGCGGTGGAGGGTGGGTGGGAGAGGCGGGAAGAGAGGATCGAAGAGGCGAGGCTGAGCAAAGCGGGACGCAGCGAGAACGGGGACATGGGATAAGAACGGGCGAGACGGGACGAGAGGGGGCGAGCTGGGGCGAAAGGAAGGTGTGTCGTGGACAGGACGGTGAGTCGTGACCAGCGATGGAGCAGTTTCAAGAGGCGAGGCGTGGTGATGCGTTACGTGGAGGGAGCAGGCGGGCCGAGGCGGGCCGAGGCGGGCCGAGGCGGGCCGAGGCGGGCCGAGGCGGGCCGAGGCGGGCCGAGGCGGGGCGAGGCGGGGCGAGGCGGGGCGAGAGGCGGGGCGAGAGGCGGGGCGAGAGGCGGGGCGAGAGGCGGGGCGAGGCGGGGCGAGGCGGGGCGAGGCGGGGCGAGGCGGGGCGAGGCGGGGCGGGGCGAGGCGGGGCGAGGCGGGGCGAGGCGGGGCGAGGCGGGGCGAGGCGGGGCGAGGCGGGGCGAGGCGGGGCGAGGCGGGGCGAGGCGGGGCGAGGCGGGGCGAGGCGGGGCGAGGCGGGGCGAGGCGGGGCGAGGCGGGGCGAGGCGGGGCGAGGCGGGGCGAGGCGGGGCGAGGCGGGGCGAGGCGGGGCGAGGCGGGGCGAGGCGGGGCGAGGCGGGGCGAGGCGGGGCGAGGCGGGGCGAGGCGGGGCGAGGCGGGGCGAGGCGGGGCGAGGCGGGGCGAGGCGGGGCGAGGCGGGGCGAGGCGGGGCGAGGCGGGGCGAGGCGGGGCGAGGCGGGGCGAGGCGGGGCGAGGCGGGGCGAGGCGGGGCGAGGCGGGGCGAGGCGGGGCGAGGCGGGGCGAGGCGGGGCGAGGCGGGGCGAGGCGGGGCGAGGCGGGGCGAGGCGGGGCGAGGCGGGGCGAGGCGGGGCGAGGCGGGGCGAGGCGGGGCGAGGCGGGGCGAGGCGGGGCGAGGCGGGGCGAGGCGGGGCGAGGCGGGGCGAGGCGGGGCGAGGCGGGGCGACATTGCATTCGTGGACCGCTGCTCTCGGTTGCCGCAGCCCGCCACCCCATATTTTCAGATAATTATTATTAATTATTTTGAATAATTATGGTGCTCTTCTGCTGTGTGATTTACATAATCAGTCGCTCGCAAAATGCAAATACGCATTGCAGCTCGTGCGTCACAGTGATGGAAAACGCGTCTGTGCGATTCTTCGCTTGTGGACTGGTTTTGTATTCCATGAATGTTGTCGGATTTGGTTTCGCCCACTTCAGCGTCTTGATTAACGTTGCATAGAACGCCCATTTTCTCTTGTGTACTACGTTTTTAATTATTTGTGTTATTGTTTCCGCTCTGTCTTTGATGTTTCTCTACACTTTGTGATTACAATCCCAAAGCCATCCCCGCATTGTAGTGCCTCTTAGTATATGAACTATGTCACAAATGTGCCCGCTATTTAAGTTATGAAATTCTGGGTAAAATATTAAAATCTCGAAAATCTCTTAAGGAGCACGTTTATTTTGATTATTTTGTTTATCTCCATTTTCCTTCTTCAATGATCAGGGACTTTACCTGCTCCGATTTGTCAGTTGAAACCATTTGTGCGTATTAATTTCCTTCTAAAAATGAAAGAATGTTTTGAAAGTATGTTTTCTGACGTTCCTTCAATATGTTCCATCAGCTACATATTATTGTAACTCTATTGGATGTATCCTTTGTTAAGTTATTGAATACTTAATTGAAATAAATTAAAATGTTAGAATTAAATTAAAAGATTTTCTTAATTACATCAAATTGTTAACTATAGTTTAGCGTCTTCACATATTATGAAAATACGTTTTTACATTCTTTAGACAAATAGTTAACATAACAATATGCATGTTGTTAGTTTCAAAATATTTATCTAGATTCTGCTTCGTAGATGAAGCCTACGCGTGTCTGGGATCTGCACGAGGAGCGAGACTCAATAAAAAATTCAGCTTCGAAGTGATAAAATATGCAGCTCCTGAAACTCGCAGAGGATTATTCCGTGTTCCCCATAACTCCTCGGGGATCACACTTCCTTGCACACACGCTCTCTTCGCCTCTTCCTCCTCCTCCTCCTCCTCCTCCTCCTCTTCGTCGCGATTGAATTCGCCCGAAGTTTGAGAGCCGCCTCGTCGATTAGTGGGCTCCGGAGACCACAGGTTCGGTCAACTTACTTCATAATCACCCTGTACTCCCGCGCTGTTCCTGTGCGTCGGAGCCTCTCTCAGCCTCCCGTGAGCGTAAGCTTCTCCGCTATCACCCGCGTCCCTTCCTCGCCGCCCTCACCACAATCACCTGCGTCCCAGCCTCACCGCCCCCACCACAAATACCCGCGACCACGCCTCACCGCCGTCACCACACTCACCCGCGTCCCCACCTCATCGCCCTCACCACAATCATCTGCGTCCCCGCTTCACCACAATCACCTGCGTCCCAGCCTTGCTGCCCTCACCACAATCACCCGCGTCTCTGCCTCACCGCCTTCACTACAAAATACCCGCGTCCCCACCACAATCACCTGCGTCCCCGCCTCACCGTCCTCAGTACATCACTGTCGTGGGTATCTTCACTTCAGTTTACGCCGTCAGACCTGCAGGCAGCTTCTTGGAATGTCACGCTTCACCGATAATCGTCTCCTATATTATTTCAGTATTATACTACCTTTTGCGTCTCTCACATGCAACCAATTGTTATGAATGAGGTCTCTAAAGAAAGAGACCTGACGATTTGCACTTTGACTTTTAAAATACGAAGGGTTTGATGAATAACGCATGTAAATATTCACGTCGAATGCAACCCGCAACGTTGGATCACTAATATAGTTAAATAACTCCTAAATAAAGCGTTTTAGGGGGCCTTAATAACTACGAGCCCTATAATATGCGAGAGTTTCGCACGATCACGCTAGTATGCACTATAATCCACATCTCCGTCGTCACCGCTGTCACCCCGTTTATTCACATTACGGTCGTCTGTGACTTCACTTGTTACCGCCGACAGCGCTATCAAACCTGCTGGCAGTTGTGAAGAATCCTTTTGCTTTACCGTAAATTTGTTCTTTACGACAGCCAAAGTTTTCACCGCGTTTAAGCACGTTACTGCATCGCGCACGACTACATTTCTATTACCGTCGTCAGCGGTTGTCTCTTCTTTCAGTCTCCCTGAAATGTCGCGCTTCACCGTCATTCTTCTTTTCAGAGACATCACCGCTTTCACAGAGTATATTTACATTGCCGTCGTCTATGACGTTACCTCCATAACCGTCACCAGCGTTGCCTCCACCATCACTGCTATTAATGGCGTCATCTCAGTCACCTCCTTCAAATAGATCGTAAGCGTAGCGACACTGTCGTTACTGTTGTCATCGCCATTGCTGCTCTCACACCGTAAATACGTTCTTCTCCGTCATACGCATAAACTTCTTCACTACCTTCACTGCCATTACCTCACTTTACCAACCGCCGTCACATACATCACTAACTTCACCATCTTGAAACCACCATAAACTTCATGGCCTTTGCCCCACGTCACCGCTTTAATTTCTCTTATTGATTCTAAGCTTTTACTATCACCACTGCGATATCCAAACAGTATGCCATTCCATCGCTTTCAATGACACAAAAGCAATATCGGGTCACTGCAAACTGAATGAATATCCATAGGTGATTTGCCGTAAGATAAGAGGTGAATTTATAACAGATTTTATTTTTTAAAATTTCTTAAATTACAAGGATTATTTTACTACATACGTATTATGAAGTAAGTAATAAATCAAAATTGATATTTTTTAGTAACTTCTGGCAACGGTAATATATATACCATTTTGTGGTGTTGATCAATGCATCGTTGAATTTCTTTGATCTAAATATAGCATTGCAACCCCCATGTGAATGCGCAAACGGTACGTTTCCGCTGAGACGCATGCTCGAACAGTCGTAACTGCACTTGGCCATGTCCTGTTGCTGTGAAACCGTTTTCTCATTCTGGTATCAGCTGCGACGTCTTTGTTCCCATCGCCGCCGTTGTTGCTGACGACGATGCCGTTTATGCTGCTCTTGCGGACGTCCAGCAGCGGCCGCCGATTATTCCGCCAGTAACGTTGGTAACGCGTCCATTACTATTGATACGCCCGTTTCCGCCCCGCGTCCGCCCGTGCTCTATCACCTCGCTGCCTTCGCCGCCACCTCTCCCGCGCCTCGAGGGCTCGTGCGCGAACGCGCAGGCGAAGCGGAGCCGGCGACGGAAGCAAACGAGCGAGTTGCTGCGAAGGCTCGCCCTATGGGTGGGAAAGGGGGCCGGCGGCGGAGCGAGTTTGGGCGGATTACGGAGCTGAACCGCCGCGCCGCGCCGAGGCGGCGGCGGCGGCGGCGGCGGCGGCGGCAGCAGCAGCAGCAGCAGCTGCTGCGGCGTACGCGGCGCCGCCGTGTTTGCACAAGAGGTCCTCACCTGCGTCTCTCACCCAGCGCCGCCCCGCCCCGCCACGCCCCACTCTCTCCACTAAGCACTGCCGCACCTCGCTCCCTCCCCGCTCCTCCCCACCCCGTTACACCCCGCCCCGCAACTCCTCGCCCCTCTACTCCTCGCCCCGCTTCTCCCCGCCCCGGTACTCCCCGCCCCGCTCCTCCCCACCCTGCTACGCCCCACCCCGCTACTCCCCGCCGCGCCCAGCCCTACATCTCGCTCCATCACTCTCGTTCTCGCTGCGCCCATTTCCCCTCGCCGTACCCTTCATTCCCCGTCACGACTCTCTTCCTTCCCGCCAATCTTCTCCTCGACCTGCCTTACTGTGCCTCATCCCACCCCACATCTCTCTCCACCACTCTCATCCCCACCCACCTCCTCCCCGTCCCGCCTTTCTGTGCCTCGTCTCACTCCACACCTCGCTCCACTACTCTCATCCCCGCCATGCTCATATCCTCCACGTCCCACCCACATGCTGATGTGTGCGTCAGTCCCACCTGCTCTCCTACGCCTCAAGGCGCTCCGCTCCGCCACGCTCCGCGATGTTCCTCCATGCTCCGATTCAATCGAACGCGCTGCCCCACGCCACACTATTCTTCGCTCCGATAGGTCAACCCCACATGTGTCGTCTTCATCCCCATCTTGCCTGCATTCAAGTTCTCGTCTCTGTAATTCACCTTGTCCATACAGCCCTTCGCCCACAATTGCACTGCTTATAAAAAACATGAATTCTGTTGTTTCACTTTTATTGAAATATTCAGAATTGAAGTTACAATCTGGAAAATCGTGATTGCGATGCAATATGATGGATGTTTTTCGATGAAAATGCTGTATTAAATAAAAATATATATTTGCCAATGAACATTAGAAGAAGGATAACTAGAATAACTAGAAAGTTATAACTGTTATCCTGAAATATTATTACATCTCGTACAAACACCATCGCCTTCTTTTCCTTTCGCATTTCTCTGTTAGCCATTATTGCAGCTTATCAACATTACCCTCATGGATCGTCTTGCCCTGTCGTTGGGCCTAACGCAGATTTCCGTGCTTTCAAATGATTCCTCGCGTAGTGCATGTGCTTGGGCTGTGTTTGAGTAGCTCTTCAAATATCTACGAATTTGCTGCGTAAATTGCAAGTTGTATCAGCGCCTACCTCTCGTCTTGCTCTTCTCCCCATCCTCCCTGCTCATTAACACCAACGCGTGAATGTTGACTCACACACGAATGTCCGCAATTTTCAGTATTATGCTTAGGTGTGTTACAGACGTAATGCTAGCTCCACATTCTTCATGACTAGAAGGAAAGGGAAAGCAACGCCGAAAACTCCGAGAGGCAGATGAGTAATGAGCAGTAGAGAGTAGTAGTGAGTAATGTGCAGAAATGGGCGAAAAAAAACTTTGAGAGCTTTGTTAAGTTGCTTGTAAACCATTAATGAAATGTGAACTTCACGTGTCGTATATCAACTTTTGCCAATATTATAAACATATCCTTTCCTACGGAGTTAAATGTATTTATTTTCAAGAGACTTCACTAAAAACAAGAAACCTTAAGAAAAATTTAAAAACAAATTATTTGAGTCGAATTAAACAAAAGATGATTACATTATACTAATACGTTTTGACTGTTTCAAAATGTGCCATCATGAAACTACTTTTTCCGATGCAACGGAAATTTGTATAGTACTGAATACCTTCAGACACCTACATAATTCCATTTTCACACTAATTTAAATAATTATATCAGATATTTTGCTTGGTTTAGTTTTTCAAGATTGGGTAATATGTTTTAAGATTCCGTCCACCTTCTGGCGAAGACAAACACATTCAAACCATTGACTGGTGTGAAATACAAAAACACACAACGTGACCTCTTTGAACACTCAAACACACACACACACACATACGCGCGCGTGTGTGTTAAACCCTGAGCCCTTCTCCGCACCCCAACTCGTTCCCTTCACCTCTCAGCTTTGTCCCCTGTTTCGCCATCTCCTTAACGCGCTTCCTCATAGCACCGCGTTCATCTGCCACGTGACCCAAGGAAAGGGCAGATACTCGTATGAAGGGCTTGGGATAGTAACGAGATAAGCCACACCACCCATAGCAAGTCTCTCGCTTTTCCTAAATATTAATATCTCGATTTTGGCTCATGTGTTGGTTATCTTGTTACTATAGTATGTATCTTGTTCACATTCATGAAGGGCTTGAGGAAGAAACAAGATGAGACACACTTCGAAAAAAATAGATGTATTAACATTTACGAACAGCAGCATTGCTGTAACTGTTGTGAATTAACTTGTTACTGTCAAAATCCCTTCATTAAACAAAATAAAAGAGCAAAGCTTCTTCTTTTTATTCTTTGTTTTCCTTATCTTTTTCATCTGTTATTTGTTTTTCTCCTTCTCTTCATCCTCTTTTGTCTTTGCAGGTTGGGGCACATGACTGTTTGTCCCTGTGTCTTCTCACACTTTCTTTACTCACTATAGTATCTGCCATCAATTCCTTTGGGAGGTTTGAGGCTCTATGCAAAGGTCCCAGTTTGTCATTACATTTTTGTCTTCGATATTTACCGTTCTTTTAGTTATTGCTTCCCAGCACCTAGCCATTCTTTCTTTATTTTTTATTTCTTTTCTTTCTTTCTTTTTTCCCTCAATGTTCTTCATATTGTTCATATCCTAACGTTCTTATTGTTCCCTCTCTCCTTCCCATTGTTCATACCTCTAATTAAATATATTTTTTGTCTTTCCACATGCCACAGCCTAGAAAGGTCACAGAGTGGAAACGATAAATCGCCCCTCTGGCTTTGCTACTAAGGACATATTTTGTCTCAACTGGATACCTAACGTTTAGTTACAGTTTTTAAACAAGTATTAATTTATATTTTTCTTGTATGTGAATATTGTTATTCTGTGATTACAAGCTAGACAATTAATTTAGACTACAGTACCACCGTTTGTAGATTATCTCAACCGCTCACTGACGATCCGAAAAAGTAATTTGAAATCATTTTAGTAAACACATAATCAAAATCGTGTTCAGTTTTTTTCCAATCTCGAATCATATATACGTAGTTCTTTAAAAACGAAAGGATAATGATATCGACATCCAACAAAAATGTATATTAAGTCCGCACTTCATGTCAAGTAATACAACAGTTTTTCGATTTGATAACATAAGTTTTGAATTAATGTGCGATGTCAGACTCGCTGTTATGGGTGATTCGCAATTCACCTCCCGCCCGAGCTCTCGGCCAACATCGATTTGCCGTCACTTCGATTCTTCTAATGCCACTTGAATGAACAATTAGTTTGCATTGTTTACCAGAATTCACGGATCAAAACAATCCCTTTTTTTCCGAATCCTATTATTACTGTTCATCTGTTTGAGCTGAAAATACCCTTATCCCTCTCCCCCAAATTCGCTGGCTTTATTTCACGTTTTGGCTTCTCCTACGGGATGCTCTCTGCGCTGCGCTGACTCGTCTTACAGATTTCTCTTGAATGTGCACAGTTTCCTTTCTACGCCGGAAGTACTATTTCAATATTTGCGTGCAGGGTCGGACCATCTTCCAGAAGCGCTCTTTTAAGGTTACAAAATGGTTCTGTTCCCTACTGGGAACCATGTCGTCTTTTATTAAAGACTTCATTTCCTCTTCGTTTTCATATAACTTTCAGTTGTTAATTTATCACCGAAGAACGTATTATACTACAAGATTTAATTGAAATTATGAAGGTTCCATGAACTTTCCTTTTAATCTAGAATACTTTCTTCGGGGATACATAAGAATTTATATTTCGTTTCATAAGCAACATGCATTATACGTATCCTTTTATTTGAGCTAGCGATCGCAAATAGATATATCTTTATGATTAGTAAGTATTGTGGTAGAACAGAGTAAACCATCATTAGTGTGATTTCCAAGGGACCGACATAATAGGAGTTTGAATTATTTAAAAAAATCGTATTATTCGATTATATATGAATGTATGGGTACTGGATGTCCGAGGCCAGGCAAAAAAGGCCTTTACACACATGATGACAATAGCAGTATGAATAATACGATCATGTTATGCCATGACAATTTTGTTGACAGTCAATTATTGTCCGTGATATATTAATTTTTATAACACATATTCAGATATATTTACGTTAATGTCATCGCCACAAAAATATCTTCTGGAATTAATTTTTAACTGACAGAAAAATAGTTGAAATTAATTTTACATTTTGATTTTTAGTCACCTGGAACGTTGGCGATCAGGACAAACACATCAATAATATAATTTCCCACTATTATTACATGAAATATAGTTAGTTAAGTTAATCAGTTTTAAATAAACAAATTTAATTATTCTGAATCATATTTTAAACGCAATTTATTAATACTAAATATTTTACAGTTGTTTGTATGTTGACAATCAACGCGTCTTGCACCGTTCTCTGTGTGCGTTGGTGTGTGTTAACGTGTATAGGGCAAGGAGCGGAAGGGGTAAATCGATGGCGTGTTTTATTTCTGTGCTCCTGAGATTAAAACTCTTCACTCGGTGATTTTTTTTGCACATTTTCCACCAGGCCTTGTGTCAAACTCTCTTCAGAGCAATGTGAGCTGATTTCGAAAAAGAATTCAAAGGCAATGAAATGTGACGCAAGTGGTTAACATCTCACTCCTTTGTATTTCTTCCTCATCGTTTACATCATCAATGTTTCTACGCTTACATTGATACGGGTACTTCTTCTCTACAATGCGTAAATAATTGTGTTGATTCACTCTTTAGTATCTCTGACAAACAATTGGAAGTGATTGCTAGACCCTCAACCGCACAGCAGAGCTACATTAAAGTAGTTAAAATGTTTGGAAAAGAAGATCAGTGAACAGTAGGACAGTAAAATTAGAGCGGAGCATGATATCAAGAAATATGACTATATCATATCAAATATTTTTTAAGCATGTGTAAAAAGAAAAGAATACGGAAAACAGTGGTTTGGAATATGAAGAGTGTGATGCCAGTGATTTTTTCACCTGATCTGGAAACTCCCGCTCCTTCTCTCTCTGTCATTCTCTGCCTCCGTCTCCCTGTATCACCATCTCTGTCTTTCCGTCTCTGTCTTTCCGTCTCTGTCTTTCCATCTCTGTCTGTCCGTCTCTGTCTGTCCGTCTCTGTCTGTCCGTCTCTGTCTTTCCGTCTCTGTCTGTCCGTCTCTGTCTTTCCGTCTCTGTCTTTCCGTCTCTGTCTTTCCGTCTCTGTCTTTCCGTCTCTGTCTTTCCGTCTCTGTCTTTCCGTCTCTGTCTTTCCGTCTCTGTCTTTCCGTCTCTGTCTTTCCGTCTCTGTCTTTCCGTCTCTGTCTTTCCGTCTCTGTCTTTCCGTCTCTGTCTTTCCGTCTCTGTCTTTCCGTCTCTGTCTTTCCGTCTCTGTCTTTCCGTCTCTGTCTTTCCGTCTCTGTCTTTCCGTCTCTGTCTTTCCGTCTCTGTCTTTCCGTCTCTGTCTTTCCGTCTCTGTCTTTCCGTCTCTGTCTTTCCGTCTCTGTCTTTCCGTCTCTGTCTTTCCGTCTCTGTCTTTCCGTCTCTGTCTTTCCGTCTCTGTCTTTCCGTCTCTGTCTTTCCGTCTCTGTCTTTCCGTCTCTGTCTTTCCGTCTCTGTCTTTCCGTCTCTGTCTTTCCGTCTCTGTCTTTCCGTCTCTGTCTTTCCGTCTCTGTCTTTCCGTCTCTGTCTTTCCGTCTCTGTCTTTCCGTCTCTGTCTTTCCGTCTCTGTCTTTCCGTCTCTGTCTTTCCGTCTCTGTCTTTCCGTCTCTGTCTTTCCGTCTCTGTCTTTCCGTCTCTGTCTTTCCGTCTCTGTCTTTCCGTCTCTGTCTTTCCGTCTCTGTGTTTCTGTCGTTCTTCCTGCCTGTCTCCCTGCCTACCTCTGTTTCTCTGTCCTTCTTTGTATCTGTCTGTATCTATCTCTGTCCCTCTCTAGGTCTCTGTGTATCACCCTCTGTGTCTCTGTGTTTAATATGTATACACAGGCGCTTGTTTCACCGTATGTTTCCGTCCCACGTCGACGTTCCGTCCCTCGCCGCACGTCTCGTCCCGTTCCGTTCCGTTCCGTTCCGTCCCCGCCAACCAGTACCCCCTCCCTCGCCAGCCCCAGCGCCACTGAAAGGCCACTGGGGAAGCGCAAAACCCCGAGGGTCACACCGCCAGCGGTGGCTCAGGAGCATCATTATAGTTGCCTCTGCAGCGTCACTGACTGGGTAGTCCTGGGATTCACGTCTGTTGCGGATTTTGAACACGAGCTACGTAGTTAGCGCAAATTCACCTACCGTCATTGTGATAATTCTAGCGGCCGGTTGCTCCAATTGGTAGATTTTCTATAATTTTTGTCCATCAATATATTTCGAATGCCGCGGCAGTATCATTACAAAAGGGCCACGAGCGCGTGATCATTCTTCGTGCTCGTTCCCCCTTACGCGAACACACTTACATGCGCTATACTCATACTACCGTGCGTGTAAGGGGGCTGGTCTATAACTCTTGAATCGGATGAATACCCTCTGGCGGTGATATCTGGAGAGGGAAATCCCGCAAGGCAACGTGAAAGGAACAGGAGCAACATTCAAGAGAAGGAGAAACACCGCCACTTGCAGTTATAATGACCATAGCAGTTGACGCACTCGCGAAAACAAAATAATCATTAAAAAATCGGGCACAACGAGACTTTGTCGCTTCGACAGCTGCCTCGCTTGTTCAGGGGTTGGCCTCTCCGTTACCTGCCACATTTTACGGATCCTCCACACAGCCAATGACACGTCATTTAGCAGTCAACTTTTATGTAAATTGGTAAGTACTATTTGTAACCAACAATTTCTCTTACCTTCTCGCATTTGTTCCTTTGGATCACTGATCCTGTAAACGCGGTTTTGCTAGAACAATTTAATAATTATTTAGATTTTTTATCACATTTCATTTCCATTCAATTTGCAAATGGATCATACTACTTTCTAGCCTTTGTATCTATAAATACGATATCTGTACGCAAACTGTAAATTAAAATATTTCACACAGCATTTTATACCATTCTGCTTCTCCGTCAAATTATCGCAATCAAACTAGTGGCCTAGGTGAGTCAGGGGTTGTTCAAATTATTTCGGCTGCCTCAGATCTTTTATATTGCAGAAAGTTAATAGAATATTTGTAAAGTCACTTCGGTCCTGAGTCTCTCTGCAGTGATAAGTCTTGCAACTTTCGCTTTGTCGATCCTCTGTACGATATGAATTCTTCGTAGACCATTCTACATTTTCCCTTTATACCTAAACATTTACTTCTCTTCTCTATAAAATCTCCGGGATTGTCAGTTGTAAAGATGAGGTACGTATTTACACTTGAGCGGCTGGATGATGTTCACAAAAAAAGTAATTAAATTAAAGTAATATTTTTTTAAAAAAATGTGTTGGAATTGCTAATAGTCTTAACATTCTCTACAAAACAGCTTTTGCCTATTTTCACATAACTATTCATATTACAGTTCATGACTTTTCAGAATGTCTTACTTTTTTTAAATATACCTGTGTGACGTCATTTCGTTTAGGGGACTCGCATCCTGACAATTTTCTTCCTTCGTCTCAACACAAAAACGTTTTCGCGGTGTACTCGTACTCCCTCAGAATCTTCTGAGGCCATGTACTACTCACGCACTCAACTAGATCTGCTCTGCTCTCCGTGTCTGCATGCTTCACTTGATTATGTGACCCCTTACAACTGCCCTTCTCATCCTAGCCTGATTCACTTCGCCCATCCCCACAACTCGTATAAACCCACATAAACTCCGGCACTGCTATGAAGCCAAGCCTGCAACCCGATTTCGATCCGTCCATCTCCGTGTCTTTCAACCTGAAGCTGCCGCCTTCCTTTCCTCGCGTGCTTTCCCCTACGCCGTCCATTCTCTTGGGGCGCCCACCACATTTCCGTCCCTTCCCTCGCAGGCTCGTGTCACCGCTCGCCACCGTCAGTCGCACGTCGCCCGTCCGTTTGCCGGGCGCCTGCAGCCCCGGGCCATCGTCTATCGCCCATCGCCCGCGCACGTGAGCGCCTGGTCGCCGCAGCCGTAAAGGGCGGCGAACGACGCCCCGTCAGCGCACGACACCGTCTGCGGCCCTCTCCCCCGCGGCCGTACGTCCTGCACCACCCACTCTCTCGCCACCCCACGCCAACCCCCACGCTCCCCCCACGCCACCCCCACGCCACCCCCCACGTCACCCACACGCCACCCCCAACGCCACCCTCGAGTCACGGCCACGCCGAGTCTTCTCCTTCGTTCCTCCTCCAAGACATGTTCGCCTTGAACAATACTCTCCTCCTCCACCTACACCCACGCCTTCTCCATCTCTCAATAATCCTTCTACTCCTCTTCCAAGTCTCCTCTCCTCATTCAACACTTGTCTCCCCCTCCACATTCCCGCCTCCTACATTTTTCCACGACTTGTTTCCTCTTCCATCGTACCTCTGCCCTTCATCACTCTTCTACATATCTTTCATCCCTCCTCCACAACCTCTACTCCCCCTCATTCATTCTACCTCCGCTCTACCTTTCAGACTCTCGCACGAGCCTATGTCCACATCTCCGTTCTTGTCTGCGTCCTCGGTACAGTTCTCCACTTCCGATCCACTTCGTTTCACTACCTCTGCCGCCCCCAGCCCTGACCACTCGGTAGGCGTCTCGGCCCCTTTACGTTGCGCGACTTCGTGGCTTCACCCATTCTCCTCTTCGTCATCCGTCCGCTTCCTCTACTATCCCCCACTCACCTCCTCCTCCCCCGCATCTACCTGCGCAAGCGTCCCGCGTCAGCGTCACCG
The DNA here is from genome assembly GCA_038098605.1 of Gryllus longicercus. Lineage (NCBI taxonomy): Eukaryota > Metazoa > Arthropoda > Insecta > Orthoptera > Gryllidae > Gryllus > Gryllus longicercus. The sequence goes on along the minus strand of JAZDUA010000302.1, from coordinate 523,253 downwards.
GCCGTGAGATGAGGTGCCTGATGCCCTGCCGCCGCCCTCGCCTGAGCGGGAGATGGCGCGGGTCAACGACCGTCCCTCCAGCGGCTCTGGACGGGACTCGAATACCGGCGGCGGCGTATCTTCGACTCAAGCTACTTAGCTAGGTCGAATTAGAACGCTATATGGATGAGAATTCTTGCGGTTGGGTGCTACGATTGGTAGTTTGTCGTGATTGGCGAATGCTGATTGGAGAACCATAACAAACGACTAATCACGAGCGATATTTCCTTCTTTGTCTTCGTCCCCTCCTCTCTCCCTACACGCATACACAAACAGACATATTTCAGTTTACATGCACTGCGTTACCACCCAAGAAAGAATAGCACAGCTTGTCCCGGCGGTGGCGGTGCCTTGCTGGAGGAGATACCTGAAGAGGGAAATCTCGCTCAAGTCGACTTCTACGTTGGCGTCGTTCTCATGTCCCAATAGGTACGGAACACCGACATGTGCACTGTAGTTATGGGACTGATGGCCTTAGATTTGATGCGTCGTGAAACCAAAATGATCAACCTCTGCTGTGTCCACCTCCGTTCTAGCCTCCCCCCTTCCTTTCCGCGTTGCCACACATTTGCCGACTCCTCGCCTCGGCTGCGCTTGAAACTGTTATTCAGTGTTAATGAATTATATACGTAGTAATACCACACAACAAGAACTAGGGTTTATTTCAACTCATCTGTACATGTTAACGACCTTCATCTACTTCTTAGTGCTTCTGAAGAGCCCAACAACATCAGGTGACAATGCCGTCGTCGTACATTCAAGTAATCATCTCAGATTCTTCAGTTACGATATCTTCTGTCGGAATGTGATTCCAGAAACTTCAACTCATTACAAACTATCGGGTGTAATTGAATTAAATTTGCGTATGTTTGATCTCTCTTAACGCCTCTAAAAATGCCTCTTTAATTCTCATCTTTTGTGCTTTGCAACCGTTTAGAATATGCACATGGCCAAACCAGAGAGGTCTTGGAATATTTTTGCTTCTTTTATCAATAATAGAGGCATTTGGAGAGGTGAGGGAAAGAACAGTGAGACAGAACACTGTGCTCTTTTTTGCGTTATCGATGTACACAACATCAGTTACCAGCTTTCTCGAACTATACTTGATTCTGCATAAGTGGTAGATTCGAAATTGTTGGTGTTCCGCCTACAAAACAATCTTGAAAGCGTATTTGGACTCTAAAGGGCTAGGGTAGGTTGACGCAAACAGTGGTCCTAAATCCACCACCAGAGCAGCCGCAGGAACACGGGCTGACACGTGGCCACTAGCATTACTTATTTGATTTGCCATGAAGTTTTGGACTGGACTTCCTGGAATTCGAGGTTCTGAGGCCCCTTAGGAACGAGGACAGCTAGCTGGCGGACAGACGGCCGGACAGCGACTGGCGTTGTGTGAAAACCTGGGGCCATTTGGAAGACAGTTCGTAGAATAGCGCGCTGTTCTATATCACATGCCGAGTGCGCTTCAGCTTTTGAGACAGGGCAGGAGACAGTAGATGTCGCGGACAGACAATTGTCGCTGTGGAAACGCGCGGTGCAGTGCAGAAGACAGGGAGATCGTGGGCTTGTACTAAGTATTGATTTCATTATGTATGGTTTGCAAGTATAATCGTTTAAAGATTAGTTTAATTAAAATATTTTTACGCGAAATTCTTGTCCTACTTTATTATTTGGTATAATATTTTTATATCAATGCGCAAAGTGATATAGGAGAAATATTTTTCTTCTTCATTATTGGTAGGAAGAAATGGAATATTTTAGGGTGTATTTAGTGAATTTCCACACTACGTACGTTCAGCTCTGATGAAAAGTGTATTAATGTTGGTAGTGAAATTATAAATTTACCTAACCCGAATTCTGATTCATTAAGAGAGAAAACAAAGTAATTAAGATGAAGTTATATCAACATGCATTACGTTTACTCTCAGTGGTAAACATCTGTGTAATAACTGATAATTTACTCTTCATATGACAATTGAATGAATATTTTTATTTAATACTTTATAATTTCACGAACTTTCACAATGTACACGCTAAAAGCTTAAAAATCTCGTCATCGGATGTGGCGCCATTTTGTTTCTCTGGCTGCCAGCTCCAGATCGGCGCACTGTCGCCGAGGGAGACTTATCTGTCCTCACGCGTTTTTACGTGTCCAAAAGTCTTTGAGGACAGCGAAGGAGACAGCGGCTGTCTTGCGGACTGTCGGCCACCTTCCTGCCATCGTGTAACCGTTGCTTTAGAGAGAGATGCCATCAACATCCAATCAAGTTGACGCGTTTGTGTCAAATTTTTCTCTCAGCCGTCCTGATAAATAATGCTTCTATCTTGTGCTCCTTATGTTTACAGCTTTGTGTGTACTATAGGGAGAATTGAATTTCTTACCAACAAAGATTTTCTTTATAGAAACTTGTGTTAAACGGCCGCTAAGTGGTTCACCTTACTCAATAACAGGGACTTTGAAGCCCTTCGAAAGTAACATTATTTGATGGGAAGTGCGTGTTTTCACCTGATGATTAGACCAACAAAGATGGTTCAGAGCATACGACATTGCAGAACCTGTCACCAGAAGATCCAAGGGTTCGAATCCCCACGGTGGCATTTTTGACATTAGCTTGTCAGCTAGGCTGAATTGAGCCCTGTCTGGAGGAGAACTCTAGCGACCGGATGCTCTGATCGGTTGTTACCCGTAGTTTCTCCGATCAACGCTAGGCGAATGCCGAAGTAGTACCCTAACAAACGGGAGACGGACCGCGTTGGATCTTTTCTACCTCTTTCTTATCCTATCCTCATCTCTTACTCACACATTCTTACATTCACATGCACTTCGCAACCAAACGTTTTGGGAGACAAGTCAGGACCTTACATGTGGTCCCGGCTGGGGGGTTGTCACGCTGGTGGGAGATACTTTGTTGGTGGAAAATCCTCGCAAGTTGAGTAGGTCAGCGCCGAATCTCTCCATCCAGTGAGGATGGATCACCGCCATTTCCCGCGAACGAAATCTTCACGCTTACGGGACTTAATGACTTTAGCAGTTTACAAGACTGGAGTCACCAATCAAAAAAAGTGATGACAAACCAACATCAGAAAGATTAAAATCAGTTTTCCTGACTTTAAAACCCGACAAGCTCCCGACCAGTCTACCGACATGTGCGGTCGTGTAGTGAATGTTAGTGAAAGTGTGTGAAAGTAAGGGGTGATGTTAGGACAAGGAAGAGGGAGGTAAGATCGCGCGCGGTCCGGAATTCCAGGGTACTGCTCCGGCATTCGCCTGGTGTTGATCAGAGAAACCCTGAAAAACGGCCGATCCGAGCAGCCGTACGATAGAATTCTCCTCCAGACACCGACTGAATTCCCCCTAGCTGACAATCTACTGTCGAAAATCCTGCCACCGTCGGTACTCCAACCTAGGACCTCCCGGTCAGAGTGAAGCGTTGCGACATTTGTGTTTGTAAGTAAAGCTGGAAGCAGCAATGAATAAAAAAAAATTGCAGATACTATGTGACTGTGTTCGGATTTCATCCCGAACAAGTATTATTGCATGTTTAAAACACTTACGCGGATTCAACAAGTATTATAAAATGAGTATACCGGGAATACGTAACCGTTGCAAATATTCCGAGAAAATATATGCTGTTGTAGCACCAATAGTTGTGGATGCGGTATATCTGTGGGAAATAATGAAAAAGAGAGCTTTATCTTCTCAGATCAATCAAAAGAGTTTGTTGTAAAAAATAGACTTTTTGGTTGTGAGTGTCCTTCACATATGCTGATCGAAAGCCAAACCAAGCCCTTTATTTTGTGCAGCGGGTTGCCGACGCAAGCCCGATGTCACTACGATCGACTGCTTTGAAATTCTCTTTCTGTGAGTTCTGTTGGAGGGAACAAAATGTATTTTTCCAATTTATGTTTATATCTGTCTCCCTTTTGTCAACGTATCTGTAGGTTGAGAGTTGTTTTTCAGTTTATTTCTCTTTTATTTTCAGTCTTCTGCTTCTCGACTTTTCGTTCAGTTACTTACATTCTCTTGGCCATATGGGAGCAAGGTGATATCGATATATTTCCCCCAATATTGCATTGCTCTTTTCTGATTATCTATCATTTATGTTCCTTCAGAGTCCAACACAGAAAGCAGACTGATATCTAAAATTGTATTCCCATTTTATACTGGATATTTTTTCCAAATTTCCTCTCTAATATTATATATATATATATATATATATATATATATATATATATATATATATATATATATATATATATATCACACTCAATCGAATGAAGGTTCCTCCGTGTAAGATACAATTGTAATTTAAACTCTGTTCAATTTCATTCTAAAATGTACTTCAAAATTGTAGTGGGTTTCTTCACATTGGGAAGACAGGTCTTCTTTATATGTAAATTTAAAAGAAAGTTGTGGAAACTGGATACTGAAGAAATAATTTTGTTTAGGGATTTTGTTGCTGTCAGTCAGAAACCATCTAACAAGTATTTTGTATTACAGTAGTCAGAATATTTTATCTTTGTATATATTACATTTGACAATTTGTAGTATTTGAAACGTAATATTTTATGGATATTACGTATTGATGTTTATATTAATAAGGCGATTTTTAATAAAAATATATTAATAGAAGTTATGAAGAATACACACTGCATAACTTGTATTAGATCTCCAAATTAAGGCGAGTTTCTTTAAAAAAATAAACTGTATGAAAACTAAACACCTTTTCATTGTAATTCAATCACGGTCGATCTAGTTTAAAGAGAAAATTGGAAGTGGGTTACAACGCATATGCGGCGTATGATAATCAGGGAGTGCGCTTCCAAATTTTAACAAATAATTAATTCTTACTTCATGAATATTTATCTAACCAGTATGGTCTTCATTATCCTCGTATGAATATCTATGAGAATAGCTTCAATATTAACAGATGATATGCTATTTATTCTGTTTTTAAACGATCATAAAGCAAACATTTTCTGCTGTGAAATAATTTTCTTTTATTATGCACACATATGACTATTTCTCATTTTAAAGTCAAACTTCTTTTGTATTTTTAATGTCACAAGTTGTGCAAAAACTGATCAGATTATGAGTAATTCAACTTCAAACGTTTAAAGCGCATTAAATAAATGCAGCGAAGATTATCTAATGAAATCTTCAAATATATATTTTATTTATATTTGAACATATGGGTATATTGGAAATATAATTATTATTTGCAATTAATTGCAATTATCCATTTTGAGGTTTATGAGATATGTAAAGATAATATGAGTAAGACTTCAAATGTATCTAATATTTTAAATAAAAATTGATAAATGCGTCATCTTTTTTTACTTTCTGAATGTCAAGTATTACATCAAACTGTGTTAATAAGCGGGATTAAAACTAATGAGTCTACGTTTAAGAAAATGAAACCAAAATATATTTAATATAGAGAGATCCCATTTTACTTTTGTAACGTTTCCACGTAGAACACTATTTCTACCTGATGTGAGTTTTGTTCAAAACATCAGCATGTGGTGTTTTCTAGATCAGCAGAGTAATTCCATTAATTCCCGCATGTACGTGCCTCTAAGTTCGTGTCTTGTTTTTGCTTCACCCCAACCCATCGATCCAATGATGTGAGTGACAATGTAAATCCAGAGATGACGCACGGATTTGAAACTGGTTCTGCGTCCTCCATACAACTCCCCCCGTCGATCCACTGGAACTGCCCAACTCACAACGGAACATGAGCAGTTTTCAAACACTTTCAGAACGGAAAAAATAATTTCCGAACCATTTTACTAGAGTAAATTCTGTGCATTTTTCGTGGTACTCACTGATTTTAACTTTCTCGCTACGGAGCAGGGAGAAAATTATGTAAGGCTGCGCGAGAAACGGCGAATTTTCAGTAGGAAACTGTTATTAAGGTGACGAAAAAGTTGATAAATTCAGTGGCTAAATTTCGAGAAACACGTGAAGTAGCCAGAAACTATGTTTTGCAAGTCCTTGTTACCGAAAAATCGAATAACGACAAAACGTCTGTCTATCCGTATGTGTATCCGTCTGTTTGTCCGCCCGTCTGTCCGCCCGTCTGTCCGCCCGTCAGTCCGCCCGTCTGTCCGCCCGTCTGTCCGCCCGTCTGTCCGCCCGTCTGTCCGCCCGTCTGTCCGCCCGTCTGTCCGCCCGTCTGTCCGCCCGTCTGTCCGTCCGTCTGTCCGCCCGTCTGTCCGCCCGTCTGTCCGCCCGTCTGTCCGCCAGTCTGTCCGCCCGTCCGTCTGTGAACAACACGTGCGTCTAAACCGTTCAGCCTATTTTCTCCTAAACTGATAATCCTCAATCGATCTGACTGCCTTTGAATTTGCAACCGATATTTTAATTTTGGGAGGTACTTTACATGACTACTATGACCCCTTTGGTAAATTTTCCAAATTTTCAAACAAAAATGTATCCATCGTTTTTGATTAAATTATTCTTATGTTCGTTGAAAACCCTGCTTCTTCGGAAATTCCAAAAGAATTTTTTTTCGGCGTCTTTCTTTAACTGCAATTATTAAGATAAGATATTTTTTCCTTAATGAAATGTGTTTCTTAAAGATAGATTTTGAAATAAGGTCATGTACAATTTTTCACAAACTTTTTGATTGATTTTGCATGGAAATTGGGGTAGGAAAGTACATGCTGTTTAAGCACCACTAGTACTATAAGAAGAAAATGTTTTGGTTCTTTAAAGGGCGATTTATGATCTGTGTACATTTGGTAGATTAATTTTCACTTGACGATCACAACTTGAAGCAGTTTTAAATTGTAAGATAATGAGAAACGGAAAAACGAAAGAGATTCTAGTGGTTCAGAAACATTCTTTTGTTAGAATTCAACTTCAAAGCACTGCAGCTGAGACAATATCCAAAAGTTAGTTTCTGTTTATTAGATACGTATGCATATTTTTAGATCATGATTGTTCGGAAATATCGTCAGGATGTGATCTGAATCAAGTGCATTTTAATCGAGAATTCAGTTCTGTGTCACTATAGTAAGAGTGAAAATCCAAGAGGGTGTTTAGCACTAAAAGGAGTAGAGAAATTATCCCGAACACCGCGAAAGAGGATCCCGCGAGATTGAGTAAGATTTCTGAGCATAGTTAGAAACAAGTAGGGCCATGAACAGAGGTGTATTTACGCATAGGCACAGTAGGCACGTGCCTACGGCGGCAAATTTTCAAGGGCGGCAAATTTTCAAAGGCGCAAAATTTTCTTGATATTTTCTAAAACAAATTTAAGTTCTCTAAAAACTATAACAGCTTAAATCATATATTTTTTTAAAAAAGATCATATTAATATTTAATACAAGCTATTTATTTGTCTACTTCATTAGAGTATACCTTATGATTTCAGAAGTATATGAATCTGAAACTAAGGCCCGTTGACGAAAGAAAACATGTTGCAATTCTAGTTGTCATGTTTTAGTTTCCTATTAATGTTAACGTTTCAGTGTTGAAACGTTAATAATGTTGAACGTTACTTGCTATGAAGATACAGTTTATATCCAAAATTAGCTAATCCAAAAAAAAATATTTAATTTAAGAAAACTATGTGCAAAATATAATGTTACTTTTAAAGTTAAAACGTTTAAATTAATGAAGAATTGTTACTGAAACGTTACAACTTGAAATGTAACATTAATGTTAAACAGGGGGCGGCAAATTTGATGTGCCTACAGGTGGCAAAAATATTAATCCGCCCCTGGCCATGAAAGCGGTAGCTGCTGCTGCTGCCGCCAGGGTCTTGTGAGAGCTCTCGGCTGCCCCGGAAACGCGCGATGCCGTCCTATCGGCCATCTTGTGATCTTCCTCAGGCAGACCAGCCCTGAGGAAGACCACGACAAGACTGTCGAAAGGTCGGCATCATAGCCTTGGTCGCGGGGACACTCAGACAGCCAAGATCACTCGTAGCTGGGTCATTCCAAGGCCAGTGGTCTAATTTTGCAGACGTACCCCTTGCGACCATTTCGTATTTTAATGAAATATACGCCGAGACTCACGTGTCTCAAAGAAACATTTTACTTTCCGGTATACGTACGTATATACGGAGTAATATACGTAGTATGGGGAAAGTTATGTAATGCTGCATCAAAAAAAGGTGGATTTTCGGCAGTAAAAAATTAATTGCTGAGCCCTGATAACGAAAAAAAAGATAAATCCAGTTGCTAAATTAAGAAACAAAATATTCTAACACGTTCTGTAGCCATAATTTCTGTTTTGTGGGTCCTTCATAACGAAAAATTGATTAACGGCGTAATGTCTGTCCGTCCGTCTGTCTGTCCGACGTATGTGAACAACACTGCCGCCTAGACTAGGCGTATGCTTTTTTCCAAACTGAATAAACTCCTGTCGATGAGGCCTGAGCGGAAGATCTGCGATTTTGAAAAACATTACTTAATTTTTGTTTTTTTCATTAATTTTCGTTCACGAACTTAAAATGATACATGCGTTTCAGCAGTGGCAGATCAGGAATGCCTTACTTAAATACAAACACGGGATAACGCGTCTAATATAATAAGTAGAAATATGGTCTCAATATTTCGTTTTTTTGTATAATTTTTTTCTTAAACTAAAAACTTTTATTTCGGGAGACCCTGTTCTTTGTTATTTTATTAATTGGTTCCATAAAGTTATAGACAGTCAAAAAATTAAAATACAACAGTAATCTTTCTACATTTCAATCATTATTTATTTCAAAGATACAGTCAATGAGAGGCATGTCCAGGTGTCCGTCGACAAATGACACTTAGATGTCATATTATAACATCTAATCTCGACCCATTGATGTTTTTAAGGAATTTATTCCTTCTGATTTCACCATATTACCACGATTCAATTTGATACTATTTATTCTTTGTTGTATAAAATTATGACAACATTTCATGACGTATAAAAGCCTGATGGTGAAAGAATAACCTCTTTCGAAAAGTTGCCAATAATTGACGGTATCTTTGAAATAAATGTTGATTGAAATTTAGAAAGATTACTGTTGTATTTTAATTGTTTGGCTACCTGTAATTCTATGGAAACAATTAATAAAGTAACATGGTTAATAACAGACAGGCATTAGGTCGAATTTGAAACTACAGACTCTTATCTTTAACGTACAGCTTAGTGAATATGATAATAATAGTTTTAATTACTCTCTCACGGCCCAGCAATTCCTCCGGGCTGATAAACCTTCTACTGTCATTTGCTTCCTCGCCTCAGCTCACCCCCTTTTATCCACATCCGCGTTGGACGTGTGCGCTCGTGACATTGCGACTTGTCCCGCGCCGGGCAGCTGGGTTTCCCGTGCTGACAGCGACGGTGATGAGCCAATCCGCAGAACGAACAACTCCGCGAGGAAACGTATTTCATAATTGGGCGGCAAGTAGGCGCGCGGCGTCACCTGCAATTGTTTTCATTAAGTGTCACGTGACAAGTTAATGCGACGGCCCGTCGCCGTGCGAGCCGCTTGGCCCCTGCCTGCTGTCACTCCGCCGGCGCGGCCTCGGCCAACACGAGCCGCAGCCCGCCGGGCGCCCTTGTAAGCCGCGCACGTGAACTGGCGCGATGTGCGCGCGACCTCCGGGATGTACAACAGCCCACGAGGCGTTGTGTTCCCGAGGGCTAGCGTCAGTCAGTGACTGCCTGCAAAGGGTGAGACGCAAGGCGGTTATTCATTTCAAAGGGAGAGCTGTTTTTGACCATTAAATGTTTAATTATATATGTCTTAGTACTAGATTTGTTGGTGTTTCTTGACCTCTGAATTACGAAAAAGATACGCCATCTGTTGTCATTAACCATTTTCCTCTTTACTGAACTTCATGTAAACCATTCTGTATACTGACCTCATCTCTTGTGAACAGAAGTGAATGAAAGAATGAAGTGAAAACGCAAGATGTAACGAGAAAGATGGCCAATAAAAACAGATGGTTTAGGATGTTGTAGAGAATACAGAATAATGTGAAAGGATATGTAATGATTTAAGGATTATTAATTAGGTATTTAAATATATATTGTTATATGTTAGATACACGACGTTATTTTAGATTAAGGTTATTATTGTGTATGGGACAAGGAAACAAACCTGTGTATATTACTTTTAGCATAATTCCAGCCACGAAGAAGGCCAATAAGGGCCGAAACGTGGGAAACCAGGAAAAAAGGATGTAGAATTCCTTTTTTTTTTACCAATCACCTATACTCAAGAAAATCAATAAGCATCTTTTTTTATCTTTTTTCTTTTACAAAACAGTATTTTTTACAGTAGTTACAACAGATCAATGTATTAGGAGTCTCAGAAACGAGTCCACAAACGCAGAGTGCAGGTGTCGTGGAGTTAAATCTGGAACTTTCAACCTTCTTCGTTCATCGACAGATTTTAAAGTAATTGTTGACGCCATCGACCTTCTTACTTTATTCTGTAAATCATACTTAAACATAACACATAAAATTGTAAGTGAATGTGTTAAAGGTAGCTATTTCGTACACCAGTTTTTAGTATTTACTTTCTAAATAGAATATAGTTGTCAATACATAGTTATAACTTGTTGTGTTTTCTAAACATCCTAAGCAGTTGGGTAGTCATCTTTTTGAATGGGCCGACACAGAAAATAGAAATGGGGCTCATGTCTGCAATAAATGTGAAATTAAGAGTTTTAAATCTAATTGGTATAAATATAATGAGAGAGTGGATAAAATAATCATCTGTGAGGTTTGTTTTATTCTTTGTCGTGGGGGTCCTTAATAAAGGCCACTTATTTCAAAGGGCCAGTGCGGTACACTGGATGCATCAGCTTAGCTTTAGCCGTGGCCCTAAGGATAAACGACGGATACGAAAGGAGGATGGGGTGAATTTGTTATTTATTATTTTAGGATTTGTTGCACTGTATTAGAAAAAAAATAATTACGAAATTCATTTAATATGTTTTTGTTTTCATTAAGATCTTGATTATACCTATTAATCGACCATACACATTTGGCTGCAATCTTCAATCGACCCCATTGGTCATCATTGACCCCGTTCAAAATTGCACCGATCCCACAGGGCCAGAACTCGACTCTAAGTTGCCCCAAAGTCGCGACTGATCCTCCTGTGAGGTCAGCGTACCGGCGCTCTCTAGGGTAGTACGGTTGGCAGAGATTTGAGGCTTCGATGAGTAAGGTATTTTAATGATTTCAGTATTGCACATTTTAAATAATAATGAAAATAATGGTAATAATTTTAAGAAATTAAATGTAACGGTAAAATCTTGATCCATTTTCCTATAACCACTTCCTTTAGTTTTACGCTCTTAATTTCTGATTCCAGTCTAAAAAATAGCTACATGTAAAATTCGCGTTTACGTTAGTATGCCCACCTTTCAGGGTTTAGATATAATTTCGACACAGAAAAGAACCGAGTCCCGATAGTTGAGATTCAAACGTCATTGACGAAAAGTGCTTTACCGGCCAATACCTGTACTTTGCTTTCGAGCGCTTTTTCTGAAACGCTTTGTAAATGATGTCCTTCAGCTTTCATTTGCACTTTTCCAGTTTCTCTCATTCCCACTTCTCCTCTTTTTTCTATCTCTTCTCTCCTTTCGTGTGTTTCTTCTCTTCTCCTTGCTGTTTCCTTCCGCTCTCGTAACCAGTTTTACCCTCCCTCTTTTTATATATCAAGATCTTCCCCCTCTCTCTCTCTCTTTCATATTCTCGCATTCCTCTTACGTTTCTCATTTTCTCTTATAAACGCTTCTCCCTTTCTCTCTTATCTCCATGTTCTATTCCTCCATATTCTACCGCACCACCATTCGTTATGCTCTCTCTCTCTCTCTCTCTCTCTCTCTCTCTCTCTCTCTCTCTCTCTCTCTTTCCTTTGTCTCTTTTTTATTTTCGCAGTGATTTTATTTTAAGCGGATTTTACCAGAAGAAATTTAAAAAAATAATGTGTATGTTTTGTTGTGACGTTTTGTTGTAGTTTTTGTTGTGACTGTATTTTAGACTAGTTTACAATTGTGAAAATTTATGGGAATCATACCAATACAAGGTATATACATTTCCATTTTCATCGACGTATGTTTTTGACATGATATCATTTCATTTTTCACTTACAAATGTAAATATATTTTATACTAATATTAATAGTATAAATATTGTATGCACTGAACGGACATGATAAAGCATTCTATTTTCCTGCACTCATTGTTCTTGTATTTTCATATTCCTATCTCTTTTTTATGAGTTCCATGAATATTGATTAGTATTATAATGTTTTGTATCTAATGTTAACCATTTCAAAACAATCGAAGAGATATAATGGATGAGTTCATTTCACAACTGTCGAGAGTAATGTAGCTGCATTATCTCTAGTTGTTTTCTTGAGCTCCAAGTGAAATGTAGTTATTGGAATAATATTTCCCCATGTTCTTGCGGCACTAAGTCGATTCCGTCACGAAAGGAACAATGAGGGACTATCATCAAAATCTGCAGCAGATTTGCCTTTGCAAATAGTTTTTATTCCAAGGAAGCGAATCTTTTCTTACCAATTATTGCCATAAACGCCCGTTCCCGCCAGCATTCATAATTCAACTTAATTTGTATGTGAGTTGAGGCAGAGACCCTGACCTTAAGAGACCGAACACAAATAGCCCCTTTTTTAGTTTCCGTCACATACAGATTTTAACAGTTTTTTCGATTAAAAATTAAAAAATAAATAGATATTAGATGTTACGTTCTCTGGTAGTTTATATTTTTAGATACTTAGAAAATGATGATAATTTTCTAATCTCTAAATAATAATACATTTCTAAAGCTAATTAACTACTGTGTATAAATGATTTATATGTTATCTACATAACACGTTACTTCTTCTATTTATCTAGCATTTACAATAGTTTTCTTTTAACTCTTTTCTTGATTCTATTAAATATCTTCAGCGTTGTTTGAAAACCACGGAAGTCCAAAAGAACACCCAAATTAACACACATTTTACGTATGTAAATGATATTAGTACCAGAAAGAGAAAAAAAATCCATTGTGAATGGGTCCAGGATTATTATCTACATTACTAATTTTGAACACGCACAAAAATTAAAATGCATCCTCCAGCATTGTAAAAGGTGTATATGTTTTTGTTAGATACCCAGAAACTTGAAAAAACAGAAACAATGAAAATTTTTCGATTTCAACTGAAAACCTGAAATATTATATTGTGTTGCTCTACCTCTTTTCATATTATACGTACCAGTTGAATTTTCAGATTCGTTGCGTCACTCCTGTCGGCCGAGTTCAAATCATGTGACAGCAAGACTTCAAGGCTGAGGCCGCTCTCTATTACACGACAGTCCTTCCGAAAATACTGTCTTCCATTTATTTGTATGACAACTACATTAAACTAACGTGCCCGTGCGAGAACTCTCGCATATTCTTACATACCTCAAGAAAAGCAATTCTAAGCCATAAAAATTATAAAAGTAATATATTCGCCTACGAGAAATAAATATCATTTGTTACCATAATATTTTTTTAATCGTTAAATTTCTTTTTTATTAATGTTTTCAGAAAAATAATTTCCATTCTTGAACTGTGTTGTCTATAAAAGTGTATTTACTTAAATTAGGGGAGTAGACGGGTGTTCGACCCACAGCCCATCCATGCAAAATTTTTGGTCACGGACGAAGCAAATAACTGTAAAGGTGTCCTTGAAGAGATCCCATCTCACTAGTCTCTAATTCCCCATAGCTTCAACTTATTATCACTATCATCACTAGCACTTACTAATTATGTGATAACTCATCCGCCTGTGCCCTGAATGGTTGAAGGGCTCTTCAGTCCCTTCCAACAGAAATAACTGACAATACTCCAAAACGCAGCGTCACATGATTATATAATTTCTGTCCCCGTCCCTTTAATTAGTGACACTGACATCACTACCACCAGAATCCTTTGTCATTTCAGCTTTATGTTTATTTTTACCACCGCTCCCCGAAACTCTAATTTAGATCATCACCTCATTACCACACAAAAACGGTCACAGATGTCCCTGCAACATCCAGTCCAGCACAACCACGAACTCTTTATCTGCCTCCACCTGGATTCTAAGAACGCAAGCAACACGGCTGGCTCCCTTACTTTGCTCCAAGTCCCCGCCCTCTCCTTCGCCGTCTCGCCGCCCGGGCTCAGCCAGCTCAAGACCGCCCCTCCTCGCCCCTCCTCATCCCTTCCCCTCCCCTCCCCTCCCCACCTCTCCCTCTGGAGTCCCCCGCCTCCTCCCGTCCCGACGCCGACTCTCTTGATGGAGGAGAATAATGGAAGAATTTCAACCTCTGCCGTCGGCGGGCGTGAGAAGAAATGCCATTTCGGCTTTCATGGAACATTGGGCACATTTTTCTTGTCGCGATAAAACGCCCTGAGTTGATTCATCATGGCTTTCTGATCCGTGAGAAAATATAGTAAAGGGCGCTTTATGGGCGGTGGGGCGGCCGCAGAAGAGCCGCTGGCAGCGATAGCCGCTTTTGGGCCGGAGGAGGAATTGTTTCTTCCGATGAAACGTCGGCACCTGACGTGAAGCCTGAGTATCTGCTGTGCTCTACATCTTAGAGGCAGGGCGAATCGAAGGGCTGGTTCACGTTGAATGGCGGTATGGGTAAATTTATTTTATGAGACGAGAGTTCTAATGCTCCGGTATTTCGACGACAAAAAATATTTTTGAATGCGTATTTTAATGAACTTTCATTAATTTTATAACAAAAATACACACAACTGAAAAAGTCTGGCAGTAAATAGAGAGCTAGTAATTACATTTACCAATTGAAAAAAGAATAAATAAGGGGAGAAAAAGAACAAAATTTCACAGTAACCATTTATTTATACTAAATAGAGATCCTATAATCCGTCATACATGTTTCGATTTCTACAGGTGAAGTCTTCGAAACGTGTGCACGGGGATATTTCATTCGCAATATTTCAATATTTCATTCACAATATCGCAAATGCAGTCCGAGAATAATTTAACACAAACCTTTCCAGTGGAAACAAGACTTAGATCTGAATGAGGAAGCTGTATGGACCCGTTAGAGCTTTTTTCCATGGCACACACATTCCATAAATTAGTGAAGTTGGCCAACGTTTTGTTTTCACTTTATTTGTAACACAAAGTCAGTGTATTTCTTTTCTACAAGCGACTGTAACTTACAGTAAAATTGATTTGTAACTGTACGTCCTCTCGTTTCCGCAGTCACTCGGGATTAATAGTCGCTTTAGCCACCAGATGTTGTTAACTTCACATCTAGAGGATGCGGTTGGGAGTTTCACTCATTGAGGAGAAACGACGAAAGTTTTCCTCATCAGGCGCACTACACGGAAAGCTTGTAACTGTAAACAGAATAAACTACTTATAGAAACAAAGAAATATGCTATATCTAAATTGTTTGCATTTTGATGAAGAGGTTATGTTTCTTTGTTCCATGATACCTATAGTAATACTTTCTTTACAACTTACAAAATTCGTTCCGCTAATATGATTTTAATCTGTAATGATTATTATTTTTTACCTATATTTCATTATTATCGTTAGTTTACCGCTATCCTTAGTCTGTCCAAAAAACACATTTGATCCCGGGACAAAGTTCGATGATTGATTACTAATGATTTCGGACGCGCCAACTACTAAGGTCATTATTCCAGGAAGTGTGATGCCTGTTTTTCTCTCTGGAGAAGGTGGCGATCTTGCCCTGCTGTCACCGATCTTCCGTTGGCTAGCGGGGTTTTCCTCATCCAGATATCTCCCACCCGCCGGTCACCGCCCCAGCCGGGACAAGCTCTAAGCTCCCGTGTGGCCTCCTGGCATGTGCGTCGGTGTAGCGCATGTACGTAAGGGGTAGGGCAGGGCAAAGAATGAGAATAAAGGGAAGGAAAGATCACGCGCGGTTTGTGGTCCGATTGTTAGGATACTGCTCCGGCATTCGCCTGGTGTTGACCGGATAAACCACGGAAAACGACCGATCAGATGAGCCGATTGCTAGACGTCTCCTGAGCTGGGCCTAGCTGCGAGGCTAGTGTCGAAAATCCTTCCACGGTCGGGACTCGAACCCCAGGACCCCCCGAGTCAGAGGCACTGCCGGAGAGAGTGCTTCGTTGGCGTCCACCTCTGCATTCGGCTCAAGGACAACAGGGAGGCGCGCGGAAGGCAGAGCGGTGTGGGCGCGCTCTGGCCCCGGCGGCGACGTTGACAAATGAGGGGAGGAAGTACCGTCTCCGAGAAGGCGCCTCAATCTCACGAGACACGCCGCGCCCGCCAACGGGCGCTTCCGGCAAATTCGCCGGGTGATCGCACCCTGCGAAGACTGCACTGACTGCACGGATGGCATGTACGCACTGCACCGTAATGTTACGTGATTGAACATGTGTAACGTAGAATAAAGTAAAAATAAGGCACCGTAAGGACATGTAACGAAACAAAATAATGCGTTACCATGGCAACGCAAAATTACATAATGGAATGTACTCGTAATGATCTGTAGCTTAACCCACTAACTCAGGCTGTTCAAAGAGAATGTTTCTCTCCTTTACTACCGGAATTGTTTTACATTAGGCATTCAGTATAAGTGTCCTTTTCACGCGTGCATTTACGATAATAATAAAATTGATCGAATTTACTCAGAGAAATGTTTTTCTGATATGCGACTTCAATGACATATAATTTGGTATTACGTTTATTTAATTTAATTATTTAACCATTATTAGGAAGTCCAAACTGTTGTATCCGCAGGACGTAGAAGTTGGGATCATGCAATAATTCCGTAAATATACACACCACCCTTTACTTCAGAATGAACAAAATCAAAATCATACAGACAAACATCTTGTTTAGAAAATTAGCCAAAAGTTTGGCTGTTGCTCTTAGATATTCGTCGGGTATTAAAGTGTAGGTGTGTAGAAGCCGATCTAATGGTATTCGCTGGAAGTATATCTTCTGCGTGGTCTACAACTCCACACTATTTCTTGTTCTGCCAAGGGGATTAGTCGCCGAGGAGGGCACTTGGCCCTTGCCTTTTATCCGCAACCCATTCCAGTGCAAGAACACCTGGCTGATTTCTGGATTCCGCCGTAATGCAGTTTGTTCTCACGGCAACCTCCCTATTCAATACCTACGTCGGGTTGCCCTGCCAGCTCAGAGCTCTTAGCTTTCGTGGCCACGACCGGAGTCAAATCACTGCGCCACTCACAATGCACCGAGCAAAGTCCCTTGGCTATGCTCAGAGTGTCAAGCCACTGCCACGACGAAGTCAAGTTCCCTACTGGGGGTCCTCGGACCGACGTCCAGGGAACTCGGGCCCCAAAACTTCACCTTACTGCCTCCACCTTGAAGCTACCGACGTGAGTATTGCCGGAACCCAGGAAACTGTCAGGGAGTTTCAAGCTCCCTGTCTGAATTTTGTATTTCGGTTTGAGGTCCACCGCTCTGCTGTGGAGAGGATGCCGGCTGACGAACCACAGCACACTCCCCCCCAAACGTTGGTGGCTAATCAGCTCCTCACTGCTTCCACCCTGAAGCTAACGACGTGAGTGCCGCCGTGAAACTCGCGGTAAGAGTGGCCGTTTACAATCCTCCACCAAGAACCGTGGCCTCCGCGGTTGATGCCCCCCCCCCCTGCGGGGATTCCCCAGAAGTATCGACAGCTCTTGCTCGGTTCCTACAACCTGCCGGACGGTGGCCGCCAGCCCGCTAGAGACGTTCCTTCGCAGGCGAGATGAATTTCGGGTATGGCTAGGTAGCGGTCTCGGCAGCATGTGACAGCACGCGAAAGTATTGTGTACTTCGATTTTTCTATACTGACCGATTGCAAGATGCCATTGTTACACTTTCTGCCTTATAAAGTGAATCTCTTTAATTAATTATCGAAAGTCCTTCTCAACAGGGCTCGTGGTCTCAGAATTGTGCTTACCTCTGTTAAAAAGATTCACTTTATAAGGCAAGAGATGTAACAATGTCCTAATGTCATCGGCCACTGTAAAACAATTGAAGTATAGTGGTTGTACTTCCTGCAGCTGTGCTGGCGGTCTCTGACTTCAATCTTCAGAAAAGAAGGGCTATGCCTTTTTAGTTACCCGAAAGAGAGCAGGGAACGTGACGCTAGTGCTTTCTCTACTGGTGAGAAGACATTACATTTGTTATTCGAAAACGAATATCAGATTGCATTGTCTCCTTGTCTCCTTGTCTCCTTATCTATTGAGTATATCGCTTTGCCAAAGTTCTACATTTCAGTCCTCTACTGACAACCAAAAATAGATTTGCTTTTTTTAAATCAATCCATAGAAAAAGACAAATGTCTATAGTTGTGTTAACAACATATCATGAAAACGGGTTGGCTTAGTGGGTACAATACTGTGTACAAAACATTAGCGTAAAGATAACACACACGTAAGACTCGATTTACTCGCTTCCTTTTGATGACCGACATCTAACGCAAAGACAAATTTAACTGAACGCGTTTCCATCTGCTCGCAAGCAGCAAAGTTGCCCTCACTTCGGCAATCTGTTAAATAAAATTACTAGAACATTTAAAATTCATACGCCGTAACGAACGTATAAACTAAAAAAAATGTAAAACATAAAACTCAGTTAAAGAGTTATGTTGTTCTAATATAATTTTGGAAGACGCGGATCAATTTATTAGATAATGCATAAGTAACTTTGAACGGTCTAGAGAAAAAATGGAAGAGGTAGCAAAGAGCATCAACTAATGTCACTGCAGGGCCTCTGGCCAGGAGGTCCTAGGTTGGAATCCTAACGGTAGCAGGATTTTCGTCACCAGCTTGTCACCTAGGTCGAATTCAGTCGCTGTCTGCAGGATAATTCCAGCGTCCAGCTGATGTGATCGATTTTCCATGGTTTCTCCGATAAGCACCAGGCTAATGTCGGAGCAGAACTCTTAATGCGTCACGGTACGCACGTGATCTTTCCTTTCCATTATTTATTCTTACCCCTTACTTACACACACACACACACACACACACACACACTCACTACACTACCACGCATGCCGGGGTGACCAGTCGGGAGCTTAGAGCTTGTCCTGGCTGGGGCGGTGTCCCGCTGATGAGAGATACCCGGTTGGGGAAACCCCACTAGCCGACGGAAGGTCGACGCCGAATCCCGCCATCCAGCGGGGGAAGATCACCGCCGCCTCAGGAGCAAATAAACCTGCATTACATTTACGGGAATAATGACTGATGTTGACGCACTTGGAATCACTAAAAATCAAAGATTCAATCGAGAGAAAATGTATGGAATTCCGCGACTCAAAATATTCCCCTGAAATTTCTTTCTTTGCCAAATTTGGTCTCATGTGAACCCGCAATACATTTTATAGCAGGAGATCGGGTTCCAGTGGTGTAAGCAGAGGCAGAAGGCTCGAGGCGAGGGTGGGGTGAGAGGTGTGGTGAGAGGGGGTGGAGGGGGGAGAAAGAGTGGGGTCAAAATTAGAGTGGGAGAGAAGCAAAGGACTGAGACGGAGAGAGGAAGCTAAGAGGCAGTGCGGGAACGAATGTGGGGGCGTCCAGTGGGAGCGGGAGTGGAGAGTGGGAGAGCAGTGGAAGCGGGGGCGAAGAGCCGATGCGGGGAGGAGTGGGAGTGTGAAAGGAGAGGTGGAGAAGGAGAGACAGCGGTGACGGAGAGCGCGAGAGAAAAACGGAGTGGAGAGAAGTTGCGGGGTCGAGACTGGAGAGTCGGAGGGAAGCGAGGAACTGAAGCTGAGAGCGGAAGCTGGAGCGAAGTGCGGGAGCGCGTCTGGAGAGTGGGAGTGACTATGTGGACGGTGAGTTGGAGTGGGAGCGGTGTGTGGGAGAAGTTTCGGGAGTGGGAGCGGGGAGGGAGAGGCAGATGCGCCAAAGAGCGCGGTGGCGGACGGAGGGGTGAGCGGCCTCAGCTGGAGGTACAGCGAGACGAGCGGCAGGCGGGCGAGAGTGGGCGCTGGGACGAAGACCACACGCGGAGATTGGGAGCAGGGAGGGAGAGGCTGTGGCAGCGCGCGAGGGAGCGGAGGCCGTGAGCGGCTGCTGGGAGCCCGAGCTGGGAAGTCGGGCGGGAGGAGGGACGGCGGCGGGGGCGGGGCCCGGATGGCGGTCGGCGCAGCGCCAGCCAGCGCGGCGCGCGGCCGTCCCAGCCCCCCTCCCCTCCCTCCACCCGGAGCCATCGATCTGCCTGGGCGATCGTCCGCTGTCTGTGCCGGCGCTCGCGGTCGGCGCTTCGCCGCGCGGCGGGACATTCCGGACGGCGCGGCGGCGCGGGGGCCTGAGAAATGGGCGAACGTCATGCGATGTATCACGACGCCTGGAAATATGTGCGTGATCCGGCATTCATACACAAATGGCGCGCCGCCGCAACCCCCTCTCCGCGCCGGGCGCGCCCGTTAACGCCCGCGTGACCCGCCAGCCAATGCCCTGCACCACGCCGCGCCGCGCCGCGGGACTCGTTATCGCGACCGAGGGGGCGCGCGGGCGGGCCGGCCGGGATATGGCCAGCGGCACACTTCAGGTGGAGCGGCAGCCCACGATGTGAAATACACCAAGGGCTTCGGCGCAGGATTCGCACACACAAAAGTCCATTCTACATTTCCGTTCGCACAATTGTTCTTTTTTTCTTCTTCTTTATTTCCGAATGCGAGGTACCTTTTTTGTGGGGGGGGGGTCACATGTTAACGTCATCATATATCGACCACTGTAATTGCTTTAACTGTAGAAACAATTAGCGTATAAACAACACGAACATCCATATTCGAGGCGTGATTCGAACCAGCGACCCTTCGAGCTGCAGTAGCTACGGCCTTTCAGCCTTAGCGACCTCGGCTTCTGCTTCGCATCGAGATACCACTGTCACAGATGTGCCCTTGAAATTTACGCAATATTTCGTTCTGAATGTGCTACTATGCTGACCCAAATGGTTTCAGTCCTGTAATGCTCAAGGGTGGTATCGCTCTTGCACTCTCATCTCGTAAGTTTTTTGCGCACAATTTTAACATATTAATTTTACTTGAAATTGTACTTTCAGAATTTGTTAGAAATTATTTAAAATAGTATTATATTGGTTTAATTAAAGTTCGAATTTTATTAGATAAACACTTACATTCGACATACATAAGTCGATGCATTGAAGAAGACTGCGAATACTTCCTTGTCATTTTGGTCTTTGCCTCTCTGTCAATATTTTTCTACTGTCATGTAATGGAAATATTGCGTAATTGCTGATGTAACGGAGTGAATGGAATCTACTTTATTTTCACTGAAAATGTTTATTGAAAGCAAATACATGCTAAAAAATAAACTTTTCAATCATTTTCCCATTTTCCTCTTAAGAGGATCAGTTTTCAATTATTAAATGAAATTCGTGTCCAAGGTAGCGCATAAAAATACTAATCAAATTGTCAATCGTGTCAGAGAAATCATTCTTAAAATAAATTTAGATTTAACACAACTCTTAAAAACTTTTCACTGTAGCTTGCACATCTAAGTAACTTTTTATCTTTGCAATACGTCATAGAATTTCCAAACGGATTTTTCTTCTTTACTAAAAATAATGAACTGTCGAACTAAAATAGTTGATATAAAATATGTGATATATTGTTGTCTAATCTGCTACTAAAATAATGATTTATTTGAAAACGTAAAATAGAGTGATATATTATAGACATCTTTTTGAATAAATTATTTTGCATGCAATATATCAAAACCGTTAAGGCAATAATATTTTGAAAATTTCTCCCATATTCCTTTTTTTTTGTATTTGAATAGTGCAGTGTTGAGCGTTTTAACAAGGGGAAATGTCCATTCATTCTGCAATTGATCGTGGGACGTTGGCATGTCTGACAGGCTGACACGTCAACACATCAGCGGGGGCATCGCCCTCTCAGAGTACTTTCCTGTTTAAAACGTCACGCCAGTTAGACACTTTAATCATTTCTTTCCTCATCTAGTTAATAGGCTTTCGGAAACTTTTGCGTAATCACCTGTGAAACGACGTAGCACTCAGTGCAAATGCCACTTGCACTCACTGATATCATCATTGTTTCCCCCTTCGTTTTTGCAGTCACCGCCACCACCACCGCTTTTACTCCCACACCGCCTTTAACAACACCACTGCCTTTACCACAGCTGCCGCCACCGCCACCGCTTCCGATCCGCCCCCGTCCCCGTCCCCGCCGCCACCACCGCCGCCGCCGCTGCCACGGCCACCGCCACCACCACCGCCACCACCACCGCCACCACCACCTCCGCCCCGCTATAGGCTACCGCCACCGCCACCGCCACCGCCATCGCCGCCGCCATCGCCGCCGCCATCGCCGCCGCCACCGCCACCTCCACCGCCACCGCCACCGCCACCGCCACCGCCACCGCCACCGCCACGGCCACCGCCGCCGCCATCGCCGCCGCCACCGCCACCGCCTTCCTGTCCACCCCCACCGCCTCTTGCAGGTCCGCCGCAAACGCCGCCCCGTCCGCATTGCCCGTTGACTGCCGGCGGCGCTCCTCTAATCACTGCTCTCACCGCCCTCGTGAGGCTGTAAGCACAGGCGCTATCGACGCCCACATCGCCTCGGCGCCTCCCGAGTAATGTGGACGAGGGGCCGGGGAAACCAATCGCTTCCCCCACTCAGCACCCGCTCCGCGCTCGTAAACGGAATGCCCGGCCTTCTGCACTTCCCCTTCCGGTTTCTTTTTTCATTTTACTTTCTCGCTACCACGTACGCAGTAGAGGAAAAGTCCTGTAATGCTGCGAGAAAGAAACGGCAAAATTTTTGGCAGAAAAACTCTTTTAAGAGGGTCCTGGCAATGAAAAAGTATATAAATCCAATTGCTAAATTTAGAAACAAAAATCCTCTATCACACAGTGCAACAGAATCCGTTTTGTGCATCCTTGATACCAAAAAGTTGAATGACAGCAAAACGTCGGTCTGTCCGTCCGTCTGTCTGCGAACAACGATTGTCTCCAAAATTGATATTCCCCAATAGATCTGGATGGGTCGCCGCCCTTTGAGTTTAAAACTTATATTTGAATTTCGGAGAAATTTTACATAAAACCCCTGGGACATTTTACAAATTTTCAGAAATACCTCCATTGTTTTTTATTCAATTTTGCTGTTAGATACTGTGAAGGACATTTAAGTGAATGGTGCAGACCTCATGTTTGTTAAAAACTCAGATTTTTTAAAACATGTAAAAATACAATTCTTTTCGGCTCCTTCCTTCAACTACAATGATGAAGACAGAATTTTTTTCCGTAATGAAATATGTTCATAAAACTAGATTCTAAAATAAGGTCATATATATTTTTTAATTCAGTACTTTTCGTGTAATTTTGCGTGAAAGTACTTGCTGTTTTTGCATCACTAGTCAATTTTTTCTTTCGTTAACTTTTCATCGCAATTTTCTTCTTCTTTTATCCTCTTGCATTTCTTTTTCATCTTGATTTTTTTTTGGTTTCGTCTTTTTTGTGTTTTTCTGTCATTTTTTATTTTTTTCTTCTGTCTAGCCAAGATTACGCGTAAGACATGTTACGACCTTGTCATATCTTGTGCGATCAGCGGTAATTTGTCCTGTTCCATTACATTACATTCTTCGAAATTCTTGAAAGCGGCTTTCTTTCAATATGTTCTCCCAACTTCTTTTACATTGGATCGTCATTTCCATTAGCGAAAGCATGTTTCTATCATCTCAGGTTCATTCTTTATTCTTAATTGTTATTTTAACTATTACTTTTTTCTTAATTTAATTTCTTAGTTAAAAGACTATCACTAGACTATATCTTCAACTAAAATTATTTTAGTACATAAGCAAGTCTTTGATTAATACGTAATAGATATCTACTATTTATTTGATTGCTGTAATGTAGATCTGAATTAATTATTATGCTTTTATCAATTTAATTGTTCAATGATAAAGCATATTCTTTACATTATTCTAAAAGTCATTACCCATACGTAATCGGTACATTTTGCCACAACAGCCCATTACATTTCTTGACTGGGCTGTCATAAAATTTGCCATGCAGATACTGAATTAAGGGGTGAAACACGCAATCATTCTCTAAATGAGGACAAAACCAACGTTGTGCGTGTTGTTAATGGCATGACGGTGGACATTTTTAGCATTACTTCTGACCAAACGAGATTCGGTATGCATTCCGCTCCTATTCCTAGAATAGCGTGTTCCCCTGAATCCAATAGTACCACTTTTTCTTTCATTCACAATCTATGGGGACAAACATACTTCTCAAAAATTATTATTATTATTATTATTATTATTATTATTATTATTATTATTATTATTATTATTATTATTATTATTATTATTATTATTCAAAAGTGTATGTGTGTGTACATACTATGTATTGAATTATATTAAGTGAGTGCTGAAGGTTCACTGTTCTGTTGATACAGTTTTCCTCAGTATGTTCAAAATATTCATAGTAAAACAAGTACCTCAGAAGTAATGAATACTCCAAATAATTATTATACCCGTGATCATCAAACTAAATCTTTTAAATGAAATGCTAATAATAACAGTAATAATAATAATAATTATTCTCTTCTTAATAATAATAATAATTATTATTATTATTATTATTTCCCTTTGACTCATTTTGTTGTTTGTTACTCGCACTAACCAAATCTAGCAAACATTCTTTTGAAATTTTCTTCGTTTAGGTTTTATTTTATTCCATTTTCATTGTGTTAGTTTCTCTATTCAAACTTTCTCGAATGCGTCTAATACGTTCCACTAAAGAAGCACTTACTGACCTCTTGTTTTCCCTGCCATTGTTATTATTACTGGTGGAAACATACTCTTAAAACGGTCTTTGGATACGCCTTGCTGATGAAATTGCTTAACTTACGCAGAAGCTCCATTTCACTCATCGGTCGCGGGAGAAATTAAGGTAAGCGTTGCATTTCCCATTCTTTGCGCGACTTTCGCCTCCGTAACCTTGGCTTCTATTACATTACCAGTTCCCTGCAACGCAGCTGGGGTCCAATAACCATTAGTCTCTGGGAGTCTGCTTCTCTCCTGCACGCGAATCCCTTTAATTGGATATTGCCGACCAAGTTCGCCCATGCCTACGGTCGAACATGTATTTTTTCTCGTAGCGCTTTTTTTCTCGAAATAGATCTCCAATACGACGGCATGTGTTACCTGCGCATTATTTGGAGTGCAGAGCGAGGGTCGAACTAGCGAACATTTCATGCTGATGGTGAAGCCGGAAGGCTGCCTTGGTGCACGAATTGGGCGTTTTAAGAATATTATTCCACTGCACATCCCAATATCAATTTCAGTATACATAAAAACGACTTTATAGTTTTGAGCAATGAAAGCAAAATGTGTCCATTATTTGTTGTATGAATTTTTTAACAGCATGATTTTCTATCATGATATTTTAAACAAAATATTTAAATTATTTATTTTAATTAATTTATTTTATGTGTAGTATTTACTTTCTTGAAATCTTATTTACTGCTAGACAAGAAAAGAAAAACAACATAGGAAGTGTTATGATTCTTAAGTAAAGCCTTATGATATACAAAAATATAATCGTTTGATATGTTAGTAATCTTATTTCTAATTCCGCTGGATAAAGAAAAAAATAAAACATTGTATAGTGTATAATATGACGAATTGTCACTAAAACATTGCGTGGATTAGAGAAATAGAAATTCTCGTAATTTGTTACGTAGAAGTTAAAATATAAAATACAATTGTATGTTTGGAAAATCGTTTTAACAGTTTGTTTTCATCATCGCAAAGAATGAACTGCAAAAATCGCAAAATATTGCGCAATAGATATTTTTTCAGAATTCTTATACGATTTCAAAGACTTTTATTCAGAATATTATAAAATATTTACGACATCATTCTCATTTTCTAAGGTAGCCATTTAACTACCAAAAAATAATACTAGCGTACTACAATATTTTAAAAAACAATGTAGTGTAACATGGATGTAAGATCGTTGATGTACAAGAAAATCTCACAGAATATTCACTTTCAGAGTGAATTTCTTTCTTATTTTAAATGTTTTCATTGTAATATAAAACAATCATAAAACAAGTATATTCAAACAATATAAACGTAGCCTCATAGGTGTTGTGCCATTTATTTCTCACTATACCTTAATGAATAAATTTGACACCGGTTTTTCAGACATTTGAAAATAAATCCAGAGTAAAGCAAAACAATTCGTGTACGGAGGCTCGGACTAGGAATCACTCCAATAATCAATGCGTCGAAATAAAATTCCAGAAGTACATACCTGTATTATCTGGGTATAATACGAAGTGGGCTCAGCTCGACTGATCACGTTATATAGACTTCGCAGAAGGCTTGGAAAGCTCTTCATTTTAGTATGCGTGTTTTACGGAACTCGTAAATAAAGCCTTGCACGTCCTTGTTTCGTCTCAATATGTAATACTGAGCAGCGTGCGGAGATCCTCTTAGGAGAAGTCAGATTAAATCAATGAACCATGTGCAGAGCAAGCGGTTAATTTCGCGATTTGAAGCAATGGATGGAGCGAATGTCATTATGGTAATCATTAGTTACACGTGGTACGTCTAACTACCCTCTTCAAGGCCTACAAAAAGCAACCGGCATGGAAAGCCATCAGTAAAATATATGAAATGCAGTATGCATTGATTAGGGTTGATTAGGGTTGACCACACACAAAAAAATGTAGAAAGCAAAGGGGTATATTCAGATTTGAACGAAGGACCATTGATCATTGGAACAATTTACACATAGAGGTGATAGTGATTCTTCCCAGGAGCACGCAAGTTATGATACGGAAGGGAAATATAGTGGACAAGATATTTAATCTATTTTTTATATTTGTTTATTTGTGTTATGTTCTTAATTTAATGTTTTCATTTGTATGTATTGATTCTTTCAATTTTTACATTTGTACTTATCTTTTTTTGATTACCTGTCACGGAACGCATGGTCATTTGTAGGCCGACGTGTGGCCACCGTGTGCAGTAGTGCGGGGCTGTGCAGGGCAGGACATGACTGATTATTTTGTATTTTTGGGCAGGTCAAATGCTATGGTCATTAGTTAGGCAAGTTCAATTGCCGAATGCAATTGTATGCTCTATCTCTGGGGGTGGTGATGTAACTTACCAGCTAGAACGTGAAGTACGCGTTTCCCGCTCCAGGTGTGTCTGAAGGGAGAGGTGGGGAAAAGAATAGGGAAGTGAAAATTGTGTGTTGTCCATGGCTCATTTATTAAGTTACTGTTCCAGCATTAGTCTGGAACTGAAGAAACCAGGAAAAAACCGATCAGAGCACGCAGCCGCTACAATCTACTCTAGACAGTGGCTGAATTCGACTCAGCTATGTAGTTAGTGTTACCAGAGGGATTCGAACCTTAGGACCAGCCAGTTCTCGAATGGCGCATGGCGAGTCGGGGCAGTTCAGAGTGAGGCGGAGCGAGAAGCGAGCGTTGGAGGCGGGGTGGGACGTGGAGCGGCTGCCTGTAGCGAGGAGGTTGGGGCGGGGAGCGAAAGCGGGCACGCAGCGACGAGAGCTGCAAGAGCAGGGCGGGTCGGCGGGAGAGGGGCGAGGAGAGGAGGGGTGGGGCGTGTAGCAACACGCGTTCCGATCCGTCTCTTAAACGGGGAACATTGTTCGAGGGAGTGGAGGCCGGATAGAGCAGCTCGTTGCCAGAGCACGATATAGCGAATCTAACAGACTGCTCCCGCTGAGTCTATGAGCATGTCGAAGGAAGGATTTATACGTTCTATTGGCTGGTATGAAAATGCCGAGGAACCATACCATATGGCCGATGAA
This sequence comes from Gryllus longicercus, assembly GCA_038098605.1. Taxonomy (NCBI): domain Eukaryota; kingdom Metazoa; phylum Arthropoda; class Insecta; order Orthoptera; family Gryllidae; genus Gryllus; species Gryllus longicercus. Next base: position 495,390 of record JAZDUA010000302.1, on the reverse strand, counting down.
TAGAAAATCTGAATAATTACTTGGGAAGAATATTACTGCTTTGTAATTGCGAAAATAAATTCATCAACTTAACTAGATTATAACATTAATCAATGTATATTTATGTACATTATTACATTTTCCTTACACGAGTTGAAATTGAAACTGATGTTTACCAACATTTATTTTAAAGATGAATTTAAAGACGATTTAAAAGTAGAGTATTGCAACACACATTATAATAGCTCCAAACAAGCGTCTTAGTTTCTTAAAACTAGATTTTTATCCAAAAAGACACACTTTTTGAAAGGACTGATGAATTCCATGGGGAACCCGATCTTCGAGAGAGATAGGTGGGATCCAAATTATTTTATCTGTAGTAGTCTGAATTACGAGATGTTTTTAAACTTTCTAATTTATTTTGGGATATTTCGTTCCTTTGGGTGCACCCACTTTATAGCAAGGATGGTCAAAAAATGCGCAACTGGGAATCTATGAAACATTAAATTTGACGAAAAAGACAAAAATGATATTTGACGATCAAATGAAAGGAACTACTTTATTTCCTGTGCAATTTAGTTTTTAAGGTTTACAAGAATTAGAATAGTTACTCTCGTGCAGGGCCACGTCTATATTGCTATAACTCACGGTTGAGGGGCTAGTCGTCGGAAGTTGGATTCTACTACGAAGCAATATTTTTTTAAAAACAATTATTTACAAAGTGCGAGGTTCTTCCTCAGGTAAAACTAGTCCTTAAATAATATAGATTGAGTATTTACGTATTCACATATTGTAATAACAACGGTCTAATCAACTAAACTAGCCCCAAGTTGGGACCAGCCAAATGTAATACCAGCGGGGGAGGGCGCCAGGTTCAGCTCCTGAAATATGACTGGATGGAAGTGTTGGGAGGTAATGAATTATAGCACAGAGTCATTTATAACAAAATAATAGTTTATTCCTGGCACCATGAGCTGCTAGGGAAGTTACATGTCGCAAAGGGCGACGCAAGTTTCCTACTAACTCTACTCTGTGAGCTTATTGTCCTTATTCCTAATTGCTAATTCCCTTAAGGCTAACATATTAGGCTTACTCTTTGATGAAACGTGCAATTCACCATTTAAGATCTGCAGGGCCTGAGCGCGGCCACTAGCAATTTCTCGCCGTTAAAATTGTCCTGCGAGACGGCTTCGCCTCGTAGCTTTTCACCGGTGGCTGTGCGGTCTCCACGAGCGGGCCGGGCGGCAGCCTCGGAGGCAGGGGCGGCGAGCGGTCCCAGGTCGCTGACCTTCTGCGGCGCGTCCCCTCTCAGCTGGCAGCGGCAGTCCCAGGTCGCCGACTCGAGCAGGCTCAGTCGGGCGAGTGGCCACGGGCGCTGACGTAATGCGGTGGGCTATCAATGGGCCCGACGCGAGAGGCGGCAAAGGCCGACGGGCCGATGCGGAAATAGCGCGGGATCCAGTGATCTCCCGCCCGAGTTTCCTCCGCGACAAGTCCACTAGTCGCGTTCGAACTAATTAGACTCTGGGAAAGTCTTTCCCAACTCGCGTCCCGATCGTAAGTAACTAGTAATCAAAATCAAGTAACGTTCCGGTCAAAAGTACTTCTCCTCTCTGGGAGTGTTCCTCCCCCGTCGCGCTCCGATCGCAAGTCAGTTTCCTCTCTGCATCTCGTATTCAAGAAAACTCCCTTCCCCCCTCCCAAAATGTTCCTAACTCTGTATTTTTACCCCTTCCCTCATGGCGAAGCTTCCCATTGGCTGAGGGTAACTGCGTCGCAGGATTCTGATTTACCAATCATGTGGCAATTTTCCTGTAATTTTCCGTAGATCGTTCTCTGTCTAACGCCGGCTTCTCTTCTCTCGCTCTCTTCCCTTTGTCAGATGTTCCAGAAGCTCCTCGCAGCTGTCTGGACACGTGTTCAAGCAGGAGCGCATTTCACGGGTCATCTCGGTCGGCAAAAGGCTTATCGGCAGCCTGCTGTGTTTAATTTGTAAATAGCCCCCGTGGGGTTCGGGTGCCTTACCCAAGGCGCGTGCCAACGGGTGCGGGGGCGGGCATTGTTCGAAAGGGGGGGTCGGTTGACGGCTGAGAAAGGTCTCGTTCACGACGCGTTGTAAATGTGTCTTCCCCTTAATCGACACCCGTGCAAACTCCTTCGGGGCTTGACATTCCTTCCCAGGGTGGTGGCAAAAGAGGGGGCGCGAGGACGTGCATTGTCCGACCGGGTTTCGGCCAGGGGGCCAGTGTGTCTTTTATGAGGGCAATAAACGGGTCGCCTCTGAAAAGGGCCTGAATGCGGTCGGGGCAAGCCCTGCTGCGTAACAAAAGGAGCTTCGCGGCGAAGGCAGTGTCCCTCGACCCACTTCTGCCTCGACGGGAGCTATCATTAGATGTAATAATTATTTTATTATTGGCGACGCCACAATAAAATTATACTAATTAATTGGTGACGCCACAATATTTAGATTTTATTTACCTTCTTGTCTGTTAGTTCTCGTTTGAAGCCTCATATAACATATATTACTGCGCAATACACTAGAGCATGAATCCTTTAGATGGACTAATATATCCGTTTCCAAATTAGAACCAAGGTAGCCTCTTACACGCCTTTATTCAAATCTACATGATATACTATAATTCGTTTGAAATCAACCAGTTGCCTTCTTGCAAAATTACAAATAAAAATAAATTTTTCTGACGCAATATTTCTATAAATTTAAAACTTGATTGACGTTAATGTCGTATCAGTTCATGAAAAAATTGAAAACCATTGTTTCGTAATTCATTTTATTTCTACTTTTGCTTCTTCTAAAAACGTTACAAAAAAGTAAGATCTACCTTTGAAACTAGCCGTCGCGAATGATGTTACGATCAGCGTGTCGTCTGCATTCATGTCGAGGGAAGTGACAAAGCCTAGGAGCGCGATGAGAATCTCGAGCGAAGAAATTTGTCTCCCCCCTCGACGAAGCTCCACCCCCTCCCCCTCCCCTCCCGTGCTGTCGCGTGGCGCCCCTGGAGCTGCCACTCGCCGGTGACGCCCCCGCGTCGCGTCGAGGCGCGTGCGAGCGTGACTGGCTGCGACAGCCCGAAGAGGCGTCGCTCCCTCTTGTAACATAATTAAGCGAGATCGGAGCAAGTCGGCTGCCGGCACCCGGCAGGCGCTGCGCGATCCACCGTGAAGTGCATTTGGTAATTGTTCGTAATTGATTGGATGTCATTATTCGTTACCGCGCACTGTACGTTTTGTTGCGAGACAAGAGTGTTCGTCGAGAGCTGCATGGGAGAGGCAAGCATAAATACACCTTAAGAACGAGCGTTCTGGTGATTGGAAGGTCGTGAGTTCGGTTTTGGTTTGTTGCAAACTAGGGCTCGATGATCCACTATGAACCACAATGTGTGATATAAAATTTACTCGTCGTTCTTGGCTAGAGCTTCACGTGTCGGTCATCAATACGTGTGGGACACACGAGGGAAACTTGAAATGTCTCGGTCTGCTTGTCAATGAATGCTAAAACAGCTGATCTTACTACAGGCCACGTGCCGTGCGCGATGGTTTCTTGTCAGTCCTGTGTAGAACACGGTCTCATACGGAAGATACGCAGGTGGGACAAGTCAAAATCAGCAAGCAAAATAAGTTTATGAATAGAAATGTTTTAGAATATAGTTCCAATATTATTATACACGTAACTTAAACGAGCTTCTTGTGTAGGGTTATGTCATACCTACAGTGAAGATTGACGAGAATCAGGGAGGAGGGGGAGATTGATATTCATGGAAGCTAAATGAAGATTGAGGGGGTCGAGAACGAGAGCGAAGGAGAGTGAGGTCGAGAACGAAGAAAGGCGAGAATGAGAGCGAAGGAAGGCGAGATCGAGAACGAGAGCGGAGGAGGGCGAGAACGAGAGCGAAGGCAAGTGAGAATGAGAACGAAGAAAGGCGAGAACGAGAGCGGAAGAGGGCGAGAACGAGGGCGAAAGGGGGCGAGAACGAGGGCGGAGGGGGGGCGAGAACGAGAGCGGAGGAGGGCGAGAAGGCGTAGGAGGTTGGGGATTGGAGCCCGGGCGCGGGGGCAGGCGCGACCGGGCCTGGCGTGGCCTCCCGGGGCCGGGGCCGGGCCGTGGGGGAACGCGGGCGGTGGCCGGTGGGATCACAGGTTGTAGCGGACTTTGGCGCCGGTCGATACGCCGCGCCGCGCCGCGCCGCGCCGCGCCGCCCGCGGCCGCCAGCTGGGGGTTGGGCTCTGGGCTCGGCGCAGCCTTTATTCACCGCTCGCCTTCGGATGCGGCGAGACGTTGCGACGATGGGCAGCGGACTGCGCTCGACGCTGCTGCTTCCTCGGTCAGAAACGATTGCAGCAAAATGATGATGAGGAAATTGCACGTGGTAAAAAAGGGATAGCCAACGTGTCGTGAAAAGAAAAGCGGTACATGTAGTGAAATAATTAGAAGACCCAAATTGTCGACCCTGAGAAAAAAAATCCGAACATCTTTTGACAAATTAATTGAGGTTTTTGTGTAGGGGTGAGGAAATGTGAGATAAGTCGTCGAAATACTGTAAGTTACAATTCCTCCCAGTGATATTGCGGTTCTTGCCAAACCCACCACACTTTTATCTCATCCCGATAGAGCGTCAGTTTCTTGGTTTAGATGATCCACTTTGCCTTAGGAAAAGAACGTTAGTCTGCGAGTTGTTATTCGGAAATTTAATTATTGTGCATGAGTGTGTGTTATTTAACAAACTTATACATTACCACATATCGTTGTAATAAAAAAACTGAAAATTTTATCAGAAATTGGTCTACTGAGTTATCATCGAATATGAATACAGAAACGTTTGCTTATTTTCTTGTCACTGGAAAAATTACAATTTTGTATTTTAATATTGTCTTAATGATATTTATTTATGTCGAAAATTAAACAACGTAAATATTTTAAAATGGCATAGTGTCGGATCCCGTGAATTTGTAGTCTTCAAAAAGGGATTCTCATCTTTGTAATTTGTCACTGTTTTAAAAATCACTCAGGACAGTAGAACAGTTTGAGAAAATCTCAATATATTTTGTTGACAGATAAAATAGGCATACATTAGAATTATTTCATTGGTATTGAAATAGAGAGATAGAATGATATTATCACCCTATTTTAACTTCTAAAATCCAGAATTATATCTGTTAAAAAATTAGTTTTGAAGAAACTCCTATGCTGATACTAAGTCTCCTTTATTACTTTAAATTCCAATAACTTCTCAATAAAGCTAAGTGATTGAAGAGTACGAAAGAGATCGTTTAACAAATATGTTCGCAAGATATGTTATTTTTGTCCTCTTTAACCTTCGTTCAATTTTGCAACAGAATCATCTACCCCCCCCCATGTACGAAAACACCATGAATTTCTCGGTTGCCAAAATTTTGCAAGAAAATACAGAACATTGCTGTTCTTCCAGATATCATGTAGTGTTAGTACATGGACGGCCAAATTAATTCAAATTTGGCGCCAATCTCGAACACAGTTTCGCTACTCTTCGTAGACATTTAAGAAGGAAAGATCATACATTACAAACGTCCCGCCTTCGAGATCTCGAAACTCTGGTTCCTGACACTCTTTTGTTGTTTCATTAACGGCCTTCCCTTCCCCTAAGCCCCGACATCAATGTGGTCACTCGCACCTGCTGTAGGACACTGATTTTTTTGTACCGGACGGAACCTTTTCCCTTCGAGGCTGCCCTACACTCATCTGTCAATAGGTATTTGTCCTTCCTATGATGTTCTAGGCCCCGTCTCAGCGCGAAGTACCAGATGTGGCTAAGAATATTCCGTGGGACGTGGGAGGAAATTAGTGCCATAGTGACTGGCTCTGTCTCAGCACACGAACTTCCACGATTGTGGCAATTGGCGCCTTTGGTGATATACCGGTTAGAATATCGGGCTGTTGTACCCCAGTTAGGGGATTCAAACCTGATCGAAACCTTGTATTTTTAAGAGCGAAAAAATCTTTCGTACACCTCCCTTCGGAGGGTAAGTAAAGCTGCCTTTCCCTTATCGTAAATTGACTGCATGTAAACAAATCCGTAAGCTTAAAGGAACCTCTTGGCTAAACGTAAATCGCCAGTTTCGTCCCCCGAATGATACCTTCTTTCCCCGGTAGATTGTGAAAGGAGCGTAGCAAAATTTGCGTGGTATCGCGGAAGAACAGCTCTGACGTAAAATAAGGCGTTATGAGTTGAATAGAATGAAATAATTTCCGAGGAATTCACACATCCTTGGTGTAATGCAACTCCTACCCCACCATCCGACTGCAAGGGAACAGAGTTGGAAGGTGACACGTGGCGGTTGTGGAACGCCAGCATACCACCACACACAGCAAACATCCATGCCGAGACGCGATATGAAAACGCGACACTACAACCCGACAATGCCAAAGCTCACCTGCCAACAAGACGTCGACGGTCCGAGCGGGCCTTGGGAGTCCATTATGTGAAGCAGTGAAGCTTGCTTCGGAATGAAAATTGCTGCACTTACACATTTCTTTTCAAATTAAATTCGATTTATTGGTGATTGCAAGCAGTGCATGTTTCATTGCTGGCGATGCCTTTTGGTCCCCCCGCTGACTGACGAGATACAGCGTCTACCTACGTTGGCCTATGGAGCATTTCTCCAACCAAAAGTGGCCACTGTGGCATCGCCCGTGTTGGACAAGCTCTGAGCTCCCGACTAGTCCCCCGACATGAGTGGTAGTATGGTAGTGATGTGTGAGTAACGGGAGGATAGGGCAAGGAACGGGAAGAATAGATCACGTGCGGTCCGTGGCTCGTTTGTTACGATTCTGCTCCAGCATTTGCCTGGTGTTGGTCGGATAAACCACGGAAAACTAAAGATTAAAGCATCCAGCTGACTCAGAAGCTGAATTCGACCTAGTTTTGTAGCTGGTGTAGAAAAAAGCCTGTCACCGTCGGGACTCAAACCCTGGGACCTCCCGATCAAAGGTATTGCAATGACATCAATTGTTGCCCAGATCCACATACGTCAGTGATTGTACGACCATATAGTGCCAAAGCTCACCCGTCAACGAGATGTCGGCAGACCAGGCGGGCATCGGAGACCCATTATGTGAAGCAATAGATGTCGACCGTTCGGGCGGGCCTTGATCGCTCATTAATTAAAGCAACGAAGCTTGTTACGAAATGAAAACAGCAGCACTTACATATTTCTTTTCACTTTCGATTCGAGAGTCTCGATACGTCGCGAACACTTCCGCGCGAGCACGAGATGTCTTCCGCGTTTCCTCGCTCCATTCTTCTCTGGTCGCGCGAGCAGTTGCCCTCCGCCGCCGCGTGTAAGGCTCACGTCCTTTGCGAGGCGGTACTGTGCTATCAAGAAAAGTTAAACACTGTACAGTGAAAACGCGACGTTTCCTGTCCCCCGTGCTTTTACATTTTACTATTGGTTTTGGTCACGCAACACGCAACCGTGGGGAAACGAGCTTACTGAATCGGGCGGCAGGAGTTTCTTTTTGGAGAGGTGTGGCGACTTTCCAGAATACTCACGGGCGTTGGCTTCGGAGTTCGTCTCATTTCTAAAATGGCATTCGATTTTCACGTTTCTTTTTTTAATATTTTTTATTATGTTAGTATGAATTTCTGTTAATTAATTTGATTATTTTTTTCTCGAGATTTTTTTTATCTGTTAGAGACTGAGTAGTAATGGAGCATGACTCACATGCTTAATTGTATAGACAGATCTCTCCTACTTTTCACTTAGTAAAATGATGTGAAAATTATATAGTATTTATCTGTATCCTAGAGTTTTTATGAAAAGTAATAATATACCTTTAAATATAGTATAACATAAACTATAAGTATTAACAAAGTAAAACTAAAGTAAATATAATTGGTTAAAGATACAAAAACGAATTTTGTCATTCCTTAAATATAAATGCCTATAGTTTCGAATTATACATCTCGTTTGGCGGTTACATATATTTTATATTTCAAATATTTTGTAGTATTCATGTTTCCTATGACTCGTGCTCATTAAATAAAATGATATTTAATTTTTGGAATAAAAAATCAATTTATTGGCATTTTCTACTTGCATCGTAATATGTTCACGCAAAGTTAACATTTAAAATTTCAAGAATGTATTTTCTTAAAATGGTACATTAATATGCTGTAATTATGATTTGTTAAAAGTATTGTTCTTCATCTTTGCAATACATAATTCAATGTGATAAAACTCAAACGTCAAATGGCTCGCATGTTTCTTTATCTCACTAACAATAATGCTTGATGCAGTAAAGTCTCTTAATTCTATTGCACAATTCCAATTAGGGTCAATTTAGTCAAACAAACCATTCACTGGGTGTGGATTTGACGCCAGTTTAGTGTGTGCTTACAAATGCAGTGAACTATCAAAGTATTTACTATTATTTCTTTACAATGTCTCATTATACAATAATTGTCATTAAAATGTATGAACTGATTTTAATCATTTTATGTCCATAAACCAGGTTTGAACGTGATTATATTAGAATAGCCCAATCACTTGGAGCTGAGAACAGGAAAACAGTTGATTACGGAGTCAGTTTGAACTGATTACTTGAGAAGATGATAGCAAATCTTGTACGTTGAATCTAAAAAACTTGGGGAATATTCTCCCAAAACGAAACGTGTTGCTCGAGGACATTTATTTCACAAAAGCTTACGCTTTTTTAAATATCAACAAAATAATCAGTAAAAACTTACTGGGAAGGAAAGTTAAAAATAATAGTGTACTCAGCCCACTATCATACTTTTAAAAGTTAATTTGGGGTACCGTAGATTCACGTGATTAATAGAAGACACTTTTCATAAAACAAGAAAATTCCTTTACGCAATAATACTTTCTATAAAATATTAGTATTATTCACAATTTCTACTAAATAAATTAGGAAGTTTGGTTTTCAATCAACAATTATAATAAGAAGGTTCAGTAAATAACGCACATTACAATAATTGGAAATAAATGTCATGGTTGTGAAAAGTTGTTCATTAAATGTATCTAGGATATTAACCAGGTTGCAAACATTTTGATCTGGATATTAAAAATGTTTGTTTACTAAGCTCTCAAAATAATTAAAGTAATTCTTAAATTACTAGTCAATATTAAGAATGTTTATTATTTTTATACCTACTTTTCATTCAATTGCCCTTACTGGAGCCAGAGCTAATAACTCAACAACTGCGATTAAATGTCATAAGCGAGTGCAATTTTAAATTTTTACATAAATTCATAGAATTACCTTCTCAAATTAAATAAAACGGAACAATGCTAGTTTTAGGAGATTGAATTATATGTAGTATTTGTGAAAGTTTGAATATGTATTATTTATGTTAATAATTATGAAGAAGTGAGCATTTTTTAATCGAAAATTTTGTATTGTATTGAGTATTGATCGCGGATATTTATTATAAAAGCGTTATTATAAAAGCGTTGTGACCGTAATGGTAATGAAAGCAAGACCCAAAACTTTTTGTAAATCTTGAAAGGAATAACCAAAAGGATTTACTATACTATGCGAGGAAAACTGCTTTGCACATACCAAAAAAATTGTAGTATATCGCAAAAGCTTGCAGTGAGTTTCGCTTTACAAAAAAAGTAATCCTGCCAGTTTTCATACATTTGGAAAATAAAGTACTTGTATACATTACTACGCGTGGGGCATTTCTTTCACACACTGAAAGAGGTTTTACACAAAAAGTTCAGCCCGAAGGGCAGAGCGTTTCAGGGAGTTGCCTGTATTGTTAGTTAGATTTTAAAATTAGTAAAAAAATTAACCGCCTGGGTGGACACGTACTAAAATATGTATATTAATTACTTCTAGGCTGTCCGGGTGACGCCGCGTAGTTGGCAGATAGGCCGACGTTTCGCCCGTCCTGTTGCAGGCTTCTTCAGGGTAGTGACACAATAAAGTTCCTCCTCCGGTGTTGTATCTTTTTCAGCTTAGGGGTCGGGTAACGCGAGTGCGCCGTGATTGGCGGAGAGGTCCCTCTGATTGGCTCGCGGTCTGGGCCAACCCGGGCCTCGCACCCGCCGTCCTAGAGATCGGACGGTGGAGAACAGTCCCCGCGCCGTCAGGAATCGGTGGAAAAATATACTTCCAGGCGTGGTTTAGATTAAGGCCTGCATCCGCGTTGATGTTGTGCGGCCGTCTACTAATTTCTATTGCCTCCTTTACGCGTCTACCGGAGGAGGAACTTTATTGTGTCACTACCCTGAAGAAGCCTGCAACAGGACGGGCGAAACGTCGGCCTATCTGCCAACTACGCGGCGTCACCCGGACAGCCTAGAAGTAATGGACTCGAGCCGCGGAAGCCTACGTGTACATATATGTATATTAATGGCGGGGATCTACGACTCGAGCATCCAAGTGACGTGCCTTTCCGATGTCAGAAATTACAGATTTTGAATATTTTGATTAGTCGTACCAGTTACCAATGTTTTAGCTAGCCTACGTGTGCGGGAACACTTTGCATGTTGAGACCAGACCTCCTCTCTTATTCTCCCACATCTGCACTAAAGAAAACAACGTGGGCGAAACGTGTCTTGAGATTGTTCGAGATACCAGACAACTCTTAATTCTAGACTCTTAATCCCAATTGTACGCGCCGGAGTGATAATACCCAGAAAGAGCAAGCTCAAAAACACGTAATAAAAAATACCCAAAGAACTCACATTGCGTACGTGACGGCATGAAAAACGTAGATCTAGGTTTTCAGGTTTGAAAACGAATTTTTAAGGCCCCACGCGTAGTTTGAGGGTTACGCTCTGTCATCTACAAATACACGTTTGTCGGGCCGTTTGATGCAGGTTTGCATTGACGTCTGCCTAATTTAGTCACAATTTATCAACAAACCTCAATATTTATAAAGTGAAATTACATTTTATCACTTCCCCTTGTAATTCTTTCTCGTCACACTTAATTTGTTAAGATTGGTTGGATATGAGATCCGCCAAAGTATTTACAACATAAATAATATATTAGGTGATAAATACATATATATACATATATACATATAAAGTCCAGGGTTTAATTTATCAAATGCGAGGGTGATGGTTTAATAAAATAAATTTATTATTCCTTAGACTCAGATTAGGGTATTTTTGGACCCCAGTAGTGGTATTGTTGAACAAATAATGATTCGTAGCATCCCATTATGATTTCTAAATTTCTAAATGTTCAGAACAAAACTTAAATGCTACAAGACAAGTGTTTTGTATTTAATATTTACTATATTAGCGAATAAACCACTAAAAATATCACTGACTTAACTACAAAGGCATAGTCTATTGGACGACGCGTGGTAAAATTGCCTACACAGGAAATAGGTAAGCACACAACGTTACGTGTATTTCACTGGTTAGTCACACAATTAAGGTACACAGTGTTTCAGAAACAGGGAGTGAGAGAAAGAGGGTAGGGGAAACTTTCAGCACTAGTTGCGTCGTCTGACAGACGACTTTGTAACCTAGACTTAATAATACAATATTAAATAATTAAACAATTAGTAAGTCGTAAGTTGTCGGGTCGTAAGGGATCCGCGCCCGTCGTGTGGTCGACCAGAAAACTGCGCATCGACCGTGTTGCGCGGGCGCCTGCGGGCGAGAAAAAGCAAACTTCACACGCGAACGACGTCATTACACCTCAGTCTTGGCCGCGTTCGGAGCGGCGGAAGCAGCTTATCGATAGTCCTTGATTGCGGCGAACAAGGCCGTCGAGCGATATCGGCGAACGCGTTGCAAGTGGGGTTGGCGGTGGGACGGCGCGGGTTTGTGGTGGGGGGGGGGTGAGGGCGAGAGCAAAGTGGGGGGAGGACGGTTGAAGCGGGTGATGTGGTGGGGAAGGAAATGATCAGGAACGTGGTAGTCGTGTAGAGGGCATGGTCGAAAAAAAAAAAAAAGAAAAAAAAGAGAAAAGAAAAAAAAGAAAAAAGAAAAGAAAAAAACCTGGAAGGGAGTGGCACGGGGTCTTGGGGAAGGATATGTTCAGAATGGGGAATTGAACGGAGAAAGGATTGCTCTAGCTTGTGGCGAAGGGCCGGAAAAAAAGACGGTTAGTTGATTGATTGATTTACGTGCAGTGATGAAATTTTCGCAGGAGGTGGCGGTGATATTCCCTACTGAATGGCGAGATCCGGCGCCGACCTACACGTTGGCTTACGGAGCTTTCCCCAACAAAGTATCTTCTCCAGCGGGGCCCAACCCCAGCCGGAACAAGCACTGAGCTCCTGACCGGTCTCCCGACGTGTGGTAGTACATGTGTGTGTGTGAGTGTGTGTAATAATAACGGGTGATGGAAGGGTAAGGAAGAGGAAAAAAGATCGCTTGGTTCGTGGCCCTTTTGTTAGGGTGCTGCTACGGTATTCATCCAATTGCTATAATTCAGGGACTCGCTTTCTCTGCATGGCCCCCTTCTTGATATTCACCCCAACCTTCTTTTATTCCCATTTTCTCGTTCTATTCTTCGCCTCTGAACTACACCTGATAGTACCTTCCGCTACCACATCCCCCGATCCGTCCCCCACATTTCCGTCCCCAACATTGCCCTGCCTTAGCCGTAATCCCCCTTCCTCCTACCTTCGTATCACAACCGCCTCTGAACTACACCTGATAGTACCTTCCGCTACCACATCCCCGATCCCCCACATCCCCCACATTTCCGTCCCCAACATTGCCCTGCCTTAGCCGTAATCCCCCTTCCTCCTACCTTCGTATCACAACCGGCTCTCACCGTCTTCAACAGCTCAGGGCGTCAATTGATGTCTCTGCAGTGCCTGTGATCAGGAGGTCCTAGAGTTCGGGTTACCGCTCATGCAATTATCTTCCGCTTTATACGCTACTCTCGTTAATAGTAATTAACGAGTAATTAATTGTTCTTCCTAAATTATTCTTTCAGAGAGGGCTTTCTTTTAGTTCAGTGCCTGAATCTTCCCCTCTCCAGTTATTCGACTCCTGTTTGTACACTCAGCTCATCGTATATCAGACATCTCTGCAACAATATTTAGCTAATTTCCTCACAACTCTCTTTCCACTCATTAGTCAAAAGACATAAACTATCAAAAGGATACAAAATAAATCTTGCTAATAACAATACAACTCTAAATTATCAAATATTAACTAATCTAACGCAAAATGGATAATATATGGTATGGGGTTTTCAAATAAGATTATCAGTTGCTGTTAGTTCGCAATATTTAGTGGCTTAAAATATTAATTCAGTGTAGAAATGAACGCAATTATGTGTATAGGCCTACATATTATTCCCTGTCTCTCAATTTGCGCGTTACTTCTAATTTGTATGTTCATAGTGTCATTGTAAACGGTTGAACGCTTGGGTCAACAATTTAGAAATTCAATCAATTCCATTAGATATCTCAAGTTCCTACACAGTGCCAAGCAGCGTAATTTGATATAAAGTGTTTCTGTAAAACTTGTCTTTAGTTAGTATTATGATTTGTAAAGATATATAAATGTTTGAAAATTGAAGCTAGTACTCAAACAAATTAATAATTTTTTAATACGTTTATTTTAATACAAAAATTGTAGCATTAAAAACACAATGTAGCGATTGATTTTTTACATCTAAATATGTAACGCTGTTTTATGAAAGTTCGCTCACTAAACCTTCATTTTGGTGAAATGTGTTCTTTCCTTCTATTCATCGAGAGACAAATAAATACCTTTATTATTTAAAATATATAAAGAAATCTCTCTTTAACTTTTTTTCATTACTGACATATTAGTTTTAAAAAGAAAAATTTCCTCCAAAAATTCCCATTACTATTGTAACAATTTTTACTTCACTACAAATCGCAATGAATATTTGGCTGATAATACATTTTCTGATGATTGACTGATTTCTGATGACTACATTTTATTGCTTTTGCTTAATTTTGAGAACCTTTCCACCATTGCAACACAAAATAATAAAACACCGCTTTGAATAAATTGGCGCATCCTTTTGGAAAATGTCATTTTTTATGGCTAGCAACTACAGTCTGGTCAAAGCATTCATGTGATTGTAACAGCCAAGTGAAAAGAAGGTGAACAGCATAGTGGTCAATGGGAAGAACGCATTACCACTGCCATGTAATAAATGTGCGCCACTCCTCATTCCAGGCTATTCCGGGAGCCACGGTCCATTAAGCGTATTACTTGTCTTTTGATGTGAACTGTTGACAATCGGGCTGCTACTGGAACACTAGAATTGCTACAGGCAAACTGTTGACCCTCAGAAATGCACTTGCATTCAGAGAGCGTTGAAACGCGCTCATGAACGCCAAAGGTGACATTCAACGCGCAAAAAATGAAAATGCACCCTTACAAACAAGTACGCAGGAACTAAAAATGAGAATTGGTGCTTAATCGAAATTATTGCATCACGAATCATCGGTGCGAAAAATTTAATGTTCTGGTACTGTCAAGAACAGAACAACCAAGAAATGATCTCGTGGCTCAGCGAAGTCGCTTGCCTTTCATCACTGAGGTTCCGGGTTCGATTCCCATGGAGTTCCCCCCTAGAACCTTATGTGAAATTTGTTACGACAAAATGACTTTCCATGCTTCCGAGGGGCTAGGCCAACCCCTGTGAAGTGTCCTAAACACTGTCTCTATCCTTATTCCTTACCAATTCAGTCTGTTGAGTAGTGATGTAGGAGCGCATTGTAGGATGCGCGTACGCAGAGATGCTACTTGGCGGTCCTCTTGACAACTGACTACGACAAGACGAGGCATTAAATGATAGATAATGTTAACTTCTATAAATATCGCTATTGTTAATTACAACACGTTTTTTAAAAATTACTGAAACCCCTTATAATACTTGATGTTTATTTCTACGAAAAAGGTCATCACAAAATATTAAAGTAATGATACTTAATTGTTATAACGTAGTTTGCTACGGGTAACTTGCTTTGTATAGAATTGACATGTGTACAATACAATTCCTATCACTTGAAAGTTTGTTCATGTACTTACAAAAGAATAATATATTTGTATAAACATAAACACACACATTAAAGAGATAGATAGAGAGAGAGAGAGAGAAACAGAGATAGACAGAGATAGATAGATAGATAGATAGATAGATAGGTTGTCGGGAAATTTAATATTGCCGTAAAATTCATTTACATAATTTTCTACGAAACGAAACAATTGTTTTTTTTAAATAAGTCAATAATATTCAGATAGTTCACGTGTTTCTCTTAAATGATGCTTCAAAATTTTGTAAATATAGAATATCTGCAAGCCTTTCCATAGCTAACTACATATTGGAGCCAATATTGATTTCTACTTCGTGTATATAGTTTTACTTGATTATGTACCATACTGTTGATGACACTAATAAAATAATTATCACAACTTTTGGTTATAATAATAATAATAACAATAATAATAATAAAATTAATAATAATAATAATAATAATAATAATAATAATAATAATAATAATAATAATAATAATAATAATAATAATAATAATAATAATAATAATAATAATAATAATAATAATAATAATAATAATAATAATAATAATAATAATAATAATAATAATAATAATAATAATAATAATAATAATAATAATAATAATAATAATAATAATAATAATAATAATAATAATAATAATAATAATAATAATATAGAATAATAGAACTACGTCACGCATCCTGTTTCAGAATATATGTTTCAGGAGTCTTATTAAAACCCTGAAGTTTATTCAAATGAAGAAATTTCCTTTAATTACAAAATATTGATTAAAGAAACGCATGAAAAAATGGGCGACATTTCAACACTTACATGTTTGATGCATGTCATATTCAGAATTGCTGTCATGAAAACGTGCTTATTTCACGGAACGAATGTATTCACTTTTGAACTTGTTCTGGTGAGGAAATATTTGTGATTTTGGCATATTCTAATTAAACACTCACTTTGATATAAAAATTAAGCTCGCTTCAAACCTCTGCTCGGTTTAAATCTGATTTTCCAAAATTGTGATAAAGTAAAATAATGTCGAGAATGAAAGTATCATTTATTATTTTAATATTTAGGATATTCTAACGTGTGATACTGTAATGCGTGTCATGATAATACAATACATTATGATACAAGAGTTACGATGTATTGGTAGATAAAAGCAATTTCTTGTTATGTAGGAATACGTGGAATGACTGAGAGACGTATTTCTCTGCAAGAAGTTTGAATGAAAATGAATGACCGTTTATCTACTCTATTTTTATATTCGACTTCCGCGACCAATCAAAGTGTCTCATATGTAGAATTATTGATTAAGCGAGATAGATTTTTCCATCATTCTGGAAATTTCTTATTTTAGTGCAAAGGAAAAATTCAGGCGATATTTTTAGGTTTCTTAGTGTGTTAGGGTGACGATTTAAATATGAAACTTAAAAAAGTTTATACTCTCTCTTCAGATGACAAAATAAGACAAAAATAGAAAATTGAGAAAGTAGCTACTGCTTTAACCTATTTGACTGGCAACAGTACCAACTTCTGGCAAAGAGAGGTCGAAATTAAAACGGAATTAAACATAGACCTTGGTTTTTGAGACGTTGGAATGAATATGGGCATTCTATCGTTTTGGGACCACTTATTACTCCCTCCGTCTTCCTCTCTTTCTCTCACTTCTCACTCTCTCTCTTTCTCTCTCTCTCTCTTTCTCTCTCTCTCTCCCTATCTATCTATCTATCTATCTATCTATCTATCTCTCTAAATGGGAATTACATAGAATTTACAGCATTGGAGAGTACTTAACAGAGACGAATCCCCATTCACTGATGGACGGAGCACCACAACCCCGTTTTGCAACCAGGTTTGTTCAACCGTTCTCGAATCTGTGCAAAAGGCCTATTTGAAACTTCCACGCAGCACAGCTATTCCTTTGAAGAAGGCTGCCGATTGCAGAGCGACCGACTCAGCCACGCCTTACATCCGCCTGCCTCTCCGGATGCTCGCGCTCCCACGCCACGCCCCCCGGTATGCCTCCGCCTCTACAACCAGCCCCCTTTCCGTTCCTTCCCCAAACTGCGACCCACAACATGCCCCTCCGCCATGCCCCACGTCGTGCCCCGCTCCCAAGAAGCCCCCTCTCCCCCATTGCCTGGCCTCGACCAAGCCCCCCACCCCTCATCGCCGCGCTCCCACCAAGCCCCTCCCCTCATCGACACGACCCCCAACAAGCACCCCACCCCCATTGCCAAGCCTTCACCAGGCCCAACTCCCCCATTGGCACGCCCCCAAAAAGCCCCCTCCCCTCATCACCTTGCCCCCCATACCTCCCGCCATGTTTCCACCGCCGCGTTCCACCACGCCATATTCCTCCAGACTACTCCACTGCCAGGCCCACATCCACCGCACTCCGCAACGGTCATACGTACGTCCTCCCACGCTCCGCCACGCCCCTCTCTGACTCTGCGGAGCATTCTGGAACTCCGCCTCCCTGGCCCGCCTTTCCTAGCCCCACTCTCACCCGTTCATAACCGACGTCCCATCCCTAGTCTCTTTCTCACACCATTTGCTCAGCCCGTCTCTGCACATCCTCACTCTAACCTGTCGAACTTTACCCAACTCCTCCGAACCTCATCTAGCCTTTCAGCCCTTCCAGCCTAGATAAGCGCAACCAATCCCCATCAAACCAAGCTCCATCTCCTCCCCGACCCCTCTGGCCTCGCTTATCCTAACTCAGTACCGCTCAGCCTTTCAGACCTGCCAGCCTCGTTCAGCTCCATCGATCAAACCACACAAACCCCGCTTCAAATCCTTCGACACCCCCCCCTTCCCGCCTATTCCCGCAATTTCACGTGCAGCTTCTTGCCCCTTGGAACACCCCATCCACATCCCTTTCCACACCTGCATCTACGCCACAGCCCCCCTTTCGTTTAATCTGCACCTCAACCACGCCTTTCCCCGTTTGCACCTCACTTTGGCGTACCCCTCCCTCCCCGCCACTCGCCTCTCTCTTGCGCGCGACATCTGCGCCAGCACACCCCCTCCCTCACCGCACCCCGGCCCCACCCCGCCGCGCGCGACAAATCTCAGGCTGTTTCCTGGCCGCTTGCGAGCGAGCAAGTTTTTGCCAACTTTACACTCCGTCGGCGCTGTTTCCATTTCTTCCCTTCGGTGCTCGCGCGTTTCCCCGGCGTTTGGCGTCTGATGCGCTCGGAACTGCTCGCGCGTGCCCCGCTAGAGGCGCCGCTAGAGGCGCCACTAGGTCGCGCTTTTGCTCTTTCGCCAAAGGTTCACGCACCTTTTGAGAGGAGGAAGATGTTCACCCCATGGATTCATAGTGACTGCGACCGCGTCAACTACTAGGTCATTAGTCACGTAAACGTTGGGCGTGTTTTTGTCACGTAAACTTTGGGCATCAGTCACGTAAACGTTGGAAAACGTTTCCACGTTGTGGGTGGTCTTCCCCCATGTATGGCGAAATTTAGCGCCGACATCTGCCGGTCTTCCGGCATGTGTGGTAGTGTGGTACATGTTAGTGTACGGGGGTGAGGATAACACAAGGAAGGGGTAGGAGAGATCGCGTGCGGTCCATGATCCGATTTTTTAGAGTACTCCTCCGGCATTCGCCTGGTGTTGATCAGAGAAACCACGGAAAACTACCGATCGGCCGCTAGAATTAGGCCTAGCTGACAAGCTAGAGTCGTCCTGCCACAGCTGGGACTCGAACAGAGGACCTCCGTATCTAAGGGGCTGCAGTGACATCAGTTGATGCCTTGACCAAGTACTTCGGTCCACCCAATCGAATCTACCACGTATTTCTGTAGAATATCTTCAATTTTTCTTCTTGGAGTTTGCAAAGGTAGACGGCTTTCTCCTTCGGCGTTAAGTCCGGAACTGCACACTTAATTTTTGTTTCATAAACTGCACACTGGGATGTCGTGGATTCCAAAGACTTTCATCATTACAAAAAATTCAGAAAAATTATGTACGAGTCAATAGTGTTTTACTGTATTTTGTTTTCATTTTAAAATGCACGGAAACGAGCCAAAAAATGGAATTTAAAAAATAAAATGTATTGTACTTTTTAACGTATAATCTCTTTCTTCATATTTTAATAGGACGTTTACAAGTAAACGTTGAAATCATGTCAAACAACAATGCAGAAAAAATTAAAATGTTTTAAATTGTCATTGTCAACTCGGATAAGCATTAGAGGATGAATGCTATTTCTATTTTATTATTTGTGTGCAGAACAATCAGAAACTACACACTGGTTATAATAGACACTCATATACAACTCACAATATACACAATAATAAACTGCACACTATTATTAGTATTTACCAAAGAAAGAAAGGGACCCATGTAATTTCTTTTTATGTAATAAGTAAGTAGAAGGCTGAATTTTGAAACAGTAAGTCAGAGAAAGCAAAGTCTAAGAGTACTGAGTATGCGTATTCCGATTTCCGAGTGAAATGCGCATGCGCATGTATATTCACATTTGGACTGCCCAGCTTCCGCAAAAATCCGAATCGCGGCGCTTCATGTCCCACAATCTCTCTCTGGCAGCGCTGTAAGCGGGTGGCAGTGCTGTGCGCACACTGCTGTACCTTCAACGCTGCGCTGGCGCGAGCTGGTGTTCGGATCGGGTGGCGCCGGCGCCGCTAACAGACCGACGCTCCAGAGGAGCTCTGGTGCGCGTCTTCATTCTCGGAAGTGCTTGTTTGCGTACGCGCGTAAGCATTACGCCAAAGCGCTTCTCAAATATGATAATATTCTGTTTGGGAAAGCTACGTTCTATGCATGCACCCTTAGTTAATTTTCAGTTAAGTCGCGCCGAAATGCTTGCATCAATACTCCCTTGAAGTCGATGATTACCTCAATTGTTTGTATCAGCTATTTAAAATGAAAGGCAATAAGTAATGTATGTTTTTATCGAAACATATTTTTCTCAATATATAACTTTATTGTATACATTATATTATATTTTCTATATACATTACTTTATTGGACACTTTGTATTTTAGTACTCCACGGATTCCGTGATAATCTGATGCGCATGTTTCTATCCTTGGAACTGAGTGCTGTCAAAAGCACGCGAGAGTTAAGCTAAAGCGCAATTCAAACATGATAACAATATTCTAATGTAAGGGGTGGTCATCTGTTTATGTTCGCATCATTGGTTACCTTCCACTTACAGGCTCTAACATTGTTTTAATCTTTCGAGGGGAAAATGAAATTTATAGCTTAATTTGAAGATGATCAAGTTATTTCACTTGGTTGTATTTATCGAATTTTTATTGTTTATCTGGATTCCTTTTGTCATAACTGAATATTCACCACTGGATGTGATTTCCGCAAAGTTGTCTCCCCTTGTTGTAACATCGTTGGAAATATAAACCAGTTTTTGAAAAAAAATATTTCTCTGGTAAATGTTTCTTCATTTTTATTACGTTTTTTTAAAAACAGGATTGCACAGTACACTGTATACATTGTTGGCTTCTTTTACGCTTTTCAATTTGTATTTTTTAAATTTTTTTTTCATTCTCACAATGAAAGTCCTTGCAACGATAACTCGACCCCAGTGACATTTGATGTTGAACAGCCCTTAAAACGTAATTATTGTACGTGTATTTAAAGTATATACTAACTATCTGATTACCTTAATTACTATATTAAGTGTTTAAATTGTTATGTCTTAAGTTAGTATGCGGTCTTTAAAATGATATTCATAGCAATACATTTCTCACCAAATGTACACAGAAAACAATATTAATAATAATTATTTAATTCAAAAAACAGACGTGTGTTAGTAATCCCAAGTATTTCCTGAAAAGTCTCGTCATACAAAAGTTGGACATTTTAGTCATTTAAAGCTCATTTCATTGTTCTAAATTCTTGAAAATAATATAGAACAATCGTGTTTTCTTAGAGTTTTATTCCAGCCGATTTAGAATGCTGAGAATTCAGTTGCTTAGATATAATTAAGTAAATCATTTATTTCAATCTTCTCTGGAATGAAACAGTTAAAAGAAGCTAATCCTCCATCACAAATTCGACATTCCGAAACTGCTTTTCTTCGTGAGCATTGAGAGTAGTCACTGCCGTATCGCGGCGTTGCCAATATTTTCGGGGCTGATAGCTCCTGAAATACTCGGAGAAGAAAGAGGAAGAACAGCTGGAAATTTGAATTTGCAAAATAGAAGAATACTGAAATAATACGAAACTACTCGGACTTTAAAAAAATGTTCCTGACTTAATTTGAAGCACATAAGTAAGTAATCTCCTTCATCAATTTTGGAGTTTTGTAAGCTATTTTTTTTTGCCATTTTCAAAACTAAATTTCACCGAAATTGAGACCTGCTCAGTTTTTACAAACGTTCTTCGTTCTAATAGAAAAAAGAAGAAACAAAATTGGAACAGTTTTTGAGAAAATAATTTCCTTTAATTGTCCATATTTCTGGTAAAATTACCCGAATACTACTCACATTTTCGAAAAAGTATGTATGCACAAAAGAACTTTAACTTCAATATTGTAGTTATAGAAGAACGTCGAAAATATATTAAAGTTTTGAAATTTTTAAAATCTCAGGGAGTTTAAGAAAAATGCGACATGCATTTGTAAGCGGCTTTTGCTATACCTGGGGAAAATGTGTAATAAATTTAAATTTAGGAATTTTAGAATGAAGCAAAAAAATTAAAATTGAATAAGAAAACAATGAGAAATGTCCAGAGCATATGTAATATGATAAAACCATGAGGAAATCTGAGAATAACAAAAAACTTGTATTCATTTCATTTGAATAAATAACAATATGATAACATTAGAGCTAATTCAAAAAATAAAATAATTTAAGAGCTTTAAGAATTATAATAGCACTTCTGATAATACTTTTAAAATCTGCCGGCTGACCTTTGACCTTTCTCAGATTCGCTTAATTGGGTAATATTCATATTTAGGAATTAAGAAGATAAAATTCCCTTCAGGAGATCTTTTTCAGCGGAGGGGGATACTTTCTAACGTCTTTTGAAAAGGTATCGTCTCTCTCCAGGCTTCTAGAAGCTTTTTTTTCTCGAAAGATAAAGTAACATGTTATTTAATACATTTATATATCTGCATGTTGTTGCGACAGTATATTATGTTCCTTTTAACCTGTAATATTTCAGTACGATTGTTATTACATGTATGTTATTACGGATGTTATTACATCTATTGTTGTCACGAAACCTTTATTGTTTTAAAATGTAACTTTATCACTTTCACTTTTTCTTCTTCTTCTTCTTCTTCTTCTTCTTCTTCTTCTTGTTCTTCAGAGTATCGTATTTATTTTAAATGTTTTGAAAACAATTAATGGTAGAAGGTAGTATGACAAAATGACGGGAGACCTTTTACAAAAATTCAACTTTAAAGATAAACAGTTTCAATTTAGCTATAACTATTAGTTTATTGTCTTAAATATCAGATCTTTGAAAGATATTTTTGTTTTCTTAAAAAAATTTGTACTACTAGTCACTATTATTCACAGTTGATGTGGAGCTTAACTGAAAGGGAAATCAATTAGAAATTATTTTAAAAGAGTATGAAATATTGTAACTTTCACACGGAGGTAAAAGTTGAATGCTCGTGTCCTAGAAATTATTAAAATGTTTTGTATTGGTTTTGAATTTTGTAACTAATTTTTATGGAATTTAATTTACTTTCAACTACTATGTATGAAACTTTTTATAAAAAAAGTAATCTAAGTAGTTCTAAATTAAACAAAAAGATATTTAAAAATATAACTCTGAAGATTTTCGTAATTAATGGTCGTTATTAATTGGTCTGGCAATTAATATGTTAAAATCCTTGTGTGCGAATATAAACCTCGATATGGAATGGTAATTACATAATATTGAATTCCCATTCATAACAAACAAATACAATACTCTGTGATTGTGGCATGTGGAATGTTTTAATGAATCGATGAAAGCTAATCACATTCGTGTGCATTTTCAGCAAGACCAATAAAGCATTCTTCGTTTCTCTATAATGAAGCAAACACATGGAAACGCCTAGAAATAATAATTTTTTAAAACAAACATGGAGTAATTTTATATTGTTTTTGATGTCGACTAATGTATTTATGGTTTTAAAATGGCTTTGTTTAAAACGTTTATATCATTAGACTGACCATACGCATGAAAATATCGGAGTTTTCTGAATGTAAATCGTAAAAAATGCATTGTTTACTCGTATTTATGTGTTGAAAAAGATAAACGAATAAAAAGAATCTTCCAAATTCTGGAAATTAATATATTGCCTGAGTATTGCATAAAAATTCTTACTCGTATTACATAAATTCACACATTTTATTTAGTACCACTTCTTTTATCAATGAAATATCAGCAAAGTCTTTCGAAATACGGTAAATAATAATTTAGGTTCCAGGAAATAATTACGTAAACGTTCAGAGATAAAGACATCATTCATTAAAGAGCTTCAATTGGTTGTTAGAATTTAAGAATTTTTATTCAAGGTTAGAACCAATATTCAGAAAATTCATAACATTAACAATCTGAATAATTATCAATTTCTCTTTCGTTTTGAAGTTACTGAGCTTCTGTGCTGCCAAATTCAAACTCGGTTGATAATTGTATGGGATTGGTCGTTTCACTTCCATACACTCTCCTCGAACGACTTTTTAAGATTAAGTAGATCTCAAACCAAATTTACTCAGACCGCATTTTTAGATGCGGGGTTACTTTCAAAATTAATTTTTTTATGAATTTTTAACTCTGAAACATACACAAAAGGTAGACATGTTGCTAAACACTTCTGCAACAGCAGAGAAGAGCTCTGGACTAAGTAGATATACTATTGTGTTTTATACATCACTTCATAGTATTTAAACTGAACATTTTGTAGTTGCATGCGAAAGAATTGTTACCACTTTCACGGAGAGTAGAGCATTGCATATTTTATCACCGTAGGAAATATCGCAGTTATTACCTTTCTTAAATTATTATTAAAACAGTAACTTGTTTCTGGAATGTTTGCAGTAAACAAGTTCTTACATTTCTTGTTCAATAACTAGAATAAGGTAGAAAATGGACAAATAATCATCTTATGTTTGAGTAAAACGCACTTTTTTGTACGTATGTAAAATATCAAAGATTGCATGGAAATAGCACATGTTATCTCTTACTCTAATTCTGAAGAAATTTTGTTTTAAACGTTTGTCGTTTTCAATTCTCAAAATTGTGATGATTTCAACTTTCCTCAGATTTATCTCTCTCAACATATTTCTCAATAGCGTTGTTTATTTGAGAGTTCGTTCCTTTTTTTACGCTCAAACTCTGACTCTTTCTTCATGACTCTTTCTTCTTTCTCTTCATTTTTTAATAATCATTCTCTATATATTTTCATAAATCACTTCAGTTTTCCATTGATGTGAAGCAATGAGTGATTGTATATTCATCTCATTCCAGACAGATATATAGTGGTTGGTTCTCCGGTTATCCACTTGAGTGATCATCCCGTTTGGTGCACGTTATCTTTAATTCTTAAAACATTCAATTCCGTGTGGCAAAGAGCCGAGAAAGAAATTTAAACAAGAAACCTGTTGGGTCGCGACCTTATGAGCAGACGGAGGCTCAACCAGGCTAGCTTCCGCCGTACAGCCCTCCAGATATCGCGTTGTTCCAGAAGCCGCTTCCCTCGGCGCGGTAAAGAAGTCTGACATGTCTCTTTATGTATACATGAGGTCTTCCCAGTCATTTGCATGAATACACTCCGGAATTGGATACCCCGCTACACAAAATGCCCAAAATATAATTTTAAAATTCATAAGATGCCTGTTAAAAAACACGCGAACCCAACGAGCGACCTCTTCCACTCTTCAGCCAGTTGACTGATTTTCATGAAATTTATGGATTTAAAATCTTCGAAAAAATATCTTCTGCTTGTATGTTGAGCTTTACACCGCTATATACGGCAATACAATTTCCAAAATATTCGTTCCTTTCGATGAGTTATTGCAAAATGAAATATGGGAAGCGATAGTGTGGTAGAGAAGAAACGAAACGGGTCAAACGAAAAAGGCAACACCCCGTCCATCTAAAAATCGATCTTCTTGGGTTTCCTCCAAACTGCCAGCCAGGTACTTCGTTTCTTTCCAATTTCTCGCGCTTCCAAAAAAACCGGGTGATTGAATTCGTGGAATGGAAAGAGCAAGTGACCGGTGAGAACACAAGCGTGCCCGCCCCCCTCGATGACGCAAAAAAGGCTGAGCTGCGGGCGGTGACCGGCGCGAAGGGGGCGAGAGAGGAGTGGAAGGGAAAGGAGAGGGGAGGGGGAGGGAGGAGGGGAGAGGGGTGGCTTTCTTCCAGAGAGGAAGTGCTCTATGTCGAGGAATCCCCGCCACCGGTGCCCGGAAAAAATTAGCATCGCACAGCGGGTGGGGGGTGAGTGGAGCAGCTCTAGTCACGGCATAGCCCGGTGGACGGAAGTACGGATTCAGCTGGGCATTGAGGACGCATTCCCCTGTTACGTAGAGTACTTCACTTCTGTTTTGAAGATTCTTTTATAGTACAATTCAACTTTCTTGAGTATTTAAGAGATTTTTTTGTGCGGTCAGCGTCTTTTCTTGGGGGGGGGGGCACAGGAAAAAATTAGACTCCCTCCTTATTGACCACAATTTCAATGCTTTTCAATGCATTGTGTGTTATAGGAGGATAATGGAGAGTGAATAAAAGGTAAATGAATGTTTTTGGATCAAATAACGGATTAATTGGGATACATAGAAGTATGATTAGTTAATCGCACCACAAATATATGAAAAAAGGTCTACAAACCCATAAATGCATGTACTACCTGCTTCTGAGTGTTATATGAGATAATTCACTCCATTTTTTTAAATTGGTATATTAATTTTAAAAAAATGTAATGCTGCGATAACACACAGCAATGTTTTGGCAAAAAATTGTATTATAGGCCCCTGATACCTAAAAGTGGATAATTAATATTATAATTAATATTATCTCATTCTTGTATGTAATATATTACTTTATCTAAAACTATGTGTAGTCAAAATCCACTTCTGAGGGTCCTTTATGCCAAAAAATTTGTTTACTGCAAAATCTGTCTGTCCGACAGTCCGGACCGCGAGTTGACCAAAGTGTGAACCGTGTGATCAAAGCTAGGGATTCAACGGTTTGATTTCCTTTATGTTATCTGAATTTCGAAAATTGCAAAAGTTTAAAATAATGACGGCGTCTTCCAACAACTACAGTATTGAAAATAGTTTTTACTGTCAAATGAAATTCGCTTTCCATAATTAGTTCTTTAATTAATGTAATGTACGTTTAATGAGAATGGTAGTAGTTTTCGCGCATTTTTATGTGAAATTTGGTAACTATTAAAAACAAGATTTTCAGCAAAACAACCCTAATTGTTTTCTCTCTTTTTAGACAGAGAGAGCTAAATGCACTTTATAACACAAACGGGATTTTGATGGATTCTGTTGATTTTTCAAATATTAAACAAATGTAACATTTTTAAAAGATCTCCTACGTGAATATTCACATTACGAGCGCTTTCATAAATTATTGTATTTGCAAGCACAAGTTATTAATCTGATTTCTCATGAAATATATCGTGCCCTGAAACGTTTTCTGTGAAAACAAACTCAAATTACGAATTTTCAGAAACGCTCAGTTGACATTTCCTTATGATCGGCTCCAAATTGAATGAAATAAAAAGTCCATTTAGGAACATGATTAACTCTTATATAATATTCTTAATGTGATATCGCAACTTTATTATGAGGGGTTAAAAATAAAATAAGAGAAAAAAATAGTTAAAGTACCGATAGGTTGCAGTTGTGAAACACGGTGAGACAATACAAAAAAGTCTTGTCCAGGCTGAAGAAATTAGAAAACAAAGTAGTGCGAGGTCGTCTGTGCCATTCTGTAGCACCACTAATTTACCTACATTTATTTCACTTCAATGAGCATTTAGTGAGATGAATTGTAGATGAATTCACACAAAGTCACAGGAATGAGGAACAAAAGGAATCAATGTTCAGTCGGTTGATAATATACAACACTAACGGCAATGAAATGTGTTGACTTTAAAAGAGCCAGCACGTCAGAAGAGAATCTAATCTACGGGATATGTTTTGTTTAGTAACGCTTGATGCATGGTAGCACACGCGCATCGCCCCCTGATGATCATCAGCCGCATTTCCGTTAACACGAGTTGGCGCGCAGCCCTCGACGCGCGCTTCTCGGCCACTGTGAGACGCCGAGGGCGCAAGCAGATACTCGGCGCAGATCGGGCTCGGCCCCTGGCGCGTGATGGATGGCGGGGATTAATCTCACGGCCGCCGCCCCACCCCCGCGCCCAACCTTCTGCCCACCTCGCCACACGCCTCCCGCCGACTCGCAGCGCTACCACCTCTCCGTTACTATTCCCACCCCCTTCGTGTTGGCCCACGTGGCCGCGCCTAGCTCCGCCTCACCCCGCTTCGTCTTTCCTCGCCTTTCCACGCCTCGCCCCGCCCCGCCTCGCCCCACCGCCCTCCGTCTCGCTCCGCCTCGCCTCGCCTCACCTCACCTCGCCCCGCCTCGTCCTACTTCGCCCCGGTTCGCCTTGCCTCGCCTCTCCCCGCCTCGACTCTCCCCGCCTCGACTCACCCCGCGCTACCTTGCCCGGCCTCACCCAGCATCGCCTCGCCTCGTCTCGCCCCGTCTCGCCCCGTCTCGCCCCGTCTCGCCCCGTCTCGCCCCGTCTCCCCCCCTCCGCCCCGCTCCGCCCCGCTCCGCCCCGCTCCGCCCCGCTCCGCCCCGCTCCGCCCCGTTCCGCCCCGCTCCGTCCCACTCCGCCCCGTCTCTCTCCTACCTCGCCTCGCCTCATTTCACCCCGCCTCGCTTCATTTCACCCCGCCTCGCCTCATTTCACCCCGCCTCACCCCGTCTTGCCGCCTTGGCCTCCCTCTCCCCGCCATTCTCGCCCAACCTTCTACGCTCGCTAAGGCCCCGCCTTGCGCCGCCATTCTCGCCTCACCACACTCTTTCCACGAACTCGCACCTCTACGATCTCTCTCCTCCCTCCTCTAGCCTTCCCTCATGATGTCTCCTAGACATTCCCCTCCCCGCCACCACCCCGCGCTATCACCACTTGCCACCCTCGCCTCACCATGTTGTTACCACTAACTCGCACCGCTACCCTCTCTCCCTTACCCTTCCTCACTCTCCTCGATCCTTCTGGCCTCCTTGACCTCCCTCGCCCCGCCACCACTCCACGCGATCTTGACCCTCCTTCCACCTACTCTGCCGGTGCACTAGTCTAAATACGCATCGACTGGCTGGTTCGACTTTCTGGCGTCCGCTACTACACACTCGGCAACGCAGATCGCAGCGGGACAGCGGGGGCACTTGTGGAATGCTCCATAACAGGGAAGAGGGAGGGCCAAACCCAAGGGTGCAGGCCGAGAGGGCAGGTGCGATGATGGCGCCAGATGTACCGCAAGACCACGCGGCTGCGTGAGGGGGAGAAGTAATCACAGCGACTAGTCACTATATTGGTGAGTGGACCCTGTAAAGGGGAACCAATATTCTTGAAACCTCTGTGTCGGCGGAGTCGTGAGGACACCAGAGTGCGTGGGAGGCTGCAAGTTTGCGGGTATGATCCCCAGGCTCATGTTTAACGGTATGTTCGGTAGTTGACAGATGGGAACCGAGAGCGAATTCTCTGCCTCACACGTATAAATGTAAATAAACTGTGTGTATAGCAAAACTGTTTTTCTGCAATTTGTGCAATCCGATATGTTACAATTATTGGGCTGCCTCGTCTGTAGTGTTATTTGAGCATGGTGGTATTGGGAAAGATGTGACTCTTTATCTAAAGGTAGGCACCCTCACACCCCTACCAACATATTTTACGAGTTAAAAGTTAGATTAATCCGGGGTTTACAATTTAGGCGTCTAGTGAGAGAGGGAGCTAACCTAGCAAATAAAAAAAGTCGACTTTTTGACATATTCTATGTTCTCCGTTCATCTTTTATTTGGTCCGTAAATTTCATAAGTATAATCATAATCCATTCAGATATTATATCGATGTTTTAAAATAAGTGACACGCCCATTTTCTACAATTTCTGTGAGGGAGGGAGCTAAGGCACAAAACTTCTGGAATTGCTAAAGCATATTTTCCCAAATAAAGAAGTTTGGTATCGTAAAGATAACAATGAAAAAACATCACCTTTACTATACAAATAATAGATAAAACAAAGCAAACGCAAAATTCAATTTATCTCAGTTCCATACCCTTGAGGGTTAGCTCCCTCTCCACTGGACGCGTCAATTTTCTTTCGGAATAGCGGTATCGTAAATATCCTTGGTGGTATTTAGCCCGAACGGGGCGATGCGGAGTAGGTGGGGTGGTACTGCGCGAAGGTGCTTCTGATGGTGGGAGGGGGCAGAGTGAGTTGGAGGGCGTATAAGTAAAATTACTCCGTTTTACACTCGTAAATAATTTATTATTTTTCCTCTCCATTAAATTGTGATAATAAATTTCAGGAGAAAGTCGGGTTGCATTTACTAGTTGAATCGTAAACAAAAAGGGTATATTGTTTTATATTCTTATGGCACTTTCCAGGACAATCTCGACCAAAGCCTCCTCACATTTTTTGTTCCAAAATGAATTCACAGGTGACAAATCGGACTAAACGATTACGCCGGCTTTGATTCGCTGTCGGAAGCAAAGACGACGAGACTAAAGAATGTAAATACAACACCTGGAGGCTCGGGGCGTCAGAGCTTGAAGCAGGTATGTTGAAGGACGCAGACGCGTAAACTTTTGAGTCGAATGCCGCGTGAGGCATGAAAGTTTCCAGTTGTGTGTGTGTATGTGTGTGTGTGTGTAACGTGGGGATATTCTGAATCATATATTATCTCTAAACCGTAATCCAAACGAAATATCTTATCCGTAACGGTGGAGTTCTTGTATTTCAATGCACTGGTGAAATGGACTTGAATGAACACCCTTGAAAGAAAACTCGTATTTTCGTGTAAGGAGTATAGTAATGGATAGTAATGTAATTTTGCAAAACAAAATCAATGTAAATATTTTGACGATAACATACATTCGGAGATTTCTGATACTGAAGAAGTATACTTTTTTCAGGATTATGTTTGCACATCCGCCAGTCCTCTAACCATGCACAGGTCCGTGCGTATGTCTGTCCGTCCGTCAGTCGGCTCGTCCGACGGTTGACCCGCTTGTGCGCACACCCTCCCGCCCCACATTCCGAACCATCAATCCGTCTGTTCTGCCGTCCATACTTTCATTCATGTATCCGTACATTCGTACATCTTCCTCCCTAGAATAACGCCAGCACATAAAACGAACAGCGGTCGTTTCGCCGTGTCCTACGGGCCTGAAAGAACTCGAGACCCTGTATAATTGAATCGATTCTATTGACTTTCAAGGATACTTTAGATCTTGCCTTTAAGAAATTTTCAAAATATTTTCTAAAATATTTTTTAAGTGTATATAAATTTTTGAGGTTCTTCCCCTTACCCTATCATTTACAAGCAGCCTAAGTTATTTCGTGTTTTATCGCATCACTACTTTTGATGTTATTATGAGATCAGTATGAAAACGAAGGTTTAAATTTTTTTTAATTTATAGGTTTCGATTATCTAGTTCTCAGAAAACTACATTATATAACTTGTATACGTAACTAATAATAAAAATCCCGTATCTGTACCTTTGTGTTTTTGGCATTAGTTCTAAACCTCGTTACTGTTTGGCTTGTTAACGTAACCTCTTTGCTGTCTTTTTTCTTTCTTCTCTCGTTTACACTTGCAGTGCGCACGTAAACACTGACCACATCACTTTCTGCCCTCCATCCATTTCTTGTTCTTCCTCGTGCTCTGCCCTCCTTCCAGGCCGCCGCCGCCCGCCCGCCCCCTTCCCGTGTAATTGTCTCGTATCGCGGAAAAAATAGTGGCACTTCCGCGCGGATTTGTGGCGCTTCGCAGGAGAGGGCAGAGGCGGCGGGTGAGATGGCGACTCCGATGGTGTCTCCGGTGGTGATGATGGCAGTAGATGAGGGAGGGCAGCGATGGGGATGTTGGAGATAGTGGCTGGCCGTAAAGATGGCGGTATGGATGGCGCCATGACGTTGGCCAATGCTCAAGTTGGACGATGGTTGGTGGGGATGCCTGCAGGAGAGATGGCGGTGGAGTGACGGTTTGTAAGAGAGGAAGAGGTAGAGATGATACCGGTGGGCGTGGAGGATCTTGGCGGATGACATCGGTGGCGCTGGAGATGGCGTAGGTTTCTGTGAAAGCAGCGGTAGTAATGGCGACGAAGTTGACAATGACGGCGGATGCTTGTGTTGGACAATGACTTTGGCAATTGAAGAGATACTTGCCTTTGCGATCGGAAAAGACGATGGTGGTGGTTGCTGTTGATGGCGGAAAAATTGACGGCGGGGTGGTGGCGATGTTGAAGTGTGTGACAGTGAAGCTAGTGATGACGGCGGCTGTTGCGATTGAGACGGTGGTCGTGGCGAATTGGTGAAGGGCCACCTCTCCCTCAAGGAGGCGGGCGAAGCAGCGACGAGGGGCGGAGGTGTAATCAGCCGGCGGCGGCGAAGGAGGCAGCAGCGGCGACGCGGGCGTCCGGGGTCGAGGAGGCTCATAGATCTCGCGAGGACGCGAAGAAGGAGGACAGAGAGGCGGTAATGAGTGGCGGCGAGAGCAGAAGCCCCACGGGCGGGGGTGATTTAGTATGCGGAGGCGGCTGCAAGCGCACGCGAGCGAGAGGCCGGGTGGGGCGGGGCGAAGCTGGGCGGCGAGTGGCCGGGACCGGAGCCGGGACCTGGCGGGGACGGGTGGGGTGGGGTCGAGCGGGGTGGGATGGGGATGGCTCGTGTCGGAGTGGGTACTGGCAGGAGTGGGGGTTGGGGCCGGGCGGCACCGAGTGGTATCGGGCGGGGTGAGGCCGAAAGGGACTGGACGAGGCGGGGGTGGGTGGGGAGGGGATGGGCGTGGCGGGGATAGGTGGGGAGGGACGAGCGGGGTGGGGCAGGGAAGAGCGGTTTGACGGCGGGACCAGGCGGGACCAGGCGGGACGGGGGAAAGATGGGGAAGAACGGGGCAGGGCGGGGAAGCCCGGTGCGGTGCCGGGCGGGGCGGGGCGGGGAGGGCCGGGGCCGGAGCCGGACGGGGCGGTCGGGACGGGCGGGCGGGGTAGCCGGTGGCAACGGAGCCTAAGGTCGCGGTGGTAATTGAGACGATGGCACGGGCCGCGGCGAAACAGGCAGCGGCGACGGCTGCAGGAGGCCGAGGAAACGACGGGCGCGGATAAAGACCGGGCGCGGAGGGCGCTGGCGACGGCAGCGGCGAGGAGGGACCTTGCGCGGCTCCGCCGCACTTTACAGCAGCTGTTACCCCACTTGTTTCGCCTTCTTTTATGGCGATCACTTTATTGTCCTCAGACCGCGCTGCGAGGCGAGGCGAGGCGAAGGGGTTGTGTGGCGACGTAGCGTGCGGGGACTTGGGTTTGAGCCGGGCAGATCAGAGCCCCGTTGCCGGTATGACCTTTCACTAAATTATTTGTTAAGTAGAACGAGCATGGCTGGATCCGTGCGCGGCGCTGTCAGGGAATGAGGCTGGACGTTGTGACTGACGGAATTAGGGCTGACAGAGGTGATGAGGGGTGATAGCGAGGAATGCGAGAGTGTTAGGGCGAGTGGCTTGGAAGGAGAACGGTGAGAGTAATAAATACGAGTGCAGCAAGAAACGAAGCGAAGTAGGGGACGGTGGCAGCAACAGAGGTAGAGGTCGAATTGGTGGATCTACCGTCTGGCTACTCTGATATTTTCTGAAGTTCGTTTCTGAGCTTTCTTCTACTCCAGCCGAAAGCTGCAGTAGTATCTTAACAAACGTGCCACGGACCGCGCCCCTCACCCCTTACTCAGACATACTTACACTTACGTGTCCTACACTACGACGCATGTCGGAAGCTTAGAGCTAGTCCCGGCTGGGGCGGTAGCCCGCTTCTGGAAGATACATGATTGGGAAAATCCCAGCAAGCTAACATAAGTCGGCGCCGAATCTCAGCGGAGGAAGATCACCGCCCACTCTCGCTATAAGAACATGCCCTACACTTACGGGACTAATCTTTCCTTAGCCGTTCACGCGCCCGAAATCACTAATCAATCAATCAATCAATCAATGGAAGTGGTGGGAGAAGTCAAGGACCGAGGTACGATATGGGACTAGAAGCTGCAAAGTGAGAGAGTAGGAATGTGATCTACCAAGAATGTGGCCTGGAAGGTTACAAACCACATCTTTGATGCTGTTGGCGCGCTGAGATGCCGTCTAAGGGGGCAGGCATGAGATGCAGTGGGGCACGCGGAGCATGGGCGTGGGCGTCAGTGGAGGGAGACGAGAGTGGGAGAGCAAGAGCGGGTGCGAAGCGTGGTGTGGAGAGGAAAGGCGGGGCGGGGCGGGACGGGTCGAGGTAAGGCGAGGCGACCGCGCTGCAGAGCCGTGCTGCGCGGGGCAGCATGAATAAACATGGCGCTATCGACGGGCAGGCGCGGGCGTGGGCGTGGGCGTGGACGGGGGCGGAGCGTGGGCGGGCGGCGAAAGGGCAAGGAGCATCGCCGCGTGCGAGTGCCGATGGCGCGCTGCTATCGTTAAGCTTGGACTTGACGGACGCGGCCCGCGTCGCCTCCGATCGCACGACGAGATCTCGGACCCGCCCGCCTTCTGCCGGGGCCCCTGCACGTGCGGATTCTGCGCACTGCAAGACCGCGAATTTGTGCGAAACATGTTTGTTAAACGATGATTTTAAATGCCTCAGTTTAAATGCATAACAGTAATATATAGCCGACCAATTTGTATTCTAAATTACGTGATGTCAAAAATATAGAGGAGCAACGAAACACTGTGATGGTATTGTCGTTCACATTTTCACATCAAACTTCATTTCATTGCCTGTGCAAATTAAAGTAAGTATTAAATCATTCTTTGTATTGCGCATAAGCTTGGTGAATTTTAATACGTTCAAATTTTTGTCCATGCTCTTAACATCTGCATAACATAAAGAGTTGATGTGGTGACACGTTCGTTTGTTAATATCTGTGTTTGAAACGTGTCATCATCCTGCGTTAGTACGCCTTTGTTCTGAATAATCATTATATGTTTTTAGGATTTTTAAGAGAATTAGGCTGAGAATGAATACACTGCCGTACAAATAAATATATTTAATTCGCAATATATGTTGCAATCAGATTTTGCTTTCCTTTGAATAATCCAATTTCAAATTTTCTGTTCCTGTCGCAGTACTTCAATTACCATTACTATCGTTAGTACTGCTTTTATAATCAAGTGAAACACGTACATTCTCGTTGACGAGACTTCCCTCTTTTATCTCGTTTTGCATTTGATATAAGCCTCTTTCTGTTAGAATAATTATTCCCCCATGTTCTGTTTCCGTAACATCCCTTAAACGCGTCTGATCTGTGTTGTATTCCTTCCATTACACCCAAAAAAATGAACCCATATGCTTTAATATTTGTATTTTATTATTCAGCGCAATTTAGCCTGCCATTTTCGTTCCATGGCACACAATTATTCCAGCTTTCGTCTTGTAGGGGAGGCTGCCTCTGCTGCTGCTGCTGCCAGGGAATTTGTGTGCCCATTAAATTCAATGCGGAATCCGCTGAATGAGGTAGGGCGCAGAGCCCTCCAAAGGGGGAGCGAAGCCCTTCCTGCTTCCCTCGGCCGTCCCCGGCCCGCCTCTGCCCTTCGCTAGCCCGCTCGCCCTCGCACGCGACACACACCTGCCAGCGGAGAGACATTCTCGTTATCTGCGCGCCATTGAGGCCGGCCAGTTGAAGGCTGGCAGTGAAGGGGCGAGCTGCAGTTCCGGAAATACAACTTTCATGCCGGATAGAAATTTGTAAATTGTTTAGTGGGCTAGTTTTTATGCGAACGAATAAAAGAGATTCGAAAATAATATCTGAATTGCATTCGAAGATGAATCGAATTAACCAAATTATTATGTTACGCTAACAAATGTAACTTTGGCCTCATATATGTACTTGTACCGCGAATCATGGATGAATGGGATTTTCAAGTCATCGTGGGCACAAATTCGTTCAATTTGCTACTGTTAAGTAGGTTATAACTTCCAGAGATGAATAAACGTCATTAAGACGAAAACGTAACATATTGTAGATGGTTATGTGAAGAAATCTAGAGGGCGCCTATACAACTCACAACGAGCGTTGCCATTGTAGTACATTTAAAATTTGGTTTTCAACTCCTCTAAAACTCGGTAATACACGAGTTACATTTCTAAGCAAACAGTGTTAGGTCTGTTATATTTTCGGAAATGTAGCTCTTTTGGGTGCTACTCTTCGTAGTGCAAGTTGTCAGAAATGTCTGCAAACTCAAATCTGCATCAGAGAATTCTTCTAAATTTACTTATTCTCGATCGATAGATCTTCAGCAGATGATTCTTCTTCTTCTTCTTCTTCTTCTTCTTCTTCTTCTTCTTCTCCTTCTTCCTGTACAGGATGAGGCATGGTTGCCTGTTCCGGATTCATCCTCGGTCGACCAGCGTTTCTTCTTCCGGATGGTCTGTAATTAAGGATCTTCTTGGGAATCGTTTCTGACGCAACACCCATTACACGTTCCTTCCATCTTCTTTTGCAATCGGTAGCAATTTCTGTTATTGGTTGGAATATTTACAAAGTTGTAAATTGACAGAGGCTCTTTGGTATTCTCTGCTTTACTAGGAGAAGTCTAAACTTTTCTGTTTGTAAATACACACATAGCAACTATATTGCAATGTTTGCCCATACCCAGTGTCAGGTCTTTATTACATTTAAGAGCCGAGAAGGACAACATATTCAAGGACCTGGAATCAGTAATGCTATTTTTTTCTTTTAAAACTATTTTCGTATTCGTTCGAAATATTCGCACAAGTTGCAGAAATAGTTGTACTTATAGTTTGACAATAATGAACACTTTTTATAATAAAAATCAAGGGAGCGAATAAATCCTTTCGTTTTAGAGTCTTATTTTTATGAAGAGAATGTTTATAAAAACGTAGTTATATATTTGCATAAATGGTGATTACATAGCTTTACAATTTACACAAATGGTGATTACATAGCTCATTATGAAATATACACATGAAAGATTACTTAATGGCTAACTTAAACCCAACTTAAATCTAAAACTTCAAACTAATTCAATAGTTGAATTTATCCGTCGGGCTAGTTCTAAATCTAGGAGATATGTCGGAGAAGAAGATAGTGGCTAGATATGTGATATGATGGTCTATATTCTCTGAGTCGAATTCTTTGTGTAATTATTTATTGGTGACGTACAAGGGAGCGATTAAGTAATTCTGAGAAATTGGGTTTGTATTATTTGTAGTTTGCTTTTTGCTGTATTTAATAAGATTGGGCTGGAGTATAGTAGCAAGGGTCTTATTATTGCTTTGTATACTTTTAATGCTGATTTGTGTGGTAATGGACTGTAGCGGAATATTAATGGCTTTAATTGTTTTAACTTGATTCTGGTTTGGGTAATTTTGGTATATGTATGCTGTGTCCAGTTGATTTTTGGGGTTAATATTCACTCCTAGATAACGATATCTGAGCTCGAACTGCGAAGAGAATGTAGTAATGTAAAATGGTTCTGATGTACATAAATAAATCAAGTTCGACTAATGTTTATATCACATGTAATGTGTTTATGTAAATGTATGCTATGAAGATTTTATTGAAATAAACGCAAGTAATTTTTGTCCGCAGACTAGTCCAAACAAAGGTTTTTGCGATGCCAACCACCTTCTGCAAAATAGACTTTTGAAGAAACTCCTGTTAACCGAGCTGTCTGATACTTCAAATATGGGGGATTTGTCCTTTAATATGTGCCACAAATTTGCTGGAAGTCTTGAATAAACATCAGCGAGTTTGCGACTTTTACCGAATTCAATTTTGTAGGACCACTGCATCAATTTGTGTAATTGGTTTCTTGATTACTTTCAGTAGAATGTTGGGCCAGCATCTTACACAATGAGATAAGGACCTCACACAACAATTATTTATCATTACCCGCATTTCCCATACATCTACCTTTACAAAGGCTTTGATGACCACTCAAATAAAAATTATTAGAACTTTTTTGTGTGGGTAGACATCTTTTTGTAAATCGAAATTTTTTTACAGTGAAATTCAACCCTTCTGACGAGCGAGAAAGATCACGACCAAACATTTGCTTCTAGTAATTAGTGCAAAAAAATACACGTCGCGTTTAAAAATTACGTTGAAAGACCTGCAACATTTTACTTAAAAATGTTATGGGGATGTACAATTTGACAGATTAAGATGAATCAATTAGGATATGAGAAGGGAAGCACTGTAAATTAAATGTTGAAGATTGATCGTATGACAATGCTATATAATTTTTTACAAAATATTTCCTTCCAAACTATGATCAGTTTCTCTGTTTAACAATTTCCTTATCTGTACATCACTTTTGGTTTTCATATACTTTACAAAGGCAACAAAATGGTCGATTTAAAAATTTGGTATTTTCTCGATTGTTTGTTTCATTTACCCGTAAGATATACTGAAACGCTGTCGTATATATTGTATCTTGAGATAAACTAGTGTTTCCTTTAGAAAACTTCCATAACACGTACTAAACAAACATTTATTGATGTCTTTGCGCTTTAAAGGTTGTGTATCCATAATCATTTTATTTTAATTAAAAAGTTAATGAAATACAATCATGAGCCATGGATTACAGTAAATATAAAACTGCATGGGTGTAAAATAAAATGTAAAAGCGTTTCACTTTCTTTGTTAACGTACTAATTATTTCACGCAGGTCTGGCGTCAAACGTGTTAGCCTTTAAGCAGTTGCCGTTGAAACAACACTGGAAAACAGCTTGTTTATTTAAAAGAATGCAAATAGCACATCTAATACAATTTTCCACAGCATTTCCGACAGTAATTAGTACCTTCCAGTGTAGCGATAAAAAGTGCTAAAGAGAGAGGCTGGCCGTAGTACCAAAGAAGTGTTATTGTCCGTGAAATCGGTCCTGCGACCGCCTAGTGAGAAACTGTAATGCAACAAACGGGTGGATTACGAAACGTTTGTAGAATCCCTTTTACATTTCGTCAAACACATTTTATTTAGTTTTGAATAAAACTATCCAAGAATAAAAATATTACATCGTTCACGAGAGGAGGTCACTCGCTCTTATAATGAAAGTTCATGTGTTTAAAAGAAGTTTAAAAGTTCTAGGAGCTCTTAATTTCAATGATTAATCAAATTAATAATCAATTCTCAGGAAACTGTTTCATGCGTGAGAGTAAATCTGTGCGATGTTTTATAAACACTTAAATGATTCCGGTAAACCATAATAAATAATTCCATTAAAAGTTTTAGAGAAAAACACAATGCATGTACGAAAATTATCATATGGAAAAAATCTGGACACCAAGAGAAGTGAGTGACAAGTGAAAGACATGTTTGGGAGAAATGTCTTCTTCCTTTCAAGGATTAGGCATTAGTGCCTGTTCTGTCTGCTCTTGCACTTCAAGACCATCTTTTCTTGGGTCTTCCAACATCTCTTCGTCTTTCATCACTAGTTGTGGAGCTCTTTCTTCATCCATTCTTTCAACTTGGTGCTTTCATACTTCTCTGCATCATTCAATCTTTTCATATATATTGTAACCAAACCGATTACCTGTGGAATCGATTAGCGACCCTGCCGCTAGCTCAGATCGGTGATGGAAGGAACTGTTACACAGTACAAGAGAAACACAACAAAAATAAACACTTGTTCACTGGTAAAATGATTCACTTTATTCCTGAGCAAAAAATAAACAAAATTGCACCAGGGAAATTACGATTTTTACACTAACAATGGAAAAGGAAAATTAAAGAGAAAAGAAAATTAGGCATGTTAGTAATTATAGAAAAAGACTTATAACTAGGAAGAAAATCAACTTGTTACAACTAATATTTACATGAGTTACAGGATGAGAATTTAACGTGCCCAAGCGCGACACTGCATTACATAAGTCTTGGAGTTGAATGACCCTCGGGTTATTCAGCCCTGTAGAATTCTTTGTAGGCCCGGGCGGACCCTCTGGCGTCTGGAAGGGGGGCGGCGGCCTTGGGACAAGGACGCAACCGCGGCAGTCCACTCGCACCCTCTCGGCGCGTGCGTCAGCTGGGCGACCCTCGGGTTACCACGCCACCACTGGCAGCGGCGTCTGGGCGAACTGGCAGCGATGTCTAGGCGACTGGAAGTTCTTGAAGATTCTTGCAGCGACGTCTAGAAGATTCTGGCAGAACTGGTTGATACTGGTTGATACTGGTTGATACTGGTAGAAACTGGTAGAAGTCGGGCGATCTCTATCTCCGGAACGTAGTAATTAGCCTAATGTCTCTTTAATTTTTATAACATAACTTCGGAAAGTCTAGCGACAAATAATTCCCACCCCAGAGAAATATTTTTTCTCTACCCCTTTTTAAACGCCACAGAGGTCTACTTGCCTCTCCCCGACGAATAAATCCCACCCCAGAGAATTAATTTTCTCAATTGTTGTCAGCTAGTAGCTCTCGCTCCTTCCGAAATCTTTCTAAGCTTTTTCAGAGACAAACTGGCCTCTCCTCGACAAATAATTTCCTCCCAGTG
This sequence comes from Gryllus longicercus, assembly GCA_038098605.1. NCBI lineage: Eukaryota > Metazoa > Arthropoda > Insecta > Orthoptera > Gryllidae > Gryllus > Gryllus longicercus. The sequence goes on along the minus strand of JAZDUA010000302.1, from coordinate 455,682 downwards.
AAGTAATTCTCTCCCGACTCCCGTCAGCCCAAAACTCAAATCAAATCTGATAATTTCTGCGTCGAAAAAAATTGAAGTCCGGTAGAGGTGAACTTGCCTCTAACCGAATAATATTCCCCCCCAAGAGAAACTTCTGCCCCGACTGTTCCGTCTAGAAATCAAATCCCTTCTGCCGTTCTCTCCGTCGAAATCGCACCAGGTTAACTCTTCTCCCCACCCCAATTTCTTATGTGTCCTAGTTCCCTTTGATAGCAGTGTCGCTATTGGTTGAAAGTTGTTGCGTAGTGAAATATTTTAACCCAATCGCAGCGTGAGAAGCGAAGGAAACTTCCACTCTTTGTGCAGGCTGCGAGCATGCAGGGTTGTTCTCGAACATTCTAGACTCTGGCCCTTGCTTGCGTAGGGGGGCGCGTTCGATGACGGAAGTATTGCTCTGGGCTCCCCCGAAAGTGGGTGGTCTCGAAATCTGCAGCCGGCTGTGAACACTTGCACAGTGTCTGTCAACGGCAGTCCTCCAAACGGCCTGCTTAATGGGGAGGAGGCGGTAATGGCCTCCCGCGATAAGTGAAGTTGCACGTGCGACGCAGTGTTTACATCCCCAGTCGAACTCCGGGCTACAGCTGAATCTGTTTACCTTCTCCCAACTGCCCCTCAGCCTTATGAAATTTTGTATGACGAAATCGGTTTCGCCACAATATATATATATATATATATATATATATATATATATATATATATAGGAACAAATCGCCGCTGATATAAATACTAACCACGTAAGACACACGTCAGGAAATGGCATTTTTGAATTTTTGAAAAAACAAAAGAATAGAGCAATTAGGCGTTTACGTTACCTCATAGAGCACATTTAGCACTATCCCAAGCAAAAATTTAAAGTACGGATTTTCAAACTGTGCGTCGTGGCTCTCAGAGGCGTCGCGGCCGAATGGTATGGGCGTCGCTGTGATTTATTAAAAATTATCTTTAGATTTGACCTACTTCAATCCTTGTGCCATTTCTGTTCACAAAATAATTGTGTACACTCACACTGAAGTATGTTATTTACAATATATATGATTTATATTTCTAATTAGTTGTGGATTAATTAAACCTGGCGAGTCCTTTACTAATAGCCTATTACATCACGTAATCATTTGTGTTGAATATTTAGTTGGCCTTATATTTAAACTTGTATTTACATTTATATTTAAAACTTACTGTTATTTAAAACTTACGCCTTTATATTTAAGTTGTTGTTACCCGGGAATCCTAAGAAAATTTCGTTTACGTTAAGGGAGCTGTAGACGGAAATATTTTGAAAACCCCTGGTTTAAAGAAAAAAAATTGGAGCCATTTTTGAGAAAATCTTGTTTTTGTAATTTTTTTAAATTGCAACTATTGCGCGCAATATTTCGTGAAAACTACTATAAGTTTATGTAAATATGTGCATGACCTTAATGTAAGAACTAATTATGAACAAAAATATAATTTGTAAGAGAAACCGTTATCCTCAATTTTGTAGTTGTAGGAAGAAGTCTAAAAAAATAATACTTTTGAAATTTTCGAAAACAGAGTTAAACATGAAAACTGGACCTATACCACTTTTGTAAGTTTATGTTACTCTATTCATACAAGAAATTTTTAAAAAATTGCAGCCGTTTTTGAGAAAATTTTGAAAATCTTCCGAGTAAAGTACCCCCAAATTTTAAAGAATGTTTTTCAAAATCTCAAAGCTTTGACTTGAGCCAGATGGACAGGAGTTTCTTCAATTTGGAAAAAAATCCTACGAATGGTTTAGGCCCTGGTAGTGTGCACAGACGGACGGACAGTCCGACGATTTGATCAATTGATTTTTCGGCATCAAGGACCCGTAGAACAGGGATTTTCGCTACACTACATGTTAGAGGATTTTTTTCTTAATTTAGTATTTTCATTTATTCACTTTTTCGTTATCAGAGTTCGGCAATGATTTTTTGTGCCAAAAATCCGCCGTTTTTTCGCGCAGCATTACATTACTTTCCCTATACTCCGTATAAACGTATGAACACGGGAAAGTAAAAATCAACACTGAAATGCGTTAACTAGCAGTTAATCATTTCTGCATGACACACCGTCATCCTTTCCCTAACAGTAGATATTTGAGGTTTGCCTGAAACCTTCGCCCCCCACCCCGTAACACAACAGAGGCGGTGAGTAGGCTCGGCGAGAGGATGGAGGTTGTTTGCAGCCGGATGGTCGTGCGTGCCTGAAATTCCTCAAAGAGGTGTTCCAACAACAATATTCCTCCTCCTCCCCCTCCTGCCACGTGACCGACTTTGACGAGCAAGATACACAGGGCAGATAGCAGCGGCTGTGGTTGATAGTTGATTCGATAACAGGCACCTGGAATTCGCCCACCGCAACCCGACGGGCCCGATCGAAGTGTGTACTTGGCCGGTAATATTTATCTCGCTTTTTGGGCTGATTCGCATGGGAATTTCTGGAAGTCAGCATACCAGCCCTGAAGAAGACCACGACAAGATGATCGAAACATCGGCAACACAGCCTTCGACGCGGCGTCACCCGGACAGCCAAGATCACGCATAGTCTAGTGCATGTAAGCATTTATGTGTGTATGTTGAATGGTAAGGTGATGGTACATGAATGAAAAAAGACAGAACGCATCAGTGGACCGTTCCTTAAGCTGCTCCGGCTAAATCGCCTGACATTGATTAGAGAAACCACGGAAAACCCCCAATCAGAGCAGCCCCTAGAAAGAATTTGCCTTGCCACGGTGGATATATTCGACTAAGCAATGTAGCGAGTGTCAAAAATCCATTGTGAAATTTCTTACTCTAGTTTCACATTTCAGAAAATGTTACATTGTATAAAGAATGGGTGTCTGAGTGATCGAGCATTTTCAAGTTTTAGATGTGCATTGTGCATTGATATATGAACTATATTTATATTCCGTGTTTTGTTTCTTTTCATTAAAATTAACAGTATTTGCTTGTAAATAATGAACGTCGAGACTAAAAAATATATATATAATGTGTTGAAAACTCCTGTTCAAACAGAGAGTGCGCTGCTGTGACAGTGAATGCGACATTACATGAGAAAAGTAATTTAGTATGAATCGAGTCGTGAATTAAACCAATCACAACATATTTTTCAACAAAAAAATGGAAGATGCTTGAAGTTATTTCCAAATCCAAACAAAATCCAACGTATTTTGTTAACTGAGATATAAGCCACAACGTCACTTTATATGGATAAGGTTGTAGATAAAACTCATTTCTGAACGAGGGTTTTGTGCTAGTAATGTGGTTTATAAATAAGTTGTGTTATATTGTATTCAAAAATAGCAGCACCGATAGCTTCAATTGTTACAGAAACGGAATAAATGGCTCCCTCGCGAGCGGATGCCGTATAATTTGCTTGGAGCGTTGACACATCTGCATGTGTGACCTCTCTTCGAAACGAGTCCCGAGGTCCACTTTCCCGAACGACGGCTAATGGACCTACGTGAGCATGTGCGATGAGTGATTTTCTAGGTCGATGCCATGCCAAAGTCAGAACGCATATGGTATTACTTTTTCTTTAATAAATTTACTTAGTGGAGGAAATGAAAATATCCACATAATATTTGTTAGAGTTGATAATTCTGTGCCATACACTAGATTTGAATAAAGAAATTTCCTGAAATATTATGCTAAATGATTTCAATATGTAATTATTTTAGTATAATAATAAAAAAAATTTGCACAATATTCCTTGTAACGTAAAAATACTATTTTTTAATTAACTTAACAATTTTCAATAACAGTATCTCGGTTTGCCTTCTTTACCTTTCAAATAACGGTCCTTCTGTATGTCCAATTCTATATGCATATCCAATGCATTGACTCCGGCCGCGAAAGCCAACGAATGCAATTCTATATGTACTATTAATACATCGACTCCCCAAATTTTCTAGTTCATTTACTCCGCCGTAATCTTGTCCTCAATCACACAAATTCTAGATATTCCGCGAACACCGCATTACATTTCTTACATCCAAATTCTGCACCAAACCACAACACTCCGACTGAACTGTTCTATAAACAATTTACGTCCTCATTCCAGAAAGTCCATTTTCGCTCTGGTTGTTGGTTCCATCCGTCTTCTTAAGCCGACCGCCTCCATGACATTGCCGACTTGTGTTTTGATCTCAGCAGGCCGTATATATGCATATCTTGATGCCAAATACGGACCCTCTAATTTCGACTCCTCACAGAACAGCTCCCTACGCAAGAACAAACCACTACGAACAAATCGCGATCATTTCTCTCTCAGCCTCTTCTTTGTGCAACATCTCAATCGTCAGAACGTCACAGACTTCCCGTCGATGACGTATTCTTTGAAAAAATTAAGGTCTTTCTTGATAACACAAAATAACTATGTATTTTCAAGGCTTCTGCCCTAAAGTTCATGTTACAATTGCCTAACCACTTCGAAGTTATTACTGCTAATATATCTAAGAAACCGTGCAAACATTTGCATAAATCCACATTCCCGTGAATCTGAGAATCTTTCTTAATGGTCTCCACGACCCCACAATGCATTCTGCTTGTTTATTTTAAGTTCTTCTATCATAATTCATCGTTGCTAGGAGAAGATAACTGCAAACGGTAACCCGCTATGTTGCACCTGCTGTTTTGCTTAAGGCAAACCGCTTTGTTCTGAAATGTACGTTCTCCTATTGATCAAGGCAAATGTCGTAATGTTGTAGATCTGGGGATGCAGGTACTCATTAGAAGACTCCTCTGACAGTACCTACTGGTGACTTATTAATATATTTTTCTTCTTCCAAAACACTCCACTCCGATATGAACCAGGTCTGTCTTTACCACCTGCGTCAATTCCTCTCTCCTCGCAAACGTTTTCCACAATCTGATAACTTCCCTCTTCTTCAGATCATCCACAACATCCTGGAAACAACTTTTCTTGGGCCTACCACGTTTCCTTACATTTGGTGTATTATTGTTGCGTATGACTTTAAGCATTGTTTTCATTCTCATTCTCTTCACGTGTCATAACTAAGAAATTCTGCGACATTTTACAAATCTAACAATATATTTTCCTTTGAGTATGTTGTTTATTTCTTCATTGTATCTTACCTTCCAGATTTCTCCGTCTTAACTGACTCACGTATTCGTCTTATGATTTCCTTTCGAATCTACGAAGAGCGTCTCTAATGGCAAGAGCCCATATTGCCCGTAAGTCGCTGTTGGTAGTATTAAGGTTGTACATAACTTGATTTTGGTTTTCCTAGCCAAAAGAGCATATTTTAGTAGTGGTACATTTTAGTAATAAACTTTATTACTTTGTGTATTACTTCACATCACCCTTTCGTTGATTTATTCAGATGTATTATTTGCATTATTAATATTCGAAATATTAATATCTTGATAGAATAACTTCATTCGTAGGTAAATTTGGTCGCATTTTAATGATATAGTAATTTCCGTCTTAAGGGCGGAAACTGTTACATTATGAGTGAGATGTTAGGTCCTAATGTCGCCTCACCTGGAATTTCTAACCAGTAATGTAACATTTTCGCCCGTGTATCAAAACACGATTTATTTCGTACTATGTCACATTTCCTTACTTTAATTGTAATTTTATATTTAATATTTCACAATCCAAGAGTCCCAGGAATGAACTGTTCACGGTGATAGAGACCCCAGAATCAGTATGTTTATGAAACAATTGCTGTGCTCTGGACATTTTAAAATGGAATTCAAAGATAAAGGAATGCTTCGTAAATCCGTGATTGATGAATCTATGGATGCAAATGAAAAAATAAACCTCAGAAATCGGAAAAAATATTAAAAATAACATAAAAATGTTGTTCCTCGAAATATGCCACCAATATTAACATAGTTAATGAGGATGTAACGTTGTTTTTTTTTCAGACTTTGTTCTCTATTTTTGTCATCATATAGTAGTTACCTACATTTTTCAGAAATGAGTAAGTTTTCTTCTCATTATTGTAATCAACTACATTGTTGGTGCTGTCCATGTAGTTATAAAACTAATCAAAAAACTAATCAAAAACGTTGGAACAAAATTTCCAATTTTATAAGTTGTTAAGAGATTTCACTGTACCGTACAGCTCCACTTTCGGGATGTTTAGAAGCTGACGTAAATAGCTGAAATGCAACATAGTGTCAAATAAATCTCACTTTGACACTAAAAATGTGTGTTGTACAAACTAACACCATTTTCAAATCAATACATCGATACGCTGAAAGAATAGCATTCGTATTTCAAATAACCCGGTACATAAAAGAACAAATTCCAAGATTGCGTGCTTCGTATGTCCGCGCTTCACTGAATAAGTCGTAACCGAAGACGCCGTGCAGGAGCAGCGGGCGCCAGGGGCGTCGGGTCCCGCCCGGGGCGTTGGCGAAGGGCTGTCGCGCCACACGCCGCCGCGCGAGAGATTAATTGCCGCCATCTATCGGCGCGACACCGCAACAGGCGCTAAACAGCGCGAGCGCCGCTCGCCGCATTCAACACCTGCACGGCACCGCGCCGCGCCATCCGCACCCGGTCACTCTCCGCGCCACCCGCCCTGGCCCTGGCCTCGCGCTGACCCGCGCCCGCCCCCGTCCCGCCCCGCCCCACCCCCCGCCCCCGCACCGCCCCGCCCCACCCCCCGCCTCCGCACCGCCCCTCCCCCGTCCTGCCCCCGCCCCCGTCCCCCCCCCTCGTCCTTCCTGCCCCTATTTCCCGGTCCAGCTCTCACTGCTGCGCCCCCCCCCATACCGCCCAGTCCTGCCCCACCACGCTCTCTCCCTACCCACGGGCTGGCCCTGACCTCGCGCTCACCCGCGCCCGCCACACCATGCCCCGACCTGCCGCACCACGCCCGCCCCCTGTCCTCGAGCTAGCTCTGACCTCACGCTTACCTTCGCCCGGCCCCCCACCGCCACACACTAACCCGCACCGACCCGCCCCTGCTTCTCTCCTCGCCCCCGCCTCTTCCCCTCTCCGTCCCCAGGCCTTCCTCCTGTGCCCTCCCCCGCTCCTCCTTTTCACGACTCGGCCCAACCTACCCCGCCCGCCCACCCTCGGCATAGCTCTGGCCTAGCGACCCTCCCCCGCTCGCCTCACCCCCAGACCCTCCGCCCCGCCTCAGCCCCTGCTGCTGCGCCCCCCCCCGTGGCCGCTCCCTCAGGCCCGCCCTCACTCCATTCCTCCCCGCCACGCCCGCCACCGCCCCCCCGCCCACGGCCTGGTCATGGCCTCGCCCTCATCCTCAACCTCGCCCTTGCTGTAGGCCTGGCCTTCACATTTTCTCTCGCTTTTGCGCTCGCCCTCGTCCTCATTCTCGCCCTTGTCCGTCGCCAATTTCGCCTCCCTTTTCTTCACCCTTTCTCTCACCCTCATGCTTGTCCTCACCATTGTCTTCGCTCTTTCAATAAGTCTTGTTTTTACCATCTTCTCGCAGACTGACAAACCTACCAACGGAACTTAGTGCGCATTTCGAAGACTCAAAGCGGAGTTGAAGACTCTAGAGGTCATTAATGTCATTTCTTACAAAGAGCGAGATCACTGCAATATCGGTCTGCTGGCTGGCGTAAAGTTGGACTTAACACAAGGCTGACGTTATACGCACCCCAATTCCCTCACTTCTCGAAATCTGTTTTTTCTTCGTTTCGATAGAAAATAGGAAATTATGTAACAAGTGCTCGAATCATCTCGCATACAGGTTGCAAATAAGGACAAGCCCTGGGCGAAAAATGTTTGGCACACTCTTTTTCATGTTTCTCGCACACTTGTAATGTTTTACACATTATTAGTTAGAATCAAACAATACACGGAAAAAGCACGAGAAAACACGTTTCGCACACGTCACGTTAAAAACATACATTTTTCTTCGACAATAATTCTTTGAAATATCCTCAACAGTTCGGCTCAGTTTCAGCACAACCTTCTGATTATTAGAGAAGAAAAGATATATTTAAAAAAAACGTTTATACTGTAATTAAGATTTTCTCAGCAAAACAACACAAGAACCATACGCATTTAAATGAGAAGACGGTGGTGTTCTATTTTTTTCAATTAAATAACTCGAATAAAAAGTATAATCATATTCTAAACTTCTAAAAAAGTCAACTTTGCTCATTGCATCAAAATGTTTTTCCCTTTGAGACAAATGAGGAGACGGGTAATGTGTCTCTTCGTTTGCCGCAAAAAGCTTCCTGCCAGCAAATTGCGCTCCCATATGCGAAACTATTTCAATATCAATCTGTGCTTCAGGTTCCACCTCCGCTAAATATCGGGTAGCGTAGCCTCACTTTCAACTTCATTGCGGGCAACGTGGCCGTCCGCTTTCCGAAGCATTTCCGGAACTTTGTAATTCGCAGCGTATTTCCTCGTGTTGGTCCTATCCTTTTCCCTTCTCTCTCTCTCTCACGCTCTCTCTCTCTCTTTCCAAAATAACAGTACATAAATGATAGCATTCCTAACCTTCCGGCGGCTCTGACAATTTTAGGTGTTGTTTTCCCACTCACTGCGTTTGGGAATGTTTGACTAGCACAAAATTAGTAAAACTGTTTGCGCCATATTTCTTTCCGATGGTGTCGGAGATTGTATGGCCAGCAGTAACGCAATTTGTTTGTTTATTTCCACAGATGAAAGCTTCCGAAAATATCAGTTTTCGCAAACAAATGGTGTCGTTTGTGTTGTAATATTTTTATGAAGTTTTTTACCGTGTGCGGCATAGGTTATGATTACTTTTTCTTTTTTTTACAAAAATCTAATACGTAGAGAATCGTTTTATGAGTACAAAGGAATGTTAAATGCATTCGCCAGTTACACTTGATTCGTATTTCAATTCATCAATTCTGAAAAGTATGACTGTATCTATAAAATTAAGATTTTTTAAAAATTTATTTGGTATCTTGAGTCATCTTCTTGTTCAAGAAAATTAATGCGTTCTCAAAATTTAAAATTCTTGAAACGTATTAATTCTATTCTATGATGGTGATGAAGCATAGCTAAACATTTCTGAAGAATTAACTACCTAGAAAATGTGAGGTATTTTGTTCCTTACTACGCAAAATAGTAAACAAAATAATTTATTTTTTATATGAAGAAAAATGATCTATTTTTTTACATTTGTAATATCTCCATGTTTTATTGAAGTTAGTTAATGCCTTCGTCTCGAGACTCAGGTGCTCTCAGGCCCACAGTTCCGTCTGACCACGCTACGCTCCTTTCATCTTCCTGCTGAGAAAGAAGGTATAATCTTGGGTGACGAAACAAGCGATTTGAATTTAGCCCAGAGACTTCTTTTGGGCTTGAGGATTTACAAGCAGTAAATCTAATACATGGGGCAGCCGGCTTTACTTCTTTTCCAAAGAAAGGCGTATGAAAAAGTTTGTCGCCCTTAAAAATCCACGACTGCTATCGAGTTTCAACCCTCAAACTTGGGTACAACAGTCTGATAGCCTTTAGTCCAACGAACCCGAAGTGTGTGTACAAAACTTGTCTCCCAGGAATGTCGCTATACAAAAAGCACTTCATCAATATGTGCTTCATGAAATAAATACTCGTAAATTAAGGGACACAATTGAACGTTGGGAGCGCTTGAAAGAGGTATACAAACGTTTCATGTTCACGTTCTCTGTATACTTTGTGTATTTTCATATTCTCGTGGAACATCCCTTTGGTGAAATTATTCAATTCTTTGGAGCAGATTCAAGATGAAATTACTCCTATGTTGTCATTCTTAATCTCGTTTCATAAATTCTATTCGAGTTAATGATCTCAATTTGAGTTATTTCCTTTTAAAATTTCACGGAGAAAATAATGAATATTCCAAACAAAAGCGTTAGCGTAGTTGGAATGAATGTGCTTGATAAAAACAGGGAAATATATTGAATTGATTTCTGAATAATTGAATCGAGCAGTTATGAAATAAACAACCATGATGCTACGGCAGGCTGAATACCTATTTACGCTATTTTTCACTGCCTGTCTGTCTGTATGCAATAAGCAGGAATCTGTTGGATTCAAACAAGTATTTTCCCGATGCACAGATTGCGAAGACCATTACACATCACCCGACGAATAACACGATGGTGCGGAGCGGGTTTACAAAGTTCTCACGGTGTTTCTGGACATCTCAAGATTGCTATCCTACCCCAGTAATGACCGGTAATTTAATTCAGCCTTAATAATTGCTAAATAGAAACAATCGTTCTACAAGCATTCCTTTCCAGCATTACGAAATACTATTTTTGCGTGATTACGATGAATTTGATTACACTAACGTAATAAATATTTTTCATTAATCTGAAGTTTAATCCCATAAAGTATTTCTACCCAACCGTACAGTAGTTGCGCAAGATTTGGAAAAGGCCAGTTAACAGTAAACTGAGAGTTTGCTATTAACAAAAAGAGGATGAAGATAAAGGAAATTAAGAAAATAAACAAAGTTATAAAACGGAGCTATATAGAAAATACCTAGGAATGTTACAAATACTTTTATAAAAAAATAATAATATATGATCAATATTATCACTTTCATGTAAGAAGAATTTCAATGTTTATGCACTAATTCATACATTTTGGAAACAAGTAATATGACCAAATCTATCAATATATTTAAGAACCATACAAACAAGTCACTACATTTATAAGTTTAACTATTTCATTCACTTTATTCGAATAGCCATTCTGTTCTTACATTTTCTGATCAACTGTAAAGCCAGCGCTCGTGTCGGGCTCATGTCTGCAATTGCCGATTGCTCCCGAACCAGTACACTGATTGACCAAAGCGAAAGAATGAGTGAAAACAATGGTTCAGAGGAAAGTTCTGAAATCTCTTAACTTCCAAAGTCACGAGTATTAAAAAGAGGGATAAATTAAAACCTGTGTGCGGACTTGCGTCCGCGTGCGAGCACTGCCGAGTAAAGATTCAATTTCCCAACCTATTTTAATCAATTGTGGGAATGTAGATGGGTGTTGATATTATTCAAGGATGAAGTAATGAAACTCATCTTTGTATAGGATGCCTTGACAATCCATTATTTCGTTTCCATTATTTCGTCCTACTTTAAATCATCTTGTTTAAATACTTCACGAGCACAACAATGTATTAACAATATGCCATTCCATCTACGATTCGCGACCGATGATTTTCTCGTGAGTAATTTTCCTTCCGAGTGCTTTTGTGAATTTAACGAGTTGGATAAGTACATGCATTAGTATCCCTCCGCTGCATCGCTCTCCCCACAGCCGCGACTCCCGGCGAGCCGCGCCTGCGTGTGTCTGGGACGCTAAATCTCCAGTGACAAGAACCGGATTGCAAACATCGGGAAGAGAGTTGCCCCACCCCCCTTAACTGATTAGGAGTCTTTCAAAAGTTGTAATTAAGCGCTCGAAAAGTAAATAATTAAGTGCTTAATTCCGCGCTAGGAGCGAGACGAATTTTAGCTCAGGCCGGCGGTTCTTAATTGTATCAGGCGAGGGATGAAGCCGAACTCGGGCGAAGGGAGCTTTGCAGAGCGGAGGAGGACTCGAACGCGTTTAGTTGCAACGGGCCGCCGACGCAACATTGGAGGAGATTAGCGTGAGACGGCACTTCTTAATTTTCAGGTGTCGTAATTATGGAGACGGTCTTGTCCTTTTAGTGGAGGACGGGTCTTCGAGGGACACAATTATATTCGTCCGGAAAGATAAATGTTAATGTTCTGCCGGAAATGTTTTATTTGACAACGCCGGAAATGTTTTACTTGACAACAAAATTCAAGTCATCGTGAGTCTGCAGATGAAATTGGCCCATATGGCAGCAACCGAAATATTTTTGAGAATGTTAGAATGCCAAACACAAAGCATATATACCGAATGCAAAACACAATGTACTTCTAATATTATTTGTGGTTTGTGATATGAGATTTTTAAAGCGAGTACGCGCAGAAAACAGTTCTTAATAAGGTGAGACAGAAATGGAGACGCAATGAAATGGAACACAGTGGAATAACCGATGGTATTCCGAATGCAATTAAAAAGCCACAGGTTTGTTATACAAGCAAGAGTAATGTAATGCTATTCCGTTATGAGATATTGGTGCAATTACGGGAAGTGGCTGATTCTTAATTTTCTGATGACTTAAGTAAGATAATGGTCTTGATTTGTAAATACGACAATAAATTGGTGGAAAACTCTAATCGAACAGGAAGTAAAATTAAATGTAATTCTGAAAAGGTTTTGTAGAGCAAATTCTTGAGAACAAAAAGGCATTATCTTCTTAATTTGGGAGATGATATGAAGTATTCTCAAATAACAAAAGTAGATCTGAATTGGTGTTGAACTTCATAACAATTTAAATTATGATTTCAGTGTATAGTAATTTAATATATTTACCTACCATTTTACATGTTGATCGCATTTCTTTACTGTATTACACTTAAAAAGAAATAATCCCATTTTTGCTTTGCTATTACAGTATGTAGTTTACATTTATTTGCTATTCTGTTTTGTATTATACGTTTTTATAAAAATACGCGATTTTAATGGAAATAATTTGAAATAATTTAAATATTATCAGCAAATCTTACTCATGTTTCATAATTAATAACAATTATTAATAATTGTTCATAATTAACAAAAACGATTAATAATTGTTCATAATTTTATTATTTTTGCTGTTACAGCCGGCGTTGTTGAAGGTATTTCCAAAAGGTCTCCGCAGGGATCGAACTGGTAAGTACTGCGGATCATCTCTGTGAGTTGGAACTTTAAAGTTTATTCGCCCTAAAACTTTCCTCCTGAACTCTAGTTTCAATAGAATATTTTCGTTGAAATATTATTGTAATAAACTTGCCATTATTTCTCTAAAGAGGCTTTCTGTGAAGCTTGATGTATAGGCTTTCCATATTTCAAGAATTTTAAGAACGCGTTCAGAAGAGGAATATCTGAATGCGAGTTTTCATTTTTAAAACACGTTCTGGAATCTTGATCCAAAGTCAGGATGCAGTGGAGACAAAGACATGACTCTCAAATTCCTGTCTAATTTCTTCTTACCCTCCGGCACTTGATGTGATAATTCCTCCAGGAACATTATCTAAGGACGTGTCCGGATGCCAATTCGATATCTCGAAGGAGAAACTATGTCGATAATCGGGAAATCGATGCGACGAAGTCGACTAGTTACGAACTTCCTTGAGAGTTCCAGTCTGCGAACTTATTGAGTACACAACTGTGATTCCCTGAACTTCCCCGAGGAAGTATCGGAAAGCACTTAAGCAACAATCTCCTCCCATTTCATTTCTTTCTCTTTTAGTGCTCGTTACCCACCGAGACGGAAAAAAAGTCCTCTCCCCAAAAGGTCAACTCCAGTATGATTACTACATTACCTTTTAGAACTACATAAAGCAGAATTAGTTGAAGGAAAGTAACAAATTCTCGAAACATTTTGCTCTTCCGTATCAAATAATTATGTTATACAATCCATTCTCAAAATACGTATATTTTTTATTACTGTGCAATACTAATATTTTTTGAGACAATTTAAAGGAGATATGTAACGGAATTGGGGCGTAGTGGCAATTCATAAAAACAAATAATAAAATAAAATATTGAAAATAGAGCTTATTCGTTCTAAATTACTCTTCTAATATCTCTCGGCCAATGCATTTTTCACAAATCTTTTCTCCCCTGAAATATAATCTAAATATATTCTCAAGTACTTATCCCATATCTGCGTCGAGAGGAAATGTTTTATTAAAGAAGAATTATTGTAAAGTCGATATTCGGAAACTCGGCACCGCAAAGTCGGTCGCTTAGCCATAGCTCAGATATCTCGCAAATATCTTGATCCGGTGGGGAGCTCAGAGCCATTCAATTGTCACCAGATTACCGACCGTCAGCGCCCCCTATCGATCCCGCGCGACTTTCCACTCGAGCGCCTCGCCGCAGCGCGGCAGGGGCCGTGGCGGGGCGCGGCGGAGGGAGGGGAGGGGGAGTTTTTGCCGCGAGGCTGCGGGCATCGTCGTCGAAAGAGCGCGGGTTCCCACCCACCTCTCCACCCCCCTCCACCGCGTCTTCCCCGACACTCACACGCCCCGCCTCCGAAGCTCTCCACGTCTCCGGTTTCCTTCCGTCGAACTCGACTCTCAAATGTAACCGTTCCCGGCGTTTCTGATGGCTTTTGCGTGCGGTTTGTTTGCACAAGGGTGTCCACGAAGTAATTGATGGTTCGTTCAAATGTTTCCTCTCTATTGTTGCCATTTACTCATTAATTTGCAAGGTATGTTTAATAAAAAAACTACATTTGTGCGTATTATTTAATTTGTGGTTTATTAGATTCTTACTTCCTGTTTATGGACCTAAAAAACGCATGATAGTACATTTAATACCATTGCCGGCCTTTCGGATTCTTTGTTCCCACGCAAGCCTTTTGAGTACTTGTGCCCGCTTCTCAGTCCACAGAACAAATAGCTTACTATGAATTTGATTTATTAAACTCAAGAAACAAGAAAATGCATCAAATACATGCCATAATTCTCAAATGAAAATAACTTGATGTAAGCATTATTTTGTAAGGTAATATGATAATTGCAATTTTGGCATGTTCCGTGAATTTCAAATTCCTCAGACCCTCCTATTTCACTGTTATGTTACACAAGAGACACTCCTTGAGTAGTAGTAATAGATGTGGACCGCACACGGCTGATATCCTAGAAATGCTACTTTTATCTAATCAACTCATCAAAATAACTTTTGGCAATATATATTTTGGAAAATAGCCTAAAAGTACCGTTTTATTTGTGCAATTCACGCAACTCCCAAACTTCATACTCCTTTTTATGTATTTCTCAAGATTTTACCAGAAATAAAATGCCCATTTGTTTTGTTAGGTTTTACAATATTTCCGTAGAAACTTCACAATATTCTTACATTTTGTATGAACAGCCCGGTCCAACTGTAATTTTTTTAATTATAATTCAATACGCACTCGGTTTTGTTTATCTGAAGCCATTGTCAGAGCAAGCTGTTCTATTTCATAATTATATTTTTTTATATTTTATTCAAAGACGCATATCTCTGAGGTTTCTGCACGGCCATAGCGGTCCACTTCTCAGAATTTGTATTCTTACCAAGCAAGTTTCAGATACACCACAGTGTGGCAACGTCTCGCCTCTTAGAAATCGGCTGACGCAACGATGCATATGCTCGCTCGCAGCTGCTGTTACTAGAAATTTTCCTGACGCGTCATATGACGCAACACAGAACCATTGCTCGCAAGACGCTGGCCCAACCGCCAGCAGTCAGTCAGTTCTTCGCTGTTGGTCGACATGGGCGGAGGTGCTCTGCGCCGCGCTCGCGTCGCAACGGCCAGTCAGTATTTGCTCTGCCGCTAAGATGGGCAGACGTGTTTCACGCCGCTCTCCACCCAAGTCGGGCGGACATGTCGCGCACTTGTAACTCTTCTTTTTGTGTAATGTCCAAGTTAAACGGACGTTGCGCGTTGCTCCGCGACGTGCATACGGCACCCATGGTTATGGACGCCTCTCAACAATGGTGCCTAGCTGCTTATACGTGTGCAACCGGCTTACGCCACACATGTTCAGTGCCCGTGCTGGTAACATTAGTACAACTTACTAACGCTCACGCCCTGTGGGCAATCAGTGCATTGTAACCATGTTCATATGTGTTATTTCCATGTTACGTGTATTCAGTTATTACCTACAAACTAATGCACTTACGCCACGTGTGCTAATTAATCTCATTATGTGTTATTTCCATGTTACGTGTATTCAGTTATTACCTACAAACTAATGCACTTACGCCACGTGTGCTAATTAATCTCATTATGTGTTATTTCCATGTTACGTGTATTCAGTCATTACCTACAAACTAATGCACTTACGCCACGTGTGCTAATTAATCTCATTATGTGTTATTTCCATGTTACGTGTATTCAGTTATTGCCTACAAACTAATGCACTTACGCCACGTGTGCTAATTAATCTCATTATGTGTTATTTCCATGTTACGTGTATTCAGTTATTGCCTACAAACTAATGCACTTACGCCACGTGTGCTAATTAATCTCATTATGTGTTATTTCCATGTTACGTGTATTCAGTTATTGCCTACAAACTAATGCACTTACGCCACGTGTGCTAATTAATCTCATTATGTGTTATTTCCATGTTACGTGTATTCAGTTATTACCTACAAACTAATGCACTTACGCCACGTGTGCTAATTAATCTCATTATGTGTTATTTCCATGCTACGTGTATTCAGTTATTACCTACAAACTAATGCACTATGCCACGTGTGCTAATTAGTTCATTATGCATTAATCTCATGTCAAACATGTATCTTTATCATAGGTTAAGTTGTATCCTTAATTTATAATACACGCTTATATATTCTGTATTTTATCCTTTTATGGTAACAAGCACTCTCCTTCCTCCTTTATCCTTGCAGTCCCAGACCTGCAAGGGTGGTTATAACCTGTCCTTTCATTACAGGAGTCTGGGTGGTCCTTCGAAGTTGATTAATTAAAACTGGAGCTATGCTAGGAATGTTTGGGTAGGGGTCGAAGCCTCATTACTTCACAACCAGTCCACTTTGCTCGACCCGCCCATCCAGCCATATTAACAACTTATCATCACAATGCGCCCTTTCACTTTTGGTGCGTGATTCATTTAAATTATCATCGAAAGGAAGTTAATGTTTAAAAAACAATTTAAAAATGTACAAAGTCAAAGATTTCATTACAAAAATTGTTTTTATTTTTTTTATTTTTAAGAATGACCCTTGAAATAATTCAGTAACAAAATTGCACGGATTTGCGCACGTACGAAAGGAATAATTGAGAATGTTCTTTTTTTTGTGAATGTGATTTTATTGTCCAGAAACTTAATTATAAGGAGGGGGATTGTATCGTTCCATCGTATTTGTTTATTGTTAAGGAATAATCTGCGTAACGTCACCGTTGCGCTTTATAATTTCCTCGTGAAAAGTGGTATTATTTCTCAGTAGCATTGTTGCGGTTGTATGCCATTAAATGTAAGAATCCCCGAGTACAAAATATTGAATCCGCCGTAACGTCTTATGAGTGGCAAATTTTCTGGCACACATATTTAATTAATTTATGTAAGGAACACCGAGATAAATAGTATACAGTCATATTTATAACTCTGACATTTATATGTGAAATAGTAAAAATATACTGAGCAATCCGAGAGAGTTATCTTGGATATATTCAATGTAAGGATAAAATATAGGAAATGTTTGGATATCATTGTTGAAATAATTATTGTTTTCCTTTTTAATGCTCAGTATTGACTTTAGTTGTACAGAAACAGTTACTATCGTACGACGCTGCTTCCTACAACGGGTCTCACACTGTGCGAATTACTGCTCGGATGCACCCGATTGGATTTGCCGATCAGTTGCGCAAGAAGCATCAAAGAATCAGGAGCTCATTTATGTGAGGGAACCATTGTTTCTTTAGGGCCTCCAAGTATTGGTCGTGCCTCATTGTATCATTAACTGTGTATATATTTCCAATAACATTAACAAACCTTACACTTCAAACTGTTACTTTTGTCACGTGCTTTGCAGGACTAATAATAACCCGTTAAGTCAGAGAACAAAATATTGAGTGTAATAATTTGGCCCCCTGTACAGTTGTCGGACGTTCGCCGCGAGAAATTAGACATCCAAAGGATCAAAACTGAGGGGGAGGGATATGATCACCAGTTGCTCGTGTTTTGTTTACTTCAATTTCCTTGCTAGATTAGACTATTCATGGGTTTGTGAATATACTTGCCTACGTTCGACTGTAAAAATATTAACTACGAATACTTTGTCTCAGTTACACTACAGGATAAATCGACTTTGTGGGTGGTATTGGAACATTGAAACTATAAAGAGATATACTCACTGCTGCATCTCGGTTCACAACAAGCACTAATCTCCTTATATGACCGTGGCATTATATTTGAATCAATTTGTAATATTGTTGTATATCTGTAGTCATAAAAAATGATAAAATGTGTTACATTCTTAAATAAAAACAACCTGATTGTTCACTAAAGGTAAAATAGTACTTTTAGCATAATGTGTGTGATTCATAACTTACTTAATTTTTACAGAATATGTATCACATTGTTGATACAATTTGTGGCCATGACTTTAAGTATTCATTTCTAAGTATGAGTCACCCCGTCAATTGCTCATTTTCCAGTTGCAAATGAAGTATTTTCTGTAAGTTGGGTGATTATTTGGTTCTGAAGGATTTGACCAAGGATGGTCTTTGGCGAAATTTAAAATAGTTCCTTTAACCAAAAGTGAAAATAACGTAAACTATGCAAGGTCTTTTTATACTTTGAAGGTGTACATCTTTCCTCAAAGGTTTCGCATAAATTAAATGAGTTTAAATTCTTACCTGCATTCTTATATTGAACTGGACTCGTATAGTGAACGTGTCACCCATACACACCTGCAACAGAATACAAGGGTTGTTATTAACAATGAAATCGTATCAAAACTTTTTGTGGAAATCAAATGCAATCATTGAAGTTGTTAAGCTGTCACTAGTGTAAAAAATTTTGCAAACTTTCCTGAAAATAGCGTATTTACACTCATCAGAGGTATATTTTTTATCACTAAATGCAATATTGTGTTTTTGATTTTGTCTCTTCAACCTTTTAAATTGAACTTTAAAGATACAACTTTAAAATCACGAGAATACACCTTGACATGAGGAATGAGGAATATATTATGAAAGACGTTCATTACATGTAATTTGTTACCTATACTATTTAATAGACTCACATAATGTACCTAGTCTTTAAATTTTATGTACTTTTGGGCTTTGCCTGTTTTTGATAGAAATAAATAAATAAATAAATAAATAAATAAATAAATAAATAAATTACTGCAAAATTAACATCTTTCATTGAATGTGTTCATTGCCTTGGATAATTTCACAACCTTCAATTTAATAAATAAGTTCAATAAAATTACCAAAGCTGTGTAATTGAATAACTCGTTAATGAATTGAGTTACACCGAAGAAGTAATTAATATCTAACTGCAGGAAAACTGTTGAGATAGTTTTGTTGCAAACGATAATGTGGACAGTGCTCTCAGTTGTCAACGTGCTCATGACCTTTCAAACAGCTCGCGTGTGCACTTGCTCGCACAATGTGTGCAATTATCCTCGGACAGCGTCGCCAGCATTTAGTCGAACAGCGGCGTGCGCCATTAGAGTGAGCACAAGCTCCCCCTCCAGGACACGGCTATTGCTTCTTCTCAGGCCGACTGGAGAACACGTCATCAAACAGACTCGACGACACGTTCTCAAACGTCAGTCCCTATTGTCAGTCTGTAATTTCTATTCTCCTATCCAGGCGTATTAACAGGCCTAGACAAAAGACTCGGTTCAGAGGTCACCGCAAAGGTTGAATGCCTGGGCATTCTCCTTGGTTCTTATGATTTATTGGCTCATAGGAAATGAATATGGTAGTTGATTATTTTTGCAGACATGACAGTTTTCTCTCTATAACCTAGATGTATGTACTGGTGGAACCAATTATCTCAGAGGACACTGTCATGAAGTATTATATTTCTATTCATTATCTTTTGGGAGACTTGAGTTCAGCAAATATGCTTCCCGCAATCTTCCTAGTTATACCGTTGTAATGGAAACGCTATAAATATTGTCATTGTACTGAACTGAGCTGGTATTCACCGACTGCACTGAACAAATAACTGGGGTGTATTTTTCAAAGGTTTGGTTGATAGATTATTTCGTGTTTACAGATGCGTCCACTACTAAGGTGGTTTGTTCCGTAACTGTAGTGCATGTGGCGATGATCTTCCACCGCTAGATGGGTAAATCTGGCGCCGACCTTCACAAAAGGTTTCGCCAACAAGGTATCGCAATACCGTTTTTTTTTCAAAGCACAAAATAACTTTCTCTATACTACGTACAGCATATTACTTGGTATATTCATTTATGGGAAAGTAAAAACAATGTATGTTTATTTCGAATTTGAGTCTAGTTTGTCCGACTTAACGTGCTAGTGAATGGTGTTCCCGAGCCTGACATTTCCACATCTGAGGGAATGTTACTTGAATATCACAAATGTAAAATTATGTCAAACTTTCCCCCCTAAACAGCTCTGTTAAACTTCGTTGTAAACGAGATGTTTATATCCTAAATAGAATCACAGTCTATTGTTTCAACTATTTCAAACGCAACAATGAAGATAACATTTACGAACAAGGAGCATTTTTCTATATACGAGCACAACCGCACACACAGACAACACAAAGCCCGCCGGCAACGCAATCGCTTCGCCAAACGAAAGACAACTTCTATCGATAACGTATAAATAAAAGTTTTTATAACATACTATTAACCAACGCACAAGTCATAAAGCCTACTTGTTAACGTAGTCATGTCAGAATTCATACATTAAGATTACCAATAAAGAAAGTGGAAAAGTAAATAATGGCTTTCAAAATGTGTATAATATATTTTTATGCGGTAAAACAATTCTTACAAAACTTGTTTCTTAAATATTTTTATGCCTTTAGAACCGACATCTTCCCTTTATAGGGAATCTTACCCATACGAATCATTATTCGCGACCAAAAGTATCTAGTTAACTTGTTACTAAGCAAATGTTTAAAAACCTCTACTCATAATTCGACTATGTATTAGAAAATCGTGGTGTCAGAATTCTGAAGCTAAAGAATTTGCGTCCGGATTATTCTTTTCTCTATAGATTACAGTTCTTTCGGTGCTTTGTAAATGATGGAGGAATAAATAAACTGACAGAATGGCAAATTAGGATGTCGCTCGTACTGTATCGGACGTCGAGACGAAGGCAACAACGGCGCTTAGGTACAAAGAGCATCTTCCTTTCTCAAAGCACATCGGCGCACATAGGCAACACAAAACCCATCGGCATAAAGTATGCAATCACTGCGCAACTGGCACTAGCGGCGGTGGAGGTGACGGAGGCAGGGGTGGGGTGGCGAGGGCAGGGGTGGCGGCGGGGACGGAGCGGTGGGGTTGTGAGGAAGGGGTGGCAGTTGCAAGGCGCCGGGGGGGGGCGAGAGCGGTTGGAGCTGTAAGGACGGGGGGGTAGCGGTCCGGTGAGGGCGGGGGTTGGGGTACGGCGATGGTGGAAAAGGAGTGGACGAGAGGCGAGGGCCGGCTAGGCGGGGAGGGCACCATCGTCACACGAGCGCTGGCGTCGGCCCTCGTTCGCAGCGCGAACGGGCAAATGTTATCAGTCGTTTCAAAGCGAAAGCAATAAAGGGCGCGCGCAAACAAAGCATTTCGCGGCGCCGCCACCGGGAGCGCGGGGGTGTTAGCTAGGGGGCTCTATGGCCGGCGTGCGGCGGAGGGACAGTGGTCGGCGAGAGAAGCCACTCGACCGCAAAACGCGCTGTGGGCATGATTCAATTGCGGCTCACTCTTCTTAAGCCAACATTCAATCCGTAACTCCCCATTTGTTATTACCTATCCATAGTTGCCAATTAGTAATTCCTTACCCATAATTCCCAATCCAATTTACTCACTTCTCCAAAGCCAATCTTTCCAGAGAAATTATCCCAATCAAAGTTTTCAATGATTTGTTTCCCCACTTTTAATTTTATACTGTTCACAACACTTTAATGATTCTTATTTAATGAGTTCTTATTTGATGTAAAGAGAAAACTGTCACTGTTATTTGTTTTCATACCTCTGTACAATGAACGTCTTGGCAGACTAGTCTTTTACTGTAGTAACTTTCTCTTCATGGGCGTTCATTATAGCAGAAATACTCGATATAATTCCTGGAGGTTCAAGTGATGAGGACTTCACAATGTTTAATAGCAATACTTTTTAATATTTGCACCACTTTACCAGCTTACATCATTTCTTGGATTTTTGCTTTAAGAAATAAGTAGGGTGACGGACTTATTTCTTCAATACGTTCTTCTCAACGCAGTTCTTCTAATCAACGAGAACAATTTATAATCGTGAACATTAATATTGAAGGTCAGTATTCATCATATAATTCAGGATCTAACTTAATATATCTATTTTTTTTCGTTAATCGGCCGACTAGAACCACGCAAGCAAGCATCCTGCATTTACCGTGGCTCAGTTTTTATTTATTATCGCGGTAGCAGGTGCTTGCAACAACTTTTTGGGGGGACCAGCATTTTAGCTGGATCCGATTTTTATCCCCCACGGTTGTTAGCCCTGGGGGTATGGAAGATGAAATGATGATTCGATGATAAGGGGGGGGGTGAAAGGACAACACATACAGACATACACAAATACATCTATGCCCGAGGCGGGACTCGAACCCGCGATCTTCTGGTCCGAAACCACTCCGGCACTACTGCCTTAGCGATCTCGGCCATCTGATCGGCAATATATCTATTTAATATATAGTAATTTTGTTTTCGTTTCTAATGTAGGTATTTAGATACCGAAAGTAATGTATTTACATGCATCTCTTTTAATTTAACTTAATGTTTAACCTCTTATATTTTATCCTTTTATTGCACATTATATGCCATATTTTGTTCTATTACAAACACACACACACATTATCTTAAATGAAACTTCGGACACACAACAATCTCATTTCACTTGAGTATTAATGAGATTTGTAATCCTTGTATTACAGGTAAACAATTTATAGATATCGAACATTAATTCATTGTACATCGTGGTAACGAATATTTAAGTCAAACGAAAGAGTAATAGGAGACAATAGGCTGGCAGCCGAAATACTTTAAGATTTAAATTAAATTTATTAAATGACTAATGATACACCATAGTGATGAGAAAAACAAAATGTTATGTATTTCGCACTTACCTACATTGAATATATCAACGCGTTGTTGCCTTGTTTCTTAAGACAAAACTCTTTTTTTAACATTTATACTTTTCAATATTATATAGAATAAGGAATTATATATCATTCTGTATTGAGTGAATTATCAAGAACACACTAATGAGGCCTGTTTTTCGTGATTTGTGTTTTGATGTAGCGCGAGAATATTTCGAAACCCTTAGCAAACAATAAGTGACAGTTATAACGCTTTAAATATCAGAGAATGATTATAAATAAAAATTACTCACAAAATTCATCGCCGATCTGATAAGACTGTAACTTATTATTGTGGTATCAAGGCCATTAATATATAAAACGGCAGTTGTACTAGAATATGTTAAAGCAGAAAATGTTTAATAGTGAATTCAAAACCAAATTTTATGTCTATTATTAAAACGGTCCGGACGAAATATTTCAAAAGTTGCCTAGAGTCGTAGTAAAAAGAATAAAACAAATTACAATGATAAAGCTGGAAGACTAGTGAAAATGACAAAGAATCTGAGCATTTTGCACGCTACTGATAAAATTTATCACATTTCAAAAATACACTGACAGAAGTTACATGAATGAAAAAAAAATATTATGTGCAATCCCTGCTAAGATTTTAATTACTTGTTTCGTACGTCACATCCAGACTAACAATATAGGGTGTTTCTATAAGGACTCTACAAGGTTGAAGACTCATATTGATTTCTTAATTTAACTTACTGGTATAGATTTGGTGTTAATATTTAGCAAAATAGATAAAGTTTTAATTAACAGATTCAAAATTTTACTTAAATAGAATCAATATGGTTTCCTATTGTTCACCTGAACACATCCTATCTGATGTCGATTGGTTGCCATACCAGCTGCAGCTTGATCAATTGCGAGAAAAATTATAGCTCTCATGTCTAGCAGAAAACCTGATAAGGGGAAACAATCGGTGGTCTTGATGAACCCTCAAGAGAGAAAAAAACGGAGTGTTAGATCCGGTGAATGTGGGAAGCACGCAATTTTCGCACATCGGCCCAACAATCATGTAGCATTTCCAAACAGAAGTACTTACGATCAGCTTATCAATTTATTTTCGTTCTTGTATCGTTGTTTACTTGTATGGTTTAAGTGCAACCGTTTTCTCAACACAAAGTCGCATGTGGAACGCCCAGATGTCGAGAAGCATATCTGGTTGATTTTTTAGAACTGTTAACAAATATTTGACTTACTCTACGTCGTCAGACGCATAGGGTCGACCAGAAGCTTTGCAGTGTCGTACCGTACATCCACTTTCATTAATATGCTTATGCCACTGATAAACATTAGGTCTGCAGGGAGGATCTTTACCATACTCTGCCCAAACATTTCGTGGAACAGTGGTAAGAGACTTCGAATTTTGAAACCAAAACATGCAGCTAGCACGCTCGGGGTCAGTAAAGGCAGGGACAGGCTCAGGACAGGAAAATCTTTTCTGAATCTGCTGCTAGCGCTTGCGGTGCCGCAAATCTGTACTGGAGTACCGCGTGAGTCAAAACTTGATATATATCCCTTCAAAATGGCGTCAAACCAAGGTTTGTGGGTCGTATGAATGTGTTTGTACGAGCTTTAAAACTTTTGAAGTCCTTATTGAAACATTCTATATTTCCCATTCAAATTACGGTGCAAAACAAAGAAAATGCTTCTGGCTCTTCAAAATTGATTTGACGGAATAGTTTAAAATGTATGCAAACAGAATAGCGATAACGTAAAGCAAGGTGTTTTATTTCCTTGAATATTTGATATTCAAACTTTTTGATTAACAAGATTTTAAACAGTTATAATAGGAGTATTATTTTGAAACGTTTTCGAACTAATTTTATTTGGTTAGAAAATTCCATACACAAATTTACGTGTTTATCTCGGATGTATAGAGTAAACAAAATATTTTCATTGTAAGCATATTTACATACATTAGTTACAGCAGCATTCTTTGAACCATATTCTTTATGTAGGTACAATTCGAAAAAGACCATTCAAATGATCAGAACAAGCATTTGTTTTAGATATTTTACAATTCACATCTCGTATTTTGTTCGGATTAATGTGCAACCCAAAACATAAAAAAATTAAGGTTTTAAGGTAAAGTAGTTACAATTTTTGTGTGTAATAATTATTCATGACATAATCAATTGCCTCTAGATAGGAGATACCATTATTTCCTCAACGGAGATCGCCCTTATTTTTCAGAATAATGTTTCCCAACAATTCGGAGTTTTATAAAACCCATTTTCGTAAATTAAAAATTCAAGATACGTAAACTCTTGCTTGACATTACATGTATGACTATTTTACTTATTGTCGAATAATTAAAAAAAAAGCAAATGAAGTTGTGGGGGGCACTTTATGCTCTATTGTAGAGTTTCGTTGCGTAACAAAGCTATTCTGAAAGTATCGCAAATGTCAAAAGCAGTCAAGAAAAAGTTGTCACGAAAATCAAAGACATTAGTGTAGTGACCTCCCCATGATAATCTGTTGGCGCATATACGACGGGATTTGATTCCACTCTCGTGCACATTGGGTGCAAAGTGGCGTACTGGCATTGACTTTGTTGCTCCGGCTCTAGAAATCTTAGGGAGTTGGTAACTCTGGGTTGGAAATGATATGAGGATGTTCATTTTTTATTATAAATTTAGTTATTCATTTCAACATTCATTACCAGATGTATAAATCCTTAATTATTAATTACTGCTTACTTTACATTAACCATACTGCAATCACACTAATTTTTATTTCATTTCCTTAATATCTATCACTTTTTTCTTTCTTAATTATAATTATTTAATACAAATGTAAACTGTCTACTTTTGGATTCCTTCAGTCTTTTAGAGACTGATAGGGGCTTATTTAATACAATATCTGCTTATTACCTAGCCAATGGTAGTTGCCGATGATTAATAGCAACGTAGACGAAGCACTGCTAGCACTGAGATGGCAGAACCAACCGTGAGCCGTGCAAAGGTGCAAATTGGCAGCGGGTTCACGGGTGCACCTGGATTGCAATAGTCGGAGTGAAATTCCTCAGACGCACCTCACTCGGCACGAAACCCCTCAGTCGCACTCGGCTGCTTTGCTGCGTCCCTCGTCCTGTTCTGTCAGGGTATTAGCATTGTATGAGGCGTCGTTCAGGCGTCTAAGTCATTCCGCGGTTCCAGCACCTCGAGTGCATTTCCTGCCGTCAAACGCCCCCTGGTGACATTTATGTCTTGTCGCCGCGGTCACGCAAAGCGCGCGGAGACTGTCATTAGTTCGTTCTCGAAGAGCATAATCTTCCCTTCATGTAGCTCATCTTAATAACGTTTCTAACAGGACGTTGCACTAGGCTCCGGGAGAGGTGGTTTAGGGCTTCAACTGATGTTACTGCAGAGCCTCTGACCTGGAGTTTCGAGGTTCGAGCCCCGATAGACGTAGGATTTTTGACACTAAGTGGAGAGCTAGGTCGAATTCAGTCGCTGTATGGAGCGACTGGAGCGTATGGAGCTGTATGTATTCTAGCGGTTGGCTGTTCTGATCGGTGGTGCCTTCCATCAACAGCAGGCGTATACCGGAGTAGTTCCCTAGCAAACGGATCACGGACCGGGCCAGATCTTTCCTTCCTCTTCCTTTTCGTATCCTCGCACTTACATACAGTGCCTAACCACACATGCCAGGAGACCGACCAGGAGTTTAGATCTTGTCCCGGCTACGGAGGTGCCCCGCTGGCGGGATATACCTCGTCGGGAAAAAAATTCCGCCAGCTCCCTAAGTTGGTGCCATATTTCGGCATACATCGAGAGAATTTCACCGCCATCTTCCGAGTAAAAACATGCACTACACTGACAGGACCAGTGAACTTAGCAGTTGACGCGCCCGGAATCTCTAACAATCAATCGTTGCAAAAGAGTAGTGAAATTTTTCTGTTCTGTCCCCTCGTTTCCTGAAGCCGACACCCACTTCGCCAAACTGTCCTGCAACATGCTTTCACACGTGATTAAGAGAGCTGGATTTGGATGTGCTGCATTTCAAATTTCCAGAAAGTTCGCCGAAAGGTTTCAGTGATAGGATCACGGCTGCTTCTTCTCTACCAAATCCCATGACTACGTTGTGTGATACAAGGTTGTAAAAGATTTCTTTCTTACAGTGCTGGGAAAATCCACAGATTTGAACACCTGAGAGACAAAATTGACCTATATGCAGGCGCTGTTGAGATCGAGCGTTCGCATCAGTCTCCGTCGTCATAATAGATTTATTATAGACCCTGGACGGGTAAGTGGTATTGGCAGAAATTTTGTCGGCGTTAAACAGAACCAAGAGATTCTTTTGGTGTGATCCGCCATGTACTGAGAAAGGCGGCCGGGGGGCTGTGTGCAAGTAAGGAAGGCGCGGACCGCGCAGACTCCGTACGCAGTGCAATAAGCAGCTGGAACGTCACCCGTTGCAACAGCAAAGAGAATTATTCAATTAGTACTCAGAACTAAGATCCAAAAATCTGAGAATAAATGCACTGCCGTAAGTTAAGAACAGAAAACTTCATTTCAAATTACGATATTATTTACCTGCAATATTGAAATTTCATAATGAAATGTGTATTTGTGACTACGAATACAGCGATAAACACGACCATCATTTGGAACGCTGCAACTGACGAAATTTGTTTGCAGAGATGTGTGATTGAATGTGTACAAAATCATTTTTCACACCAACATTTATGGTAATATTGATAAGTCATAGTAACACACAGAAATATGGGTTTCAGCAACATATCCAAGCATTATGTTGTTTTTTTGGACAAATGATAAATCTCTGATGATGAAATGATGAATGAAGTTTTGCTATTTACTCTACATCCACCAAAACATTATATATATATATATATATATATATATATATATATATATATATATATATATATATATATATATATATATATATATATATATATGGAAGAATTTTTTTTTAAACGCAAGGACCACTAGCATGAGAGCAGCCGGTCGCCGGCCTCAAACAAGAATAATCGTTTAGTCAGCTGCTGAATTCGATTTAGCTATTTAGCTAGTGTCGAAAAACCTTCACCGCTAGAACCTTCAACATCCTTCAAGCAGTAGTTGCCCCAAGTCTTTCGTCCGGTCCGTCGCTTAGGAGTGTCCATTGCGTTGGAGCTGCAGATTCCGCGGGAGCGATCACTGTGCTTCGCGGGTTCATCGCTTGACGCAGCGGCAGTGGGCGGGTGGGCGGGCCAGACAACTGGGTTGCGCTGGGCAGGCGTGTCGCCGCCGCTCTCCACGCGGCGGAGAGAGGTGTCGCGCTCGTTCCCGGCGCTGCCTCTGCTCGACTCGTCGCCCACCTGGCACCAACGCCCCGACGCGGCAGCCTCTGCAAGCCTCGCGACACTTCGACCTCCTCCTCGTTCTCTCTCCCACTCCGAGCCGCCACCCCCCAGTCCTTCCCACCTGGATTTCCATCTTGTTCTGTTCCTTCCCCCATACACCTCCTTTACTCCTCCTACTCATCCTTTCCTGCCAACTTCTCCTCTCTCCACCCCGCCCATGGTACCAGTTAGTTCTCTCCGCCCGCTCTTTGATATTTTCTCTACATCCGTCGCCGCCCCTCCGTCCCTCCCGTCCACCCTGCCTGTCCATTCCGCCTTTCTAGTCCACCCCTCGTGCTCAGCGCGACCGTCTCGCTGTTCCATCTCGCCCCTTGCCCCCTTCCCTTTACTGCTCGTTCTTCCCCGTCCTCGCCCGTTCTTCCCATCCACTTTCCTGGCCCGTTCCCGCTGTGCTTTCCCAACCGTTCTCCCCGCTCGTTCTCCTCTCCTTTTTTCACCGTCCTTTCCCCCGCCTGTTCTCCTGGTCGTTTCCTCCCTTTTCCCTGCCCGTTCTCCCGTCCGTTCTCCCCGCCCGTTCTCCCAGCTCGTTCTCCCCCCGTTCTCTCCGCCCTTTCTCTCCACCCGTCCTCCCCACCCGTTCTCCCCACCCGTTCTCCCCGCCCTTTCCTTCTGCTCTACTGCGCGACATCGTTCTGCGCCCTCGCGCCGGAGTTGTGCGCGTCGTTTTTGAGGTCGGATGGAGTCGACGCTCGCCGCTGGAATTGACTGCAACAGGCTTTTGGTATCGGATGGGGCCCTCCAGTACCTGTGACGGCGTCTGGGGCGTGGGACTGGCGTTCGCGCTGATAAATGCACAGCCATAAATATGAAGGGAAGCAGAAGTCATTCTCCGCGCTGCTGTACACACAATGGACGTGTTTTAAGAGAAGAAGTGGCACCTCTCTATCTGCATACAAATGGTATTATTCTTGTTACGCGGATAACATACTGTTTGGGATACTTCAAAGAACATCGAGATAATAGACTATCCATTTTCTTCGAATGCTACTATTGGATTTTATAAAGTTTTAGCCTATTCAAAAACCCATTGTTTGTGTAGAATACAAAGTTAAACTTTCCTACGACCTACTTTCGTAAACAATAGGATAGAGAAACGAACAGTGTTCCAAAGTTTCCATTCTTTGTAGGGTGCAACGTATATTCATTGTGAATGTTCTCAATAAAATCAAAAGTAATTACATGTCAAAATTATAGATGAGTAAATTTTCTAATACCATCAAATTCATAGTAGTTTTAACACTAACTTCATGACGAGAATCAAATGAATGGAAATTCCCAATATCTCAACAGAATGTATTACACGTTTTTTCATTTCTAATAGACAATTTTCATATGCAATATTATTTTATTGTCATGTGTAAACTTCGTTAACTATACGGAATATATTATTTTTTACAAGTGTAGCGTGAATTATATATAGTCATTAAAATTTTACTAAATACGTCTTGTAAAATTGCTCACAGGGATGTAGTGTAAGACAGATTCGGAAAAACAGGCACTTTAAGGAATTCAAAAACGTATTTGGGAAAATTTTATTCTTTTACCTTGGAGACTTCACCGTAACCGACACTTTTGGATCGATATATTTATGCATAATCAATTAAGTGAATTTATAAATGTTATAATCGGCTCTTTACTGAAAATGTACGTGATCGTTCTTTTGTGATAACTCCTATCTTCCATTGTGTTTTAGTAGTATTGATTACAACAACATTTTGGAAGTAACTTTTATGCAAATTTTAATCCAAACTCAATTTATAGATTATTATCACAAAGTATAAGCAATGGAAGTTACTCATTTATACCTTGAATACTGCGAGATGAATATTAGATGACTTCTATATATTTGTTTATGACTGAGAGATCCACAAATTCACAAAGGTATTACAGTTTTAAAATGCAACTTAAGCGGTAAACAATAGAAGTTAAAAATATACTATTTTCTACATGTATTTAGTTTTAATTTATATACTGCAGCCGAAAGCTTTATACAATTCGTTTATTCAATTGCAGAATTAACTTCTTTGCGCAGTAGGGATGTTCCAAAGCTGTAAATGCTTGTCGTTACAATCTATAAAACAACTAATAGAGAGCTTATTGAGCAATTACCTGATCCCCTTGAAAGCCCTCCGTGTAGCTGAATTTACAATAAATGAGCATCCCCTTCCCCACACACAACACAAAAAAATTCGTTCAACCTGTTACCGATTGCACGTCATTTTACAGCCAGCTATTACCAAAAGAGCGTCGTAATGAACATTCGTAACGCAGGCAATACTCCCAAATGTTTGGCTGTTCTTTCTTATTTTGCCTCTCGCCCTTCCTGTAATTAAAACCAGTTAGATACACGCCCCGCCGCGCCATAAATTGGGAGCGTTCGCGTGGAGTTATCTGCGCAGTATATAATGCGCTAGAGGCTCCCGGGTCGCGAGTCTGCCTCTTGGCCGCTCCGCTCGCCCTAACCTGCGCCGCGCTGCTACAGACTCGCAACTGAATAAAACCTCATTACTGCCTTTCTCTTTAAAGGAGACATTTTGCGTTCTTGACTGCATTCTCGTAAAACTTAGAGGGTTGGATAGGAAAACTATCTCTTTGTGTAAGTATCGTACAAAAACATAAAAATAGGGAAAAAATCGGGTGGTTATTAGGTGCAAAATAGAAAGTTGTTCAATTGCAAAAGTGTGAACTTCACCGTCTTTTGATGAACTTCTGCTCGAGTAAATGCAAATCTCTGACTCGTTTATATAGA
The DNA here is from genome assembly GCA_038098605.1 of Gryllus longicercus. Taxonomy (NCBI): domain Eukaryota; kingdom Metazoa; phylum Arthropoda; class Insecta; order Orthoptera; family Gryllidae; genus Gryllus; species Gryllus longicercus. The sequence continues at coordinate 424,644 of JAZDUA010000302.1, read as the reverse complement.
TTGAAGCAAAAATATAAAACAATCGTTTCTCAGTTTAAAATTATTATTGAAACTATTCAAATATTTTATAAAAAACAGTACTAAAGTGGGTTAACAATCATTTTTAGATAGAAGTACTTTATATGCATTAATGGATATCAGTGTTTATTATTTAATTCAGTGTTGGATACACTGGAATAATTTTCACGACTGATTTACAGAACTTGGGCAAACCGTTTCTTGTCCGTAGTTTGCGGTGAGCATTCCACAACTTGTCAATCAATAAACAGTTCACGGTAGTAGTAGTAGTAGTGGCTTCCATACGAGAGATCTGAAGAGGTAATTTGCACGTCCTTTGAAGCCTCTCCACGCACATTCACAATTTCTGGTGTTCATCTAACTCTCTTCAAAGTACAGAACAATGAGTAGAAACTGCATTAAATACTTCACTCACAGTCGGAGGAACTCTGAGCATTCCTTTAACTTATTGTATCGCAGAGTCTATATAACGAAATGCTCCATGTCTCCCAACAGTTTTCGCGCTCGCTTTTTACACATCTCTGTCAGTGTAAGAGTCCATCTGACAATGACGAGAGAATATGGTAAGATGTATCCGGTGCAATATAACTATCATGTTGCATAATTTCAATGTGGAAAATAAACGATAAAAATGAAAATGCTTATATTCAGTAGTTCATAAATTAATTTCATTTCTTTGTCATTGAGGGCAATTAATGCAAATAAAATAAATGAATTTATTCTTCAGTGCTGAAAGTTTGTTTGTAATATACAAACTGGGATAGTCAATATGCTGAAAATAAACTGAGATTTTCTAAATCAGTATGAATTAAACTGTCAATTAATTGAATTTTTAATATTTTAAAAGTGAATTTAGAGGCGTTTGTGTTCTAAATTATTATCTTATGTAAATTCATCATCAAACTGCAATATTTTACTTCTATGAATATTAAATAAGCTCTATTATTGTATACTCTTATCACATGGCGTGATGCGGTAAGTCATTTATCTTTCTTGAAACTTATTCTCAGGTAACTTGAGCACGTTTTAATTCAGCCAAAAGAGAATCGACCGATAACCACAACAATCGAGATGTTCATTTTATTGGGTTTTCTAACATATTTTTGAAAATGAGTGCAATTTTGGTGAAGCATTAAAAGCTCTTTCCAGCATTCCTTTTATTTTGTTTGAAATAAAATCATATTTTGTGGTTGGTTATATTTTCATCCCTCATCAGTGCACGTATATTTCGTAATGCACATCCGACCTTAACACTAGTTATAAACAGAAACGTATCTGATTTTATTAGTGACACAACTTTCGAAAGAATTGTAATAAAATGTTTAAAAAATTATTTTCAAAAGAAAAAAAAGGATGGCACAGTACGCGACTATAAAATGATTAGTTACATCCTCAAACATTTGATTACACGTCAAACATTTGGGTGCCTGAAGACCCAATGCGGGGGAAGGTGTTTCGGGCGACGTCGGTCCAAGCATAAAAAAGAAGCGGACAAACGCCGAGTTTCTCCAGAAGGCATCCGCCAACCGCCCGAGAGGAGTCGTTGCTGGACAAAAACAAGCTGGATGCGCCCGCGTTGTGAAGCCTCCCACGTGACCGAAGTCGCAGGCGCGTGGGCCTTCACAAGTCGCCTTCCGTCAAGTCGAGGGATCGACCGCCCTTCCCCCCTCCCCCTTCGCCCCGCCCCGCCCCGCCCCGCTCCGCCTCGCGTCGCGTCGTCCTGAGGGCGGAGCAATTCTAAAGAGGGTAAAAATAAAGAGCCGCTGATCGATGCGCAGGGTGGCCTGAAACTCTGCGAGGGTCTCGCGCCGTCGCCCAGGGGCGAGGCGGGCGGGGCGGGGAGGGCGGGGCGGGGAGGGGCAAGGCGGGTGGCAGGGGGCGGCATGGCGCGACGAGGGGCGGGACGGGTGGAGTAGGACGGGGTGGGTGGAACGGCGCGGGTGGAACGGCGCGGGGCTGGGCGGCGCGAGATGGCGCGTGGCGGCGCGGGGCGACGCGGGAATGTCTGCAGGGCAGGCACCAGTGGGGGCGGTGGTGACGGAAGAGAAGGCGCTATGGAAATATCCTCTGTACAGAATGGTTCAGAATAAATGTTACAAAATTCGAGGACATATAGTGGCTGGGATCAAAGATGACAGCTTCACGTCAAGTGCTGGGAAATCTCGTAACACAAAGTTACATTCCTGACACATCAGTAACATTCCTGACAACGTGTCCGTGATTCATATGCGTCTCATCATACGTTGCTCTTTGACAGGCACTCATCCTGCGCTAGTGTTTGACATACCGAACTCACGAGACACGAGATTGTAGTGGTAATAGCAATATAGACTTGTATTTTTGTCTTTCAGCTTTGACTAAAAACAAATTTCGAGGTGACGGCCATGGGGATTGATGCATGCGTTTTAATGGCAATGCATATATCACTCTTAACTGAAACAACAGTTGTGGAAAATGTTTACTATTTTTGTTGATAAAAATATATTCTCATCACGCAATTTTTACCATGTTTTCTAGTAAATAAGGCCCTGCAGAATGAATAATACTAAGGAAATCAGAACAAAATTGTTTCAGTAAATGCAGGAGACCTGTATTAACAATTCCTGAAAATTTCAGTTTCCTACTACAAATGTAGAAACGGTAACATTTATTTTTAAAAGTACCAACTTTCAGGAAATGGGCATACAAGGTGCAACCCTCAGAAAACGCCAGGTCGATGACTTACCTCATCAGAGTAATCATTTTCCAATAACTACCATCTTTTGGCGCATTTTTATATGATGAATAACTTCCCAATATAAAGTTTTCAATTTACTATCTGCGCACATGACGTGTCAGTCTTTCAGTATTTATGCGCTGCATTGTGTATCTAAAAGTATTCGAGCCAGCACCTCAGCCCAATGAAACGAGGAGTCAAAGTATAAAAATAACTTCATGTGATATCAGCGTAATTCAAACGCAAATGTAAAGAGTTAATTGTGGAGTTTTATGGAAAATAAAAAAAAAAACAAAAAAAACTAAAGGAAATATTAAGGGTACACGGAACGCTTTTGACTTCAAAATCGTTCCGCTTCCCCTTAATTGCGAGACTATTGAGCATAGAAATTAACGAGTCCGAAAACACTAAATACTTACAATAACAATATTGATACAGTCATGTTTCTTCCAATGAGCTGAGTGAGCTTGGTGGTTGATTCCAAACCCTTTTTAGGGCTCGAGGGGTAGCCATCTAGAATCCTCTGTGAAATTCTCACCAAGGATGTTTGTCCCTCGATGTTTGATAACTTGGAAGTACTTGGAATAATACTGTTGCTAGATACGAACTGTATGCAAGCATCGGTGTCTAGTGCTGGGGTCTCCAAATTACGGAGCCTCAGGAGCCAGAACTAAAACCAGAACTAAAACTTTGCTCGGCTACTCTGATACGAGTGGAAGTGCCGTGATATCATGCCGAACCATTAATGACGTAGTGGCACACATTGGGACGATTTTGAATTTCTGAATTTGCTAGAAAAATTATTCCTTAAATCTATTCTTTACCTATTTTTATATTAAAAGGGGTGCTGACCCCGGCAGGGCGCATGCACTATGCGCATAATGTTCTTGTCCGAAATGATAGCACAGAATTTTCACTTTTGACTAACTACGTTACGTGGGCCATAATAAAAGGCCCACGAGCCGCCAATTGAGCAACCCTGGTCCAGTGTACAGTTGAAGTTCTTCTCATTTGAATGGGTTGTTCCCTCTCAGAAGCAAAGAAGGTACATGACTTGGGCTAGAAAAAGCTCTTACAAAAACAGGTCTTCAAAATGTTGGAATGGTCGAAATATTTTAAAGCATGCGTGTTAGCCTCTGATCTACAGAAATATATACACTTGACTTGAGAGAATACACTTTACCCAGTTACTTTTTAAATCATAAAAGTTGTCATTGATGAAAAGTAAGTTATTGAATATGGTTAATAATATATTGATAAATTAATATACTTTAGCAATTTATTTATTGAGTTACCCTAATGGTATTCGTACTAAAAAAATACTCTGAACTAACGAGAGACAGACATCATTAAGGAAAGAAGTAAGAACAGGTAGAGGGCAGAAAGAAGTCTAAAACCTCGGAACTGGAAAGAGATCGCCGAGGGCGACAAGGAGTAAGCAACTGCCTCCTTTGAGACATCGTAAGAGAGAGGCATGGAAGAAAAGAATGAAGCAACCTAAGGAAGGAAGGAAGGCGGGTTTGACAAGAAGCCGGAGGCAGCGTTGAAAGAGCACATGTTAAAGACCAGACGACTCGAGGGAGGAAGGTATAGAAATGCAAGGACTATTCGGCAAGAAAAAGAAAAGTTGGGACCGAAGCTAATAAGACATGTACAAGAACTATCCAAACAGTGAAAGATCCTGAGTTCGAATTCCGACGATGGTGTATATAACACTACTATATAACGCACACTACATAAGTTACTGGCGCGGATAACTTTTCCCGAATGAAAATCCAGACACCGACTATTGGAACTTCCTTTGCGATTTAGCCCCAATAAAATTCAAGTTAATCCTTAATCACAAAACGTGTCCCATTTTGGACCTGATGGCGGATTATTCTTTCTTTCCAATCACGTTTCCATGCCATTCTTAGTGTCAAGCTTTTGACTGATTCTGTACTCCCACAAAGCGGATTGTCAACATTACACCCAGCAAGCAAAACATATTTTGACAGAGATAACAAATAAATAAATGGAACACGGAAGAAATACGCTGTATAATGAGTTGTGTTTAAAGACGTTAGAGTGTTCTAAGGAAGTTGGTTTAATTTAGCTTTGCAAAGTAAGTGCTAATTCGAGACGGCCAATGTGGCTCCCTTTACCCGCGCATTTCCAAGTCGACGGCGATGTTCCGAAATTCAGCGTTCGCGATTAGCACAAGACTTTATTGTGACCAGTGAAGTCAATTGCTCAGGTAGTTTAATGTGTGTCTAGTTTTGGAATTGGTCCGCAGTGGCATAAGTTGAGAGAATGAACCCGCGAACGAAGGAGCAATGCGGCGACTGGAGGAAGAAAGAAGCCTCTTGGGAAGAAGTTGTCAACAGAGGAGGGGGACGAAGCGAGCGTGCACAACGGAGGCGTGGCGCGTGATGTGAGGGCTGCCCAGCTACCCTTGACCCGTAGAGAACGGTTGGGGGGGGGGGGAGGGCGAAGGCATGGGCCGGCGGAAGGGGACGGGAGCTGGGTGGAGGGTGTAAGCGGGGCGCGGTGGCATGGGGTGGTGGCCGGTAGCGGCGGGGCGATGGGAGAGCCATGGTGGCGGGGCGATATTGGCGTGGAGCAATGGTACCGGGAGCGATGGTGGCGGGGTCAATGGTAGCGGGGAGCGATGGTGGCGGGGGGAATGGTGGCGGGGGCAATGGTGGTGGGGAACGATGGCGAGGCGCGATGGCGAGGCGCGATGACGGGGTGCGATTGCGGGGGATGGCGGGGAGGTAAGGGGCGATGGCGAAGCGACGGCGAGGGGGGCCTGGGCAAGGGACGCCAGGGCAAGGGCAGGGCGAGGGTGGCGGGGCGGCGACGAGATGGCGGCAGGACGCAGGTGGGCGCAAGGGAGCTGGCGTTGACAGTGCGGCTTCGGCCCACCGCGCCGACCTCGCCGCAGCTCCGACCGCCGCCGCCGCCGCGTCGACTTCGGCGAATCGATACAGTCCGGAGACGTCGCGCTCCACCGCACTTCACTCCCGCCCCAGCCCCAGGCCCAAGCCCAAGCCCAAGCCCAAGCCCACCCTCGCCGCTGGCGCTCCCACGCCTCCCCGGGGCCTTTCTCGCCCGTCCCTCCTCCGCCCTCCGGGTGGCGCCTGCGACGCTGCGTCTGCTGCAACGTTCCCCTTGTGCGTCTCCTCGCATCTCGCTGCTTCTTTATTTGCGTTTGTACTTTTATGCCTCTTTGGGTCATGTGGAATTTTCATACATCCGTATGTAGTTTTGATCACACTATTCGAGCTTGTTCTTTGCGTCAATATTTGCCATCTGTATTCTTGAACATTTTACATTTTATTTACCTTTTTGTGGCTCACTTTTCTTATTGTTTTAATCATTTGGTATGTTCTGCGTTTCCTGGGGCTTCATTTTCTGGCTATATTGCGTGATTGAGACATTAAGACTTTTCTTCCATTCTTCACATAGTTTCTAGTCACCTAATTTTCACTTGTAATATAATAATTTTTAGGTATCCACTCGTACATATAATCACCTCTATAATCACCTCCCATTTAGAAAATGAAATTCTCTTTTGCAACTTTCTGTCTTTCTTTCTTTCTGTCTTTCTTTCTTTCTTTGTTTCTTCCTTGTTTTGCATTGTCCAATAACCTTATTTTACTTCATGTTCATCCTTGTACATTTTAACCCGAACACAGTTTGTATGTGTGTGTGCTTTCGAGTCTTGTCGATAAGCCGATTGATCAGCTTTCTCCCTGTATCTCGTTATTTTGCTAAAAGTCATTTGGAATTTAAAATGAGTACCCTTTCTTAGAGGCGGCATTTCTCCAAACGCAAACTAATTGTTTTTCAACTTTTTTTTTCACGCCACCCCCTCTCTTATCGCCCCTTTTTTGTTAGTGGAAACCTTTCCTCGCTCGACCGAACGTGTTCTCGAATTTACGTCTGCGCTCTCCCCTTTCGTCCAGGCAACGTCGCCCGCGCCCTTCGCTCAGCCCTTCAAACGCGCATCGCAGCTCTCCGCTCTTCCAAGGCTGGTCCCAAGGTTGCTTGTCGGTAAATGTTTTTTTAGATACTTCTCCCGTTTTTATAACTTACTCTCTACTTCTTTTCATCTAAGTCTTTGTTAAAAAATCTCTGACGTGCGCTACTAATGGTTTTATACTAAGGAAAACCGCTTAGGCAGTTTGTTCTGTAAAAATACTAATTCACAATGAAGACTGTCAGGACGGTCAAAAAATTTGGTTGTCTTCTCAAAATACTTTGACCCCAGGTTTTAAATTCTGTGGTGTCCTCAGTGTCTATTACGGTTGTCCAGAAGCATTTAGGCGTTTCCTAGCTCTTAATATTAGTTCTTTGATTTGAAGATCAGAAACTAGTTCTGGTCTTATTTCTCTTTTCCAGACATTATAATTTTTAATTGGCAGTAGAACACATACTTAAAGCTGGACAAGTTTCATTTTTACACTTATTTACAGCTTGAGGAATAAAAAAAGAGATGTGTATCTAACCTCTTGTGGACTTATTTCCCTTTTAAAACCAACGATTCAATTGGCTAGATCAGCTCGTCAGTGCTGATCTATGGAGGTGCGTAGAGGATCCCATCAGCCTTAGAGTTGATGATTTGACTGATCAGACATCCAGGCGGCAGCACGTAAATCAATGACGTGTCCTTCCCCCCTCCCCTTGAGGGTACCTGGCGCCTCCTCACGCTCACACGACTCACAGACCTCAGGGGCAGATTCCGTCCCACAAGGTCGTTTTCTTTGCAGTTCATCTACACCTTACTTGCTTTCAAAAGCACTTCTACACACACTCCTCCTTTAGTGCTACGCTGGCGAAGCGCAGTGGAATCCCACCAGACCACGGGGCGATTTCTCCGGACAGAAAAACCCTCCCAACGAACCGGCTGCGATGGCCGTTGCCTCTGTAGCGTTGATGACTCTACAGGTAGGGCATATTCAGTTTCTGTCTGGAGGAGAAATCTAACTCTCGTCTTCTCAGATCAGTATTTTTTCGTAGTTTCTCCGATCAACTCCAGGCGAATGTTGGAGCAGTATCCTAACAAACGGGCCACGAAACGCGTGTGACCTCTCCTACCTCTTCCTTGTTCTATCCTCACCCCTTAGTTTTCTACACACACTGACATGCATTACACTACCACACATGCCGGGAGCTTAGAGCTTGTCCCGGTTGCGGTGGTTCCCCGCTGGTGGGAAAACACGGGTTGAAAAAATACCCGTAAGTCGACGGGTAGGTCAGCGTCGGATCTCGCCATAGAGCGGGAGAAGATCGCCACCACCTCGCGAGGGAAACAACACACACTAAACTTATGGCATTAATGACTTCAGGAGTTGACGCACTCGGAACCATTAATCGATCAATCAATCAATCAAGCGACGTGTAGGTCGGAGCCGGATGTCTCGTTGTAGCAGTGGAGGAACATTTTCCCCCATCCGTTGACCGGAGTTGACGCACTCGGAACCATTAATCGATCAATCAATCAATCAAGCGTCGTGTAGGTCGGAGCCGGATGTCTCGTTGTAGCAGTGGAGGAACATTTTCCCCCATCCGAGATATATCACACTACATTTGTGGGACAAATTATCCTATAGTGGTTAGGCGGAAGAGCAGGCACTATGGCCTGAGCCTCGCCATTAATAAAGACATTATTATTATTATTATTATTATTATTATTATTATTATTATTATTATTATTATTATTATTATTATTATTATTATTATTATTATCAGTTTACGCTCCCGTCAACTCGACACGGTCGCACTGCAGTGTCGGCGCCTCGCGCGTCGTGGCCACCCCTGGCGGATGCGGGCGCCCCGACGCCGACTACGACGCCTCAATCGCACCTCGGGAAGCCGCCGAGACACGCCCACCTGCGAGGAAACGCTCTCCCCGCTCTCCCTCCCGCTCCGCGCGCCGCCCCTGCCTGCCGCCGCGGAGGTAAACACAATAAGCATCCCATTCTATCCGCCTACCCACCGCGCAACACAACTTTCGCCGGCGCCGTTATTATTTTTTAAAGAGAGATGCGCGTTTCGCGGGAGACTCTGTGACGTCCGGGTAAAATACAAAGGGAACGTCTTTCTCGCAGGATCCCCGAACAAATATTGTGTAATATTTTAGGCTCTTTGCGGTTGTTTCTTATTCTAACTTTGTTTCAAAGTGCAGGGGTGGCAACGAAAAAGCTCAACGAGAGGTAAAAAATGTTATGCCTAAAGACTTAAACAAAAAAAATACTATCCATAATACAGTTGCATATTATTGTTAGTAGTTGTACCTGAATATGCTAAAATACGTAACTAAGATGAAATAGAAAACTAATTATGTGAGAATGCCGTATACATGAATACCTAATGACAAACCTCAAATTTCCTTTACCCTTTTAGTAAGGTTTTTCTAAGATTCTTAGGAATCATTCGAAAACAGATAAGGATTATTAACATTATTACTACTATTGTTATATCATTATAAATATATATTATATGATTACATAATATATAATATAATTATATATTCTTTAATGAAGCTGAAAAAACACATTTTGTTTTGTATTATTCATGTGCGTGTATTAGTATGCACTTTATAGTTTTACAAAGTTATTTGGGGACATGTTTTCCCTGCGCGAGCATCTGTTACTAATTACTTATCGATTATTTGATTGTTACGAGACAACGTGCACGTGCGATAACTCTGTACATACTATAAACTCGAAGTTTCCATGAACTATGAACTATGACGGTAACCAACACTACCTTAAGATTGATAGTTACCATAACAGATATTTTTCGAAGTATACATAATGCCTCGGAAGTTTGTTTAGTGAATGCGTTATAGATTAGAGATAGATTTAATAAGTAATTTAGTTTGTTGCTATACCATCTCAAAAAATTGAATCAAAAAATCGATACAAACGATGACATAAAGCGTGAGAAAATATTACAAATTATTGTGTAGAGGAAGCCAAATCAAGGTGATGTACGTGAAAGATGATTTTGCAACTTATTAAGACCGCATATCAAAAAGTTCGCGCTTTTTACTTTTGCCAAGCATTCAACCTGACCCCAATAGACCAACTTTGTATCAACAAATATTCCTTGAAAATAATATACACTGCTTGAATATTGCAAAGGATCAGTTTCATTTTCCGGAATAATTCATTACAGACTTTGATTGCAAAAATAAAACTTCGTATGTTAGTAGAGATAGTGTTTAGTATAAATAGTGTGCATTTATAATGCAAAATGGTTCAGATTTCGACTCATCGCAAAAGAAGAAAACGAAAAACAAAAAAAGCTGCTCTTAGGATCATTTCCAATCAGCCACAAAAAATGACCCCTTCTGCCAGAATGAAACAGATATGAGCACTTCAGTAAGATGTGTGGCCTTCTCCGACATTAATGCATATTTTGCATCTGCTATTTACGCTGCCTATTAAACTTTTAAGGAATCCTTAGGGGGTATTGTCCTAACTCTCTCAAGGCGTTTTTCGGATTTTGTACGGTTCGGAGGGGGCGAGTTCCTTGAGATATACTGCCAAGAGCATCCCAGGAATGCTCTGTAGGATTTAGGTCCGGAGAGTAAGAAGGCAATTTCATGTGTTCCATATTTTCAGTTTCTAGTGTGTCCGCTACTTCGGCAGTCCTGTTTGGGTGCGCATTGTCGTCCATAAACAAAACGTCTGGACCTACCACGACCATGAAAAGACGAACATGATTGAGAATAATATCTGTGCAATTCCGGAGCAATGTAACGCTACCTCGCTAAAGATCTGAAGTAGTATTCTGGCATGGTGCGTAATGATTGCCCACACTATCAAACATTGGCCACAGATTTTGAAATTTTTGCCAAGAGATTTTTTATACCTGAGGATGGTCGATTCAGACAACCGTATATTGTTTAAAATACATACTTCTTATAATTTTCAAATCATAAATAAACATTGTTAACCTAAAAATTTCCGCTGAGTTCGCTACACTACGCTAGTAAAGCAGTATTAATAGTGATACCAACCATGTCGTAGAGGCGATAGATTGGAAATAACAAGCTGACAACTATGTCAAAGAACTCTGTAAAGCAGTAGTGTAGATTAATGGTAGAGTTACTAAATTTCTACGCCAAACGGCACTCATCTGCATCTCAGCAGGATAATCAAACACCAAATAAGCGATGGCCAGATGGCACCAAGGGCGGCACGCCGTTAACTTTGCGGTTGCGGTGACATACGAAGCCAGTGTGACCTGGCAACGATGCGAAACTGAACCAGAGGTTGACAAAGTGACGTCGTGAACAGAGGACAGTCGACACTTATCTTGGTCGGAATAGGCGCATGAAACGTGAAGTTAGCGGTGGCTGGGGGAATTTATGTGCAATGGCGGTCAAGAGAAAGAAGAGGCGTTAGAGGGGTACATGGTGAAAAGGGAGGAAGTATTGACGAAGTTCTTTACTGTGTCACTACCCTGAATAAGCCTGCGTCATGACAGGCGAAACGTCGGCCTATCTGCCAACAACGCGGCGTCACCCGGACTGCCTAAAAGTAATGAACTCGAGCCGCAGAAGCCTATGTGTACATTGACGAAGTTCTTGTTTGAAAAATGCTACTGACTCAATAAATAAATAATTAGAATGAATGACGAGAGTGTAGTGTGTGTGAAATGCGTTCAATCTATGTAGAGAGATACGTTTATTCATTATTTATAACTTTATCGTCTTTGCTAAATACTCGTCCGTAGTGTTCGCACAGGTTAAGTAAATAATGTAATGAGAGACGGATGACACGTTAGAACCCTGTCGCTTTCACCGCCATTAATTTTAACGTGCACCGCCTAGCGTGTGAACTCCGGCAGCCACAGGCGGAAAGGATGGTAACGTCGGAGCGTCTGCGTCTGCGTGAAGCCTGAGAAGTGCGACCCGGCGCCACATCGCTTCCGCGCGGTGCTGCTATGTTGGCGGTGGCTGCGCCACATGCGCTGTTTTCCCGGCAGGACGGGCGCGGACCCCCGGGGCCGCTGTGGGTTGCGGGGCCTGGGGCACGGGATGTGAGGACGCCGATAGCGCCGGAAAAGGTGGCTAAGGGCATCAACTGTTGTCACTGCAGCCCTTCTGACCGGGAGGTCCTAGGCTATCACTCCCGACAGAGGTAGGACTTTAGGCAATAGCTATATAGCTAGATCGAGTCAACTGCTCTCTGGAGGAGAATTATATCAGCCGCCGACTCTGATCGGTAGTTTCCCGTGGTTTATTCGATCAATCAGGTGAATGTCGGAGCAGTGCCCTAACAATCGTGCCACAGGTCGCTCGAAATCTTACTTTCTCTTCTTCGCTCCCTCTTCTTCCCTTACACTTACAATTACATGCACTACATTATCTCACATGTAGGGAGATATACATGTAGTGTGGAAATCTCCATAAACCGTCGTACAGGTTTGCGCTGAATCTCACGTTTCAGCTGGAGAGAAACATCTCTAACTCCAGACGTAAAAGCAATTCATGTTATATCTCTGGAGGTGGTTGTGTTCTTACCCCTTAGAACGGCGCTGTCGACTTGCGGGGTTTCCCTCATCAGGTATCTCTGCAATCGATACACCGCTGTAGCTGGGACAATTTCTAAGATCTCGACTTCTCTCCCGATATCTGTAGTAGTGCGTTTTTGGAGAGCACAGGACAAGGATAGATAGATATATAGAAAATAAGGTGAGGCTCGTAGCCCGATTTTTAAGGTACTGCTCCGGCCCTCCCCTAGTATTGATCGGATAAACAGTGTACTCAAAGTAGCCGACCGCTAAATGCTCCCTTCAAGACAACGGATGTTCATAGCTACCCGGGTGACGCAGCGGCGAAAGATGTGATGCTGACGTTTTCGACATATATTTTGGCAACTTACGAGACAAAAAGGAGTCGCAAGCTCTGTTAGCTTTCATTCCTGCTACGATGCAGGAAGTCCTCGCGGGGTTTTTCAACGTAAAACATCACATCCAATCACGCCAGGCGGCGCGAATTTCGGGTACTTCAACTGGACGAATGACCAAAGTAGTTGACCCGCACGGAAGCGTTAGACGCTCACTCAAAACAGTGAACCGCAGGGAGCGGTGACCGAGGCGCAGAAAGCACTCGTCCACGGAGCGTCTAGCGCCCGGGAGCGGGGACGCGGATCGCCAGAGGTGGCGAGGCGGGGAGCACACGCCAATTAATCTCTGCCCCCCGCCCCACCTCTGCGGTTAACCGAGCCCGCCGCCCGTGTCGCTGTTGTTGCTGCGCCGTCCTCACGCGCGTCGCGACGCTGCCTCGAGTGGTCGGGGGGAGGGAGGCTTCTGCTGTCAGGCGCGTGACGAGCGGCGTCGCGACGCCTCTCCCGCCGGCGCCGACCGAGGTGGCTCAGAGCAGCGACTGGTCCACTGTAGGGGCTCTGTCCGCGAGATCCTAGGGCTCGAGAACAGATCGTGGTGGATTTTCCGTTCTAGTTACAGAGCTAGATCGAAGTGAAGGTGTGGCCATCCGAGACCCTTGCGAGTGGTTTTGGCTGTCCAGGTGACGTTGCGTCGAACACTGTGCACGTCGAAGTGACGTTTAGACCATCGTGTCGTGGTCTTCCCCAGAACTGGACTGCGCCGCAATGATCGGCTCTCGGTTTATATATGGGTGTGGTTGGTTCTCCTGGAGTAGGGCAAATTCGGATATACCTAAAGTGCGCCCCACTTGGCATGCCTGGATGTGAAGTTTCATGTTGAGAAACGCCAGGAGGGCGTCTTGCATCGTAGCAGGAACGCGAGCTGACAGAGCTTGCCACTCCCTTTTGTGATATAGATCGCCGAAATATTCCTGAAATCACAGCCTTCGGCGCTGCGTCATCCGGTCAGCCAAGAGGAGTCACTCACTGTCTGGAGGAGAGTTTCTAGCGGACGGCTGCTGCGAGAACACAGTACTTTTCCGTAAATTCTCCTATCAATATTAGGGGAGAGCCGGAGAAATACCCTAATAAACAAGCTACGAGCCTCACCCTGTTTTCTTTCTTGTCCTTGTCTCCTGCTCTCCCCTCACTCACACGCACTACCACATACGGACACACGCACTACCACATCGGGAGAGCAGTCGAGAGTTTAGAGCTTGTCCCTGCTGCAGCGGTGCCTCGTTTGCAGACATACCTGAAGAGAGAAACCCCATAGCCCTTCGTGTAGTACGGCGTCGTGCAATCACGTCGAGAGATATAACATGCACTGTGTTTACGAAACTAATGACCATAGCAGATGCCAAGCCCAGAGGGTAAAAAACTAATTAATCAAAATCGATCAACCCAAATTGTGTCGTGCTTTCTGTTGCTCTGTGGTGCATAGTAATTGTGTGCTATATCAGATCATTTGAATGTGGAAATATTTACAGCTTCGGTGTTTTACCTCTTTTTCACTCCATTTGCAAAAATAGTTTAGTGGATATCTATAGCAGCTATATTGGAAGCTTATTTTTTTGAATATGTATTATTTATTCAAAAATAGAAAAAAAATAATCGCCGTTATGATCATTTCATGACGATTGTTTCATTTGATCCCTTCCAGAATATTCGAAAAATTCCCCGGAAAGACATGTTATTTGGGAGGGGAGGTAAGCGTCTATCTAAAAAGCGGTTTTGAGACTTTAAAAGCCCCCCTACTCGTGTCATCGATAGCTTATTTCATTTTTCTCGATAATATCTCGAATAGATTGTTTTATTTGTAGTCGGATTTTTCTAGAATGTTTCTAAAGAATTCTAGGAAAAAAATTCCTGGAGCTTTCCAGGCATCTAACGCAGTGCACATGAAATGCTGTAAATTATTATATTGCCTTTCTCAGATAAAATGACTAATTATGAAATAACCATAATAATTACTTAATGATTCATTAGATTGATGGTAATAAATTCTTATTTTATAATGATACTTGCTAACAATAAAACGTGTATTACCATCGTATCTTTTTCATGCAACGTCTGTGTCTAGTTTTAGTATTTTTTATAAAGTTAATGCAGCATCAATTGTAATTGCAAGAGAACCGCAAACGTGGTAGTTATTAGTGTCGACAACATTTCGTCCAAAAATAAACTATGAAATCCTTTCTTATGTTCCGTTGCAAGGAAATGCTGACTGAAAGTATTTGTTTTATGGGAAGTATGTGCTACAAATCCACAATTTTTTTTAAAATAAAATACATTTTTAGCGTTCTTTGTAGTTTATGTCTCATGTTTCTGAGATCAAGTAGTATATAGATAAAATATGTCGGTCTCCATAATCTCGTGACCAACAGGTCAAAAACTAGTCCTGTTACACGCTTGCGACTTGACTTTCAAAGACCTCAGCTTATGTCGTGTAAATTTAAAGGGTTGGTTTCACAAGGTTCCAAAGATATTTTGTTTAAATCCAGCTCATTTCTTCTTAAAATGTGGCGAGAACTTATACCGTTCATATATGATGGCGCATGGAAACGAGAAGGCTTTTGTTTCTGATGTATAAAATATTCGCAAGAGGAATGATCTTGCGATAGCAACCTATTCATTTCATACCATTCACATTTTTGAACACTTTCAACTCTCACGACTTTCAAAACGTCAGCAGCAGCTATTCAAATCGCAAATAAACTCCTCTGCGACGTTAGTTATGTTTCGCAAAATTTTGGAAATATATCTAGCAAACTTCACAATACGCCGGACCATTTAGCATCGCAACTTCCGAGAAAAGATAGTATTTGTTCTCCATCGTCTCCCGTTCCGCCCGCCCTTCCAAGAAGCCGCTCGAAGGGGCCGCGTCTTCGCCAGGGCTCTCCGGGAGGCACTCTCCGCCGGCGGCCGCCGCCCACTTCTCGTTTCTGGGAAACGCAGCCGCCGCCCCCGGCGACCTGCGCCGCCCGCCGCTCCTCGGCCTTGGCGTATTTGTCTCCGGCACATAAAGGCTGCTCTTGCGCACAGAGCGTCGCGGACATTATAAAAAGGAACGGTCGAAAGTCAAATTTCTGTCCTTTCCGACTCGCAAGAGCTAAATAAATTCGTCTGTGTTCTGAGGCGGCCGGGCGGGCGGGAGCTGGCTCTTTGAAGGCGAGGCGAGCGTGCTGTAGGGGCGGCAGCGGTTGTAGAACGAGGGGTGGGGGCGGGGGCGAATCTCAAGCGTGCCGGCGCCCGAGGTTCCGAGCCGACTGGAGGGAAGCGGTTCTGGCTGGGAGTCGGGGAGGGTTGCCAGATTGGGGAATTACGTCCCCAAAATGGGGCGTTTTCTTCGTAATTGGGAAAGAAAGGGAAACATAAATGGACAGGAAAATGTGTGGGTTTTGTTTTGGTAAATAATTTTAATCCGGTGGCGAGATAAAAATATTATTCTCTCAATTGTTATGAATAAAAAAGAAATAATAGATGTAATCATCTATTATTTTTGTTTCAGAAAAAGAAAAAGAAACGATAGGAATATAAAAAGAAAATCACGAAAAAAGCGGATATAGTATACAGCTTCGAGTGGCTCAAAGAACGATGGTTGGTTGTTTTGAATTTAAGGGGATGCTCAATAGAATCGTCAGGGACAGCGTATGTCTTTAGTCCGTAATTTGGATAATATTGTTCGCGATAAAATTGAAGAATTTTGCTTCATTCGAAAGACGTTCTTTCGGGAAATTCCATAGTACGGAGTGGGGAAAGAGCTCACAACATATCTGGCAACTCTGGAGTCGAGTAGAGCGCAGACGAACGACGACGCCGGCAGGGCATTGCGAACGACTGGTGACGACGGCGAGGTGCAGGCGGGGAGTGTGTGAAGAGGCAAACAATGATGCGAGAAATACAGATATATTACGAAAATGTAGTTGAATGGCTTTTATATGAAGCATACTCTGTATATATGTAGCTCTCGCCTCTCGTGAATATGTTTCGTACGTGTTCGGCATCAGACTAAGTCACACACTGGTGTTGAGTGTTTTGAAATTTTCCAAAGGAACTTATTAGTCGGAGTAGTTTTTGATATTTATGTTATGAGACTATTGAGACGGTGATAATTACTTTACAATATTGAATTGTTGATCTTAGAACATGAAAAAAGTTAGAACTGTAATAATAAATCGATTTAGGAAATAACATTAATGAATAAAATGGTAATATCAGTATTTTACTGATAGAATGCTATTCTTCAACTACAGAAGATACAAGTAGGTCTAAGCGAAATTTTTCGAGGTTTGTGAGTTGAGAAGATTGCTTTGAAATGACTGAGAGGGTATTGGAATGGTGAAGAATGGCTGGTCGAAGATTGAAGATGGAATGTCGAAGATTGTGGTGAAGTATGCAGGAATGTGGCAACATGAGGAAGGACTGATTCAAAACAACATGGGATGCGGTAATATTAACGGAATAGATTCTACTATATGGGAGGAAATATTTTTGTACGAATATTTTCTAAAGTCGCTATTTATTACCTTTGTTCATCATTCAACTTAATATACTAGAAGAGCGAGGGTAGGAATCTGGATTTCAACTGAAAGAATTTTCAATTTTCTTTTTTCTGACGAAAATTTGGAACTTTCCAGTGTAGCGTTACAATACTGGCTCTTTACTAAGTAAAAACATAGTTGAGACAAAATGGAAGAAGAGTTAAAATAAAAATCATTCTGCATTAGATTTCAGGGCTCTTTATTCTTAGTACAGCATATTTCATTTGAATAATTTAGTACAAGCCTGCATGAAAACTACGGTTGTCGTTAGCATTTGTGAAAGATCAATGGTTCTGAGAACTCTCGGACTCATTCTGCTGGAAAGACTGGAATATGAGGTTTAAATTACTTTACTTACAATAGGTACAAAAGATCATTAACGGAGAGAGAAAGGCCGCCGATCTTGGTTATTATTATATAATTCATTAGCACATATATTATTAATTCATCTAGCATTGGTTGTTTTCACTCAAACATAATTTTCATTAGAATCAGTGACTTACGGCAATTTTATAAAAATAATCTAGAAATATACAATTTTTTACATTCTACTGAAGGAATAGAAGTTTACATGAAGATGAAAAGAAAGTAATTTCAATATATTTATTGCACGTAATTGAATAAACGAGAAAATAATAATACCCCAGAAACACAACCGATTAATAGTGAGTATTAATGCATAAATTATATTTAGAATGTTGTTATTAGTATATAAAAAGTGTAAAATTCACATTAATGGTCATATATTATGTTTTTGGTGTTCAAAGAAATGACTTCCCAGCCGGGAATAACACACGCATATCCTAGTATTTGCACAGTTTTTACGAGTTAGCTTATTATTACCATTAGCTTGTTATTACAATTATTGTTTAGGGCTAGAAATTGTCTGTGTTGCAAAGTATGCAGTTTTTAATACGCAACAAAAACTCACACGATAACAACCACTTTTTTCGTACAACATATCCGTAAGCTTAATACGAAATTTAGACTATTTTAATACCAATTGGGTCACTAATTTATACTACTACATTCTTAGACGAGTGTTTACAAATACTTTTTTCGGAAAATGGTAGTTCTTATTATGATCATTATTGTAAACACAATATCCATTGCTTGTAAATAACAGCTGAAAATGACTCTGCGCAATGCCTCGCTATTAACATTTGCCCATTCACGAGACAGGAGCGCTGCCTTCGATATTTGGAGCCGCGCTACCGCCATCAGAGAGCTGTTAGAGAGCGCCAGAATGTCAAGGCTGTGCACAGAAATTCCACCGCCGCACGGGTGGCGGTGCCCGGGGGCGGGTGGCAGGGACGGCGAGGGCGGCTCGGTTTGCGAGACTCGACCTTGCGAAGGCCGTCTCTCGCGACGCGACGCCCACGTCACACACGCCAGCGCCCACTCCCACGTCAACGCTCACGCTCCCGCGCCCCCGCCCCCGCCCCCGCCCGCGCCGTCGCCCGCGCCGCCGCCCGCGCCCCCGCCCCCGTCCGCGCCCGCGCCCTCGCTTCCACCCTCGCCTCCACCCTCGCCTCCGCCCTTCCTCGCGCCTGCGCCAACGCCCACGCGACCGGTCGCAACTGCTCTAAACGTGCTGAGATAGTTCACGGCAGCAAATTTCGCCGCTGCAGGGTCTCTGACTCGGAGGCCCTGGAGTTCAACTCCCGACGGTGACGGATTTTCGTCACGGGCTAGATAATATGTCACATTCAGTCTCTGTCTAGAGGAGAATGCAAGCAGCCAGTTGCTCTCATAGGTAATTGGTCGTGGTTACTCCGCTCAATACCGAGCGAATGCCGGAACAGAACCCTAAAAAACGGCACACCCCTTACTTACGCGCATTTACACTTACATGCACTACACTACCACACACGTCGAGAGAGCAGTCGCAAACTTAGAATTTTTCCCGGTTGGGACGGTGCCCTACTTGGGGAAATATCTGCAGGGAGAACCTCAAGCGTGTTGTTCGGCACTTGTTCTCACGTTTCAGTGGGTGAAGGAACACTCCCACTTGCCGGAAAACGGCAGCCCTCCCTAAGGAGACTAATGAGTAAAGGCAGATTTTAATGATATGTCTTTTTTCTTCTTTAGAACAATGACATTTAGTACAGAAATGTATTTTATGTAAAGAAAAAACAGTAATGACCCATTTCTATGGTATTTTTGTTAGAATTTTTGGTCGATATCGACTAATAAGTCATTTTTTAACTATTCATGTTACTTTTACTGCATGTTTTGCTGATTTTATGGATTTTAATATGATTTTTATAGTACTTGCTTCAAACAATATTTACGAAGTGCAGCAAATGTTCACCACTAAATTCCTGAGTAGCCTTTTCGATTTCTTCGCTCATTTACTGTAATGTCAGCCGTTGTGAGTAATATGTAAAGGCAGAGACTTTCTTTTAAAGAACAGTCGAAACCAAAAAATTGCAAGCTGTGTTCACTTGAACAAAAGGAAGAAGCTTCGATTCCATTAGTAACATGCCCGACACCTTGAGTTGTTCATCTGAAATGGTTTTGATAAATTTTTTTACGTTATTTGTCTTTGTTTTTTTGCTATTTTAAAGCATTTATTGATCATATTTGGCAATGTTTTAGGTCATCAAACTCCGCTCCTACTAATGAGTATAGCACTTGACGCACTGGGAAACATAAAATTCAGTGGATCAAGATCACCCAAACACCCACTTGCGCCAGTTAGCTCTCGCAGCCCTTCTTAGCAAGTCCGTAGGTCGTACGGTCAGAATAGGGTGCTTTTGCAGCAGAATAGGGCGAGGCGTTACCGCTGTCAACAGCTATAGATCAATAGATCTTCTGCGCATGCGCTGTTTGATTTTGCATTATTTTCATCTATCTGTGCATGCGTAGAAAATTAATATTGCAGTCGATTGCTGTACGCTATGGCGAGCAAAAAGTCCATAATGGATTCATGTTCCGCCGAAGCAAAGTTCGTGAGCCAACTGCTTTTACCAAACGCTACTGCTCAATCAGCCTGCGTATGACTCCACCAGGCATCAGTCTTTATATTATTGCATATATGCGACAAATATACTCGATAACAGTTGTGTAACTTAATGGTATGTTTAAACCAGGAGACGTGACGTGTCGAAGGCCACTTCATTTGTCTTGATTGGTGCACAGAAAGGCGTCCAGCCGTGGGAGAAGAAAGCAGATTACTCTATTACGATAGAAAGATTTTCTCTCAATTTTTTTTGCAATTTATTCTGAGGTCCACCCCTGATCCTCTCTCCTCCCCTATGTTGATGTTTCGGAATACCGAAATGGTTTTGACGCGTGACTGTTAAAAGGTTAAAGGGAATTCTCGGGAAAAGAATAATTGCAGTCACAGACGTGGTAGTATTGTTTATTTACGATTGCGAAATGTGTTAACAGCATCCCAAATCCTTTCTATTATTGAACGTACTGAAAGTGACAATGTAAAAACGTCACTAATGCATTCAATACCCTGAGGGGGCAAATACCCCAAATACTACGCAAATATTAACAACTGAAATAGGAATTCTGGGAAAAGGGTTTATCAGAATCGCATATGAGGAATGCTCTTAATGCAGGCTACTGTTTTCTGACCGGAAAATTTAACATAACTAGGAAGAATACATTTAGGCAGCCTAAAACCATTTTGAAGTCGGTCCACTTCTTATTCTTGTGTCACCCGTCATATCCTCTTCTCTCTCCACACTGTTAGCACTTGTCCATCAGTTACTACTACGTATTAGGACGGAAATGTGTGACCTTGACTACAGAGTACAGACGACAGATGGGACTGAACCGCCTGAATAGATTCCCCGAACTATAACAGCAATTATCTGTTCCCAATCTGGAGAGTTTTAGTTTCAAAACGTATTTTTTCTCTTAGTAAATATTAGTACTTTCAAAATTTTCCATTTCATAATTTCAATAAAATACTTCATTTGTTACCAGAGGTGGAGTCGACCATGAGAGAGGCAAAGTGCATTAATTAAATACTGGTGAGCATTACCAAGTGAAACGGATATTCTCGGAAAACGGAGAGTGGAATTGAGAGAATACTTTTTCAGCAGGTTGACAAGCGGTATATTTCAGCAAGTGCTCTGCTTCCTGTGGCCACAAGAGGTGTCTTCGTTGTTGAATCAGTCCTCACTCCCCCCTTCTTTGATCGAGAGGGTTGTATTGATTTGGCAATCCTTGTTGAAATAGTCCTCTTCTCCCAATATTTGAAGACGTCTCGCTCACTCAATTTCTTAGAAATAAAATTGTATTTGATTATTGTAAAATAATGTAATACGTTTGGTCCATTCAAATTCAGGCTACATACTAACTACGTAGGCGCATTGGTTATTTCTTTCCATTTCTTTAAATAATAGATGTTGCGCATTGTAATAATAATTACAACGATAACTGCATTGGAATAAATATTTAGAAGCCGTTATGTTTAATTGGGCAATCTTGTATTCTTCGTTGTATTATAATCAGAATAGTTTTATCAAAAGAAAATGTGTAAGGATAAGGTATAATATTTCATCTTTGGAAGTAAATAATTTTCGTGACGCGGTGTACCTAATTCTAACTACAGTACACTTAAGCTTCAGTCGCGAGTTCGCTTGTGAGACTCTCATTTTCCACTTATCGGTTGAAAACGCCGAGTAAGGCCACGTAAGCCCACGTAAGGGTGAAGGGATGGCAACGCGAAGGAAAGGGCCGTGCGGGCGGAGGTCGCACGCGGTCTCGTGCGGTTGCTAGGGCGACGCGTGGGCAAACAGCTCCGCCGTCACTGCTGCCACCACTTCACACGTCACAGTCGCACCGCAGTCCTCAAAGAGCGCCGGTGGACCCTACACCACAGGTGCATCGACATTAGAAGAATTACAGCAGACCCTGGCTAAATCGGTATTGAATCATTGCTTCATTGAGTAGTGCATATTGTTGAGTAATTTGAATCATTGTATAATTCGAATATTTAGGTAACTGAAATAATCCGAACCTTCAACTTACTGAATAATTATTGACTCATTTGAATGCTTAAACTGAATAATTGTAGGCCTATCCCTTGAAATTCGTTTGTAATAGAAGGTGGAAATTTCACGGTTGATTCGAAATTTCGGAAATTGCTCAAGGATAATTCGAAATCAAACTTTTGTATGTCGTGAACAAAAAAAAACAACAAAAAGTGAAGTATGTGTTAAATAAAAATTACTTACGAACAATTTTTATTTTTTGTCAACTTCTCCAACACTTCATTTTATTAAAAGAGAATCTTTATTATAGAAGTTAAGGTTGTGTTAATTTGAATAGAGATCAATTGTGAATTTCACCATTTTATTCATTGTAAGATGTCATAATGTTTAGGGAACTCCCGGTTCCCTTACTTAGATACCTTTCTTTAGATTTATTAAAAACATGTAATATCAAACGCAACATGTCATAAAATAGATGTTTAGTTACGTATATTTACACACTATCATATTTAGTCCTATCCAATTCCCCTTCACATAGTCCTGTACTTTGCATCTCCAATATAAAATTTGATATATATCAAATAAAAAACTATTATATGAATAATTAAGATATATACCCTTCGCGGCTGACGTCATTCGTACAAGTGAAAGAGAATCATTCTAAAATTTCCAAAGAATCATTTTGCATTTACTTTGCTCTTGAAGAATAGGAAATAGTAAAACGAAATAGAAATAGGAGAATAATGGGAAAAGTAAAAAGTGCGTGAACTAGTCATGAGTACAAATGGGTTGTGACCTACAAAATGATCTATTCTTACGAAGTTCTACTAATATTTACGTACTTGACCTGTGCTAATTCGTCTCAGTAATAATAATGTTCACGTTTGAAGAAAAAATCGCAATTTTTAGCTATTTATTTCATAGTATGCATCAGAACGATAATTTCGTACTCCTGATGGTGGGTAATTTCTAGTATCTTTCTCAGTAATAATGATCAATCGAGTCTCTCTACATGTTTTCCTCGTTAAGTTTCATCGAGCGGCGAATACATTTACACATTTCCTTTACTAGGTCGTGTTCCCACAATCAACCTCTTCAAGGAGAGTACACACGGTGGGCTGTGTAAGTACCTGTCGTAACCAGGAATGTCTTCACGAAAGCGCTCGTGTTCGCTTTCTTGAGCCTCTTTAGCTCGTCGATTTCCGGAACGTAGATATCCTCGACTTGCCAATTGTATTGACGTGCCCTTCACTTGCCAACATAACAGGCTGCGCGACATTGTATGTACAGTGTGCCTCTTATCCTGTTTTCAAATGTTAGCTTTAGAGAAGTTGTCTCAGGTACATGTGTTATAAAACCTGTTGAGAATGTTGTACTTACAGTGTCAGTTAAGAAATACTTCCAAAACAGGCAAAATATATATTTTAAAGGGAAATTCTTAGGTGTTTTATTTTCATTTAGCACCGTTTTATAGTTGTCTTTAACGATTCTCCCTCTTGTCATTCTGAAGGCTGACAATGTCATGAATTTTTTATTACTTTCACGTTACCTTTCCTTCCCTTCCTTATACATATCTAGTTCTCATTTATCTTTACTATAACTATGAGACAAAAAATGTATGTAATTTTAATGACAGATTCCTACAAATATAATACGTTATTTACGGTTCATCAGTTGTAAAGAACAGTAACACCAATGTAGATTATTCGTGTTCTTTCTCTGCTTTCGCCTAGTTCCAAAATCGCTGGCATTTTCTTTAAAATTGGATTGATTAGTAACACGCGCTATCCAGAATATTTCAGTGGAAGATCCTTGAAGTAGAAATTAAAAAGAACTCAAGGTTTAAAGTAATAATGTGGTAAAAAACTTGAAGCATTGTTTGACAGTAAATTCCAAATTTTAAATAGTGACTTCGTTTTTTACTACCTCCATCAGTTCACAACCCCATGTGCATCAATAAGATGAGCTTAAAAAAATATCATTTTTTAAAAATGAATTTAGTATACAACAAAGTAATAAAATACAAAAAAGCAATCATGAAATTTAGTTCACATACAAAAGGAGTTCTAAATATATATGGGTAGGAATCAATGTACTATTGTCACCAGACGTTTTAATAAGTTAAGGAAGAAGTGGTCAATCAAGATAAAACACAAATTCTACATGCTACAAATATAATTATCTGACAGGAAATAGCTTATCTGAAAGGAAATTAGGCGTGAATATATCACGAAATGGTAGTTAATTATAAGTCATATTATATTCCTGACATTTTCAAAACAGTAATCTCATGTTCTGTAATTTTATTTTTTATTTTTAGACAACGGATTAACCTACCTATCATCCAGGTATATAATTTCTACCATTGTTCTTCCTGTATTAGATATCCTTATACAATTAACAAGGAGCTCGGTGTAGAAATACCGTACTGGAATGAGGGACTTTATTTACTGATCTTATCGGCGCGACGTTGCCAAATTACACGTGGGGACCATTAAAGTTCAACTTACGCCCCGTACTCTTAAACGATATGCCCTCATTGATTCGAATCAGAATAACAGTTCATTGGCATTTTTTAAGAAAAATAAGCCTAAATAGTACAGTATGAAATTTTTAAATTGGTTCCGTAATAACAAATGAATAGTAAACTAAGGGAACCTGTTTAAATGCAGTTTTCCATTTCAAATAAACAATTCTTCAGAGAACTCTCAACTCTATACTCCATAGAACGTCAACAATGTGCCATTCGCAGATGATAAGGCAACAAAATGTTTGGGTCCCTCACTTCAATCAAACTTTAACTTGAACGTCCATTTAAATGAATTGAACGCTAAATTAAGTTCAGTATGCAACGCGTTCAAATTCAGCGAGCCTTTTTAGAGCTTTTTGTTTATTTCTTTCAGACTTTTAGATTACAAAATATATTTCTACGTATAATAAGCAAATATCACTCACATGATTCTTGTGAACCTCTCTTTATCAGGCTTGAAATTATACCATTACTTTCCCTGTGGCTTTAATAATCAGTATTTTTGATCAAAAATGGCTTTTCCAAGGGTGAGAATAAATTTTCAATGAAGAAAGACATCTGTAAATAACACACTACATATTAATCACATTCATAATGTGTTAGTATCAACAGATCACTACAAGTAATTCACAAACACCATGAACCATGAACCCACCCACACCGCCTCTTCGATTTACAAAAACAACACACATAAACACTATTGTTTAATGTTGCTACATAAAAAACTAAAATCGATACCACAGTTTAAGCATCAAGTTAAATACTTTCCGCTACATAACCATTTCTATTCTATCAGGCTACTGGTGGTCTGCAGCAGCAACAAGACTAGTAAAAAAAGATTTTTCCAAAACGTTGTTGGCAGAGTGTGAAAAAAACACAAAGAGAATAATCCAGTGCAGCACCCCAATGAAATAAATATTTTCCTATAAGTTCCTATCCCAGTCTTTACAAATTCTGCAATAATTTTTTGTAGTACAATTGAATATTCAGTATAACAATACCTTACATACTAAAAGTATTAAAAAGTGCTATTTCATAAAGCATCAGGGCATTATTAAAAATTTAATGGCGAACTGCCTCTTTCTTGGTGCCGTTATTTCGCATGACTTCGGGTGTGAGAATAAGAGTTCAGTGGGTATGTTATAGGGGAGCAAATGTTTTCTTTGCAATCTTTGCCAAAAAGGTCGTTCGTACTTGCATTGAATTGAACCTAATGTGTAGATGAATTAAGGTGGAGGTTCGAGAGCTCCAGAAAACTTGAACAGATTGCACTTCACCCCAAAGTAAGTCACAAACAATTTTAATTATTTTTTGACATTATCAATTCAATTAAGTAAGATAGACTGCCTCCTAAAGTACGTTTCACCGTCTGGGCGTTTGTTCTGTTGAACAGCATTCCTCAGACATTCACAGCTGTAACTTATTTGCATTGACTCCCAACGACCACGATGTCTGACGCTGCACGCACCACACAAGCAGCGCCTTAATTCGTGGCAGCCCAGGGCTGGCCCAACCGCGAGCGCGCCAGCTGCTCTCTCTCGCCTTCGCTGTGAGCGCCTGCCTTCTGCCGCCGCCCGCTCTCTTTTTTCTGCTCTCTCTCTTTCGTCGCCGCCTGAAACTCCCTTTTAATGAGCCCCCGCCGCAGAGTGCCGGCGCCGCAGGAGCAGCAATTGTCACAGCGGCGAAATAAAATTACGGGAGCCTGCCATCCAGTGCTCCGCTACGCCCCGCCCTCTTCCTCCGCCACCCACCCACTCTACCAACATAACCGCTCCGCTCCCCTCCCCAATCATATTCCCTCCATGCCCATCTGTCCCTCCACCGCCTTCTCCCGCCACCTGTCGATCCCTTCGGCACTCTCCCTTTCTGCCACTCACCCCCTCTACCACTCACTCACTCTAACACCCATTCCCTCTACATCCCCCCCTAACACCCTCCTACCAGCCATTCTTCCTTAACATTCACCTCCTGTACCACTCACCCTTTCAAACACCCTTTCTTCCTACCTCCCACCCTCTCTAACACCCATTTCCCCACCCATGCTATTACCCATTCCCTGTACCCCACCTCATCCTCCACTCATTCTCTCTACCCCCATCCCCTCTATCGCACACTTCCTTTATATTCCACCCCTCTACCATCCTCCTTCTCTAACAATTCCCTCTACCACTCACTCTCTTTAAATTCCACTCACTCTCTTTAAATCCCATTCCGTCTACCACTCATTCCGCATCCTACTCATTCTATCTCCCGCCCCCTCTACCACCCTCTCTCTAAAACCCACTCCTGCCATCCAGCCCCGCCCTTCTTCCCATCACTTCCCCGCCCTCTCCCACCATGACACGTCCCATCTCGCCAACTGCCACAACGTTCTGGGTCCCGCCCCGCATCACCCACCGTTGCCATCCCCTCTGCGTGTAAACGCCCATCTCCTCCCCTCACCGCCTGCTTTGCGGCGCGCCCGCTCTAAGGGCGCCCCTTAGAGGGGCTGCCGGCGGGTTCAGCCTGATTCCGGTGGAGCGCTCGGAAAGGAAGAGGGAGGGCCACAAATACTTGCTTCACTCCTGTCGACTGCGATCTCTCGGTTCGACGTATGCTTTGGAGGTATTTTTTAAAAATTTTCTGTTATGTTTCTTTTTCATTGGCGTATAATTTTAACAGATTTGGTTTATTACTTGTTACTGAAAATGAAAAGGAATAGAAGCTTTGAATAAAAATTATATTTTACGCTTTATTCATTTAAGTGTCGATTTATTCTTACAGATGGATCGGAATAAATGTTTCAAACATAAGTGGACTTTACAAGAATGGAAAAAGGATCACTTTGATTAAATAACGTGTGGTGTGAAATTTTATATAATATAAGTAACACATGAGAATTTGCCCCTGATTGGTACGAAAACTCATGAACTGCTGTTTGGCGCTCTGTCATCAAGTACATCTGTCATTTAGTTGCGAATCACTAGTGCATTAGAAGGTCCCTGTCAATTAGAGGCACATGTCACACAATATGACTTAGTTCTATGAAACCTCCCACCATATGTTCACCGCGAAAATGTTTTCCTTCCTCCCCTCTATATGTTGTATATGTTTCTTATAAATATTACTAGACTGTCTGTACATCGTATGTACACAAGTTTATTTCGAAGGTTTTAACACAGAACGTAATAGTTATGAGTTTCTACTGAAAAAATTGTTTGAAAATGAATTGCATAGTTCGAATTCGTTGCCTAAATTTCGATTCCTGACCGCCGATCGTCCGCAAATGTTAAAAATACCCTCTCCGCTCGGAATAACACGAAAGACACAGAACACTCTCAATCCATCATGTTTTTCATCACGCCAACCCCTCCTTTGTTCAGACTGTTTCCGTCTGTTTCTCAAAGTTGATCTCACTTGTATCTCCCAAACTTTCCACCCGAACTTATTCTTCTTTATAAACACACAAAAGGGACTAAATCACAAAGCGCATTTTAAAGCACCTCCCGAAAGCAAATTCCTACAACCCTTTCCCCCTCCTCCCCAGCAGCTAAGGACCGCGACCTTTCGAAACACACAGAAAACTCAGGTGGTTATGTAGCGCCCAAGTCGCGGCCTGTTTTCAAAACCACTTCCTCCACCGCAAATCCCGCAGTAAGTCCACAACTCCGACAGTCGGACCAATTTTCCCCCTTCGCAGGAGGCCGTTCGTTTCTTCGGGCGCCGCGCGCCGCGCCACAATCTCCGTGCGCTCGCGGTGGCGGCTTTTCACTGGTCGACGCCGGCGCTAGATTAAACCCTTAGAGTCGAAGGGAAGAAGTTTGTTGCCTCCGGCTGCGCCGATATTGCCTCCTGCGCCGGACTTCTTCCCTCGCCTTGCCCTCTCCGCCCTGCGCCCCGTTGCTTCGCTGCTGCTTCTGTTGTACACGCTGACCTCGAGCGTCGCCCCGCCCCGCCCGGCCCCGCCCCGATCCGCCCTCCCTCCTCGACAACTCGAGCACGAAACTCGGGGCCCTCGGCCAGCGCCGCCCCCGCCCGCCGCGATGCGCCCTCTGGCTCGGGCACCCGCCGGAGAAGGGCCTCTGAAGGCGCGGCGGCCTTTTGTGTGCGGAGGTCGGCGGCGGAGGAGGTGTCTTCGCCGGTCAAATCTGCAGCTGAAGAGCGGAAGATGAAGTGGTGAGGGTGGAGGGGGCGATGGCGGCGGCGATGGCGAGGGCGATGGCGGGGGCGATGGCGGGAACGATGGCGGGATTTTTTTTTTAATTCACCTCTGATTTGATGGCTTGTGAAGAAAATTGAGTAGTTCTTGTTGTCATTTGAAATGCTCAGTAACAAAAATACTTTGTAAAAGAATGCTTTAAGCATTTCATTTCTACTTCTTTCAACTCACTAGCGCCTGAAACTCTTGATGAAGTAGCTACTTACCATGAGATTTCACGCACCGCTTTCATCTGAAATACCTCTCTCCTCAAAACTGAGTGCGATGTCGGTTGCAAACTTATCGCATTATATCAATTGAAAATAAGAATATAAACCGTTCAGAAGTTGAGAGTTATCTTCGTCAGGAAACTTAAGAAACCACGAATTAGTGTCCAGCTCCGTGCTGACATCTGCAAGAAAGGACGAAGCGTGGCTTGTCTGGTAATGCTTCGCTATCTCAGATATTTTTTACGTTTCATCCGCGGTGAAATCAAAAATGCACGATCAAATGTTCGATTAGTCCCAAAAAAATCTTTGAATCGGTGTAAAAAGGGCTTGGCGCTAAATTTAAAAGTGTATAATTATGTGGTTTATATATATATATATATATATATATATATATATATATATATATATATATATATATATATATATATTGTATGTGGGAGCATCTTTAAGTAAGGCCAAAGTAATTTCGTCTCTTCTAATCTTGAAATCAGATATTTCGTTCCCAATGCAGTCCATCCCTTAATTATATATATTTTAATGTCATGGGAATTTAAAAAAATATGGGTAGTTCTGTAATAACATAAAGAGGAGTAAATGTTTGGAAGTGATGCGTATTCTCACTACTTTCTCTTTAGTTTCTCACTCTGAGGTGAGCTATCGTACTGTTGATAATTTCATGCTACTGTGAGTACAATTTTCTCTTCTGCAACAGACGTTACCGCTCAACCTACCGTGTCGTTTGTTTCCGTTATTTATATTACCTTATTTGTCTGTATGAAACGGGCCATTGTGATCTCATTCAGATAATTATTCTGAAGTTACTAGCACTATATCTAATTAGTCAGCTATCTCTGACTATTGACTTCCCTAATGGAGTACATAGGAACTGCGATAAATGACACGATGATGACCGACCTATCAAGTACAGGTGATTATAATTAAAATATTGTAGTAGTCGATGACAACTTTAATATTTTTCTCTAGCGCGAAGGCAAAAAAGTAAATGACCGGTTAAGATGAATGGCACAATATACCTGTCAAATTACCGCCTATTTGATAGAATCAATTGGGTAAAAATGTTCATAATCTACGTCTACTAATAATGTAGCGTATACATGAGTATTTCCATCACTAAAAGTTTATGTGAAGGCAAGTTTCTAAAATATTATTAATACCAATGGAGTTAAATTTTGTAAGTATTTGTTGATGCAAATGTAGTAATTACCAGACTATTATATATTATTCATTTAACTCAAAAACATTGTAGCCCAATTCAAGTCGTATTTACAAATTCTTGTTCGCAAATCTTAATATACTTAATAAAAATTAACAAATAGATGTATGAATGGAAAATTATTTGCACATGTTGTGATATTCGATATTTTCCATTTTTCATAACTTGTGGTCATTGTGGTTTCTCGCACCTGTGTTATCATGTATTGTAACACTTCCGGTTACCTGGGGAACCGGATAGCGGCCCTGATGCGTAGCTCAAGTCGGTGATGGAAGGAATTGTTACACAGTACGGTGGAAACACAAAATAAACACTTGTTCACTGGTAAAAATTCACATTTATTCCTGGGCAATATGATTAACATGCCCCAGGGAAGTTACACTCTTAAATTGAATAAAAAGAATAGTGGGAAAAATAGATGAAGAAAAAAAAATTGAAAAGTTAGTTTTAGGAGTTAAGCTTAAAAAACTAAGAAGAATTACAACTAACAATTACAATAGGTGAAATTACTACTGGTCAGTGTGTCAGAGCGTGACACCGCATTATGAAACATTTACACAATAAGGGCGGTAGCCCTAACGATACTGCCTGAAAAGGGTCTTTGTGCGGCCGGGGGCGGCCGTGGCGCGGGTGAGAGGGTCGTCTGGCGGCCT
Source organism: Gryllus longicercus (assembly GCA_038098605.1). Taxonomy (NCBI): domain Eukaryota; kingdom Metazoa; phylum Arthropoda; class Insecta; order Orthoptera; family Gryllidae; genus Gryllus; species Gryllus longicercus. The sequence continues at coordinate 393,697 of JAZDUA010000302.1, read as the reverse complement.
TCAAAAAAAAATTGCCTCCGGGAAAGGCAATGACCTCTCTCGTCGCCAGCTGGGCAGCCGCCTCGTAGTTTCACGAAAAGGCCGCGATGCGTGGCTGCATAGGCGGTGTCTAGAAGTCTGGTTGAGCTGGCGGATCTAGAAGTTCTGGGAGAAACTGGCAGTACTAGTAGTTCTGGTCGAAACTGGCAGTACTAGAAGTTCTGGTCGAAACTGGCAGTACTAGCTGAGCTGGCCGGATGATCTCAGAAACGGAGTGGTCAACTATGCGTCTCTCTCTGACTTTTATGATAAGAAGTCGAACACAACTTCGGACAGTTTAAAATTCGATTGGAGAAACATTCGCCTCTCTTCACGGCGAAAACCCACCCCACAGAAAATTCTCTCTCCACTGCAGTCGGCTCACAGCTCAAAACTCGCAGTAAAATAATATAAGTCCCCACATAGGCATTATCGCCCGAATAATTCCCACCCCCATATAAGTTCCTCTCTCCACTGTCCTCAGTCTAATATTCAAGCTCGAATAATAACAAGTTTTCCAGAGACACGATAGTCTTTCCCCGACGCCTAATACTCTGGCCCCGTCTGATTGATGAAAATTTTATAAGTCCGGCGAAGGCGAACTTTGCCTCTGACCGACGACTAGCTCCCCCCGTCTAATGATCTGGCCCCGTCTGATGCCCAAGCTCTTCTGAAATTCTCTCCGTCGAAATCTTATAAGGTAAATTTTTCCCCCCACCCAATTCCTCTTATGTGCCCTAGCTCTTTATAAAAGTCAAGTCACTATTGGCTCTAGGTTGTTGCGCATCACGCTATTTTCAGCCAATCGCCACGCGAGAAGCCACAGAACTTTCCGCTCTGCGCCAGCTGCAAGCGTCCAGAATTTTCCAATTCCTTCTAGAACATCGCCCCATGCTTGCATCAGGGGGCGCGTTTGCGTGAAAAAAAATTTATGAGTCTGGGATTCCCCGAAACGAGCAGGCGCTGTCGAAACTTCGCAGCCAGCACAGCGAACACGTGTGTCCATTGAATCTGTCAATGCTAGCCCTCTAAACGGCTACGGTAATGCGCCGGGGGCGGGAGGGACTCTTGCGATAAGCGGAGTCGCGCACGTGCGCCCGTCTGCGTAATCTCTCGGCAGGAACCTGGGTGGCCGAGTGTGTTTGTTTAAATTTTGATCCGGTGTATTTCGTTTATAAAATAATGATGAAATCTGTTTCGCCACAGTATATTGGCCTTAACGTGGTAATTCTCAGAATTCAATTATTATCTCGTCCATTTGTGGAAATTTCAACGTGCTCTATGTCATCTTCTGCAAAATGAACGAAAGAGTGAGATGTCCTCCAGTTAATAAAAGGTAGATTTTCCATTTTTACGCAGAACGAACATGGACATTTGAACGTACATGGAGATTTGATGTGTATAATGTTTAAAAGATTAACGTGTTAAAAATCTATATACACTTTTCAGTCAAAATGAAATACTTACGACATATTTTTCAATGTTGCAAATGTTTTAAAGAAATACGATACATTGTGTTAACAAATTAAAATTGTGTTTTGACAAACGTCTTTTCATTAGTAACATCAAATGAAATTCAACGTGTAATTAAAATTGCATTATGGGTTAAAATCAGTTTTCCAAAGGGAAATTAGTCCGATGAATACTCAATAACATGCTCACGTAAACTAGATGAATTAGTTACCATCTGTGATTCCTCCTAATCAAGCATATCGAATGAGGTAAAATAAAATTATATTATAGTGCTCAGGTAGGTAACACTAACGAAGATATAAATACTTTAAACAAATTTATTTGCAATTCTTGTTAGACAGTTGGCTTTGTTAAAGGGAAGAGTTTGAGGATAATTATGGATTGCCTACTCATCGAAAATCAAATATCATGATTTACTTTTCTGATAATAAGAAAATATGTTGATAATAAGAAAATATAAATTGCTAAACTACTTTTTAACAAATTCTTGAACTATTTCAAAGATATATATCGTTTAACTTTCAACATTTGATAATTGAATGTAAAATATATTGTAATATTCCATAATGGTGTTTGTATTATTATTTGAAGTTATATAATTAGTTAAAAGTCGTTTACTAAAAGATGCATTGTTATCGTCAATTTTTAGTAATCATTATTTCAATTACATATCAATTTCAATTTTATTAGTAATTTGTTTCCAGGATTGTTCTATTACAAATAAAAATAATACAGGAACACATACACATGCAAATAATACGGTAATACACAACAAATACAAATAATGCAGTAAAACAATAACGAAATAATCCAAAACATATGATACAAAATAATTGAGACAATAGAATTACAAATATATACAAAATGACCTATATCACGAGAGGCTTGACTCGTCACCGATATGATAAGGTACTAATTCAATAATTAAAGTGCTTGTGGAATTTAGCTTGAACCATTCATTTGTAATAAATGCCCATAATTTCAGAATTTCTGAAATAAAAATTTATCTTTTATATATTTCAGAGTTTACTTCAATCAAACAATTAGGTATATATTTCATTTTAAGTTTATACAGACACCCGGAAAAAGCCGAAATATTGAGTTGAAATGTTGTGAAAAATAAAATATTGTTGGTTTGTACAACATTTGATTTATTTTTATTAATATCCGTCACTACCTTATATACTATCCAGCTGTGAATGAGGGAATTAAACAAAAATGCAAATGGCATGAATAAAAAATGCTACAAATCTCCAGCAATAAAAATATTGAACAAACTAGTTTCAACCCAAGGTATTATTCAGTCATGTCCAAGAAACCCTTTAACATTGCCGCGTATTTTTCTTTAAAACTATTATTTAAAAAATTCGTCTACTTGCAAAGCACTGGGAAATTCATAAGCAGTCTCCTTTCGCAATAATATAGATTTCACAAGCATGTGAATTTTTAACTAACAATAATTTATTTATATTATTATATTACTAAGTGCAATTAAAATACTTTTCTTTGTAACCAATTCAATTTTACGTTATTAGCTCACAACTAATGTATTTCATACCCTTTGACGGTCTGTGTAAAGAAAAATAATTGTCACTTCATGTTGAGACCGCGAATTCGTCTGTTGGAGAGCAACAGTTGTGAGAAGTGTTCCTTGCTCAGCCTTCACAAATGTATTCAGCAGTGCGAGCGATTTGCGATTCACAAGAGAAACTTCTCTCGAACTACAGAGAAGACTGCTTTCAATTTGTCCCACAAATTTGAGAGGTTGCTTTCGCATTCTCTTGCCTCTACAAACAATCCCAAATGTTTCGCGACCCAAATAAATTATGAGAATGAATTCGCAATTTACGATATTTAAATTTTATTCCACCAGATGAAAACTAGTATTATATCTCTTCTTCTGAAGTTTTCAGTAGTAGAAGAAGCAATTTAGATCTGTTGAGGTGTAATAAAGTTATTTTATTGGTTATTTCATTATATTGTAGGATCCTCTTCATAATGCTAAATTTGCCCGAGACAAATTAAACGATAATTACAATTAAAAATTATCTGGGTTCATCATATTTCTAAATTTATGTAAATATACTGCGCAAATCGATAGCTTAGAACTTTGACGTAAAATTAAATATATGCAAGTTCTGTACCAAGGGAGAATTATTGCGATGTAAAATGCTGTTGTGCGGTGTCTGCAATCGACGTGGAAACACTATCTCACGGCTCTCCCTTCTGGACCAACGGAGAAGTTTTCATTTTACACAACCTTTCTATCTCCTTCTAAACACCAGTCGCGTTAAGGATGGCATATGCAGTGGCAAGTATTCTCTTGAGATGATGTTTGAAATCGGCCTCACAAACCGCACATCGCCAGTTGTAGAACTTTTCTTGCTATAGCGAAGATCACTGAATGTGCTGGGCCATTTCGTATTGTTTTTGGCAAGGATCCGAAAATTAATGATATTGTTAATCAGAAGATGAGGAAAATTACTAGTGCTTTAGTGATGTCGATGATAACTTCACCTTCTAAATTACAAGAAGGTAATTCTAAATACTAGACGAAATACACGCGTAGCAGGAAGAAAAAGGAGAACTTAGATGAACACCGCAATACATGCGAAAGATGATGTGTACTTTTAAGGAATCTAGTGGGTTTACTACAGCAAAAAACTTTTTCATATTATCTCTAACGTTTCCAATTCCAGAAAATTCAGAGTTCAACTAAATGAGACCTGCGCCAACTTTAACCAATAAGATCTGCATCCTTTCTCTATCCGCTGAGACCGTTTAAAGAAGAAGCTGCTCTGTCAAAGCCCGTGTCACTGCAGTTCCTCTGACCGCGAGGTCTTGAGGTCAGAATCTGCACCTAGTGTCGTTTGTCTCCGTTATTTATATTACCTTATTTCTTTGTATGAAACGGGCCATTGTGATCTCATTCAGATCATTATTCTGAAGTTACTAGCACTATATCTAATTAGCCAGCTATCTCTGACTATTGACTTCCCTTATGGAGTACATAGGAAATGCGATAAATGACACGATGATGACCGACCTATCAACTACAGGTGATTATAATTAAAATATTGTAGTAGTCGATGACAACTTTAATATTTTTCTCTAGCGCGAAGGCAAAAAAGTAAATGACCGGTTAAGATGAATGGCACAATATACATGTCAATTTACCACCTTTTTGGTAGAATCAATTGGGTAAAAATGTTCATAATCTACGTCTACTAATACGTAGGGGGAACGATTTTTGATTCTTAGTTAGGCTACTTGCTCGTATGATGACGCGCTCTGGAGGAGAATTCTAGCGGCCAGCTGTTCTGATCGGTAGATTTCCATCAACACCAGGCGAATGCCGCAGCAATAATCTAACAAACAGGTCACGGATAGCGCGCAACTTTTCCTTCCTCTTTCTTGTCCTATCCTCATCCCTCACTTACACTCACATTCACTACACAATCACATTTGTCGAGAGGCTAGTCTGCAGCTTAGAGCTGGTCCCGGCTGGGGAGTGTCCACTGGTGGGCGATTCCTTGTTGGGGAAGACCCTGTAGGTTGACGGATAGGTCGGGGCTGGATAAAAACATTCACTACACGCACGGATCTAACGATCTCAATAGTTGCCGCGCCCGAAATTACAAACCAATCAATCACTCACTTGGGATGAGCTAACACAGCCCATGAGTGCACGTACTGAGACCGGGTAGGACGGCGCCGGATGAAACTTTCCCTACACTTACGTTTCTGACGACCTTAGCAGTTAACGCGCCTGGAATTACTAACCAATCAATCACTCACTTGGGATGAGCTAACACAGCCCATGAGTGCACGTACTGAGACCGGGTAGGACGGCGCCGGATGAAACTTTCCCTACACTTACGTTTCTGACGACCTTAGCAGTTAACGCGCCTGGAATTACTAACCAATCAATCACTCACTTGGGATGAGCTAACACAGCCCATGAGTGCACGTACTGAGACCGGGTAGGACGGCGCCGAATGAAACTTTCCCTACACTTACGTTTCTGACGACCTTAGCAGTTAACGCGCCTGGAATTACTAACCAATCAATCACTCACTTGGGATGAGCTAACATAGCCCATGAGTGCACGTACTGAGACCGGGTAGGACGGCGCCGGATGAAACTTTCCCTACACTTACGTTTCTGACGACCTTAGCAGTTAACGCGCCTGGAATTACTAACCAATCAATCACTCACTTGGGATGAGCTAACACAGCCCATGAGTGCACGTACTGAGACCGGGTAGGACGGCGCCGAATGAAACTTTCCCTACACTTACGTTTCTGACGACCTTAGCAGTTAACGCGCCTGGAATTACTAACCAATCAATCACTCACTTGGGATGAGCTAACACAGCCCATGAGTGCACGTACTGAGACCGGGTAGGACGGCGCCGAATGAAACTTTCCCTACACTTACGTTTCTGACGACCTTAGCAGTTAACGCGCCTGGAATTACTAACCAATCAATCACTCACTTGGGATGAGCTAACACAGCCCATGAGTGCACGTACTGAGACCGGGTAGGACGGCGCCGAATGAAACTTTCCCTACACTTACGTTTCTGACGACCTTAGCAGTTAACGCGCCTGGAATTACTAACCAATCAATCACTCACTTGGGATGAGCTAACACAGCCCATGAGTGCACGTACTGAGACCGGGTAGGACGGCGCCGAATGAAACTTTCCCTACACTTACGTTTCTGACGACCTTAGCAGTTAACGCGCCTGGAATTACTAACCAATCAATCACTCACTTGGGATGAGCTAACACAGCCCATGAGTGCACGTACTGAGACCGGGTAGGACGGCGCCGAATGAAACTTTCCCTACACTTACGTTTCTGACGACCTTAGCAGTTAACGCGCCTGGAATTACTAACCAATCAATCACTCACTTGGGATGAGCTAACACAGCCCATGAGTGCACGTACTGAGACCGGGTAGGACGGCGCCGAATGAAACTTTCCCTACACTTACGTTTCTGACGACCTTAGCAGTTAACGCGCCTGGAATTACTAACCAATCAATCACTCACTTGGGATGAGCTAACACAGCCCATGAGTGCACGTACTGAGACCGGGTAGGACGGCGCCGAATGAAACTTTCCCTACACTTACGTTTCTGACGACCTTAGCAGTTAACGCGCCTGGAATTACTAACCAATCAATCACTCACTTGGGATGAGCTAACACAGCCCATGAGTGCACGTACTGAGACCGGGTAGGACGGCGCCGAATGAAACTTTCCCTACACTTACGTTTCTGACGACCTTAGCAGTTAACGCGCCTGGAATTACTAACCAATCAATCACTCACTTGGGATGAGCTAACACAGCCCATGAGTGCACGTACTGAGACCGGGTAGGACGGCGCCGAATGAAACTTTCCCTACACTTACGTTTCTGACGACCTTAGCAGTTAACGCGCCTGGAATTACTAACCAATCAATCACTCACTTGGGATGAGCTAACACAGCCCATGAGTGCACGTACTGAGACCGGGTAGGACGGCGCCGAATGAAACTTTCCCTACACTTACGTTTCTGACGACCTTAGCAGTTAACGCGCCTGGAATTACTAACCAATCAATCACTCACTTGGGATGAGCTAACACAGCCCATGAGTGCACGTACTGAGACCGGGTAGGACGGCGCCGAATGAAACTTTCCCTACACTTACGTTTCTGACGACCTTAGCAGTTAACGCGCCTGGAATTACTAACCAATCAATCACTCACTTGGGATGAGCTAACATAGCCCATGAGTGCACGTACTGAGACCGGGTAGGACGGCGCCGGATGAAACTTTCCCTACACTTACGTTTCTGACGACCTTAGCAGTTAACGCGCCTGGAATTACTAACCAATCAATCACTCACTTGGGATGAGCTAACACAGCCCATGAGTGCACGTACTGAGACCGGGTAGGACGGCGCCGGATGAAACTTTCCCTACACTTACGTTTCTGACGACCTTAGCAGTTAACGCGCCTGGAATTACTAACCAATCAATCACTCACTTGGGATGAGCTAACACAGCCCATGAGTGCACGTACTGAGACCGGGTAGGACGGCGCCGGATGAAACTTTCCCTACACTTACGTTTCTGACGACCTTAGCAGTTAACGCGCCTGGAATTACTAACCAATCAATCACTCACTTGGGATGAGCTAACACAGCCCATGAGTGCACGTACTGAGACCGGGTAGGACGGCGCCGAATGAAACTTTCCCTACACTTACGTTTCTGACGACCTTAGCAGTTAACGCGCCTGGAATTACTAACCAATCAATCACTCACTTGGGATGAGCTAACACAGCCCATGAGTGCACGTACTGAGACCGGGTAGGACGGCGCCGAATGAAACTTTCCCTACACTTACGTTTCTGACGACCTTAGCAGTTAACGCGCCTGGAATTACTAACCAATCAATCACTCACTTGGGATGAGCTAACACAGCCCATGAGTGCACGTACTGAGACCGGGTAGGACGGCGCCGAATGAAACTTTCCCTACACTTACGGTTCTGACGACCTTAGCAGTTAACGCGCCTGGAATTACTAACCAATCAACCCGTTGGTGTGAGATATCACAACCCACGAGAACACGTACCTTAAACGAGGCTCTCCGTGACGTCGTGACAGCGCACCTCAACCGACGCTGCGCTCTGAGGGAGAGGAGCGACGGGGTTGGGGGCGGGGGGTTGGGGTGGAGAGGTGCCACTCGCGGAGGAAAAGCAGCGGCGGCGACGGCCCCAGGAGCCACGAGGCGGCAGATAAGCGCCGCGCATCGCAGCTAATTAGGAGCGCTGCCTCGTTTAAGCGCCCCGCCCCCCGTCTCGCCCCCACCCCTTCGCCGTCTGCCCACGTCTCCCTCCGGCTCGCAGACGCGTCTCATTCCCAGACGTCATAACGCGCCACCCACGCGCGAGGTAAGAGGACGAATATTACATAAATAAAATAAGAAAAACACGTCCCGGATAGCCGAGGCCGCTAAAGATGAAGAACCCTAGCTGTCTCGTACCTGAAGGGTCGCGGGTTCGAGTGCCACCCGGGGTATGAATGTTTGTGTGTGCCAATATGTTTGTAATTGTCCATTCATCGTTTATCATAATCATAATTTCATATCTCATCCCCTCAGAGCTAACAACATTGGAGTGTAAAAATGGATTTAGTATAAAATGCTGACCCCGCCCAAAAAACTACGTACACTTCTCCTCGGAAAAATATGACTGGGCCTTGATGATTTGCAAGTTCACGAGGTCCTAAGATGACGAATTTGCGGCCAAAAATAATATAAATAATAAATAAAAATAACTTCAGTAATTTAATGACGACATACGTATGTCATCGATATCTTATGGCTAGAAATATCCTTGATTTAATATTTACAGGTTTTTATTCTTGTTTATAATCTTATTAAAATTTATAACAGTATATTGCCCTATAGCATTTTGAACTTCGTACCTATTTGAGAACTTGATGGAGGAGAAAATCGAACATTTGCTAAACATGTCATGAATGTTCTTACATGATGGAGCATATTAATTAGCGACTAGCAACTTATAATGACAGTATAGAATAATATAACGCAATACGAGTATAACATCATTTAGAAATAACGACATAATTTGTGAAATGTCTGGTACTACATAGTTCATAGTGTGTTGGAAGTGCTAATTGAAGCAGAAGCTCTTACAATTCTGTTGCCTTCCGTGTAGTGTATTTGTATAGACGAGTATTCGACCTCCCTTTAGTCGCCTCTGTATGCGAAAAACCTTAATATACTTGTATTCTGTTGTGAGATAACTTTTTAACTTCCAAAGCTTTTCGGGGTCGGCTTTCAGGGCGAAACAGAATATGCCGAAATGGAGGCCGTTAGAATCGAAAAGTGTACCTTTTCTTCCTAGAAGCAAGTCTCCCAAAATTACAAAATCATTACATCTAATTTTACTTTGTATCCAAACTCCACTACACTATTTTACATCTTCTAAAAAAGTATATAAAAAGTGAACTAACGCAGAGTGAATTAATTAGCCTTTTCGTAATTGTACGGAGTTTTTGTATTCCCCAAGGTACAGTGTTACTCCATTATTGTGGTGTTCATGAAAACAGGTTTATGAATTCTTTATTAGTATATATTCATGGGAAGGCAATGTTGGACCCCAGAGTTGTTTTATCCTTTTTTTAATGTAAGAGGTTACTGCTTCTTCGTTTAGAACTTTAATTAATTGTATTATTCTGAATATTTTTGAGTATAATAATAATAATAATAATAATAATAATAATAATAATAATAGTTACGTCTTCTTTATCAGTTTTCATGAAACATTTGAAACCATCGCCATGTACGAGTACGAGTATAATCGCATTGTGGAGACACAGCATCGTCTTACAGACAAGCCTCCCCATAATATACACAATGTATAATACAGTCCGAATTAAAACGAATACAATGTTGAAAAATACAAAATAAAATTAAGTAATTGTAGCAGTATCTTAATAGGAATATCCCTTGAAAGTACTTCAAGTGCTGCCCGGAGCATTAGATAATACCATTCCTGATATAGTAAATAGCTGGGTTTCCAGATAGGTTGGATGCACTTGTAACGTAAGACATTGTACGTGTAGTACGTGGAAAACGTAGTTGAACAATTATAAAGTTGAAAGTATTAAAATTGGAGATATATGTAACATTAATAATTAAATCCACACCCAAGTGACACGAAGCATCGTGTAATTTTCAAAGGTTTGGCGATTTAGGCATTATTGTTGTAAGGTATCTAAAAACCTCACCAGCTGATGAAGCTAGGTCAGTTACAGTATTACAACGAGCGTGTTACGCAAGTTCAATTTCTGAACGGAAGGGATAACCTAGTGCATGAGGGCAGATTGAAATTAATAAGCAGTAGCTCAAATTTGGTGTTCTCCGGTGTCTGTAGATGTAGATGACACTTCTGCAATCGAAGCAACAAAGTGAATGTCCATCTAGTTCTTCAAAAAAGTGAAATGGCTCTCTGTAAATGGAGAAGGGCTTAACTTAGGGCTTACAAAGGGCTTACAGTAGAGAAAATATTCATAATATTTATGCTCTAACCGTTCCGCAATAACTGAAAATATTTTATCACAAGCACGCATAAAATGAATGTAATAAGTACCATTATTTCTTAAATATACATATTCCTTCCATTACTCTGCATATTGTTTTAAAGTCTGCCATTCACCCACATTGACGTTCTCAATGTACATGAAGATGTATACGTACTCAACGTTGATGAAGATGTAATAAATTTATTTTGATTACGCAGACTTCCGCCGTCAGAGTCATGATGTGGGCTGTCCGGGTGACGCCGCGTCGAACGCTGAGATGCCGACACCTCAGCCTTCGACACGGCCTTACCCGGACACTCCAGATCAGAAATTCATTCTATTTCGTTACAATCACGAACAAGTAATAACATATAAGATGTTTATTTACAAAATGTATTGGGGTATCTGCATATCTCTCGTGAAAATCTGTGTAATTTGTGTTATTTTATTACGGCACAATGCAGACTCGTGGCAACTCTACCCCCCCCCCCCCATGCACAGGGACCAGTTGTGATTTCCAATCGAAGGTTTCGCAGAATCGATCGAGTTTCACTACAAGCGGTGATGACCAACACTCTCCTCAGAATTATCCTCCGACG